>CM029113.1:14571507-15171507 GCA_016859345.1 Istiophorus platypterus | reverse complement strand
GCAGGATGACTCAGAGGAGAGTGAGTAATTATTTAGTCTAATGTGTCACACACAAACTATGTGAACATACTGTACATGTGCATAAGTTAGACTCGCATTATCTTTGGCGTCGCTCCTTTCTTTCTCTCGCTTTCACACAATACACATGCATCCAAATACAGATCGTATCATATTGCATTTTGTGAAGCCTTTATTTTTCTTTAAATCATTGTTTGTTATCCTCAGGGCTGTCTAGTAGTGGAAAAATTACATCATAGATACATGTGCTCCAAACATTGGCTTCCTCTGCACATCAACAATAATGGTTCTGTGGAGATCTCTATCTACAGTGTTAATTTCCAAACAGGTACACTACCTTTGCAACTTTGAAATCAAAACCCTTTCCTTCCTTTCAAGTCACAATAATTCAAGCCGCTTTATTGATGCAGTTTTATTTATTTTTGTTACCTTAAATCTAAATCAAAACTCTGCCGTTATGCTGTGCCTTTAATTAGTAGGCTCCTCTGCAGTTTTGTTGACTTTTTACATATCACGTGTTTCTTTGCCTAGAATATACAAATAAAGTTGCTCTGCTTTGCCCCTTTAATAATTCTGCTCCATGAAATAACAGATTTAATGGCCCAGTTTGTTTGTTTTTTTTTCTGATTCTGAAAGGCTACACTCACACTACAGAAATCAATACTGTGCCTCATAGATATGAGTTTGTCTGGGTTTTTTTTTTTTATTTTACCTTCGCTTTCTGCTTTTATTTTGAAATATACCCCTTGCTCTTTTTGTACACCCTTTAATTTGAAATCTCTGACCCGGAAACGTTTCTTCCTCCTCTCTTTTGCTTCCTGGTGTCTTGGCTGATCGTCACAATGGCTCAAGCTGTACAGAGACTCGTCGCTAAAGTGCCTACTTTAGTCGGTGGTAAGCCTAATCTTTCTTTTTCCCTTCGGACAATCGCAAACCGGCGTCGTGGAGTGAACCTCTTAGCGCAGGGTAGGTCAAGTTGCTGCAGCTTGTCAGCGGCCGCGCAACTTCAATGTGACCTACGATCTGATATCCAGCGGGTGTCAATACGCGAATCAGTCTCTGAGACGGGTTTTCTATAGAAAGATGTTTTGTTTTTTGTTTTGTTTCCCGTGGCCTTTCACTCCTCTGCCTGCTAGCTAACGTATGCCCTAACCTAGTCGGTGCTTGTGTGACTCGCAGCCGCTGTCACATACTCCAAACCCCGACTGGCGACCTTCTGGCACTACGCCCGAGTGGAGCTCGTCCCACCGTCTCCGGCTGAGATCCCCAGAGCCATGGAGGCCGCCTCGGGCCTCATCAAGAGCTTCCAGTCGGGACGCCTCGGTCAAACCACAGTGAAGGTGAGTCCGTACAAGTTTTGACGGCTGCCAAGCTTTAACTGGAGAGTGTTTGAACAGAGTGTTACAAAGGATAAAACCGGGTGAAGGTACTTGTTATTTGGCTTAATTCTACTGTAAACCTGTGTGAATTAGGAGCAGAGGCAACATACACGTGTCCTCACTTATTTGGCCTGTAAGGAACATGGAGGTGTTGAGGCCCATTTTTAGCACACCTGATTTAGTCAGGCAGAGAATTAATAAACATTTTTGAACACTGATTAGTAATTGGACTAATATATTTACTGGTTCCAGTTCCTCCATCAGACAATGAAATAACTGCTACAGCCCTGAAGTCATTACTCCAATAAAAGATGAATTATAAGGTCTTAATTGTTGCAGGCTATAAAATTGAAAAGCCAAGATGCCCGTTTTTAGCTGTTGCACAATATTTACGAACACATTATCTGGTAGAAGGCAGTAATTACGGCCAAAGTTACTGAAGTTGTGGGTGCGAGATGCAGTTCATGGTCGGTCTCTATATAGAGTTGAAATGAGTGAATAATTGAATGACACAATAGAAATAAAGTGTGAGGACCACACGAGTAGAATACTAGTGTAGGGTGACTAAATGGCATCTTAGTTAATTCAGTGGAAAAACACAACAAGATAAAACAGGTAATTTGAGCAGAGATGTCAAGCATCAAAATTAATTATCATACATACTCCATACACAATGATGACATATTTGAAAGTGACCTGGATGCATGATGGGATATATTATTGTGAGTGTATTAGGGATGCCACCGTGCAGACAGGTTCCCATCGGGTAATAAACCCATGGCCAGTATCACTCACACCAGTATTACCGATTACACCGGACATTTTACAAGAAAATGTGTTGTGGCTTAATATCTCCTAGAATTCTTACTTTAATCTTTAGATCTTCCCTTTAGTTTTTCAGCAAAAAATTGCATGGAGCAGACACTTTTGATTTTATAATTGTAGGGTCAGACCAAGTATTGACAACATGTCTTATAAAGTAGTCTCCTTTTATTTGATGAACATGAGTGCTGCCACTGATACGTGAAGATGAACAAAATGGGTTTTATTTCGGGGGGCAGTGGAGCTGGTGGAAAAGTTATCTTATTGGTGTGTTCCTAAACACCATTTAATATAGGTAAAACTGACTACTGCAGCAACCCCGCTGTGTGTATAATCATAGCCTATGTTCTATGACTGGTAGTGTGTAATTGTATGCAGTGAACGGGACTGTTTTTTTACTCATGTTACTTTGTCATTTCTCATTAAATAGAAATGATCACAACTTTCTGCAATATTCGTACTGGTCATAAATCGGTTTCCTTGACTGTTTTTTTTTGTTGTTTGTTTGTTTTATTTCTTTTATAGGATGCCTTAAGGAATGGACTTGTGACCACAGAGGTACTGATGTGGTTCTACATTGGAGAATGCATTGGCAAAGGAGGCATTATTGGATATGATGTCTAAATTCTGGACTTTTTCTCCCTCTGCACTTCTAATCGTCACATTCTCAACAACCTGCGCCAAATTTTAAAATAAACAGATGTCTATAATCAGGAGTATATTTTGTATGTTTTGAGTATTTTTTTCCAGAGTGAATAAGGGTTTATTTTATTCAAGAACAAAAATTAACAAGAACATCAAACTGTAGGAAAATATTAAAGTTATAAACGGGTTTTGAGAGATTTGTGGACAGCTGAATGACTGTGAAGATGTATAATTAGTTTTAAAATTAGTGTTGATGCTCTGAAACAGAGATTGCCAATGCTAACATTTTTCTTCATTGAGCTGCATATTTTATAGATTTTACTGCTATGTAATGATCGACATCTCCTCTTGCTCCCGACTCTCTGACATTGTGTTTACAACATTTCCCAAGTATCTGCAGAAAGCTTGCCTCACATCCTCTGGTTCCTCCTCCAGGTTGGAGTGAATAAGTTGCAGTCTGCTCAAATGTGAGGCTGCATCAAAAAGAATAAACATGTCAGCTGAGAAATAATAATTCTATTAACTTATGCAGCAGCTCTGGGAAGCCATGGAATTACCTAAAGGTAGGCGTCTGTCTTCTGTTCCGCTGCCAGGCTTGTGGTGAGCTATGAGTAAGCACTGATTATCCTGCAAACCCTGAGAGGAGATGAACATCGAATACCACGTCTCTATTTCTTTGAGGTGACTCGGAACATCTGGATTAAAAATGATCACCACACCACTGGAGTCCTTCATGAGTGAAGGCCAGCATGATTCAAATCTGGATGAAGAGAGTGAACAAAAAGGAAAAAGGTTATGGAAAGTAGTTTTTCTTCAAAATCACAAGATAGGGCAGGGTAAAATCAAGGCCTTTATCAACTGAAAATGTGTTTGATATTTAATTTACTTGAAATCTCCTGAACAGTCCCAAAGTTCGACCTCACATGTCTTGTTTTCACCACTGCCTTCAGGTTGTGATTCAAATTCCAGTATCCTTGAAAAAAAAATGAAAACCATTGTATGTGTCTTGTGTGACATGAGTAAATCATATCTATTGAGATATTTTGATATTATTATGCAGTATTTCAAGCTGATCAAGACAGGTTAGAGCTAAAAATCTAATCGTGGAAATTATTGATTTCTACACAGACTTTCAAAACAGGCCTCCAAGCATTCAGTTAGATGTTATTTCTGTCTCACTTTTTTTTTTTTTTTTTTAACAGTTGGGTTAAACTGCCTGTAAGAGGCGTTAAGCTGTGATGACACACAGTTTGTACCTGACTCCCTGAGTAGGTCTGTATTCACCTCCCACATTTTCCGTTGTGTCAGAGAGAAAATTTGCAAGAATTGTTTTGCCACTCTGAAAGACAGACAAACAAACAGACCATTACAACAGTCAATGTGAGAATGCTTTAACCCTATAACAGAGTTGAAAAATAAAGTATATTAATTCAAGTACTGTGCTTCAGTACAACTTTGAAGTATGTTTTTTTTTTTTGCAACTTTACAGTTTTCCTTAATGCCACAATAATTCAGAATTAGCCACTGTAGTTAATTCCAATAGTTTTACAGATAAATTAGATCAGTTGGCTGTCAGACTGCGGAACACCTTATAGCAATGCAATGCAGAAAAAGGATGGACGTAGTCTTACCAAAATGTACTTCCAGTATCAAAAGTAAATAACACATAATGCAGGCCAAGTGCTATCTTTCAGTGTAAAATCAAATCATGATTATACTTAATTTGTAAGTACGATTTTTAATGGTGTAGCTGGACAAGGTGGACATCATTTAAACTGCGTTATACACTGTTAGATAGTTAACGTATTACAATGTGTCTTAAGCTAACATATATTTCTATGTAAAACATTAACCTGTAAAGTAAGAAGTAGCTCCAGCTGTCAGATACATGTGTAAATTGTTATACATATTATAAATGTAGCCGAGCACCAGATATTTCCATCGGAAATGTTGTGGAGAAGATGTATAAAGTAGAATTACATAGAAACATACAAGTATAATACTGTACAAGTACCTTAACGCTGTACACTAACTACATGAGTTTAGTTACCCTCCAAGCTATCTTGCCTACTTCTTAGTTAACATAAACACCAAACACATAAACAGCTATTCCCTTTAGAGAACTTCATACAGGTTCGTAGGTTTTTGATGCAAGGTTACACTTCTGATGATTTGTGTTTTTACTGCAGCAAACATCAATATGTGAGCATCGCTCAGGTTGCTAAGCGTGGTAGGTGCTTTAAGCTAACGTTATATGCGCTAACTACATTAAAGCTGCCTTAAGCTTTCATTGTTAAAACTATAATCTAGTTACTTATACATGACAGTTTAAAATAGTCCACGCTGCCGAGCTGAAGGTGAATTTACTTACCTCACTGGGGCCAATAAATAGTATTTTCGCTTTGAACATTTCCTCTCAGCAGAAGCCAAGCATTAGCTAACCAGCTAACTTTAACCGAAGTAGCCCCGGAACTGCCGAGCTGTTCCACCAAAACAGGATAAATAAGTCAGTAAGCTTTAGCTGAGTGTTTTTCTAAAACGATGCTAATCTTTTTTGGGGGGGTCTCACGTAATGAAAGGTAGAAAATTAATCTTCGTTACTCAACGTGACCCGTGTGTGAGCTACCGACGCTGTAAACTTCCTTTTGGTTTCTATGGTTTCAACCGGTCCCTGTGTTTCCTCTCGTTCATTGGCTGTTCATAACTTAACTCGAACGAGGCCACGCCCACTTTGCCCACGGGGAACGAATCAGCGGCGAGAAAACGAGTCGACGTCATTACGTTGCGTGGGAGCCAACCAATCCCGTTCGACCCTTGAAGAGAGGGGGGGGGCTCTTCGGTTCGGAGTATCGTTGTCCGAAAGGAAAACAAAGCGAAAGCGTGAGTAATGTTTACGTTTCCACTGGCGCTAATATATAAGGGCTCACCGGGGTTTAACTCGAGTAATCGTTATGTAGATGCCTGTGGATTTGCTCGGTAGAACGGTTGCTGTCTTTTAGTGTAGCATGGAGCTTAGCAGCCACTTAACCCGGCCCCGCCTGTCGCTATGGAGTAAGCTTTACTTAGCTCGCTTGACAACGAGTCTCGCAGTCCCTCGCAATAATGGGCAAACTCAGCCATGCAGGGTAACTAAGCTAATTTCAAAAGGAAAGCTAGTGCAAACTAGCGCCTTGCAGTCCCCTGCTCGTTAAATCTAATTTCCTCTGTATGTTTCTCGTGTTAGTAGTACGAGGTATGTGCCCAGAGGATGAACTCCAGAGTCCCCCCCTTGGTTTCAGCTCCACCTTGGAGGATCTCCCCCTGACTTCTCGTGATCTAGACGGCTCCCATGAGCAGGGGAGAAGGAGCAGGGCACGAAGCAGTCAAACAAGAGCCCCGGAGGCTGACATCAGATGGTGAGATCCCCACGACGCATGGCCATTTTGAACATACTGCCCATACATGTGTTGCTTTGAACGTCCACTCAGCAGCAGCCACAGCCTAAGTGATTCAAAAGCATTTTCTTGTGTCCCTGTTTTTCATTCAGTAAAGGAGACGTTGCGAGTGGAAAGAGTCCCTTCCTGAAAATACTGATGGATGCGGAAGCAGCTGCCAACTCTGCAGCCATACAGCTCGTGTCTTTTAAAGAGGCAATGGAAGATGAATATGCTGTATGTTTTTTTGTTTTTTTTTTGCAGTTCTGCACTCACCAAATGGCTTCAAAATTGACCTTCCATATGGGAAACCAGAAAATTTGAACCACATTGAAACAAAACATCAGTATTCATGACCCAGTTATGTGACTTTTACTTTAACTTTCTGTTTCTCTGTCAATTAAGGATTCAAGACAGTCTGCCATAGATAAGCACCGAATTACAAGGCAAAGGGGACTTTTGCTTGAGAAGTTGGAGGATTTTAAACGGATAAATAAATCTGTTCGTCAGAAGCTGAAACAGCTCCAGGATACAGAGGTCATTTACAATACACTGCATTAGATATTTCTCAGTATAGTGTGTAATGGGTCGCGATTAGGAGTGCACAGTAGTGCTGTAGTAACCCCCAAATTAAATCTGTGTTTAAATGTGTTTTCCTTTTACTTTAACTTATTATAATTATCTCATGTCTTCCTATAAAGACTGTTCGAATTCATACGAACCAACAGATTGACATTTTACTGAAGAAGATCGCAGAGGCCGAAACTGAAAATGAGGTGAGTTTTTTTATAATATTTAAACAATGCTTCAAAGGAAACAACTTAAATCCAAGTGAATTAAGGCTTGGTACTTAAGTTGTGGCAACCTGGTTGAAGATTTAGTCTGTGAAAAGGCTTAATCTACTTACTAAGGTTAAAAGCTTATACTGTGTAGTAGTATTAATGGTTCAGTTGTTAAGAGCTAGTGCAATCTGAGGAATTTTATTTTTTATGACATAAAACCTATAAAATGATACAAATTCAATTTTCTAATAATGTTGTGATTGTTGTCATTTCTTTTCTCTTCTCAAGCATTTAAAAAGAGATTTGAGTAAGACAGAAAGAAGAGTTGAGGAGCTGATGGATCTGCAGAGAGAAGAACAGGTAAACATAGAGTAATATGGATGTCATGGCAGACTAACAAAATCATTACATTAGAACACATCTGTCCATGTTGGCCTTCACAGGAGAACAGAAAGGCTGCAGTTAACAGGACCAAGTCTGTGGGGGCGACTTGTGCTCACCTACAGGGGCAGCTGCAAAACAAGGAAGCTGACAACAATCGTCTGACTGCAGAGCTACGGGTACGAACACCTGAGTGCTGTATCAGCCAATGTCTCTCAAGACAAACAGCTTTAAAGAAAATGTGTAATTTAAACATACTCTTGTGAGGTTGTGTGGTGTTTTCTAGAATCTGGAGAGAACCCTGGTTGAACAGAAGATGGAGATTGATGATCTGAGAGGCTCCATCACCTCTTTGACTGAGAAGGCAGCACAGGACAAAGACTCTCTCAAGAAAGCCACCCGAGCACAGAAACGCAGAGCTGAAAGATTTGAAGCTGCCATTGAGAAATGCTATGCACAGTTGAAGGAAAAGGTATGATGTCATAGCTCTTATTTTTGGTTTAAAAATATTGTATTCTTTATCCATGGTCATATTGTTCAGCAATCTTTTTTTCTTCTTCTTGGTTTGACTAAAGGATGCTCAGCTGATCCAAGCCCGTTTAGAAAGAGAATCCAGGAGACGGCAAAAAGAGCAGATGACCGAGGAGAAAAACAAGCTGGCTGCTCAAATAGAGCTATTGAAAATGTTGGTCTTTTCTCTGTTTAAAACACCATCCCTTCTAGTATTTGGTGGAAATGGATACACATGTGGGTCAACTAACAGTCTTCATTAATGAATGTTAAATATGTATCTCCTTTAAAGTCAAACTGCAGACCTGACAGCGCGGCTGGAAAAGGAGAAGTATGAGCTAACTGCAGCTAATGAATCTGTGATGCAACGTCTTGAAAAAGTCAGCGCTGAAAATGGAGACCTCAGAGTCAATAATGCAGCACTCAAGGTACAACTTACCAGACAGTTTCCACAAGAGACAAAGGAATAGAAAACCCGTAAACATGTCCATAATTATTCATACAGCCATTTGGTACGAGATTTAAGGTCAATGGTCAGATGACAGATGAACAAGTGTCAGTCTTAAATGTTGAATCTACATACAGTATGTTACACCATCATTATATTAAAATGAGAAAGTATTCTCTCTCTCTCTCTCTCTCTCTCTCTCTCTCTCTCTCTCTCTCTCTCTCTCTCTCTCTCTCTCTCTCTCTCTCTCTGACTTTTTTTTATTTCTATCACTAAAATTATTTTTTTGTTTGTGCAATTACAGGCATCTGTCGCTCAGTTAGAGGAGCAGCTGGCTGATTGTGAGTCTGCTCTGGTAGAGGAGAAGGTTGTGTCTGAGGAAAGGAAACATCAAGCCAAACAGTGCCAATATCAGGTGGACATTTCCTAATTAATTTAGCAGTATTTACTCTATATCTAATTAGTTTTCTACTTTTTACTTTTTGTTGACTAACCTGAACGAAAATAGGCTCTGGAGTCAACAAACTCTTCAAGTGAAAATTGGGTCTATAAAAATAATCACCATATTTGACTGACAGACAAAATAAATATTAATAGAAAGGTAAGTTATGTGCTGTTTAAAAGTCAGCTATGTCATATTAAAGGTGTCTTAAATGTGAAGTAAAAAAATGCTGTTTTCTGAATAAATTGACTAAAAAAACAGCAGAAGAAGGCATTGGAGAACAATAAGCAGATTACCAATTTTTGAGACTACGAACTTTTGTGCTTTTTTTCCCAGACAACTCCTAATCCCCTTTTCCTCTCTTCTTATGCCATCAGCTATTTATTTCATGCGCTTTTCTAACAAAGTACTGTACTTTACCTGACATCATGTTCATTTATCCTTCATGTGCTTCTTCCTGAGGCAGTTTGGCAACAGTGTTTTTGAAGAGTGCTTTACAAAGAAAAATATGATCATTGTGATTAGATGAGCAAATTTTAACAAGTTATTTATTTACAATTCAGAGTTAACACTGAATGTGTGAATCTTTTGAAACTGCAGAGTGAATGATTCAGCAGCAGTTTTCAGCTGTGGGGAATGACACAGTTGGTTTGATTATACTTTTTTTTTTTTTTTTTTTAGGTTGAAGAAATTCAAGCTGAGATCGATGATCTGAGGATAAAATATGAAAATATTTTAAAAGAGACAAAGAAGACGTGTGATGGGAAAGATACAGAGGTTGAGAAGGTAACCCCCAGCCTCTCCATATAAAGTTTCTTTTTTTTTCCCCCAATATATTATAAAAGTTTTGATCTCTTAATGTGCACAAATCTTATTGTCTATTGGATAGTACATTTAACAGTATGTAATACTTTAGGACACTAATGCCTTTCTCTTTTCTAACAATTTTTAGCAGTGCTGTCGCACTCTTTCCTGTAGGTGCATCTCTGCAGCGTTTTTCCTCTTGCTGTTGAATGGCCAGCCAGCTGTTAGACTTTTATATTGCTTTTTCAGCTACATAACATTTGTTACACCTGGACCCGCATGTGTTTGAACAAATTACCAAACTTCCCTCAGCAACTCTTTACAGCAAAACACTTGCAATGCTAACAACTGTTGAAGCTGATTCTGATGAGGAAACTTGGTATATTTTCCATGCTTAAAGGAGTATGTGCATCTCTGAGCAGTCAGGGTTTACTGCAAGAGTTTTGATTAGTCTACAGGCTAATATTTTGTTTACTCCCAATACTCCACTCCTTGTGCCCTCTCTGGAGCCCAGGCGAGGCAGGAGCTGCAGGCTCGTGTGGACGAACTGAAGGCTTATCCTGAGTTACTTTGTGCAGCCGAGCAGAGTCTTTTCCAGTGCCAGGAGAACCTGCGATGCTCAGAGAGGAAGTGCTCAGAAAAGTCAGAATCCATTAGGCAACTGCATGTTAAGGTGTGGAACATGAGCAGTGGTGGTTGGAGAATGTAAAATGTAGTAATTTTCCTACATCTAAGCACTATGCAGTAGTATAACTCCATGTGTCTAATCATTCATCTTGTTTCTGGTCCTGCTGTGAGTTTTGATGTTTGTGATGTTTAAAAAAATCTCAGATTGAAGTGGAAACATTTAGGTTGTAACCATCTGTGCCTACTTACCAAGTTGTGTGTTTCGTGCTGTGAGTCCCTTTCAACCGCTCACATTAGCAGTGTTGAATTGGCGTTTGAAAACTGTCCATTTTGTGTTTGCATAATTGTGGCAAATGCTCTTAAATAGGGTGTTTATTATATCCAATTTTGCATGTGATGTGAACCCCCCCCCCGTTTGCGCCATTGGCATGTAAGCAATACAAGTGATAACAAAATAGCGATTCTGAGCTTTACATTTTGCACATGCAGATGGAGAGCCAGACACAATTGCTGAAATCATCTGTGGAGATGAAAGCGTCCATTCAGGAAGCCAGTTTACAACTAAAAGAGAAATTGAATTCTCTTCAAGTGTAAGACATCCAATCATGTCTTTTTTCTAGATTTCAAATGTTTATCTTGCTTAGAATCAAACATAGATATTGTTTAAATCTTACCTTTTAACATGTGTGTTCCATTCTGTGTGTGTGTGTGTGTGTGTGTGTGTGTGTGTGTGTGTGTGTGTGTGTAGGCAGACGGACAAGCTGCAGCAGGAGAACCTGGAGCTCGTACGCAGGCTTGCAGCTCAGGAGGAAGCGCTGAGCTACAGTAACCGGCAGCTGGACCAGCGCTCGTCAGATTGCCAGACCCTCAGCCGTCAGCTGGAGGTGGCTTTGTCAGACGTTAAGCAACAGGTACAGCTAAGAGACATTCTAGTGATATCTGAGTAAAAACTGTCACCAGCAATCATCAACAAAGGTTAACATCCAAGTGTTTCTTTTTCTTATTTGTTGGAATGCTTTTAATTACCAGATTGCAACAAAAATGCCCCCAGTTCATCAGGTACCTTGAGTGGAAAAATAATACTCATACAGTTTTAAATTTTAGAGAGAATTTCTGAATATCTATATAAGGACATATCTGTTTTGCCACTCTCTCTTTGATCTGATAGATCTAACACTGCACAATCAAGCCTGTGTCCTGTTCCTTGAACCTTTTTTTGTGCCTTTCCAGTCTTAAATACTGTTGGTGTTTCCAAAAAAAAAAAAAAAAATCTGGTACACAGGAAGTGCTGTATTTCACTGTCTGAAAATGTAATGTTTTTCTACATGTTAAGGTCACCAAGGTGAAAGATAAGGCTCTTTCTAGAGAAGAGGCTCTTCAGACCAAAATCCTGGAACTGGAAGCAGAGAATAGCAGAAGGGATAATGAGCTGAGGCTTCTTCGCCAGAGTAAGCTGACTGTGAGTATCATGCTTTTCTATAAAAAATATATTATGAAGCAATTGAATGTCAAACTGAAATGTGTTGTTGAGTAATATGGGAGGAAACTCACTGTCTCTATCTGAATCTGTAGGCAGAGAAACAGTTTGAGGTGCGTCTCAAGGACCTGCAGCTCAGCCTGGACCAATCAGAGAGCCACAAACAAAGCATTCAGAACTATGTAGATTTCCTCAAAATGTCCTATAAGACCATGTTTGATGAAGGAGTGCAAACTCCGAGTGTTGGATCATCATATTCTCTAAAATGATTAAGTATTCATCTCTCTGTGTTTTCAAATTTGTATTTATTTTTCTGTTTTTCTTATGTATTGTAAAACTTATAAAGCCTATTTAAAATCAGTTTTCGAGGAAGTAAAAGCAATTCTTTTTATACCTCTTAGCTATATTTAGATATCTACTTCTTTATTTATCAGGCAATCTATGACACCCCTCCCCCCAGGTGGCAGGGAAGTCTGCTGCTGTTTTGAGATATTTCAGTACCTGTTTTTATCTTCTGTCCCAACACACATTACGTAATATTTTCACAGTTGTATGCAAATTTTGGACAGTGAACTCTTGGTGCTACTACGACTTATTCTATACAAGGAGTCAGTTGCATTAATGTAGATTAAGATTAGCCTGAGCTTTAAACCCTTTTTTGAGTTTTGATTATGAATCATCTTAACAAAGTGAACACGGTCTGTTGCATAAAAATTACTTCCGGGCTTATCTAGAGTTGCTACTAGTAGCCACAAACCCAATTTTATGTTGACAAAAACCTACTTGTTAAAGCAATATATTTGGTGAGTATGTAACAGACCTTTGTTATTTTCAGTTGGTTATTCAACACCTAATATGATCATTGGTCTATTTTAGAGCTTTAAGACACATCTGCTTTGACAGATAATTAATTGCCATCTATTTTGAATGTTGATTAATTGTTTATTTAATTGTTTCTTTCCAACAGAACTAATATTATTTAGCACTCTAATTGGATATTTTTGGTCTTGGACCGTTGGCTGGATTAAGCAAGCAGTAACTGTAATAAATAAAGATTTCCACAATTTTCTGATATTTCAAAGATTACAAGAGACATCAATAAATAATTAAAAGGGTTGTCCAGCTGGGGTAAAGTAATGTGCCACTAGGTGGAGCTGTTTTATTACCTATCCTTTCTCCTCTGTCAGGTAGAGTCTTTTGCACACAGTCCTTGTGCGCATGGTTGTCAATCTTAGCCACTATTAAATTAGCCTAGCAAGGCAAAAAAAGTTCAGTGTTTAAGACAAAGTCTATTTTTGTGCAGCTGGCTCCAGATCAAGGAGGTGTTTTTTTTGTTTTGGGTTTTTTTGTCTGTTTTTTTTTTCTTTCCTATATTTGGAAGCCATAACCATCTATTTATGACAGCAACTGTTAATCAATACAAGTAGTATTGTACAAGTAACCAAAATACTATTTTGATGCATATGTCCCAGCCAAGTTTTACATGTGGTAGAGTAAACCACGTCTATCATGGTGCTTCATTTAATCTTGCATGTGCTCCAGGTTTGCTTTCATTTAAAAAAATAAATAAATAAATAAATAAAAAATACAAATTTATTTGCTGACGCATCTGATGAGAAATTTAGAGCTCTGATGCACAAAAAAGCTCATTTCACTCTTCTGCTGATGCTGAAAAACCAGCTTGTGTATGTCTTTGTATTTGTAGCAATTGTAGGAAGGTGTGATGTATATTGAATGTATTTATGTTCTGATACTCAGCTGAATTGGGCTGAAAATCAATAGTTGTGAGTCGTTAAGCTTGTGCCTTTAGGGTTGCAAACATAACTACTTTTATACATGCAACACTGGGACATTTCCAAACCACCAATAATGGTTTGCTCTCATGCTCATGTAATGGAATTTTTTTATATTACTGAGGCTTAAGGGCACAAAAAGATACAGGTATATGCTGCAGCACGATTTAGCTAAAAATTGAGCAATGTTTGTCTTGTACTATACTTGGATCTTGTTGTTCTCCTGTTGCTGCTTGATTTGTGGTCCCATACTGTATCTATGGTAATAAACTACCATTGCTCAGACCACTTTGAGGCTCTGATGTGTGTCTGCAGCGGACATATTCCCCTGGGGTGAGCAGTGCTCCTCTCAAGTTCACAAAGACAAAGCTCTATTGTTTTTCTCTGTCAAGGGATGGAACCATTTCATCTGTGCGTGCGTCAGTAACCCTGTTTTTCCTTTGCTCTTGTTCTCAGTCCCCTGGTCTTGCCCGTTTACGTAATTCTGTTGATCATACTTTGGGAATTTGCTGTTCTCTGCTGTTTGCCGGAAAACGAGCTTACATCTGACTTCTGGTGGTTTGGTTGGTATCGCACTGCAGCCGCATGGAGGACATTCCCCAAGCTTATGTTCTCATTAGGCTTGAATGAGTTAGATAACCCATTTTTCTTTTTGTTTATATGAACTGAATTCTGCTGAGTCAATTATCAAAAACAGAGGCCTCACTGTTGTATGTATTAAAATGACTCTCTGAAGGTCACAAACAGCAGGCTAACCGCTGTGTAATCTTGGGAAAATAACTCCTAAAGGTTTGACGTCAGACAAGGTCATACTTCAAATTAAGATGAGCACATTATCATCAATTTGCTGTTCATTATGCTCACTTTTGAAAGACAACATCTGAAGGGACATTCATCACATGTAGGATTGTCCTCAATTTTTCATAAAATAAATCTGTGAGAAAAATTTAGATTATTCTCTGCTACCCTGTAACTATTTTTTTCTCAAAACGAAGTCCTGCAGCTTGAGCTCAGCATCTGTCCAACAGCAGGAAAACCACTCTGAGGTTTATATTACAGCCATTCCCTAAACTATTCAGTGACATGTAGGTCCTCTCAGAAGTGGGTCAGCCGCATACAGCGGAGACAGTGTAGCTCATTTCCTACTGAAAATTGTTATAGCAGACCCCCTGACAATTTCCAGCTTTTCTGATTATTGCAAAAGCCAAACTATATTTTACTTTTCTCCCTAAGATAAAATAACTGGTAAACTGTTTCAGGTTTTCTCATGTTTATTTGTTTAAAACGGAATCATGAAACTGACGCTTTGGCAGTTAATTGGCCATCCTACTTATAGTACAGTATGAGTCCACCCTTCAGTCATATTTCAACATTTTAAACAGGCAAGCAATTTTGGAGCACAGGATGCCATACCAGTAATATTGTACAGTATTCCATGATTAAATATGAGAATACATTAAGTATGAAACATGAAGTCTTATAAATAAAAAGAGTAAGTACAGTAAATCAACAGAAACATGGCGACATATTGTTTAATGACTTATTTAGTATAGCTGCCATTGTTTTTACGTCATATCCATGCTAACATGTGGTATGTCTGGTAAAGAGAGGCTTAAATATGTATGTCAAAAAAATAAAAGTGGAGAAAAATCATTTTGGTATAACTAGAAAAATAAGAACTTTGGCAATGTAAAACAACAGCTTCACAAAGAAGCAAACCAGTGTTATGCTCCAGTGTTATGAAGCAAAATCATGAACAATATAGTTCACTAAATTCATCCTACTAGGTGTCTGCAACCTCACAGTGCAATTTTTTTTTTCTGTCAGTCATCACGTAATGGATCTTCTTTCTTCCTAAACTGAGACGTTTACTTTTTCAGTTTGTGTATATCATTAAAAAGCCTGTAGAGAGCAGGTGTCTTTTCGTCGCTGCCGGAGCAGTTGAGGTCACACTTGCAAGACTCGATCATCATCACCATCCTGCTGATGGTTTTCCCATTTTTGCATTTGAAGCGCACAGGTGTCGTCTGGGTCCGATGAGGTCGGCAGCATTGCCCGTCTGTGCAAGACCCACAATATCTGGGCTTGAACCTTTTAAGGCTACGGCAGCCTGCGTAGGACAGTTTAACTGCGTGGCTGGCCTTTTCAATTTGGTTACATTTGTGACCTTTCTGTTGGAGAAGAAATAAGCTATCAAAATCCTGCGTTAAATCAAACCAGAGAGTTCTCAAAATGCAATTCAGAGAGAAGAGTGTATTCCACAAAGGCTAACTGTACAAAACAACATGTAATAAAATAACCAGATTATTTCCTTATAAAATAAGCTAAAAATCAGGACATGAAAAGGTTTGGAGCGTACCTTCAATCCGCCGAAGGACATTTGGGTGCATGGGCGGACTTCACAGAGCCGAGTCTCTTTCATCAGTTTGCACTGGGCATTGTTGTTGGACACCCTCGAGGACACTCCAGTGCCACAGGATTTGGAGCAGGGTGACCAGGCTGTGGTCTGGGACACACACCTGACTCCTCTGGCAACCATGTGGCCCACTGGGTGACTCCTGAAAGCTGATCGGAGAAAAATATAATGCGATTTTAAATGCAAAAAGTGACAGTTTGGTGAAAATGCAAGAAAAATCGAGACATCTCGTGCACATGTATCTACTTTTGTAATTTCACATTTATTTCCTTATATTTGGCCTCTTCTCAGACACATAACACTTCTCCACTTTAAACTGCTCACCAGCTAGAGGCTCTGGTTCTCCTCTCCACACAGGAGCCAGCTCATTCTTGTTGGTGAGCTCGTCTTCAGATGCTCTGTCTCTGCTGTCCTTTCCTCTGTGCTTCTTCACCACATAACTCTCTGGCTTTGCTTCCTCGAGGCAGACAAGCTGTTCACAGCACCGCCCTGGCACCTTGACCCGCCTTGGTTTGGTGCAGCTCATTTTTGGGAGCGAGAGCGCATGTGGGCACAAAGAGACACATCCGACAGCACCGTCCATACAAGTGCATTGGTGTTTGCAGTTTGGACGGAAGATTTCCCCATTTTGGTAAATCTTGTTGTTGTACTCACAGGTTCTTCCATCGGATTTAGCTGGAAAACAGGGAAACTGGTGAGGTTTTGAAATGGGCAGTGTAAAGTGGTAAAAGTGAGGAAACAAATAAAAAAACAGAAACAAGAAGAAAACAGAAGACGTTGTACCTCGACAGATGCCCTTAGCAGAACCAAATCCACCTCCAAAGTTGCACTCCAGGCCCTTTGTGTGGTCACATGGCTGTGTCCTGCTGCAGTCTTCAAAGAGCTGCCGAGCACAGACTTCACAGCATCCACAGCCGTCCAGCGTGAGGCTGACTCCCGCTGCACATGTGGGGACTCCAGGGGGACACCGACAGTCCTTCGGACATGAGGCCGACACCTGGGGTTGAGACACAACGTCAAAACATTTCCAATGAAAAGCTTCCGTCCAAAAACGATCATCCTACAGCAGCTGAACTAACAACTTATGAATGAACAGTGATTACTTTCTCACCAGTGCAACACAGAAGATCACAACAACAAAGACTCTCCACATCTTCAAAAGAAGCTGAGGCTATGAGCAATCTTCTGACTGTTTATCATAACACCAGACCTGGCAGCGAGTTGACGAGTGCTTGCTCTCCCTCTTTCGGAGTCCCCATCTCCTTTTATACACGCTGAAGAGGTGTCCCGAAACTATGATAGGAATGCTTCTCCACGCGTCCTCCCATAAGCCCAAAAGAAGCCCCCCCCTCCCCTCCTCTCCCTCAGCGAGCCAAGAACCACCCTGTCTGACTTCCACTCTGCCAGGGTTTTCTCTCCAATTTAACCATGTCATTTTCATTTTCATGTCGGTTTTATAATCATCAAGTGGAACCAGACCTAACTCTGAATCATAGTGGTGGCATGTTTTATATTGGAAATGGCTTTTATACTATTCAAGCAATGCGTTACATTGTTTGCTGCCAGATTGTGCATTGTTTTGTTCCTATTTTTGATAAATATTGATTCAATATTGCTTACAATTCATTTGGATAGTTTTAAAACTAATACCTGCATATGCATCTTAATTCAATAATATTTCTCTTTTTTTATGTTGTGTAAGATTCTTATTCAGTTTATGTTTCTATATATGTTGTTTTTATGTTGTATTGATTGATATAACAACATTTTTTAGCTCCCTTCTTCTTCCAGAAGTCTCTTCTTGAAAAGATAATTTAATAAGACTTTGCCTGGTTAAATTAAGTAAAAGGGATGAAAGGGAAGACTACTGCTTGCAAGTCATACTGTATGATTATGCAAACACACAAAAAAAAAAATTAAAAGCAAAAAATCCTGAAGCACATTTATACCTGATAACTGAAATGTTTCATTATCGGCCCCATGCATGCGAGAGCAGCCCCACAAGTGATTCAACATCGGGGCACCACAAGTTCTGACATAAATATTGAGGAGAAGCCACATATTTCTTCGACCAACTGAATTTCTATCTCAGACGAAGCCGTGTTTAGGCTGTTGCCTGTAGTCTGTGATCGGTACATTTTTTGTATATCTTAACCACACTAGCATTAAAAGTCACAGATGAAATTCTCCTCAGTCACCTATTAGGGTGGAGATGGATTAGAGTTTGTTTGACTTCAATATTTCAAAAAGGAGGTGAAAGCCTCTTGGAATGTTTGAACCTCATGAATCCTTTGTTCAGTCTGAATGAGAGTGTCCAGAATGAGAAACACACCAAAAAAACAAGAAAGAAAAAAGAGGACTCGAGCAATGCCTGCAGCAACATTCCTCTAAGGATGAACATTGCAGGTTTCTTTGAAATAGATGCCAAGATAAAAAGCATCCTCTTTTATCCACATCAAAGAACAATGAAAATTATCGAGGGAAAAAAAAAATGCCTTTCCTTTCATTATAACCTGTGAGAACAAGAGGAGAAGGGGAGACTGGCACATCCTCCTTCTTATCTAACTGAGGTTACAAGTGCCAGTTTGAGCCAGCGCCAGCTTAGGCAGACGAAAAGCGAACAAGCGTGAGCGAGGTGCACTCACAGATGCCTGGAAATCACTGACTGTTGTGGTTTGGAGTGGAAACTTTCCTGTCCAAAGCTGTAATATAAAGAATTTGCAGAACCATGTTTGGTAAGAGGAACATTTCATATATAACAGGCAGCTTGAGGATTTGGGAAGGATTTCAGTTGTTGTTAAACTGACCTGTCTGATTACCATCTTGCCATTTCTGTTCCTGAGAATACCAGTGTACCAGGCCCAAAGAGCAGCATGTGAATGTATCTGAAATTCTATTAATTCCAATATAAATGTCAGTATAATAGTTTTCAATGATTTTCTTTAGCCTGAGATACATTTAAATCAGGGATTTAAACTCAAAAATCTCCCTGCATCTCCACCACCAGCCCAACAAACTAAGGGAATAGTTTCATATTTTAGGAAATATCCTTATTCACTTTCCTAGTTAGAGTCAGATGAGATGAATAATACCACTCTGTGGGTTCACTTTGGAGCTGCTACAATGTCGAAGTCATATGGGATGGATGGGAAAGATTAGAAAGATTCCTGTGATTAGAACTTGCAAGTGTTCATCTCATCAAGACAGTTGTGTGATTAAAGAGTTGCTCATAAGCATATGTGGATTAAAATACCTTCACTGACAATATAGCCCCATATCAATTTCATCTGGTTTAAATGAATGAACAAGGAGTTAATTTGGAATTCACCTTTTGGTTTTCAGACACTTCCAAATTATTACTTTCCAGCACCAGATTTCAAGGGTGACTTGACAATAAGACAATTCTGATTTGACATGAACAAAAAGTCAGGAAACTTTTTTCCTAAGCTTAGCATAAAAACTGGAGAGATGAGTAGACAGCTAGCGTTGCTCCCTCCGGCGACCTCGCAGCCTGGAAAGTTTGTCGGGAAAAATGGTTGACAAGAGCGGCCCAGTAACAGAGCAAAGTTCATCAGTATGTATATGCAAAGTGTGTGGTTCTAGAGGGGTAGTGATAATGATCGAATACTCAACCACTGTCATAGCAGGCTAAACCCTAAAATGTTAGCCGGCGGGGAAAATGCAAGCTCATGTCAGTCGTGAGAGCTCCCTGAGCTCCTTTCTGTACTCGCTTCACTGGCCTTACTTCCCTTTGGCATTTTGTTCTCAGCATTGTACGTCATTCAATACAATAAAAAAAGTTAGTGAAGGGGAAAAAAAGCTCTCGGACTTGAATGCTTGCCATCTCCCAGCGAGCACAATCACAAATGCGACATTAATTTGACAATGAGACTGTATCAAGTAACACTGGGTTATATATATATATATATATATATATATGTATATATACATATATATACATATATATGTTTTTCTTAGCACTTATTCCTTTCTCATAACAGCCTGCTAAACATTCCTCTTTTGTGGAACATTTCATACCCCGACAGTAGGGGATTAATAAAAACTCTCTACTTCTTGCTCCATCAAAGGACAACACTTTCAAACCAGCCTCCTTTTGATTAACGGTAGAAATTTTAACATGTCATAGTTCATCAAAGTTAAACTCAAGCGGATTAATTTTTTCCCCTCACAAACGAATCTGAACTAACGCAATTTTTCTGTGAAATTTTATATGCTGGCATGATGAGGCTTGAAGGAAGTAATTAGGCCTCAATGCTGTTTTGCCAAGTTACATCATGTAGGCTAACTCCTAATAAAACCACAACATTTTTTTTTTATTTCTGTTTATGTACAGATTAAACAAAGATACAACTTGAGCTTTTCAGGTGTTGGTAAGCGTTTTTTGTTTTTGTATTTGTTTTTTTACTGTGGAAAGAGTCAGGCTAGCTGTTTCCCCCTGATTCCAGTCTGTATGCTAAATTAAGCTAATTACTAATGGCTCTAGCTCCGTTCTTAACGCAGAGGTATGAAAGTGGCATCAATCTCCTCATCTAATTCCTGAAAAGAAAGCATTTATATGAATACATTAAAACTACTCCTCCAACATCCATAAGAATTAAAGATTTTACAGTATGAATGAAAAGACCATATTTGAAGCATTTTCTTTCATCTTGCTGCCAAATTCCTGTGGTCATCCATAACAGCTATAAAGCTGGATTTATCTATTTTATAAGATGTTATGCAACTTTTTATTATGCATCCTGGAGATTATTTTATCAGGAAGTCAAGGCTTTTATCTTTGTTATCCACTTATACTATATATAAGTCCAAAATTTTAGTTAATTATATGTCCCTTGGCCTAGTGTATAATACTTGATGAGAATTGGAGACAGGTTAAATTAAAAGGAGGACGGGAAGAACGTAAAAAAAAAAAAGTGAAAAAAGTCATTTTGTGATACTCTGCACATTTACACTAAAATACGAATGCAAAAGGAGACAAACAGACGAAGTACGGGAGTCGAGTTCTGTGTCTCATTAAGACTGGCTACAGAGAACGGAAAGGCAGAAACACCTCCCCAGTGGTACTCGGTGTAAAACTGCAGTGGGTCTGAGGCAAGCTTTTTCCGGCTGTTATGTGAGAATACACTGGGTCATACACTGTACCACAGACAGGGATGTCTGTAAGGACCATCTAGATATGATTGCAAATCCAGTTCATTACATCATTCCTGTAAATGACTCCCTTTCTTCGACTGCCGTTTCCTGCAGAGGCCACTCGCAAGTCAGTACACTGGGTTCGTCTGAGTATCTCTCAGCTGATTTGGCATTATTTCCAGGCTACTGCTCTCTGCTGCTGGACGTGAATGATGGTAATCATCACGAAACATTTCCGAAGAGAACTGTGCATGTATTGTTCGTTACTGTTGACGCTAAATAGCTAATTTAACAAGTTTTTTTTTTCTTTTTCTCGTGTTAAGTGGCTGATCAACGTACAGTTTGACCTTTTAACACCTGACCTTTAAAGGGCATCTCTCTGTTCTAGTTCTCCCCCAGAAATTTTTGGGATGCAACAGCAGCCATGCAGCCACGAGCAGCCACGAGCCTTTATTTCCTCTCTCTTTTAAACCATTATCATCTCACAGAAAAATCTTCGAGGGAGCAACATCCGCAAGTCTTGTATCGGATTTAAAGTTAGAGTATCCTTCTGCTTGGGGATGGTGTTTTCCAGCTCCACAGAACATATTACATTGCAGAACATGACAAAACAAGCCTGACAACAACCTCCTCAGGCAGCACCTGTCCTCAAACAGTCCGTGACATATCATGATTAGAGGGTTGTGAAAATCTTTACTGCATCTGTTTTGCCATATTGCATATTATCTGAAGTTTACTGGAGTGTTATTTAGTTCTTCTCATGCATTGCAGTTCACCTGAGGAAGACCCCATGTTCTCTATGCTCTGATTCACACTTTCCTTGCCATTCCCAAACAACAGTTTACAGTTACTGCTACAGTAACTGCTGCTATCTCTCTATTATTTAATGCCATCCATACCATGATCGTTCAATCGTATTTTTCAATGAAAATACTAATAAACAACACAAATCAATGGTGTGTCATAACTGATAAGTCTATAACATTAACTATAAAACCATATTTTGGCTTATTTGATGTGTAAACTGACCCTAAGGTGCCCAAACCACATTTATTATTGAGGGTAGACTAAATATTAGGAACAGCTCACATTTTAAGCCAATTCGGCAACACAAATCACAGCCTCCACAATGATAAAGTTGAATTAATATCTCTCAAAAACTGAACATTACAAACTTCTTGAAGAAGGTATTTATTTGGGGGTTTTGTATTACATTGCATTAGTTTTAGCTAGATTTTACTAATAAACTGGCAAGTGGATGCATATGAGTAGAAAGTGGTGGAAGAAGTACCCAAAACCTATACACGGGTGGAAATACCAATACAACATTGTAAAAATACTGCATTACAAGTCCAGCAGTCAAAAGTACTTAAGTAAAATACATTGGTGTTATCAACACAATGTACTTAAAGTATCAAACTTAAGAGCACTAGTTCCCAGTGAGTGATAAATAATCGCATATAACATCATTATATTGTTAATATTACATCAATTAATAAATATTGTGGAGTTGTAGCTGTAGCTCCAGGAGCAGCTAGTTCAAACTACTTTATACACAGTTTGGTAGTTTGGTTCAGTGGTTCTCATACTTAAATTTGTATTCTTTTTTCAATTTCTATTCCCTTTTATCTTATTATTATCTTATCTTCCAAAAGAGTGATTTAAGTTAAAGCATCAGTGCCGGATGGTATTGTCTCGTCTTATTATGCGTTTTCAGTGCATAATTCTTCGAAACCATCGGCTACATGTGTCAGACGAATGATGAGTGGAGAAAAAAAAATTATATTTCCCACTGAAAAGAGGTTGATTGGAAGTAAAGAAGAATAGTAATACTGAATAGTAGTATAGTAATACTGAATAGTAGTATAGTAATACTGAATAGTAGTATAGTAATAGTATAGTAATACTGAACTAGAGTACGAGCACATCAAAACTGCACTTGGGGACGGTACTTGAGTAAATGTACTCAGCTACTTTCCGTCTCTGGAGACCGATGAGGTGTATTCACTATGTGGAATGAGCGGTGCGTGTGCGTGGAGTGCGTGTCCGTGCGTGGAGTGCGTGTGCGTGGAGTGCGTGTCCGTGCGTGCGTGCGTGCGACGAGGCCCGCCAGCGCCCCCCAGCGGCGCCGGCGAGAACAGCGCTCCGCCCGCGTCAGCGACAGCGACATCGAAATCGACCGGAGCGAGTCGAGGTACCGGACGTCGGGCAGCGGTCGCCTCCCACCCGCTGTGGCGACGGACAACCCGACGTGGACGTAAAACTCGTACATTTAAAAAAACATGTGCGAAATATTAAAAGCTCCGATGGAGAGAGGTCGACGGCTCTGACGTCGGCACGTCGCGTCGACGTAAAACCTCGACACAATCAGGAAGTCCGGGTTTTTTTTCTTGTTTTTTTTTTTTTTTTTGTTTTTTTTACTTTGTAATTTTTTTTTTTTAATTTTTTTTTTTTTTTCCTGGTTCTCGAAACACAAAAGTTGAATGGACAGAAGCTTCGCCGCCCTTTTTCGGCGACAAACAATGAAGAGTCAAACTTTGTAAAATCTTTTCCAGTTCGTTCATCGATGTAGATCATTTCATGATCACCAGGTTTAAAAAAAACAACTTATTTTAGCCGCCGTTCGTTACCCGGAACACCTGGATTTTCCACTTTGCGGGTGAGAGGGATGGATGTTCCTCACCTCACTGAAGATGAAATGGCAGATATTAAAAAAGACGTGAGTATGATCGCTCGGCCGCGTCTGGCCTCCTCGAATAAATCACATTTCGAATAAGGAAACGTACGTGGGAAATGCAGACGCACTGCTTGAGCCGGTGACACTAAACCAGCACCCTGTTTTAGGCGTTAAAGGCCTGTTTCGGAAAGAAATTGAGCACCACACCCTTTCTGTGCCCGTGAGATGGGGCGCACTGACACGTTGTTGAACCCACAGACATGAGGTTGAGGGTGTAGTGCGCTGTATTATTTTTTCTTTTAAGTAAATGCAGACAGGTTTTGGTCAGCCTGCATTATCAAAATCAAGATGAAACAACAAGAGCAGAGCTAGACCAGGTTATACAGGTGATTTCAGACCACCTGCTGTGGACTTTTGTCACTATCACCAGCTGTGGTCTTTAGTTTGGCTTCCATGTCCATATGTTAAGAAATACCCTCCATGTTAACGGCCTCGACAACTCACTTTGTTCTGCTTTTGCCTCTCCGACATGGCCGCTGTGGATTTCCAGGTGCTGATCAGACTGCGGCACTACCTCTGCGACAAGATCAGAGCCATGCACCACCTCGACTACCTGCGCTCTCGCAGGATCCTGACGCGCGACGACGCGGAGGAAATCAGCTGCAGGACCACGCAGACCAAGAGGACGGCCATGTTGTTGGACATTCTGGCCGAGAACCCCCGGGGCCTGGACGCCCTGGTTGAGTCCATCAGGGAGCTGCGCTCACAAAACTTTATCATCGCCAAGATCACGGACGAGGTGCAAAAGGCCAAAAACGAGAAGATCGAGTCTCTCAGAGGTTAATAGGCCAAACTGAAAAGAAATCTGTTTGTGTATTTTAAATATGTTCCGTGTTCTTGGTGCTTTAATTCAAATTTCCCACCCACTTTTCCTCTCTTCATCTGCCACTCCGCAGCAGGGGCTTCCAGCTCCACATCTGAAAGCAGCCTCGGCGCTCCAGGCGCAACCAGCATCCTCCCCTCAACATTCTCAAACAACTCCACCCTGCTCTTCCACCCAGACGGGGAGCAGAGCCCCTCCAATTCAGATGTAGCAACCTCACTCAATCTACCATCGGTACACGAAAGTGGAGACTTGCCCTGTGTGGTGGGTATCAGCATCACCGCAGCTTGCTCGACAACCTCCCCCAGCCTCCCAAGGCCAGGAGACCCGGGAGCTCCTCCGCTGCCGGATGAGGTGATGGTGGACTCCCCCTCTAACATAGATGCCACGGAGCCAGGTTGCACCAGTGGTGGAGGGGACCCAAACTTCCAGCCCCTCCGATCGCGTTCACTCACTCCGACATCACACAGGGGCATCTTTTAACACCACATCTCAACAAGACAGTTCTCAAGGACACACTCCTAAACCAAACTACTCAACTCGACATTATTTCATTGTGACAACAATACGTTTGGGAATATACATACATGTTTTTCTATCAAACTCTTTTTTTATTGCAAACGAAAAAGTCGAATGTTGAATGTTTAAACATAAGCAGATGTGCAGGAACTGTGCCTAAATAAAATGCAGTTTGAATTGGCAAAATTGTTATTTAAATCAGAAATTGCCTTATTGAAAAATAAGCAGGGTAGAAGTCGGGGAATTCACTTAATCCAAGCTTTCAGTACTTGATAGTTTTCTACACTCTTCAGACACATTTAAGACAGTGCTCAAAATGTATTGAGGATCAGTTCCCACCCCAATATGTCATGAGCTGGGAAAATCTGACTCATCCTCTTTCATTTTTTCTCCTCTTCTTTTCAAAGATGAGATTTCCTGATGAACTATATAGGGTTTAGACTTATATAATTTGCATTGAGGTTGTTGGTTTTTTTTAATTTTATTTTATAGTGTGAAGCTTAGGTGCAGTGAGAAAAAAAAATTCTATTCACTGGAATGAGTGACTGAGCATATATATCTTTAATGAGCCAGCCTGATCTTTCAAGACACTGCCTTTGCTTAGAGCTCTGGAGCTTCAAATGATGTTTTCCACTCCTTTCTATGCAGCATTAAGTCAAGGGAAAGACTCTTTACATTTTCATCACTACAGAAGTTGTGAATCACATGAAAAATATTGTGAATTACAAACTGTGTCTAGCTTTTTACTCACTGGTCTTGTACAATAATCTATTGCATACTTAAAGTTTTCTGTATGAATTCAACTCGGTGGCTCTGTGGTGGTTTGCAAAAGAAAATCAGTGTAGTTTATTTATCTTTGCTGATTTGATCGGAAAGAGTAAGGGCATACTGTTGAGGTAGCATTAGGAAATCCTACAACCACTGACTCATTTGCCCTCTAGTAAAATCTGCAAAATTGATAGCTCTTTGTAGCCATTGCAATGCAACATCAATTGTAGAAGATTCAAAATCAATTTATTGACGGACTACAGAAGCCCATGTATAAGTACTGGCTCCTGAATGTGCGGAATTGCTGTAACTTGGAGCTCTATTTTTGTTTTGGAAAAACTGGATAGGCTTAAAATGACGCAGAGGAATGACAGTCACTGTGGTAAAGGCTGATGTGGCGGCTGCACTGCCTGATCTTCACAGACGGCAGTTAGGCCCTGGTCAGACTAGTTGCTCTGTGGCTCGCTGGTACACTGCAGGTGTTAGCAGGTAATTCATTTATTATTACTACCATATATATATATTCTTATATATATTCTATATTCTAAAAATTATATACACTGCAATATACGAACCTTTTGTAACTTTTATTACTTTTTGCTAACGTGATTTTTCTTCATAGTTTAAATTCAACACTATGATATATCAAGTGATTTGTAACATAAGTGGTAGACGTTTGTACATTTGCTGTCTTATATATGCTCACTTTAGCAGGCAGGTCGGGTACAATAAGATGTGGCTGAGCTGAAAATGCCCAAATGACAGTGAAAAAAAACAAAAACAAAAAAAACCTTTCTGGGGTTACCTAGATCATTGTAGCTTGTTTTAATGCAAGAAGTTTGCATTCCAGAAAAACACTGTAAGACAGAGGAGAGAGTGACAGAAGTGAGTGCGTGCAGGAGAACCAGTTTGATAAACATCAGAATGACGGGAATGGCTAATCCCTTGTCTCTTAACACATTTTTGTTGAACCATGTTGAACCTTTAACAAAAAAAAAAGAAATACACACACTACCAAAACTGCCATCAGAAAAATAGTGAAAATCCATTCTGCGCTTCAGTATAATGGAGGACCCTCAACCTCTAATGAGATCAGAGGAGAGGAGACAAAACAGCCATTACAGATGGAGCACTCCTGCCCTGGAGTCAAAGGTGGTGGAGGACTTCAGACGAAGGCTTAAGTACTTCTTCATGAACCCCTGTGAGAAATACAGAGCTAGGGGTCGCAAACCGTGGAAACTGATGTTGCAAATATTAAAAATTGCCATCATCACAATCCAGGTAGTGTATGGAGTCCTTTGATCACAATTTATTTTTCAGTATGTATGTATGCATACGGAGGGCGGATATCTATTTGTCTCATGAACATTATTTTACCCTTTCCCAATCAGTTGGTGTCTTTTGGCCTGAGCAACGAAATGATGGTCACCTTCAAGGACGAAAATCTGAATACGTTCAGACATCTGTTTCTCAAGGGATACAAAGATCACCGGCTGGGAGGCTATGCACTTTACACCAAAGCAGATGTCTACGATCACATCTACTACATCATCGACAAGGTACTGAAAAATACAGATTGACAAGAATTTCACATTATATCGCACAGGGGATTTTGTAGCAATATCATAATTTTTATTATGCGAAAAAAAAAAGTGTTTCATGCTTCTTCCATTTGTTTTTTTTTTTTTTCTCAGTACATCAATCTCCAAAACCTGACGATAGGTAGCCTTGCCTATGAGAGGGTTGATGGCAAGTATACTCCTTTGTCTGTCTGTCAGGAATTTTACAGAAACAGCAGCATCGATCCTGGCAATGAGACCTTTGACATTGATCCACATGTTGATAAAGGTAATGAAGATAAAACTACTATGTAAACATACATATACACACGCACATAATTATTTAATTGTCAAATAGAGTCAAAAGTAACTATAGAACATGTGTATTCAAGTCCAGTAGGTACCCTGGGTTTTATGCATACTGTTTCATTTTTTTTATACAAAATGTATTTACGGAGGCTGATTCATGGCAAGAATGGAACCGAATCACAATGTGGATTTACTTATGACTCCATGAAAAGAGGAAGCTTGTACTGTTAACATAAGCACGGTGCAGCCAAATGAATGAATTGCTGAACCATCATATGAAATCTAACTGCTTTTGAGTATATTTCCTCTATTTCCTTCCCCCAGAGTGTATTTCCATATACCCTATGCAGTTGTTTGACAACAGCAGCTTGGCCTCACGCTTTATCATCTCTCTAGATTTCAAAAGGTGACCAAACTGAAAAATACTGCTTTCATGCCAGGTGAGAAGAGTGCTGCCTGCTAATATGTGTTTGTGTGCCCAGGCTGCTATCCGTGAACATGTACCTAACGCTGAAGACCATCAATCTGCAGACTGTGCGGCACCATGAGCTACCAGATTGTTATGACTTCCATATAATGGTTGGTGACAGTGTTTAAAATGGCCTGCCCTGATTTGCACTTTCAGGATATAACAAATGTATGAAGTGATAGTTAACTACATCACATTTTTCCAGGCTCAGCGATAACTTGTGCTTTGTCTCTTACAAATTCCTTTTCTCTGTTTTTACACAGATCATGTTTGACAACCGTGCACACAGTGGACAGATAAAGGTTGATGTTGAAAACGATGTGAGGATTTATGAATGCAGAGACTGGAACGTGGAAGGCACTTGTAAATTTTAACCCCAACCTCATGCTGTAAAGTGCACCTGCGTGTGATGCTCACATGTGCCATTGCTTCAGAAAGCCAGCAGGGGGCACAGTGGCATTATTCTGTAACCTTGACACCTGTATGATCCAGCTCAGCATCTGATCGGTCAAGGAAAATAGAAGTTCATGTCCTAGCCAAAACCAACTGCACCAAAAGCTGTTCATGCAAAAATTAAACTTCAATCTATGACTCTCGTTTCTAGCTGGGAAGAATGATTATCTCCTCCTGTGGTTTGACTCCATGGTCATCCTCGCCTGTTTCACCTCTCTAATCCTCTGCACACGATCTGTCATCAATGGCATCCAACTTCAGTTTGTAAGTTATAATATAAATAGATTTTTCCATCATCATAAACAAGGATGGATGTTTATAGTACATTCCATGATTAAAATCCCCTTTATATGTTGGGTACTGGAAAAAGCTAATTCCAGTATTTTAAGATTCTTTTAATTTGAATACGTTTACTTTTAAGCCAACAAGAAATAAACAGTATTTAATAAGTATTTCCATACCAACCCTATAATGTTGGTTAAGATGGCTTTAAAACAGTATTTAGACCTTTGTGTTGAGAGAGAAAATTTACAGATACAGACTGACCGCAGCCCTGAAAAGTCAGCACCTCCTCATCAGATAAAAAGTACATACCAGCTCATAAGCAAAATGGGGATGTGGAAAGTTGGAAATTAATCATGTGCTCATTAAATGATCTGACTGCCATATAAATTATAATTCAAGTAGATAGATAGAATCCTTGGTGTGAGTCTATTATTTTAATTGATGTGTTTTACACTGTGTTAATTTCTCTTCTGCAGGAATTCAACATCTTCTTCCATGCTTACTACAATAAAATTGTCACATGGTCAGACCGCATGGAGTTTGTTAATGGCTGGTACATCCTCATCATTGTCAGCGACACATTGTCCATCGCTGGGTCAGCGCTCAAAATTGGAATACAAACAAAGGTGCGTTTTTCACTGAGCTTCTTTGGCTATTTTTTTCACATATTAAACCCATTAGGACATTTGAGCTGAGGGTAAGGGGAAACCTGGAAAGCCAGATGGACTGAAATCCGCACTAAGTTCATAACTTTTTGAAAAATTGAATAAAGGCCATTATCTTTTGCAGTTTGTACTTACCAGATATTGTGTTTATTTGGTATATTTTCTTCGCTTTTGCAGTTCCTGACAAACTACGATGTCTGTAGTATCTTGCTGGGAACAGCCACAATGCTCGTCTGGGTCGGTGTGATTCGTTACCTTGGTTTCTTCAAGAAATACAATGTAAGAACTTCCATGAAATCAACAAGCCTGTTAAAACAATAAAATGCACATCCAAAAGGAACTGAAGAATTTTATTCCTTTCTAGATCTTAATCTTAACCCTGAGAGCGGCGTTCCCAAACGTGATCCGATTCTGCTGTTGTGCAGCCATGATCTACCTCGGTTACTGCTTCTGTGGTTGGATTGTGCTTGGACCTTACCATGACAAAGTATGAAAATTATAATAGCCTTATAAATTCAGACAAGTATTGTGATGCTCTGTTCCTGGTAATAAAATCTGTCACTGACATATGAGAACTCAATTCTCAAAACTTTTTTTTCCAGTTCCGAACGCTCGACAGGGTGACCGAGTGCCTCTTCTCTCTGATCAACGGAGACGACATGTACGCCACCTTCCTGAAGATGAGAGACAAGAGCTACATGGTGTGGCTTTTCAGCAGACTCTACCTCTACTCCTTCATCTCGCTCTTCATCTACATGGTGCTCAGCCTGTTCATTGCTCTCATCACTGACACCTACGAGACCATCAAGGTGAGTCCGAACCACCTGCACAGCAGTTTTTTTGCACCAATATCTTGCTGTGCAAAGATTACTGTTATTTATCTTTGTACGTAATCGGTCTTATGACTGTACAATGGGTCTTTTTCCAGCATCACCAGCAAGACAAGGTGCCAGTGTCCCAGCTTCAGGCCTTCATAGCAGAGTGCATGGACCAGCCTGATTCTGGAAGATACCAGACTGATGAGGGGCCGGCATCCTGCTGCCTCTCTCCATGCTGCTGCTTCAGATGAAGTGAGGAAATGTAGAACATACCTTTGTCAAGGGTCAACAAAAAGTTAGCGTTTTAATCAAGTCGAACGTTTCACTTGACTTGCTGAAAACTGCTGAAATAAAATACAGAACCCGTTGCTGAAGACTGCCATATGGTCACTTTACGAACCATTTCCCCTTTTATCCAGTGGTGGGTAACTTTTTCTTAGAGATTACTTTATGAGGCTAAAAAAAAAAAACAACAAAACCCCCCAAAAACTCAATGCAAACTTCAGAGGAACTTTATCCTGACTGTAAAATAACAACACAACTATAAAAGCATTCAAGTATCATAATTCATTAAAAAAAACTGCATGGATGAAAGTATATTTTACTGATTTAAAAATCGAGTTTACCCTGGTTTTACTACTGGCCCACCTGGCGCCCTGATCTCGGCCTCATGGAGTCAGTCAGAGGAGACAGAAGGAAACGGACCAGACTAAACCTAGACCAGAACCATGGCAGATTCCCCGAGATGTTTGGAAGTACCCGCCTGTCGAGAACCTTGAAAAACTACGAGCAAGCGGAACTCCGAGGAGAACCGGCGCTGTTCTAAAGGCGAAGGGTGATCACGCCCGATACTGAGCTGATTTTTTGTCTCTCTGTTCACTACACTAAATAAAGAACTATCCATGGCATTAATTGTGAAAGCGTCCTCACTTTACTTTAAAGTGCGTAGGATTTTTACCTACACCTGACGACCTTCCCCCGTTTTGCCCGCTCGTCCGAGGTCCTATGCGCCGCTCTCACACTGGTTGCCCGGCAACGCCGCGTCCAATAACGATGACGCTTGTTGCGGGGCCAGACGTCATAACCAAAGGACTGGACTTCAAAAAACAGCACCAGCTGCTGCCGGAGCCCGAGTTCACCTGCGGCACCGTCGGCGCGTCACCCTCGGGTTAAAACCGCTCGTATTTTCGTCTCCTTTCTTTTATATTTTTTGCCCCTTCGCCTCCAACGACAACATGGTGACAGCCGACCTCGACCCGGCGGCGGTTGCCGGACGTTTTCGATGAAGGAGTATTTTTGCCGGTTTTGACAACGTCGCCCAATTCGGCAGCCGTCGGGGTGAGTTGACCCGTTTCACGGCCGAACCCGTGAGTACGTTTTTGTAACGCTTAGCATCGCTGTTATCAAAGTTAGCAGACGCCTCGGGCTGATGTTTTCAAGCGAAACGATGCCGAGGTGGTTTCTGCGCCATTGGAGATTAGGATTTGACGGCTCAGCCAACGTCGGATTCACCTCAACAAACCGGGAACGCTCGGCTAAGTTACCTGGCGCTAGTGCACTAACTGCTAAACACCGAAGGTCGGAAAATAATTTCACCGTAACCTTCTTTATATTCAGCAAACTGGCCAACGTTAGGCAACCGTACAGGCGTTACCTGGTAACACGATTCTAGCTAACCTAACGGCATTTTTAATGTATGTAGTCCCACTACATTAAGCAGAAAACACCCCTTAGTCGGTGTAAGTGTAGATAAAGTCGAACATGTTTCCTGGTTTGCCAGATAAGAACACTGGACAGAGTTTGCTGCAATGCAAATTGACATGGCAGACACTGAAAAGCAAGAGTTTGTGTTGACCGGTGGTTATTTCCTCGACAACACAGTACACTCAAACTTTTATTTATTTATTTTTTTTATTTTCTATGGTTACATTAATGACCTAGACAGGAAGGTTTTCCTTCTTTGTTTTTGTACATCGAAATAATGTGTTTTAACACAAGCTGGGTTGTGGGAGTGGCGAAGGTATCTGGTTCAGCTTGTTTCACCACGACATGTCAAGATGATGATAATAATACCGTCCTGAAGGCAAAAAATTAAAAAAAAAAAGACTCAGATTTAGCCCCCCCCCCAATCTACAGGATTCCCTCATTTTTATCTTTTTAAATCCATTGGCTTCTAGTTGAAATCATCTTACTACGCTGCAATTTAGATGCCAGTAGCCAATAGGAGGGCTATTTTAAACCCCAATCTAACCCCCACTGGCACACAATTGACAGCTAATCCTGTGTGGGTGAAGCAGCAGCCCAGATTATCTATTGGTGGTGTATCCCATGGCTTGATGCTCCATTGCAGGGCCGCGTTCCAGTGGGAGCCTCTGATCCACCGCCTGGCTGCTAATCCATCTCCCGGTTGATAACTCATGACCTCCGATCCCGGTGTCCTGATGTGTCGGTGATATGGGAGAGTGGTGGACAAGTGTGCAAACAGAGACATCTGTCGGTAAATTTGTCTTGTCCGTATCTGACAGTATACTATAAATACGGAAAGACCCATCAGCTGTGCTTTTTTGGGATCAGTTGGATGTGACCCATATTTATGATCTCATTTTGTAGCAGCAACCTCATTCAAGCCTCTCAGTACTAGGCGAAAGAACAGTAGATGTTTTGTACCTACACTTGCCATAACTTCCATGCCTTTCTTCTCTCCTCTTTTAAGGAAACTATGAGATCTCCAGCATAGAACATGTGACAATGTCACCCTCAAGACAGAACAACCTTATGTCAATGTACTCCTCTTTGCCCCTGTCCAAAAGCTCCTACAGTGTGATAAGTGCCTTTTGCACAGAGGATAATATTCCTCAGTGCATTTTATACATCAATCAGGTATGGGAATGCTCAGCTTTAGTTCATCTCTTACAAAAATAAAGTGCATTTGTCTACGAACATGCCCCAAAGTACATTTGATTACAAATTTGGTTCAGTTTGCTGTTGCATTTCTGCAAGAATAATTCAATACAAAACCAGGACAATGACAAAAGTACTCTCCTTCTCTCTCTCTCACAGGAGCTTGCCTCACTGGGCCTGTCTTCCACATGTATCGAGGCCAGCTCACCAGGGGCAGCCGGCCTGAACACAGTGCCAGCTCTGAATGCCATGTATGAGCTGCTGCAGATTCACAGACGAAATATGTGCACTTTAGAGGAGCTGGAGAAAGAACAGCTGAAGAAATCCAGCACCTTGGAGCACATGCAGATGAGCAATTCCAGACTAAAGGCATGTAGGGTTGCACACTGCAGCATGCTTTAATCTGTCTGTGTCCTCTTGTAAAGGTACTGTAATAAATTTCTAACCACTGGTGAGCAGAAAGGAGACACAACAGTATATAAAGTAAACGCACTGCTAAGCTGCTCCTCACCCTAGGTGTTCACTTAAAATGAAAAGTATATTGTTTCTATTTTAATTTCTACCCTACAAAGACAAAAAAAGACATACATTATAAAGCAAGGTTTAAAAAGAGTTCCATGGAAAAATCTCACAAATTCCTATCATTTTGAATGAGTGATAGTCATGTCTCTATCTCTAGGCTCAACATACCTCTTCTATCTAAACCCACCATAGTAGAAGCCAAGGCTATGAGTCCTACAATAAGTTATGAGTAAGGAATGGTACAGGAGACGTGTTAATTTGGATTAAACTTCTACAGCATACATTTTCAGTTTCTTGAGAAAGTAGATGAAAATAGCAAAAAACTGCTCCACATGTGTGGATATTCTTTGTATATTTGCAGTCTGTCTTACTAACTCCTAATTTACCCTGATGGATGGGGTTTCTCTCAGGAATCTACTCTTGTAACTTCAACCCTGAACTGATTGTTTGAACAAAACACTGCCACCTGACTGTGCTCATAATAATAGTTATATGCATTTCCCTCCAGGATCAGTTGGAACTGTCCATAAGAGAGAAGTCTGGTCTACATGAAACAGAGAGGCAGCTACATCTCAAAATCAAGACTTTGCAGAGCTGCTTGAAAACGGAAAAAGATGAGGTAGGCTTCCTTTTTCCTATAATAAGCAACACTCATGCTTTCAGTTTTACAGAGTATGGAATTTTGTATGCACAAGCCTGACAGACTCGTGATTCAATCATACTGAGCAGGTTCAGAAGCTCCAAAATATCATTGCAAGCCGTGCCTCTCAATACAGTCACGATGCCAAGAGAAAAGAGAGAGAAGCTGCAAAGCTCAAGGAACGCCTCAGCCAGCTACTGGTCGACAGAAAGGATAAAAAACTGGGTAAAAATGCTGATCTATGACATGTGTATATATACATCAGCGTAAGCTACTTGTGATGAATACATGGCATTCAGCATCTTCATATATTTTTTTTCTGGATTTTCATTTTGCTTCCCTTTTTCAAGCTATTGATGTACTGAACTGTTTGGGACGGTCAGATGGAAAAAGGAGCCACTGGAAGACTGCAAAAGCAACGGCCAGGTATCATGAAGGGCACCTTGTCACAGAATTTATAGAATGTGTAATGTCATTTAGGTAAACTGTATCTGTAAATTGCTCCCTGCAGCCACGAGGGGGAGATGTACAAATCGTTGCTTAAAGACTATGAGGCAAGTCAGAGGTCCTTGATGCTTGAGAACGCTGAGCTTAAGAAAGTCCTCCAGCAGATGAAGAAGGAGATGATTCATATCCTGAGTCCTCGCCAGTCGGCTACCAGAGGAGCCTCTGCTGATGATAGCCAGGAGCAGGTATTTCTATCTTTTTTTTTTTTTTCTCTCTCTCTCTCTCTCTCTCTCACTCTCACAGCAGTACTAAACAAAAAAGAGTTTTTACATTGGTTTAAGAAGTTGGGGTCTTAAGATTAATGGGAGAACTACTGAAGGATGTTCAAGATGTTTTGTTTTTTTGTTGTTTTTTTTTTTTTTCCCCGACTAAATTCATCATTTAAATTTATTAATTGTACATGTAAACCTCACTTGTGAGACTGTTTGTATTTGTCAGATTGGATGAGATCAGATGCCTGCATGTTCAGAAGTGACCCTGTTTCTTTTTTGTTTTGCTCAGGCTGATTCAGATGGGGAGGAAAAGACGGGGGACTCCAGCAGAGAAACACTGGACCAATCATGTGAGCATGCTAGGGAGCAGCTCACCAACAGCATCCGCCAACAGTGGAGGAAACTGAGGAACCACATGGAGAAGTTAGACAGCCAAGGTAAACAGCCCTATCCACATACCTGGAATACTGCAAAAGCAACTAAAGTTCTGGTGGCAGTATATTTTTAGATTCAATTTTTTGATCTATAAAACTTTTTGTTTGCCAAGTGTCTCAAGTGCAAAATCAGCTGGAGTCCAATAAAGAGGTGATACCAAGAGAGACCCATGAGGATGAGATGGAGAGGATGAGGTGTGAAGTCCAGCAGTGCAAAGAATTCATTCATGCACAACAACAACTCCTCCAGGTCAGTACTTGCTGATTCAAGACCAAAGATATTCAGTAAGTCTCTGCAGGTTAAACATTTGCATAACAGAGTTTTATACCAACACATAAGCTGCTTCTCATTGTAAATTAAGGTATGAAATGGCAGTTTAGATAAATGAGAACAGGTCTGTTGTACATTATTGAATTTTATTTCGACATTCTGAAGAATAATTTTTTTTTCTAAAATTATAAGAATGTGTTTTTGTTTCTGCCTTTGCAGCAACAACTCAACACATCATTTGACGATGAGACGGCAGCTCTTCTTAATGACTGCTATACACTGGAGGATAAAGAGCGTCTCAAAGAGGAATGGAGACTCTTTGAGGAACAGAAGAGAAACTTTGAGAGGGAGAGGAAGAACTTCACAGAGGCCGCTATCCGCCTTGGGCGAGAGGTATGCAAGTCTTCTGACGTGGTACAATATTATTCAGTATATTAGGGGGGTTGTAATCCAATTTTATTAATTTCAGACTTTTTTTATTTTCCAGAAAAGAGCCTTTGAGGAGGACCGTGCTTCTTGGCTCAAGAATCAGTTTTTGAACATGACGCCATTTACAGACCGTAGAAGATGTTCCTCGTCTGATGGTCAAAGTGCCTTATCGATCAGTAAGTCTGTAATTTAAAAAAAAAAAAAAAAAAAAAGGTTGTATGTGTTCATATACAGTGGATTCAGAGAGTATTCTGATCCCTTCGTTTTCTCCCATTTTTTTTTTTTAAGTTGCAACCTGATGCTAAAATCGATGAAATTCTTTTTTTATTAAATTTTTTGCAATTTATGAAAAGGGCCAGACTAAAGTATCACATTGACATAAGTATTCAGACCCTTTAATCGTATTTAGATGACGTATCTTTGGCAGTGATTACAGCCTCAAGTGTTCATGGGTTTGATTTGACAAGTTTTTCACACCTGGATTTGGAGGTTTTCTGCAATTCTTCTCTGCAGATCCTCTCCAGGTCTGTCAGGATGGATGGGGACCATCAGTGGGCAGTCATTTTCAGGTCTCCCCAGTTATGTTTAATTGGGTTCACATCAGGACTGGGGCCACTCAAGAACAATTAACGAGTTTTCCCTAAGATACTCCTGCGATGTCTTGGCTGTGTGCTTAGAGTCATTGTCCTGTTGGAAGGTGAACCTTCAGCCAAGCCTGAGGTCTCTGTACTGCTCAGTTTTTCCTCAACCCTGACCAGTCTCCTTGATCCTGCGGCTAAAAAACACCACTATATCATGAGGTGGCCACCACCATTGCCACCACTGTGATGAGCAGTTCCTCGTTTCCTCGATACATGACTTAGAACTTAGACCAAACAGTTCAATTTGTATTTCATGAGACCAGAAAATCTTGTTTCTCACTGTCTCTGACAGTCCTTTAGGCACTTTTTGGCTAACTCCAAGCAGATTCTGTCTTTCACTGCCATAAATCCCAGATCTGTGGACTCTTGCAGGATCTCTGGAGCTCAGCCAGAGTGACCATTGAGTTCTTGGTCACTTTTCTTGGCAAGGACCTTCTCCCCTGATTGCTCAGTTTGGTCAGGCAACTAGCTCTAGGAAGAGTCCTGACTTTTTCCAGTTCCAGTTCTTTTGACTGCATGGCTTGATTTTTGCTCTGATATGCATTGTCATCTGTGAGACCTTATGCTCCTGGCTAAAATTATTGACACCCTGGAAGTTTACATATGGAATTGGGACTATCTTCAGAAGTAAATGCAAACTAATCAATTTTGTATAATCAAAATATTTCAATTAAATGGCAAGGTTACTGAACTAAAAGACAATTTAAAAAAAGCATAACTAGTTTAACAATGAAGTAATACAAATGCACAATGTATCCCAGGCACAATTATTTGCATCCTTCCTTTAGCAACCTTTAGCAAAAATGGTAGCTAATAAATATCTCTTCTAGCCATCTAGAAGCTCCTTGCACCTGTCTTCTTTTTTTTTTTTTTTTTAATTAATTTCTCTTGAAATATCAGGAAGTGAGCCAGAGCTAAGGATGTCTTCCACGAAAGCTGAACTGACCAAATCCTCAACCTACGCTACATTCTCTACTCCTAAACCTACACAAAATGCTGCTGTGCCAACCACAACCGAACTCTACCGGACACTCCGCCTAATACCAGACTGCAGGTATTCTTCAGTCACTTGCTGAAATTACTATTATCTGTACTTATTGAAATTTGAATATGTGTTTCCTAGGGATGTTTGCAGTGCTGGAATTTCATTTGTCCAGCATTATTTTACCAGGGATTCTTTAAGGCAGTGTGTGATATGAAATTTTAAACTTAACACCTTTTACCAGCACATCTTAAGTGCCTTGTAAATGCCATAAACGTCGTATGTGTTAGTGTAGAGGTGAGGACCAGACCCTGCTGCTGACTGTGTTGCACTGCATCCCACATTGATATCATTTGTCTGTATTTTCCCTTTTCAGTTCTTCCAGACATTCAAATCGGGGACACTGGCAAGAGTCCAGCACCACTGAAGATGGAGACACTCGGGTAAAGTCAAAGAACAGAGTTCGATGCGGAGACCTGAGTATCTTCTCTCTGGGTGAAGATGAGAACAGCCTCACTTAAAGAAGAACCAGTGCCTTTTTTTTTTTCTTTAATGTGACTCCACAGTGGACTCAAGCATCAATCCATGGCAGAACTCCACCACCACTGATGATCAATTAATTTTTTTGCGTCATTGTTTTTCTGTGTTGCTTTGTTATGGACATGCACATGCCGTTAATTCACCAAAGCTGATCAAACAAGAAAGCACTTTAATTAACCTGCCATTGTTCATCTCTTGTCTTTACAATCAAATCAACACTGGCAATGCAGACTTTAAGCTATATTCAGGGGAGAGGGCATCTACCAAGTAGAGATTTGAACATTTAGAGTTTGTAATCTCTTCTGTGTAATAAATATATAGAATGTTTAACATTAACTTTAATGTTTACATATCGTAGATGTATAAATTATGAATTTTAATTGAAACGTATTTACATTAGGGTTATAATGATCCGCCCTGCCAGTGTAACAGTACAATACAATAAAGATATTTTTTAATGAAACGCTGCATCGTCTCTGTAACGTGGCACCGACTGGCGTTCCTCGGCAGAGCGGGGACTCCTGCGATCGACCGGAATCCGGATGTCATCATCTCCGCCTCGGTCTGAGCGTCGAGCCCGAGGATCCCACCCACTGCTCGAACACCCTGAACCAAAACAACGCCTCGGAAAAATGTCGGGTTCCTCAAATCTCGTCGCCATGAAAAAGGTCGTGCAGCAGCTCCGTTTCGAGGCGAGCATTAACCGAGTGAAGGTAATTAGTTAATGTTTTGTTTCTGTTTTTGTTTTTTGTCTGAGAAGTTACGGGGAGAAACCTTCGACCGTTACCCACCATCCGCTAACGGCGCTAGCTGGTGCCGGAGGCTAGCGGCGGGTTAGCCGACGGTCGACATGCGTAGCAGGGCGTTGCTTGGGAAGAAATGAAGTTTGAACAAAAAAAAATAAATAAGAAGTCGGACTCGATGTTGAGATGAGTCGTTCGGGGTTTGAGACTTGTTAGCAAGTGGCAGCTGGCGTCTGTTTCTTATATTCCAGCTCCTATTTCTTATATTCCGGCTTCTAGTTCTCATATTCCTAGACCTGGGTAGTAAGCTAGCTTAATGTCGCTTCAGAGTAAAACAATGTGCCTGCTAGAAAATCATCAGTAAATCATCATTTCTTTTCTGAGGGGAAAATGGCTTTTACCCCCCTTCGTTATTTTAGTCGACAGCACCTCCCCACGCAATGCACGTATCGCTAACGTTTTACATAAATCAGATTTACATTAGATAAATGAACCTAGTGCACTCACGGGTATTTGACTGCCCGGGATCATCATTACTGGTTGGTCTTGAAGACTGAAAGCAATTGAAAGGTTCATTAGGACTTTCTGTAACACACTGCATTTTGTAAACAAAACCTAGGGCTGTAAATAACCATTATTTTTATAATCACTGAAATGGCACTTATTTTTTGAGATAAGTGTTAATTGTACGAAACATAAAAGAATTGTGAAAACAAATTTCGATCATAACTTCATAGAGCGGAAGGTGACATCTTCAAATGTATTGTTTTGTCCAAATTACAGTACCTGAAGATAATCAGTTTTCTATGATGTATCTCCAATAACGTGGCAAAACATCAAAACATCAGAAACTGGAACCAGTAAATGCATGGTATTTTTTTCAACTTTGCTTGAAAAATCAGTGGAACAATAAACCTATTGTCAGAATAGTTCCTGATTAATTTTCTTTCCATCATCTAATTGATTAATCAACCAAGTCTTTGCAATAATTGTTCTAAAGAAAAAATACATTAATATATTCTCTCCTGGTTTTAATATTGTGTACATTAAGATGGGAAATATTTTAAGTATCCCAGCAAATTCCAAGTTCAGTTCCATAGTTTGGTGACTCAGAAGTGATTTATTTAGATTAGTGAAAATTGAAGAAGCAGAGACTAAGATATCCTGACTTTAAATTTGTAGCATGGATCAAGCTGGATCCTGCAATTTTCCATAATGTAATTCAATACCGTTTTTTGATGATTGGTCATTAGGGTGATTTTTTCATTCGAAAATGCTCCCTCCAAGAAAACATAACATCACATGACTACTATTCAGCCTGTGATGAGGAAACTGAAATCCAGTTGTAAAATCTGATGAGTACCTTTTTGACCTGCCTTAAGAAAAGATGGTTATCATGGTTTAAATTTCTGTTCCTCTTTTGTCACCAGGTCTCCCAGGCAGCTGCAGACCTTCAACAGTTTTGTATTCAGAACGCCTTGCAGGATCCACTGCTCACCGGCGTGTCCTCCAGCACCAACCCCTTCAGGCCGCAGAAGGTCTGCTCCTTCTTGTGAAACCACTGTATTCATTGGTGAGTCTGCCACCCTGGTAACACATTCAGACACAAACTTATACATACTATAGAGCTGGAACAAGCCATTGGTGTGATCTTTGAATAGCTCTGCACTAAGGTCTGAATCACAGCTGAAGTGCTGGTAAGAATTTTTTAAATGCATTTGACTTGTGCAGATGTTCCCTTCTGTGCCTCTTAAAATTAAGTATTTTCAGTGAAAAGACACTCAGTCATTGTAATTTAAGTCTTTTAACTTAAAAGACAGCTGTAATTTCTTCCACAATAGAGATATTTGTACAAATGCTTTTGAACAAAATGTACAGCACTAAACTATTATTAAAAGCTGAACTCTATAACATTTTTATTACAACAAATCTACTTAAATTAAAAATCAAATCCAGTGCCTAACGTGCTATCTATCTTTGTCTCTGGTTGTATATTCTTGTTCTGCAGGCCTTCTCATTTTGATGCTACAGGGAAAAGTTGACCTCAACACTGCTCCACATGCCAAGCCATTACACTGCCACGGGATCTCTCAAGTGTAGAACACAACATCAGGAAGGTGACCATCTATTTTCTGCCACCGTAGAAGAAAGGAGACAATTTTATTTTTCATGGCACAGTGTGATTTTTGAGTAAATTATTGTGCCTTTTCTATTGTTCTATTTAGTCATCACTGTTCTGGACTTTTTTGTATTTAATGAATAAAAAGCATTCTTTCCTACTTCAAGGTTTTATGAATATGGCATTTTCTGTGTAATTCTTTCTTTAGCTCTTTGACAACATTGCATGGCAGACATAACTGCTTATGAAAGCCAGCTGACAGCATGCTGCCAGAGGCATTTTGATGAATTCTACAGATAATAATTGAGGCAGCTGGGGTTTAGACTTTAAAATAGCATAAATACCACTGAATTTCTCAGGTTTTATATTTCACTACAAACAAAGAAGAAGAGAAAAAAAACATGAAAAAAAGCTAGAACCCATTTTGGACCCAGTTACCAAATCAGTTTGTGCTCAAGTGCTGGACTTCCAAATGTGTTATAGAGGAACATAAGAAGTGGTGGAAGAAATGTATCAGATTCAATTTTAGTAAAGCAGATATGCAACAATATAACATGGTGACCTGCCACAACATTAAAACCAGTTAACGGTAACACGTTTAATGCTACGGCTGACCGTAGCAAGTAAAAGCTCTTGTCTTCTAAATTCCAATGAAAAATAATTCGGTATGATCAGATAACGAAAAAATTAAAAAAAAAAAAGACACAAAGTCAATGTATTTGATTACTTCCCACCGCTGAGCGTGACCATAAAAAAAATGTCCTTTAATTCACACTATACTAAAAGACATGGAACTTAAAGGATTGGGATGAGGTACCCAACTACAAATTATATATATATATATATAGATATATAGATATATTTATATATCTATATATCTATATATATATATAGAGAGAGATAGATATATATAGATATATATATAGATAGATAGATAGATAGATAGATAGATAATGTTAACAAAGAAATATCAGTCTCGCAGCGGTATTCGCGGGTCGGCTCGGCTCTCGCGAGAAGTGAAGGGCGGACGTTATCTCCCGTGAGCGGCTCCCGGCGCTCTGGGGGCTGAACCCAGGTCGGTCCTCTGGTCCGGCTCCTCCGGCGTTTACGGCAGATCTCGAAGCCCGTAACTGCGGCTCGACCAGCCGAATGTGACCGTCCTCGCCAGTCTGGAGAATGAATCATGGGACAGCGTTACTGTGGAAACGACGGTAACTTCTTTTGTTAACCTAGCGTGTTAAATGCAGTTAGCCAACATTAACAAACCATGCGGTTAGCGCGGCGACGGTAGGTGTCCCGTACGGTCCCGGGAGCTAGATTTACCGCCTGGTGTCTCTCGTCTTCTGTCGGTTGCTAGTGCCCGTTTCAAGCCAACTGCGGGAAAAAAAAATGGTTAAACGGTGCGCTAAGCTAACGGCTCCCTAAGGTGCTCACTCTCAATGATGTAACACCGGATCCAGATTTAGCCATGACTGGTTAGCTGGTCAGGTTTTGACTTAACGGTTGTTATTATACAATAAGCTAAAACGAGGACCGTCGGTTAAATGGTGTCCATAGTCTGCCGCAGCTGAAAAGCGGGTCTGTTGACCGCCTATGTAAGAGCGGACCTCAGCTAGCTAAACCCAGCGATGATGCTCCAGGATGGGTCAACGCAGCTCCTCTGCCTCACGGCCAGTAGCGGGGTGCCGCTTTTCACGAGGGGAGCCTCCAGAAATCTGCCCTTCTCCGTCATCGGCTCGTTGAACGGTGTTCACATGTTTGGAGGCGGCCAGGGAGCCTCGCTGTGCTGCTGTGACACTGAAGGCGGGGGGAAGGTGGTGTGGAGAGTCTTCGGGGACAGCGTGGTGCTCATCGCTGTGAGTGGAGGTGGACGAGGCGGTGAAGGCAGCAGCAAGGAGGAGGAGGTTCGTTTACAAAGGCTCCTGGAGAACGTGTGGAGCTCCATGGTGCTGGTGCTGGGCCAGGATGAGCTGGCCAACATGAGGAATGTTGAGAGGCTGAAGAGGGACCTGAGGTCCTGCTTCAGTCTCGTCGATCAGCTCTTGGAGGAGAGGCAAGAGGGCATCCTTGGCGACCTGACACACTGCGCCGATTCCCTGCTGCCTCCAGACCCTGCTCTTCTTCAAGAGGCTGTGGACGGCTTTGCTCAGGCTGCAGACAGTGAATTCGGTTGCCTTATTATCCATGGTCGAATAGCTGCAGCTACTGAGAAGTGGTGGCGTCTAGCGCCACAGGAAATTGTGCTGCTCTCCGCTTTGATCCGGTCCCTCTCTGCCTCTGGATCAGCTTCTTGTGATTACCCAGTTTTCCTTCCCCACGGCAGCCCCACCGTGGCCCATCGCCTGCTCCGGTTCCAGCTGCTCCCTGGGGCAGATGTGTGTGTGCTGTGTGGTCCCACCCCTTCCCTGCACAGGGCAGAGAGCGGGATTGTGATTCCTTTCTGGTCACCCCTGTTGGAGACTCTGAGAGACTGCCTGGCTGTTGGAGAGCGCTGCTTACCAGCATCTGTATCCCTGCGCCCTGATGTACTGGCAGTTCTCCTCATCAACCGCGAAACACGTCGGTCAGTCTCCTGTGTTCGGACCCTGCCCGGTAACCCTCCTTTACCCTCCAAGGCCCGCTGCTGGGAGCTGCTGAAGCTCTTCTACATCTTCGGCACAACACGCTACTTCAACCAGGAGGAGACATTGTGTGTCTCTGAAGAGGAGATGGCTCAGAGAGGCAACAATGATGACTTTGTCCTTGGATTCTCACACCAGCCGCTGCAGTGCTACCTAGTTACAGAGGAGTGCAAAAGCTATGGACTTCAGACAGCACAGCACCAGCTCTTCCTGCTTATCCCACCATCAGTCCCCACCTTTGCACTGCGTACAATAGCCACACAGACTCTCTCTGATGTAGTGACAGCCACTGGGTTTTAATTTAAAAAAAGTTTACTTTGCTATAACATCTCAATTATGGGGAAACCTACCATGTTTGACCTAATAATATGTATGGTTTTTCACAGGTGAATACCTGTAATGTGAATTCACTGCTGATCATCTTTTATAAGGACAAAAATTAACAGACCAACTGTAAGAGTTTTAATAGGAAAAATATAGCACTGTTAATCTAATCAGACATTTTCACTAAACTACTGCTGAACTATTTATCTCTAACAAAAGTATGAAAACAATTAAAAATGCCAAACCACTGTGACCATCTTTTTAGCTTCGCCTTGCATTTAAGAGAGAGGACACTTTCACAATTGTGTCTAACTTCACTGGCTTCAAGGCTGTTTCTGTCACAGCAATGGCAGCTGGACAAATCTCAGTTGAACTTCTGTTGGCTTAATGAATTTCACCAAAAACTAATCACTGGGGTTGCACTGTTTCTTAAATTACGTTAGGGAATCATGTGAAAAAGTTGCACTGAGATAAATGAGTGCCTGCTGTTTGTTGCTTCAACATTTTGAGTCATTCCACCTTTAAAAGTATAAATAAATTTTTGTCTGCTCTAGTTCTGATCCTATATATAGTTTGTTAAATTCAGCGGGTCTTTGTATCAGTGAGTGATTTATCCATATTCTTAGAGCTGATGTGACAATGGTAATTTCTGAGCTCTCTTGGTTGAACGTTTCGTTGCAAAAATTAAGAGTGCAACTGGAAATAAGAGCTGCAAGGCACTTGCTGAAAATGAAGCAAAAGCAGTTCAGGGGTTTTAATATTGATGTTTTAATTTAAATTGCTTGTCAATCAAAGATAGGAATATTTATATAATGTTTTGTCATATCGCAGACAGTTTCTTGACCGCTATGAAACAGACAGTGGACAGTATAGATAAAGTATGCTGCTAAGTGTATGGGAGTTTAAAGAAAAAAATCTAAAAGCATCTTCCAGGACTTCTGTTCTATAACTCACACTCACATACGCAAAAACAATAACAAAACTGTCTGTATCCCGCACCACATAATGCTATAATAATACTGGCACTGAATATTGACATAACAGACACACACCATCACTGAATGAATACTTGATAAATGCTGTCTTTTCTCTTTTTTATATCTGCACTGGTAATTTCAAAAAAACCTATCGCTCTCTCGCTTTTCAGTGCGAAGGCAGAGTTTCACTGAAAGTCACACTGAGGATCAGTAACTTCCCAGTAAGTAGTTTCTAATCCCAGTTGTCACTAGACTTTTTGCTCATTTTGTATGCAGAAGTCCATGTAAGTGAGGCGGTGCTTGCAGAGAACAGGAGCATCTCAGTCTAACCTGAGAAATGTGAAATTTGAACCAGGGCCATGAGGACTGACCTTATTCCTTCAGTGTAGACCTACTATCAAGGGCCTAGAAAGGGACAGTGACACATTACATTTAACCATAGGCCTTCAGGAATATATATATTGTTTTTTTTTTTCAATCAAGCCAAGATGTGTAGAATGTGACTAGATCTTTTTCAAATCATCCTGGTGGCATGGGTTACTCCAGGCTTCGTCAAAGGAATTTGCTTTACATCACATCAGCAGACGAGGGAAACTTGAATCCAGTCTAGATAGGAGGAGCATCATTGATTATCTCGTTCACCAAGTATCCCCCCAAGTCTCCTCCCAAACATCATGAAGCACTCGGGATAAAAAGAGGAGCCGCGGTGCAGCGAGCTCGGGACAAAGTAAAGAGGCTGCGTCGCTTACACCTCCTCCGAACCACGTCTGAATTACGAGGCTGTGTCCGGGGTCAGTAACCGGAGAACCGACCCTGATTGACAGCCTCACGGTGCGTGGGACAGCGGAGGAGAGGGGGTGGGATGACGGTGGATACGAGGCCACACAAAGGGGAGGGATACGCTCGCTGGTGGTGGTGTTGCCATGTGTGCGGGGATCGTACCCCCCAAAAAAGCTTCAGGGTGACGAGCTTAGTCAGTGGGTGTGGATGCAGCCAGGATCCCGAGAAACATCCTGGGACTTTACTATAATCTAGTCATAGTCCCATTGGTACTCTCACCTGTGTACGGTCCAAAGGTTTGAGCGCTTAGTCATTTTTAGGAGCGCGGTGGCTCCACTTGCACAACATCGATTTCACAGCCACAGAAGCGAAGCAACGGGCGTTGTGCAGTTTCTTTTCTTTCCCACCGCGGAGGCTTTTAAAGTTGCCCAACTAGTCGTAAGAAGGATTGTAACATGTCAGCCTCACGGATGCAGCTGCTATCACCCAGAAACGTCCGGCTTTTGAGTCGGGGGCGAAACGAGTCGTTCGCCCGCAACGGCGGACTGCATCGCCCCGGCGTTTGTCCCGGGGTCCGCTCACTGACCTCTCCCCCTTTGTCCTCATCCTCTCCCGGCAGAGCTTTATCGAGTCTGAGTGCAACGCGGCGTGGGCTCCCGAAAGAGAAAATGTCCGAAAACGGAATGGTGTCCCGGGCCAAGGTGTTGACCATCGACACCATGAACCCCACGGTGAAGAAGGTGGAGTACGCCGTGCGGGGCCCCATCGTGCAGCGCGCCGTGGAGCTGGAGAGGGAGCTCTCGGAGGTATGTGCACCAACTTACCTGCTTCATACCACCTGGAGCCCCACCGACCTGTTATTCACTCCCTACTCGCTCGTACTCATTTCTCTCACTTTCAGACCCGAAAAAGTACATTTTGTGCCGTTCGTCTTTCATTACACAAGCCCGTTTTCAGGCTTATTCCACTGGTCAGGCTGTGGCAGTACACCCTTTGCAGACCAACATAACCCGATTAGCACAGCAAATTTTGATTAAGAAGACAAATGGTACTTTACTTAAAAGGCTGAAACTTTCTAAGAGATTAATTTTTACTGTATCTGAGTCGGAAGACTGGAAAATTGATGTTCTTATTATCCAGGACGTGTCATAACAAACAGTTTTTAATTTTTTTTGAACCTTAAATGTAAATTGATCTATAAAAAAAATCCCTATAACATGGTGGATTGACTCTGTTAAAGGGAGCACTTCCTGCTTATTGGTCGCTTGTGGGTGCTTGTGGGTGCTTGTGTTTTTTGGCTCAGCATGATTCCTGTCAGTGACTCTCATTAGTAGTAAATGCAGATCAGCAAGTTTCCCTTCCTGGTCATGTGCTCATCGTTATCATATAAACATTATCCCAAAAGAGAACTCTTTATTCTATGGCTCCTGGACTGCTTATGCGCCCTCTTATCAAAGTCCATCAGTTAGTTGGTCATTCGTGAGACTGGACATGATCCAGATAATGTGCTATACCCACAAATTTCATCATAGCTTTCTGGTCTGTGCCTCCATGTTAATCTTTTGCCCGTGTTTTTTTAATTCACACTTGTTAGTTTTTCATCTCTGTTTTTTCATCACAGCTGCTTATGGAGAGAGGTGAAAGTCCATAGTCTAAACTACTGAAAGGTTTTTTTTTTTTACTCTCCATTCTGTTTTTACTATCTGTGTTTTAATGTCTGATCTATTGATATTATTTGTGTTGGTCAACCTCCAAAAATCTGTCCACCATTGTATTTTTTGTTTTAGATATGCATTAAACATTATAACGTTTGCCTCAAAAGTGAAAAAAGTTTACATTTTTCGTTGCTAGCATTTTAAGTCAGAACTTTTAATCCATGAAATGAAGTTATTTTGTTTTATATCCATGATATTATAGGCCCTTTCCAAGTTATTGGCACTGTTAATCAAGATCTTTTGTGCATTCCTCCTTTTTTTTATTTAAGCACTGTCCAATCTCTTCCTCTGACACTGTTAATGGTGATGTGGCAACCGGCTGTTAGTGTACCGAGTGCAGTCTGGTGTGAAAACTGTCCTATCTTGAGTGCTTTGCTCAGGAAGGGATGAGCATGTGAACAGGTTCTTGCACCGGTGAAAGGCTCAGTGGCGAGGGCCTGCAGGGGCTGTAATGACAGTAGTGACCTTTTTAACCAGATGGTTCACTGGCACCAAAGATTTTATGTTCTGTTTGATCTAACCAGTGCTTATTCGTGGTTGATCCGCTTCTCTCCACAGGATATTTATTTTCTTCTCAGCTGTACAAGTGGTTGATCAGGCATGACTGAGTTGATATTAGGATTTTCAGAAAGCAGAAGAAATGCACTTGGGATTTGGCTGGTATAACTCAGCCAAGATATTGAGAGATGAGAGCATTTTCAGGGGAGCAATAAGATAATTACCATATTTCTTATAACTGCTAATACATTTTTTCATCATATTTCCCTTTATGACAGGAGAAGTGCAGCGATTTCTTTGTTCATTAACTGCACATTCTCCCACTGCAAGTCTTTTCAATAGTACAGCAACTTGCCAAAAGGCAAAAATGTCTGCAAGTAATCAACTCCAATCCTCTCAGCATACTAAGGGTCTTCAGTAGAACAGACCTGTGCTTTTAAAGAACATTAACTGAGGTCCTAAGCTTTGTCAAAACACATTCTCCTTCATTTTATGAGTATCTCCCAAACCGCTGTGTTGAGTGGTGTGGGGTTACTTTTGTAAATGGGTCACAGTGGTATTCTCTCTTTTGTCTGGGAATTAAATACACACACACACACACACACACATGAATGCACTCTGTGATCCCCTACTCTGCTTTCCTACACACCTTGTTTTTAGGAGGGAATTCTTCTTGTATTTTTCTCCCCTGATACTAAAGACGGGTTGTTCAGGGTTGTTCAGGGCTTCTCCTAACAGGGAACAGAAATAAACCCACTTTGAGCCAACTGAGTGTACCAGTTAACATGTGCAAGTGCACAGATAAAGGCTTCACATGCAGTTATTACATTGTGGTCTTTGTTTTGTCCTAATGAGCTGCCAGCTGATAGCGAATAGGGACCTTTTGAAAGTTGCTGTGAGGACAGACCATAGATATACAAGGCTAGTTTTTGTCAAATTCTTTCCACATATTCTGCCAAAATATGCTAACCACTAAAAATGTTTAACATTGTTGAAGCTACACTGGGTTTGCATTCCCAATTAGATTCACTTGAGTATTTGATGTATTTTCTGTTGACTTGCTGAGAACTAAAGAGAAAAACTTCAATGATGCAAGGTGAATTTTCTTATGTTAGTTTATTATCTGAATTTTATACTGTTTAAACTTATATCACAATGTCATTGACAAGAGATTTCACTGTTCTACGTTTTTAATGAAAAGTCTCTGCAGTAATTCCTTGGGAGTAAAAAGAAATACTGCCTGAGCTTTACACTGAGAGCACAGTTTAACCTTCTGCTGGAATGTTTTTTTTTATTCCATGATGAAGGACAAAAAGCACAGACCTTCCCCAGGAGCAGAGGTCAGTTTGTTTCTAAAAGATCCACATCATGAATGGGCTGTACTTTTAACCTAGGGGTGTTATTCACCCTGTATAATGTTATTGGTCCAGACTTAGAGACGCCTCTTATGTGTGACCAATGAGAGAGCCAGAGACTTGAGTTTCCTAAAATCTGAACTGGATTGATTGGACAGATCTAACAAACAGATTGCTATGATTTAAACAGGGTGTGAGGATCCACTTGTGGCTTGTCTCAAATGTCATGCTCCTCCAAACATCTGGCATTAACAGTGTCTTGTTTGTGTTTGTTTGTGTGTGTGTGTGTGTGTGTGTGTGTGTGTGTTTTTGTTTGTGCATATGTCAACCTGCGTTACTGTTTATTCCTGAGTCAGTGGTCTCTGCTGCTCACAATGTTATCTTTTGAATATATCTTGCACTGAAAGATGGTAAATTGATTCCTTGATTTTGGTAAACTATTCTCCTAATTATTTTTGACATTCAGTTAACTGCTGCTTTGTTGTCATTAATCCTATTCTTTCTTGGCCTACACAAAATGAGGTCAATGGCCTCTGCAGAATGTACGTCACTGTTTATGTGTCAAAGGGTTAATGGTATCAGTATGATAAGGAGGATTGCCCAGGTTGAAACTGCATTCCCCTGTTTGCATACACTATATTTGCATATACACTAATTTTTTTAAAATATTTTTTTTACTAGACGATGTCTATCCCTGGTACAGTGTAGCAGTGCAAACTCCCTAATAAACCCAGTTCACCATGTAGAATAGATGTTTAGTTTGCATAAAATTTTCTGATTTTTGTCAGTAAGGATTTGTATTTCAATCTGCTATCAGTGAGTATCAGTAAGTGGTCATAAAAATATATAAAATTAGCATGGAGAATGAACAGTCAACACATGGTTTAATTATGGTGAAACTGACTTCATGAGTTTATATTGACAATCTGTTGTGACATGCCAAATTCAGGTCCAGAATATGATAATATTTGGGACAAGTTATGCAAGGGACTGCAAAGCTAATTAGAATTGTAATTTTTTGAGTATTTCAGTTACCACTATTTCTTTATACACTCCAGATGCTGGAAAATAACTGGTTGTGTACAGCCAAAAGCCAATAAATTTCACCCCTGCTACTGGTTACGAATAAACCACTACCTTGCTATGTGCTCTGCAGCTGCTGGACTCTCAGCCTCTAGATGCATAAACATGTTTGAGCAAGTTGGTAGGCGCAGGGTCAAGGTTGTTAAGGTGCAGCTGAGGTACTCAGCCAACCTCTTTCTCTCTGACAATTTGAGTCACGTTGTGTAATAGGAAGTCGTTGTAAGATTCTGAAAAGATAATGACATTATTGCTTGTATGTGAATAAGTTATTAAAAACTGTCACCATTCACATTTGTTTTATTCTTCAGATATATGATCATTTCTGTATGTTGTGTTTACGTTTTGCAGGGAATGAAGAAGCCATTTGCTGAGGTCATCAAGGCCAACATTGGTGATGCGCATGCTATGGGACAGCAGCCAATCACCTTCTTCCGACAGGTCTGCTCCAAAGCCCTTCCCCCCACTTCTCATCTAAATATAGCACCTCCCCTCTGACTACTGAATGTCTGAAAGAATAGGTTTCTTCATCCTTAGATAAATTGGTTTCTGTCAGTTTTCCTTTCTTATGCAGTAATCTGTGTAGGATTTCACATAATGTCCCTTCTGCCCTTTATACTCACACCTCCCTTTGTTTCGAGGTCTTGGCACTATGCTCCTACCCTGAACTGTTGAATGACAACACATTCCCGGAGGATGCTAAAAGTAGAGCACACCGCATTCTGCAGTCCTGTGGAGGGAACAGCATGGGTGTGTATGAGTGTGTTGGTTTTTGGCGCAAACACAACAAGCTTTATATAACCCTGGCTGCTTATTATCACATTATGTCTCTTTATATGGTAATTATGTGCTAGATTATGCTTTTTTTTGTTGTTGTGTTAAAGTTGAAAATATTCATAGCAACTTCCAGTGACAACATATGAATTTCTCTCAGGCTCCTACAGTGCCAGTCAGGGCATAGACTCTGTGCGTCAGGATGTGGCCCGCTACATTGAGCGAAGGGATGGTGGTGTGCCCTGCGACCCGGACGACATTTACCTCACCACAGGGGCCAGTGATGGCATTGTGGTACAAAACCAATCTTGTTTTGACTTTCCATGTGTCTCTTCTGTGTTTTTAATCGTGTATTTTTATTTCTGCCTCCAAAATAAAAAAATAAAAAAACTGTACATATTTCAGGTAACTTCCATTTTGAATCTTTGAACTGACAAAACATAACAAGACATATTTTAGGATGAAGTTGTCATCTCAGCATACATAATATTAATCAATTTGCAGGGTTTCATTTGTAATGTTGTTAAATTGTATTGTGCTTTACTAACAGATGTTTCTACTCCTTTGTCCACCCTGTCTATATTAATGAGGGTTAACTAACAGAAACACCTCTATATAATTCAATGTAAGTTAACAGCATATCTTATGTCTTTCTCGGTTTCCCCATCCTGCCCTCTCAGACCATGCTGAAGCTGCTGGTGTGTGGTGAAGGTGCAGCCCGTACAGGCGTCATGATCTCCATACCTCAGTACCCCCTGTATTCGGCTGCTTTGGCCGAGCTTGGTGCTGTGCAGATTAATTATTACCTTAATGAGGAGAAGTGCTGGAGTCTGGACATCAGCGAGGTGCAGCGCGCCCTGGATGAAGCCCGGGAGTACTGCAACCCTCGCGCCCTGTGTATCATCAACCCTGGGAACCCCACTGGTAAACTTCTCTTCTTCTTTCTCTTTTTAAAAAAATTATTTATCAATTTTTTTTTTTAGATGTATGCATCATTATGTCTTCTCTTTAATAGTAGATATATGACCACAGATTTCATGTGCTCCTCAAAGATGAGCCACTAGATGGCAGCAAAGGGACATAACTGTCTGCTTGATCACCCTTTCAAGGCCTTCTCCAAAACGAAGCTCCTATTCTTTCACAGGTCAGGTTCAGAGCAGACAGTGCATTGAAGATGTAATCCGATTTGCAGCAAAGGAACGTCTCTTCCTCATGGCTGATGAGGTAGTGCCTCTGCATCTCATTTAATCTCTACCCGTGTTATTGTCCATTTCCCCCTGTAATATCTCTTATCTGTCCACTTCTTCCAGGTGTACCAGGATAATGTATATGCTGAGGGATGCCAGTTTCACTCTTTTAAGAAGGTTCTGTTTGAGATGGGGCCAGAGTACTCGAATACAGTGGAGCTGGCGTCCTTCCACTCCACTTCAAAGTGTTACATGGGAGAGTAAGTCATCTCCCTTTCAAGGTGTGATAAATCTGTCAGATCTTGTCAGAACAATATTGAGAGCTAGTTCTGTGTTTGTTGTAACTTGTTGTGTTTCTTCCTGTCTTTTTTGTTTTCTTTCTTACATATATTTCTGGTGCTACTAGGTCACATCATAATGTTTTCATCTCCCTCTTAGGTGTGGCTTCCGTGGAGGCTACATGGAGATCATCAACATGGACGATGAGGTGAAGGCACAACTGACAAAGCTGGTGTCTGTCCGTCTCTGTCCTCCCGTTCCTGGTCAGGCTCTAATGAACCTGGTGGTTAACCCCCCACAGCCTGGAGAGCCTTCGTATGACAACTTCATCAAGGTGCACAGTATGCATGCTACAGCCCTCACTATTTACTCTTGGCATGGAACAGATAATCAGTTCAACAATGCAGTATTATAATCTGATAAAATATAATCTGTTGTTATGCATTATCAGTTTACCTGTGCCAGTAGGATTAATCTTTTTGCAATATATCAGTACATTGGCTTTGATTATAGATTTTGTGCTTTATATCTTTAGCTGGATATTTTGTTTTCCTTTAGACAGATTTTAACATTTGATTTACTGTGATATATAAAAAATATCCTTTTATCCTAGAGATTTATAAACTATGGAGCTCTTCTGCCTTCTTATTGATAGCCTTTTTGAAAGTTTATGACTACTCAGCTAATATAATATAATATATATCTTGTACATGTTGCTGTGTTAAAGTGGCTTCGATTGTAAGCAGATTGTGACATTTAGTTGTATCTCAAATCTCTGAAAATGAAATCACTTTTGTGATGCAGTGAATATGCATTATATCCTTCTATATATTATATCCAATTATATTCCTGTCTTTTGGCAAATTATTTTGCGGTCAGTGTATCATAGTAGTCCTTTCAAAAGCATGCACAAAGCTTCTTTGGTAGGTGTATATATGGATTACTTATGAAAGCCCCTATAGGTCAAGACTTCTTTTAGATGTGAAAAATGATCTTGTGAGTAAAAAGAGTCTTTGTCTAATTCAAGAAATTCGTATGAACTCTTTACAATTACAGTACAGTATTTGACATTGCCATTCATCTGTCTCATGGAACCAAGGAGAAATTCAAGCAGTAAACTTCTTTAGAATAGACCAGAGACACAGTTGGCCATTATGCTTTGAACCAATAGAATAAGACAGCGAACGAGCGAATGGTACTGCAGCATAACTCTGCTTTACACTGCTTTAGGACTCACAAATACCATTTTCTGTGGCTACATAAGATGAATGTTTCTAGTAGAGTCAGCCACAGGCATTACAAATGGGGTTGCCAGTGTTTTCTGATACTAGTAACCTCTCTTTTTGTTTTACCTTAATTTATTTTTCTGTCTATCCTCTCCCCTCCTTTTTTTTTATTCTCTCTCCCACTTCCAGGAGCGCACAGCCACCTTAAGTGCCTTGGCAGAGAAGGCCAAGCTTACAGAGCAGGTTCTTAACACGGTGCAAGGGATCAGCTGCAATCCTGTGCAGGGTGCTATGTACTCCTTCCCTCGCATAACCATTCCAGAAAAAGCCATCAAAGAGGCCATGGTCAGTCCTTAACCTCTCCTTTTAAATGTTTCAATGAAATAAATTTGATTGCATTTTTATTTCAAGGAAATGACATTGATTAGGAGCAGTAAAAAAGGGAATAGAATAGATGGTCAAATAAGATATTTTTTCTCAACACTTCCACTAATCTACTACTTTCTATTTGGTTCATTTATTATTATTTCACTTAATATTTGTCTTCATCGTCTCAACAGCCCTCAGTCCACTAAAATTCATGTTCCACCTAAAACAACTAAATACAACTAAATACAAAATTTGGCATTAAATTACATTAGGAAAAGAATAAGACTTACATCTCATTTTCTACAAGATGCTGGATTAAATAACTCTTAACCAGGTACACTGTGCATCCACCACCCTGTTTGCTAAAGGGAACAAATGATTTCCGATAGCTTGTGGTTTCAATTCTGTCCCGTGGTTGACTGCTCAGTAGGAATTTAAGGGAGGGCAGATGAGCCAAGCCACTGAAAAACTGATTAGCCTTAGAGAGAAGGTCAGAGCAAAGCTGACCTAGTGACATCTGATCAATCCAGGCGGCTCTGCTCACCACCTCAATCGGAGAGTTTTGGTATAGCTTGTTCTTGGCTTTGCTATTCTCAGAAACAAAGCATGAACACAGAGGTTCTCTATGTCAACATTTCCATTGGCTGTTTTAATAGAGCTGCTGTGCAGTTCAGTCAGTTTGTTTTCAATCTCAATACTCAGCTACCTCTAAGGATGAGACACTTAAAAAGGTTTAAAAAGGTTTTGCAAAAGATTTTTAGCCAAAGGTTATTAGATTTTGGTAAGATTTATTTTACCTTGAATTAGTAATCATCTGTTTCTGTTTATTGTTTATATTAAACTTCAGTTACTTTTGCTGAAAAAAACATCCTTCCTCAAAGCTGAAGGGCACCTGTACTAAAATAACTCTGAAACACATGGGCAGAAAGGGAAATTATCCTCATGAAACTGGAATGGGCTGTTGGTTACAAAAAGATGCTCAGTTGAGCAGTTTCTGCTTTCATCTGGTCCACATCTAATTCAAAATAGATTTTGATGATTTGATTTTCTGCAAATTGAAAGTTGTTTCTACTAAAATTCAGTACATTTGATATAAATATATAAACACATACTATATGTATATATGTGTATATATATGTGTGTGTGTGTGTGTGTGTGTGTGTGTGTGTGTGTGTGTGTGTGTGTGTATGTATATATATATGTGTGTGTGTATGTATATATGTATGTATGTATATGTGTGTGTGTGTGTGTGTGTGTGTATATGTATATGCGTATATATATGCAAGTTGCCAAATTCCTGATTAGATTCTCACTAATCTAAATAGTGCCACACTAGCAGAATATTAAGACTCAAATTGTTCTATCATGTTCCTTTTCCTCTCTGTTAGGACATAGGTCAGCAGCCAGATATGTTTTACTGCATGAAGATGCTTGAGGAGACAGGCATCTGCCTCGTACCTGGAAGTGGCTTCGGCCAGAAGGATGGAACCTACCACTTCAGGTACAGTACACTTCTGAATCTGCAGCTGTTGATTATTTTGATCATAGATTATCTTAGTAAAACAATGAATAGTTGATGAAACTATAAAATGTAAGAAAAGTTAGTGAAAAATCCCACTCACAGTTCCTCAGTCTTACGTTGACATCCTCGTTTTTTTTTTTTTTTCCTTTCTAACTAACATTCCCTAAAGATATTTAGTTAGTTGTTAATTAATTTTCTGACAGTTGACTAGTTGGTTAATCCCTAATCTACTAGGTTGACCAATTGAGCAGAGTTCTTGACCTAAAAATCTTTGTTTAATACTTTGGTGTAAAATACCCTCAGTTGCCAGTTCATTAGGTACACCTAGTTAAAACTAATGAGTCCAATACAACAGTCCTGCAATTGCAATCATCGGTATTGGCTTTTGCAAGGTGTTCCAAATAAAATGGCAGCTGATCATAATATGATTTAAAGCATTTATGGTGAGTATTTTGAGCTAGCAGAAAAGAAACGATTTCTTGCTCAGTTTAAAGACGAGAATGAGTGATTGTCACTCAGTGACACATGATCCCTCTAAAATCTCCCTAGTTATTGAATTACTTTAAAAAAATAATTCTCAGGTTGTTCTTCAAAGTCCATAATAATCTCTAACTCTTTTACCAAGGCATCTCCCAATGGTAAATCACTCAGTTAATATTTATTTTTGTCCCTCTGTTTATTTCTTCTGCTCTCCCACCCAGAATGACCATCTTGCCACCAACAGACAAGCTGCAGATCCTGCTGAACAAAGTCAAGGAGTTCCACCAGAAATTCACCCACCAGTATTCTTAAATTTCCCATATCTACTTTTACTCCTCCGACCAAGGGAGGAGCTCACTCACCACAACAATAAGAACTCTAAGAAATTTACCTGTCACTAATAAGTGCCTTCTCTTTGGCGGCTGTGGTGGTCTCTGTGATGACGCACTTCAGCCTCTACAGCTATTTCATTTGGACATTGGTGGACAGTACACATGGCACTGTTTTTTGTCAGAAAAAATAACAGAACTGGAGATGAAGAAAAGATGAATTCAGAGACGTGTCAGATTAGCATGAAAAATATGGCTTCATCCTTTGTTGTTCCAGTTTTGGAAGATGTATTATACCGTAGGTCCGTGTATTTGTTCAGTATGAGATTGTCTATGTCAATGCCAAGCTTAAAAAAGGTAAAACTGAAGACAATGTGATGCTGCTTAAAACCTTGACTATGTGTAAAACTGGTTAAAATATTCCATTCCTGCAGACTGTATTTCACAGGGATTATATCATATTTGCATGATGATTCAGAAATGATTTTGTAGAATCAAAATAAATGTAACACACTATGTTTAGTCTCATTATTTTTGAAAGGGCTTTCAGTTGTGTTTAGATTTTATAGGAAGATAAGTAAGTGATGTCCTTTGACCAGGAAGATGTTATGTCAAAAATTGTCACAAATGCATTACTTAACATGTATTAAAAAAGGAGGCATTAGGCAACAACAGTTTGTCTGATATTTGAAAAGAAACTGTCTAAAACAGAAAACAAAAAACGTACACAGCGTATTTATTACACTACTTAACAGCCAAAGAAGAAACTATCATTCACAAAATTTTACACATTGAATATAACGGTGGAGTTAAATTAAAGTGAGATTTTATAATATAATAATAGATCTCAAAATTTTAGGAGTTTGGCTGGTTAGACAAGTAGCTCATGTTATATTGCTGTGCAATTGACATTAGTGGGTCACTTTGCTGACTTCATGACTGTTATATCCTCTAGTCTACATTTGCTAATGTTGCGCATTTTCATTCGTCACATATAGAAATATCGTGTTTTTAAAGTAAATCAAGAAAAAAACACAATGCACCTGTTCCACTCATTTTCAGTTAAGGTCACCTGTAAATTATGTCTATAAGGGAAATTCATCTTTTTTGGCAACAAGGAGAAAGAGAACATGCTGAAAACTAAACATTGACATGACACCTTATAAAACTGGGACAGACATGTTTTTGCCACCAGAGTTCAATACTTACTTTTTTTAGTTTTTTGTTTTTGATAAACACAAGGATCCATAGCTGCTGTTCCTCTATGGAAAACCAATGCAATAAGCTAAAACTGATTATAAATCCATAGTGCTCAGTGTTGAATGCTAATTCTCATTTGTTACATAACTGCATGCTATATCTTTCAAATTACACACTGTCATTTGATCTATTGTTAATATTAAAATTTCAATTAGTGCAGCTTTAAAATGAGGAAAAATTAAACGTGCCACTGTCCTGTAATTGCCACCCCCTCCCCTACGGGGGCCGCTGTTCAGACAGTTCCGATAAACTCCCTTTAATCAAACCAGACCACAGATCCAAAAGTGTCTCACAAATAGACATTTCTAATGTTCATCTGTGTGTTAATTTTGGGTAGCTATGTGTTAAGCCAAATAAAGGACAGATCCGTCTTATTTTGCAACTAAACTGATAATTAGCCAAGTAACGTAGACAGTTTCCACTTCAGTGATAAAGTGTGAGGTCGCTCGTCAGACCTCAAACAGGATTGTGAGGAGGTGAGATGTGAGCTGTCTGCACACTGCTGAAACCGTCACCTCTAATAATGATAGTGTTTAACTCCATTTCAATAGACTGGATGTGTAGATACCACAACAGCCTTTATTGTCTCTATTAGTCTGTCATCTATTTTATCGCCCTGTATGCAGTTTCCAAGCAAGACGGGATGATGAATGCTACTGCAGATTGTGCACACACACTCGTGCGTGTGTGTGTGTGTGTGTGTGTGTGTGTGTGTGTGTGTGTGTGTGTGTGTGTGTGTGTGTGAGTTACTGAAACTAAAAAGACTATGTAGAGAGTGCGTTAAAGTGAGGCTTGTAGTTTGAAGGGGTTTTCTGCTCTCTTCCTCTCTTCTCCACAGTGGCTGTCAGCTTTAATTATTTTTGACAAAGGGCCTCCTGAATCCTAATTATACTGAGCTTTGTCTTTCCTGGAGCCCCTCACCATTCACTCTAGCAGCATGACATGCTCACACGTTCCAGTCCTCTTCCCCCTAAATTAATTGGGTGCGTTTGCATTTTTTCTCTTCATCTCCTGACATCTTTTGGGAATCAAAGGTCATCATTAGTTCGGGTGAGGATGTAGGGCGACAGAGAGACAGCCATGCGTCAGACATCGGCGCTGTCATGCGGCTGTCCTGGTTATGACAATGACCAGTCTTTATTCACTGTGGACAGTCTTATATGAGGAGATTCATATGACAGACTGGAACAGCTTATTGAGACTCGGTGACGTTTGTGAATTGACAGTCATATTGTATTTAATATTCTGTATGTCTGGACAGTTTAGCTGTTCCGAGTCTAAACTTTGGCTGAACATTAGTATTCATTTGGAGTACGTATTTTGGCCTCTTGAATGTAAATCGAAAATTCACTCCTTAGCTCCGCTTTGGGGCTCCACCAACATCTGAGGGAAATATATAGCTCTTTCTAGCTAAGCGCTCAACTGTGTTCACCAGCTAGTCTCTACTTTTTGATATTTGGTGCTGGACGGGTAAAGTGGGTTTTTAGGGCCGTTCTTGTGCTGAAAACAGGTGCCTGCTACGTCTGGAAATTATGCTAATGAGAGCAGTGAGACTGAGCCAAAAAGGTTAAATTTCAAACAGCAAAAAAAAAAGCTAAAAGGAAGTTAAAGGTAATCTATGTAACCTCCTGTTGCTTAGTTAGGCACAGGACTGAACGCGATCGCATCATGTTGATCGATGGGGTAAGTTACGCTATTAATATAGCTAATAATATAACTATTACTATAGCTATTAATATAACTATATTTGCATCTTTTGACTCTCCAGTGTTGGCACAGCGCTAAAACAGAGTGTGATAAGTCTGGCTATGTGATACTACAGTTTGATTAACGTTATATATTTTTTTCTTTTATAAATACGATTTATAATACATAATATCAATATCAGCTCAAAAACTAACACAATACACATTGAACACATTGAACTAATCCATTCTCAATGCATGATACATTGATGGCATTTATATGATACGTCAGTGTTAGCTAGCCAGCCAGCTTTGGCTAGCTAGCAAGCTTTATCAATCACTGTTTGTCTAGCTTTCATCAAGAGGCTCAGCAGTGTCAGCATAGCTAAATTTACGGACGATAAGGCGAACAGTTAGTGAACTAGAGGGAATACTATAAATAAGATGTGTTGCCACACTTCATAATTGATGTGATAGTTTGCATCACAGCTCTCATTTCGCTAAAGAACAGACATTTTATAATGGGAAGTGGCTTTAGTGAATAGCTCTGGCGATGATAAGCCTAAACTATTGTCAGTTATGAACAGATGACCGGAGTGGGATCAGTAACATCAGACGGAGGTAATGCACACAGAGTCTAGAAAGTAACAGATTCCAAAGAACGTTCAAGGCGTTCAGGAGCAAGCATAAAACGTCCCGCCCTTTGGATTTTCATGAAAAATTTGTCCCAAGTCCTTTATGTGTCCGATAAATTTGGGGGAAGTTCTCAAGTTACAATCTGTTTACCCGTTAGCAATAACAAAATGATCATTATCAGGACGAGGGGCGGGTCGTCCAATAATCGGAGGGTGAATGGTTTGATACCTGGCTCCTCCATTTCAAATGTTTAAGTGTCCGTGGACAAAAATACTGAACCCCAAATTTCACCTGATGCCTTTGCCATTGGTATATGTGAGTGTATGTATGAATATGTTAATATAGCTTGTAGTATAAAGTGGTTTGAATGGTCAAGGCTAGGGAAGTGCTATTTAAGTGCAGTCCATTTACCATTTATTGTATGTAAATTGCTTCACATTATTATCAATATCACCTTTAAAAGACACTAATAAGCTCTTTAGGGCCAGAAGAGGCTGCAGAGTCAGATGATAATTCTCTGTGGGTTTGTCACTACAAGCAACCCCTTTCATAAACACATAACCTTGTCATCTGATTCATCGTTGAAACAAAAATATTGATTAGAGCAGCTTCAACAAAGATCTAAAAGCTGTCTGCTTCCGACTGCTAAGAAGATACATGCGGAGAAATGCGTAATTTATTGGCCAAAAAAGTAATCACGTTATAACAGACTGACTGTCAACCGCATGGAACCTCAAATGGGCGCCAATTTCCTCAGAAAAATTACACAGGCCAAGATGACAGCGTCCTAGGCCCTGAATGGCTGATGCGGAAGGTACGGTTGTTAAATCCACTACACAGCTGGAGGTTGTTTTTACTCTAAAACACATATCTGGTTAAAGTCTGCAGGCTCAAGTCTTGCCACTATTGGATTGTTTGTTATTTTTTGTTTGAATGAATTCAAGGGGTTATCATGATAGGAGGATTTATACAGAGAACGGTTGGGTGAGACACGCCTTTGATTTCCTAAATTCGTTACGATGATCACACTTATTGTTCTGTGGTATGACCATCCTCACCAATTCGGTAACAAGGAAGTCTACAAAACGTACGTAGAAAGTCTAAATTATCCAGGTCTCCTTGTATCTTCGTCCTTCATGTTATCATTGTGCTGCAATTAAAATGTAATGTAAATGGGACTGAGGTGTTGTGGAACGTGTAAATGAATAAGACGAAGGATCACATCCCCAATCAGCAACTGCATTGTTTTCTTGGCAGTGTGACATATGGTCACAACTTAACATTGTGATAAACCGTTGTTGAAATCACCATGTTGAACACAGTGATTTGCATTTAGTTGTTGTGTAATTGTACATCTGAAGAATCAAAGAGATTTCGGCTTCCCCTCACATATGTTTGGTTGTTTCTGAATGTGAGCTTGATTTGTTTGCACATCATCTTCAATGTTTTTCTCGGTATTTTCAGTCTGAAACATAAACATAAAGAAAAAAACAACTACAACAATGAGAACATCTTTAGAGGAAATCGAAGCCAGACAATTGGTCGCACTGTCACATTGCTCTCGAAGTTCAAGAGAGATACCAACTTGCAGAACATTAAAGCAGTAGTTCAGCATTTTGGGGAATATACACTTATTAGCTTTTCTTTAAAGCTTTCGTAAGATGAAAAGACTGATACATATCTCATTTCAGTCTGATGAACATAGGGCCATACTATGAGAAACCAGTTAGCTTACTTAGCTTAGCATAAGGAGAAGCTCAAACAATTCCTTTATTGAGCCTCTGAAAACTATACTGCAAAAAAAGGAAAAAAATTGAAAGTTAATTTTGACTTTGGAAACAATCATTTCACCATGAGAACAAAGTGAACCTGTATGTATGTATGTGTGTATATATGTATGTATTGTATTGTATGTATATGTTTGTTTTTTTGTTTGTTTGTTTATTTGCCAGACCTGAAATTAATCTTATGTTACTTATTTAATGCACCATCAAGTGCTTATTCCCTTATTCAGAGGAATATTTTCAAAAGATCTCACAACTAACGAAATAACTCACCCTGATATTATCACAGAGCTTTATCATGTGTCGTTGATAGTCTGTAGTTTCTGGTCAATTACTTGGTTGGAATTGAATTTTATAGCCCCTATTGGTATACATGTTAATTTCTCAGTGGGGTCATACAGTTTTTCTCTGACATTTGCCGTGTATATCCTTCATAAGTACAGGTTAAGATTACTACAACCTAAGTCTTTTTCTATTTTTAACCTCTACAATATGTTAAAGAGTCATTCATATTTTTATGACACACTCAAGGTAGTAAAAAGAGAAGGGCAGATTGAGAAAAAAAAGTAAAAGAAGAGAAAACAGTGAGACAGAGGGAGCAATGATACAGAGATTGGGTGATAAATCTTGTTCTGATCAGGTTTCTCTGGTGCCCTCACACCTCAGTCTCTTTCTTGGGGTAATTAATCAATCCCAGACTGGAGGCATTGATCGGCCTCTTGCGGCCCTCGGTGTGTTTACACTCCTCGATTGTATTTACCACTAAGCCCCTCGCTGCCGCTCAATCTCATCGGCAGAAAATGTGACACTCCGCCCTCTGATGCCATCAGCGAAACAGTGCATCGATTGACATCTCGATGAAAATCAATCTACTTACTTATTTATTTATTTTTGTTGTTGTCGTTGCATGGGGGATTTGGTTTTGTTATAATCCTTTGCTGTAATCCTGTATTCCAGGTTGCAACAGTTTTATTGTGAGCAATCAAAACACTCCTGGAATGCAGGGCTGGGCATTTCCTTACAGAAAGGGTACACGAAGTCCCCTGTGTTGACAAGGCTTTACTCAAATATTTCCTTGTTTTGTTTATATGGCGCTCATAGAAGGTATAGATTATTTTTATTATTTTTATCAATTGGTATTCAACCATAGAAACTGACCCTTAAATGCATAATATTTATGATAGATTGATATGACAATGAAAAATATTACAAGTAAAACTGCTGCACAAGTCCTTCAAATATTTACTTGAGTAAAATTCCTTAAATTGTAAAAGATAGTCATTAAAAGTAAAAGTAAAGTACTCATTAAGATGAATGGACCATTTCTGTGTGTCATATATGTCAGGGACCAAGCCCTCAGGCAATGAGAACACAGCAGTTGATTTCGTTCACCCAAAAAAAATACAAAACTTTACAATCCAAGAAATGTATAAGAAGGTGCCTAAAAGAGGTCAATACAACAACAGGACAAGACATTAACTGAACAAACTGACCTCCAACAATGAGACACAATGGAACATATATAGAGGCTTGACCAAACGAAATAACACTGGAGGGGTAAACAAGATGAACACCATCTGAAACTAAATACAAAGCAAAGCTAACTAAACCCAAATCCCCCCATAACAAGGCAGCACATGGTTCGGCCTAATGAGCCATCTCCAGGATGTAAGTGCCCTCAGCCCTCAGGCCTCTTTCTCAACCAGGAAGTGACCTCCCAACAACCAAGGTAACTCCAAGTCAAAGAAAGAAATGATTCATGTCACAGAATCATGGCATGTGTAACTCTACAGTGTTACAATGCATGAACTCCATGTGAAACAATGTAAGGATAAAGATAAATTAAATTAACAAATGGAGTCATGTCAACTATGGTTGTGGTTAACTGCAAATGAACCTGTGAAGGTGAAAGAGTGTGAATTTAGATAATATTACCCTGTGTGGCTGTGGAGTGTGGTCCCACTATATATAATTCTGATGAGTTAGTTAATTTAATCCAGAAAAATGAATCATATTCTATAAAATGATCATATGTTTTGTATGTAAAATCTTAATCTGCAATGTAAGTAGTGACTATTTTGGTCAATTAAAAGGTGCAATACTCTATTCTGAAATGTAGCGGAGTACAAGTATAGAGGGTAGTATAAAATGGCAATATTCATGTAAAGTGTTCTTCAGTGCAGTACTTGTAACAGTACTCTGTTACAGCCAACCACTGTAAATTGTAAATCACGTTTTTTTCAATAATGCGTTAAAATGAATTTTTGATTGGGAGGGCGAGGTGGGTCCCACTTTCTCCTGCTAATGAAATGCTGCTATAGAGAGTTCTATTGTGAAATGATGGTCTGATATGATGCTGATTGCTGCTGGTGAGTTAAGTGAAAAAATGCTGGTATCTGCCTTTAAAAATCCATGTTAGTCAGACCCTAAAATCAGTGGCCTGGATCCAGATGCTTTGCATCACTGCCCACATCTCTGATTTTTTTTCCCTTTTTTTTTTTAATGGGGATTCAAGTAAAATGAAATAACAATTCCGGGAGATTTTCAGACTGTAAAATCTCAAATGGTTAATTTTTGGCATACTTCTGTTTACAATTATAAGTGGATCTCCCATACCTACTGTTTTATTAAACCATGCAGCCCTTTCGTTTCGTAGCTTACAATGAGGGGCTCTTTGGTCTGGCAGGTATTCAGCTTCTCCTCCTCTCAAACATTTGTAGGATTTTCAGTACTGTCACTGAATCACTCACAGGATGCAGCTCATGAGTCAACTTCTTATTCACAAACTGTATGTGCGTTATCCTGTCCAGGAGGATGCTCCAGAGAAGGGAATACGTTTTAATTGAATTAGTAAGTAGTGCTACAGTCTTAAATAGTAAAATAAAAAGTATAGCAATCAGCAGCACTGTTTAACCCAGTGAGACTGTAATAATCAAAGGACAGCTATTACAAGTAAGAGAATTGTAAAAGTCTTATCATCACTGTAGTATTTTGTTGGAGAGTTTAAAGATGCTGGAAAACCATCAAGTTAATTGATGTGGGAAATGCATACACACTGCAAAAGATCTGCATCTTATCATTTCTTTTCTTAGTTATGTTTACATGCGGTGTTCCTTGCAAAAAAACTCATTATGTGTATCCTTGAGGTCCAAAAAATGTGTTGAATGAGTTTATCTACTCACTAAACATTTATCAAGCAGATGTTTCTTAAATTTCTAAAACTTTTATAGTTTACATCCATATTTAACAGCCTGATGACTACTTCTTCTTGCCTTTGCTGGCTCATTGCTATATATCTTGCATGTCACCTGTTACTATTCCAGGTCAGTGGAACAGTGTGAAACCATTGACTGTTTAACGAGTCAGGCATGACAATGCACAAGCTTGCACACGAGATTAAATTAAATGGGTACCCACCCATAAAAAAGTGCTCCATAGCACCACTAGAGGTCAAAAGCTCAGAAGAGAAACTGTAACTGAGTCCTTGAAATACTTTCGTGAAAAAATGAGAGAAATATGCCAGTTCAGTGAGATAATTTTGAGTGGTTTCCACCACAAATCCACTTGTTTTAGTAACTTCCCAGAAATAAACATCTTTATCTTGATGCTACAGGTCGCTGCACAAGTATCGGTAGAGAAAAAATAAGCATGACTCTGCAAAATACCCGAAACAAGGTTATTGTCATCAGAAACAAATGGAACGAGTAAAATAGTACCCTAAATAATGCCCTGGCAGATTTTCCGCTGGTTTTATGAAAATGAGAGTTTTGGGACTCAAATTACAGAGAAAAATTACATGTTAGGAAAACTTAATAAGAATAATGAGGATCAGCTCAAGAAAGGGTAATACTGAAATTGGTTATGGCCTGTTTTGATAAAGATAAACTGTCCTCCAGCAGGTACAGACAATTCATGAATTATTCTCATCCAGGACCTTCTTTTCTCTTCATTTTCTCCCTACAAATGACCTGGCGTGTACTCGTGGCTCTGAATAATCTGAATCTTTTATCTATATGTTTCCTTGTTTTTAGCCACGCGTGTGTAGTATCTTGAGCCCTTACTAGCTGCCTTTATTCATTCACAGAGCTATATTAATTGTATTCTTTCAGATGTGCTTTCAGAGAGCAGAGAGCAATGGGAACACTTCCTCCACACCACTGAAAAATGAAGAATGAAGAGAACCACAGCACACCGACACAAGGACATGCACACAAATGAAAATGAAGGTCTTGAAGTCATTTTCCCCCCTTTGGTAGATAAACAGATATGGTCTTTATCGAAATTTGTTTTCACAAAAATCAGAAACGTACAGACAACAAACCGTTACTCGACATGTGATATTCGTTTCCCTTTCGGTCTTCCAGCACTTATTCACATATATACAGTGTGTAGATGAGATGTGGGAGTGCTCCGAGAACTATAACTAAACAACTATAGGCAATAATGAAATCAAACGAACAATCGCCAATCACACCTTATTTTCACTTGAATGAAAAGCCCTGCTCTCCAGTATGCAACCACAGCTCCACCCTGGGTGATTGTGATTGCTTCTCTATCTCAAATACAGTACAGGACCAGCTTTGAGTGGGTGGTGTGGTAACGCATTCTGTCATCCCCCCGCTGAGCTGAACTGTTGAGCCCAGCCTTTTCACTGGCTTTTTCTGCGGAAGAAAGAGAAATAAACACTCAAGACTCTGAAAGAGCAGAATGTATGAAAAGCATTTAGGGACGCGCATCTTATCGCTGCCCAGCACACGCCATGTTTTATCAGTTTGATAAACACTTGGGTGTCAGCGGTCATATAATACTTCTGTTGATATTCCCAGCTGGTAATGAGAGGTCCATTCAGTTTCCTTCCCATTCACCACACAAGACTGTTTGACAAACCCTGTCTCAGCTTTGATTGTCATAACCACAATTGAACCCTGCTTAGCCACCCAGGTCAGGCTACATAAATGTCATACATATTTCATGCAGCATCACACTTACTGACAAAGGAATTTTTTTTGTGTGTGAAATCATGCCTCATATTTCATTAGACACTCGGTGAGCCTCGGGTCTGTGGTCAGATGGGCTGTATGTTTTATTCATGTCCTCTAAACATCTGCTTGTCCGGATGTCAAAAATCATCAGGCTCCCCCAGGACTCCTGCCTGACTGGTTGTAAATGAACTCCAAAGTCGAGACTCAAAACAACCTGTCAGTGCTCTCCACCACCAGAGGAATCTTTCAATAGAGCGCTGGAGGTGAGCTGAGTAACTAAGATCTTGTGCGAGAAAAGATCTTGTGATGAAAGTTGTGGTGGAAGTTTTTCTAATAGGAGACTCTCAGATGAGAGAATTCCCTCTCTGATTTTTATTTTGATTCGTACGCTGGCGGGCACAAGCAACAATAAACAGTGTCTGAGGCTGAATTAACCATGAGATTCATTCTCAGTCTCTTGTTAAAAGAGCACGTACATGCACTTTCACCCAAGGTGTGACCGATCACTTCCCAAATCATCGGGATAGCTCCTTCTTTTGTCTCCTTCTCACTCAGCTGCAGAGTGTTTCTGTCTCGTGGGGAGTTTTCCCTTAGGTGCAATGTTGCACAAGCCCATGACTTTTCTAATTATACCAGAAGCCAGACACTAATCGAATAAACAGCTCCATATAAGGTGTATATCCAAGAACATCGGATTTTTGCTCGGTACGTTTGTCTTTCATGTACAGCACATCTTGAAGCACAAGATCATTTTTCGCCGCAGAGTCCACTCTGGAAATGTGCAAGAATAATTTTTTTAAATAGAAATAAAAAAATGTACACTCTGATTCATTGGTGTGATACTGTGAAAAAGGATTCTAATGCAAGTTTTGTCTTCTTCCCACAGCTTTTGGTGCATTTTGACACTGCTGTTCACTCCGGCTCCTGGTCGACAAGTCTCCCTGAGTCACTAGAGGCTCATGCCAACTGGAGGGAAAGAGCCTGACCACTAACAAGTGTTCACTGACTCATAGCCACCACAGTATGTCCCACTGTATGTGTGTGTGTGTGCGTGTGTGTGTGTATCTGTGCGTGTGTGTGTGTGTGTGTATGTGTGTGTAGATGTGTGTGCATGTGTGTCATTAGTTCCTTTTCTACTATATACTATTGTATTTCTCACTTTCACTTTGCACACACACAGAAAATATGTTCTCTCCTTATCTAAGTGTGTTTTAGCTCACATGCAGTGCCCTTCCAAATTACTGTCAACAATAACAAAGACATATAAATGAAATAAAACAAAGCAAAGCCAGGAACAACACAGCCAATAAAATGAGGAGGACTTTTTGGTCATAAGGGGAAATTATGAGAGGAATTTTCTCCAATTCTGAAATTTTACGTCTCAGTTTTAAGTCTAATTATAATCTTTAACATGCTGCAGTCAGATGTAGACTGCTCTTTTTAAAAATCCACAAAGCTCCCCTTCCTAATCGTTTTAGAGTATTTCTCTATAAGCTTACATACTGTATTCACGTTTTAAAAATGCAACGACTGCAGTTAAAGTTTTTTGGGGAAAAAAAAATACATCCTTAGTTATTATTTATTAAGAGTTAACAAAAAAACCAATTTGGAGTCAGTTGCACTGCCTGTTTGCAAGTTAAAACTTTGCCTGTTTCTAACATAGGTGAATAAAGTGAATAAATTAAAACAGGTTGTTATGTCGAGATTAGGTGTCGTTTATGATTGAAGGATACATCCTAGGAAGCACTGGGATACTTTAACCTCCATAGCAGCTCATTCGCGCTGCAATCAGGGCCCCTCCTCCTCCTCCTCCCGGATTAAAACAACAACAACAAACAAACAAGGCTATCTGTGTTCTCCCCCCCTGTTCATCTATCTCCCCACCTGGCCGTGAGCTTTCCATCGACACAGAGTGACAGCCTCTGCATCCATGAGCATATCATCATCTGCCCTCCTCGCCAAGAATTAGCCCTTCATCACTCAAACCTTAGAGAAAGCCGCTCTGCTGAAGTTTTATCCGAACAGGACATTTTGTTTTAAATCCTGGAAAAATCAATATGGAATATTAGGATCACTTAAAAAAAAAAAAAATCTGTTGAATATTTTAAGTAAACTATCACTTAAAATTAAATTAAATATGTATATATTCATATTCATATTCATATATTTATAGTTATAACTATATATATATAGTTATAACTATATATATTTAGTTATAACTATATAGTTATATATGTGTGTGTGTGTATGTATATATATATGTATAGTTATACATATATATATATATATATGTGTATGTGTGTGTGTATATATGTATATATATGTATATATATGTATATATATATATGTATATATATATATATATATGTATATATATATATATATATATGTATATATGTATATATATGTATGTGTGTACACACACTTATAGCTTTTAAGGGAAGAATCCCATTGGCAATTGAGAGATCTCATTTATTTCCCCTCTACATTCAGTCATTTCATCAGCATATCTGTGTGAAGTCATCCTTCACTGCCAGCTCATGGTGACTACCTTCTTCCTTTCGGTGGCTCTATAGATTTTCTCCAGATGATAAATTGGACACAGGGAGCCAGTCAGGTGTGACCAGGTGCCAAAGGAGTGTAGCTTTTTGTCTTTAATGGGCCTAATCATTCTGGAGAACTTTAAAGCCGATAACAAGCGGGGTGCAAGCTTACAATCATTGATAGAAAAGTAATACGCAGCGCTAAACCGCCGGTGAGACGACACCAAGTTGATCCCTGACTTCACGAATAAACGCAATGAATAAGGTGGGTCACGATCCAAAGCGCCAAAGTTGCATCGGTGTTTGTATGTTGTTCGCTTTCTCTCTTTTGATTGGAGAAATTCACGGTTTCTATCCCATCCATCACCTCCACCCCTCCCCTCACTCTCCAAACGCTGGAACGGGCAACGCTTAATTTCTAGCCCATTCTCTCCCGTGGCACCGTGGTGGGCAGAAACTTGTTTGTGCTGCACAATCACACAACGCTGATTGTTTCGTTTTTCCTCTCAGAAAGTCTTTTGCTTTCGTGTGTGTGTGCGTGTATGTGTGCGTGTGTGTGTGTGTTTTAATTGCGGTGAAAAAAGTGGAGATGAACCAGTTGGACGGATCCGGCAGCGCATAAAAATTGTGGATGGTTACTTGTGCGCCCAAACATTTAAGGGACTATATTGTCTCCAAAAGTTGCAGTGCAATACAAGAACGGGTCAAATTCTTCCCTTTGCAAAAATCTCGCCCACAAGCAGGCTGGAAGACCATCCGCTCCGCAGAACGCCGCGGATCCGCAGAGCGCAGATGATCGCAACTGGTGTTTGTGGCGTCGCGCTGGTGCTGGTGCTGGTGGTCCTGATCCCGGTCGTGGTGAACTCCGCCGGGGCCCCCGCCCGCTACGAGATGCTCGGGTCCTGTCAAATGGTGTGCGACTCCCACGGGACGGCGGCCACGGCCACGGCCAAGGCGATCAATCCGATCAAAGACAACCGTCTTGTCCAGTCGCTCCCGACGTTCATCCAAGGTCCTCAGGGGGAGCCGGGGCGCGCCGGGAGGATGGGTCCGAGGGGTCCGGCCGGCGAGCCCGGGCCGCCCGGACCTGCCGGTCCGCCCGGGGAGAGAGGGGCACCGGGCCCCCCGGGTCTGCCCGGAGCACCTGGCGCAAATGGCCCCACCGGTGCCATCAGCGCCGCCACTTACAACACGGTCCCAAAGATTGCATTTTATGCCGGACTGAAGAAGCAGCATGAGGGATACGAAGTGCTGAAATTCGACGACGTTGTCACAAATCTTGGCAACCACTACGATCCCTCCACGGGGAAATTCACCTGCTCAATACCGGGGATTTACTTCTTTGTTTACCATGTGCTGATGCGAGGCGGAGACGGAACAAGCATGTGGGCTGACCTCTGTAAAAACAACCAGGTGGGACGCTGCATGGTTCAATTATGCCGATTAGCCACAACATTAAAGCCGGATACCGGTTTCAATGCTGTAGCTGAATACAGTATTAAATAAATAAATAATTATAGTGTATCCAGTATATTAGTGTATATATTGTATGGCTGAATATAGTTTATAATTTAAAAAAATAGGAAACACCTTCAATCAGTGAACCTTTCTCTTTGGAGGCATTCCTCCATTTTTACGCACAAGTTTTACGCACTAATGTACATAGAGAGACACTCCAGGAATCCATTTCTAAGGCAATTAAAAGTAAAAAAGAAAAAATGAGTCGTTTGAGGGTTATCTCAAGGCTAAAACGAGAGTAACAGGTGGAGCTGTCTGCGACCCTGATTATCAAATAAAGACACGTTTGATCACTTGAACATTTTTCACCCCCCCCCCCCTCTCTCTCCAGGTGAGAGCCAGTGCCATTGCCCAGGACGCCGACCAGAACTACGACTACGCCAGCAACAGCGTTGTCCTACACCTGGAGCCCGGGGACGAGATTTACGTCAAACTGGACGGCGGGAAGGCGCACGGGGGCAACAACAACAAGTACAGCACCTTCTCCGGTTTCATGTTGTACGCGGACTGAATCAGGGAGTGAGAGGTCCGCTGAGGGAGGGGAGTCCGCTCTGCACATAGCTTGCTTCATCGCTCGGCCTCTATTCAATGTCAGATGGATTATTAGAGACAGAGCTCATCATTTCCATATTGCGAGAGTGGAGGAGGATGTGGAGGAAGTCGTGCGAGAAAAAAAAAAAAAGAGAGAAAAGGACATTACTTTGCAGTAGCGATGCTCTCATGGTATAATTGCAAGATAGTAATAATGAATTTCCCTTCGTGCAGCGTTGAATTGTACCCTCGTCACATTCATTAGTGCACTTTGTTTCAACTCTAGCTTTAAAAAATTAAGTTTGCTGATGTGTCGAACATACTGTAGCTGCTGTGGTAACACATACTGGGTGAATGTAGATTAAAAGGTTCAACGTATTGACCTTTGGCATTGAGTTATAGATGCTAAAATGATACTCAGATAATCAGGACTCAGTTCACAGTGTTGTTAGTCCATATGTGTGCTTTATTTGATTTTTTTTTCAAAAATATGTGATAGCTGTTGCATTTTGGGTGAAAATGTTCAAAGCTGTGGTGATGCATGAATATGAAAATTATCATTTTAACTGTGCACCATAACCTTGAGGAGAAATAGAAATCTGTATAGGGCCATTTTGATGTTCTGACATTGAAACGCTGTCACCAGATGATCATTGCGACTCATTTTTCTTGCCTGTCTCCATATGACAGCTGCTCGGGGCTACAGAGTGGTCTTTTAGTTAGTCACCATCAGAAAACTGGACAGTTTCACCGACAAAAAAGTTTCCCCAAGGCCGACAATGTTCATCGATCTGCCTGTTGATTGTATGTAATGTAAAATGAAAATCCTCCGGCTAACTTTATAATCCTCTCAGAGAGATTAATCAATGTTATTTAGTTTTTTCTTTTTCATGGTGCATAGTCAGCTGTAGCAATCATGCCATTGATCGTGTGGCGAAGTCACCCTGTGAGGCCACCTGTTCCCAGGTGAGCAGAGAACATGTCCTTCATCTGCCCCGGCTGCCAGCCTCCCACAGACACCTAGACACCCACCGAGGGGGCAACAAGACAACTCATCTAACACCGCCGCATTGTGTCAGGAGCAGAGCAGCATACTGATTAACGACACGCTCATTATTTTCCTTCCATAAAACATGTTTGCAGAAATGCCACTTAGAAATACAAAGAAAGAAGCTATGAAAGTGACACCAAAATTGCAAAATCAATTAGCACCATATTTGTGAGCACCACTGGAAACAATACCTCCAGAGAATGGAAAACATTTGTCTTAGATTGCATTTCAATTTCCGCAGACCAAAAAAAAAAGCTGTTTTTTTATGGCATAAATGGGACCAAAACAAGAATGCTAATGAGAGGCACTGTGATTCCACAAGACGCCTTATATAATTTGCTTGCAAAGTGAATATTGTATAATCACAGATATAAAATAAAGTTTTAATTAATAAGGGTCTCTATTAAAAAAAAAAACAAAACTCTTAGCTAAATGAAACAAAAGCCTCTAATTATTTCTACCATTTAAAAGACAAAGTTACAAAACATTTTGCTTTGCAGAAAAATTGAAGAACATTGACGTTAAAGGCAAATTTATGGACAAGCACTATAAGCTTGTTGATTCAAGGGTCCAAAATCACAATTATGAATCACTGTGGACTGTGATTATTGCAAACATCTCCAAATATTCATTGTGGGGTTCTCAGTCATAATCCAAAGATAAAATAATCAAGACATCAATATGCCTGCCTCGGGTCTCTTTTTTTGCTTTATTTGAAGGTCAGCCAGTGTTTGGGATTGTCGATGAGAATCTTATCCACCTGGTGTTGTGAGATGCCCCTCGTCAACATCTTTGGCACGATGCTCTTCAGGATGTAAGAGTAGCCGTGGCCACCGTACTTGGTCAGGCGGTTCTTGGTGTGGATGTCGTGTGCGATAACGATCTTGTCCTCATAGCCTTCCTTCACCAGGACTGCCAAGCTGCACGTGAACAAAGAAACTTGTGAAAGCCGAAGGGCCCCTGAACATAACACAACTGACAAATATAAGCGTAAAAGCAAAATTGTAATTGCCAGTCTGCCTTGATGCTTTGTTAAACTTTTCTTTTGTGTGCATGGACAAACTTCTGACCAGAATCTGAACATTGCAAACAATGTAACTGATTCCTCTCTCCTCCTGCTGACACACACTTGTCTCTACATGTTAGTGGAAGATTAGTGTCTCACAGTTTGCATGAAAAAACTGTAGGACAAATTCATCTCTCCACAGGGAATGAAACACAAAAACAGAATTTTAGTCCAAACAAAATACTTTTGATCTGGATTCTGGCTCTGCACACATGAAAAAAATATATAAAGGGATTCTCTCAAACAAGAGGAAAAATGGATCTAATCTCAGATTTGTACACAAAGGACAATGACAAGAGTCTTTTGTGGGCACATCATTGTGGTCATTTGTATTTAGATCCGGTGCGTCCAATCACAAAATTACACTGAAAAGACAAGTTTAACCTGGACCAGTGTAACTTACGCCTTGATTCTCTGGCTGTCACTGGGCATGTCCACCTCCTGGTTAAACGAGTAGTTCAGCAACTCTGTTCCAAACAGATCATACTCCAGGTAACTCCCCAGTTTAGCAAACTCAAGCAGTTCACCCACATCAAATATAGTTCTGCAGGAAGAGAACAGAAAGAGGATAAAGTCAAGGTTAAAATGTTTTATTCAATTTTTATATAGGGGTAAAAGTTTACTGTACAATGCAATTTCTGTAATATGGTAATAGGGCAATATTAGCATGTTAATTGACAAAACAAAGCAATGCTTAAATATAAGACTCATAAAATCCTTCTACAAATAAAGACTTATCGTGTCAGAATATAACCAGATTTATTTCAAAGAGCACATCAGTTTAAACCATTTTGATCCAGATTTTATATCCCCCATGCATTCAAAAGTTATGTTTCCTGTTGCAGTGGGACACTGCTGTTTATGGTAAACAGGATTTCCTTGCAACAAACGTCGCTCAGAAAATGTTTCTGGTAATGGAATATGAATATAAGTGTGGAGAAATTACAAATGTAGTTTTACAATTTATATTGTGGATAATCTCATAACACAAAACAAGAAGAGGGCTGCTTTTCATCCAGGACACAGAGCTAAATATGTATTAAAGCAGAGATGGTGAAATGAATGAAATATCATTTTTATCACATTTATTCTTAGTTAAAACTAATAGAAAAACAAACACTAGGGAACCATGGGACAAGTAGCAACCAGGCCTTAATTCTCAACCTTAACCAATAGAAAGTTTCTTTTTAAAAAGCTTATAAAAACTGTTCTCTGCGACTTCTCACCTGTCCAGGTGAGACATGACAGTTTTGTGTATGTCACCCCCGGCCTCTTGGAGAATTCGCACCACTTCGGCTGGAGCGACAGGGTTCCTGCCGGGATGAATGATGACGGGGCAGCCGAGCTGAGTCTGAGCATGAGCCGTGGCCCTCAGCACTTTCTTTTCGCTCTCTGTGATGGGCCAGCTGGTGCCGATCTCTCCGATCACACCGCAGCAGATATCGGTACCGTCTGCGCCATGAAGCACTTCTCCAACGATGATGTCAGTGAGCTGAATCACCGGGAAAAATCGGGAGTTAGTTAATGCAGGAAAACAATGCTCTTTACACAAGCGCCTCACATTACAATATACCAAAATGAGACTTCTGGGAATTCTCTGTTCTATCTCTTAAACAAACTTGATGACCATTAGCCGAGCACATGTGAGGTTTGAATAATAGTTAAAACTGATCTTATATACTGATGAAGCTTCCACAGTTTAATTTTAAAAAATAAATTTTGTGTGCGAGATTTTGGCCAAACTGGTCACTGCTACACCTGCTCTCAGACTGGGCCACACCTTCTCCACGCTCATTTTCTTGGTGGCCTCAGTGTGAGTGCAGTCCGTATAGTACCCTGCTCCAGCGACGATGTGGACCCCGGTGTCCTTGGCCAGCCGCCTGAGGGTGGGCAGGTCCCGGTCTATGCCCGTGGTGGTGTTCTCCACTATCGTGCCCCCGCCGGCCTTCCTGTAGGCCAGCAGCTCGTCCCGCACGGCGCCGGTCTCCTGCTGCAGAAGCAGGTTCTCGTGGCAGCTGTAAGGGTTTTGTCTCAGCCAGTGCATGTGCTGCATCTGGAATGGGTTCTCCGCTACCGCCTCTTCACCCGGACTTGGAGGGCAGTAGCAGCACTCGAAGCTCATGGTCAGGTGCTCGTGGGTCATTGTGCGGCCCAGCTGGTCCGGATCGACCAGACCCAGGACAGTCTGGACCTTCCCAGTCAGTTCTGACATGATGCTCTGATCAGCTTTTAGGGTTCCAACGGGTCTGAAAGGACACAGATTACCGATTTATTTACAGCTGAGGAAAACACCAATGCACGATAAAGTTTTGGTCTCTGCAACAGGAGAGTGTGTTTGCAATAAGAAGCTCTAGGACTCATTGACCTGGCTGACTTCACACTGCGTGCAAAGAGCGAGACCTTTGGACTTTAATATCAACCCATGTCTGCTCCTTAGTGTGTTGCTATTTTGCGTTGTTTTTTTGTAAGCACGATTACACAGAAAAATACAAAACCGATTTGCACCGAACTTGGTGGAGGGACAGGGCACGGGCCAGAGAAAATGTCACTAAATTTAGGGGGCAGATTCGACTTATTTATAATGAAGTTCAATTCCTTCCTCTGGAGTTCGGTTTACATTGACTGACACTTTATTTCCTTTCCTTTCCTTTTTTTTTTTGGCCGGTGGTCTGCGCTCTGCCCGAGGTTCCGGTCTAGTTAAAAACTTTAGCCGAACTAAAAAGCTTCGTCGATTCGATCCCGTGTTTGATCGATTCGCTCGCAGCGCAGAGGTCGTTTACGGACACGGAGCATCGCCGCGCAGGCGAAAACGCCGAAGTCGTTAAATAAACAACAACAACAACAACAACAACAAGGAAACGCCCGAAACGACCTGCGACGAGGTCCGGTCTGCAACCGGGAGGCGATGCGAGTCTCCGGAGGACGTCGCCGACCTGGTTGCCCTTTATTATCGCGGCGTCCTCGTCCCGCTGCACCGGATCGACGCCGACGGGTTTGCACGTCCGCCAGGTGTCGCCTTCGCGACCTATGACCTCACGGCGCCGACGGGATAAACAAACGCGCGGTCGGAGACGGAGCCCGACCGGCGCAGCGGACGTATCGCGAGAAGTGTCCGCCATCGCGAGTCGTTACGAGAACCCGGTACCGCTGATAGCGGCTATGCTAGGCTAGCAGTGATTTTTTTTTTTTTTTTTTTTTTTTAGTTAATTATGGAAAATAAACCTTCTTTTTTTTAAATAAAGAACAATTCTATTTGTTTATATTTGATTATCGAATGATAACAAATATTGATTAAACAACACCCGTTATATTTGATCCGTGTTTTTACTTTAAAAGCTGATTTAACAACAGGCCAGATACTAAACAGCAGTAGCAAAGTTGTTTTTGTGGTTGAACTGGCGCATATATAGTATATAATGTTGATCAAAGTGAAGAAATAGATGAATGACTGACTGAATGAATGAATGAATAAATGAGTAACAGCAAACCATTAATATTACAATGATTAATAAATGAATAAATGGTGGATATCACTTACTAAAAAGCCACCATTATAGAAAAAAAGTTATCAGGTTAAAAGCCATTAGCTTTATTGATGGTAATTAATCCTATACTAATGATGAAATGACAATTTTATTTTCTGACAAGACTGTAAAAAAAAATCTATTAGGCTGTTGATTCATTAATAGTTAGTTAATTAATAAAGTAATTCATAAAGGGTCATCATGAGTTTCTGACATTTTAATCGGCCAGCCAGCAAAATTTAGCAAATCACTGGGACCTTTGATTGTTAATGTCATTGATGAAGATTTTTCACAATTATCAATCAAGTCTGCAGTTGTAAAAGTTAAAAAATCTGTCAATGGATGGACAGATTTAATCTAATTATCTCTGAAGCATTTTTAAATTATTTTGTACCAATTAATAAAGCAACTGGTTAGGATTGATAACCCAACTTAGAAAGGGTGGATTATTAGAGAGTGGTACCAAACAGTTTAACTTGGAAACAAGAGTCATTTGATACATTTACTAACAAAGCCATAGCAATTTACAGGCCTAGAGTCTTAAATTCAGTTACTTGCAAATGGGTAGAATATCCCTTTAATGAGCTGTCATTTAAAATCTGGCTAATATCATATTTTAGAAATTTGAGGGGAACGTGAAGATGATGAAGGTTCTGGGAGACAGACTGCGACTCTGTCTGTTTCTGTACTCAGCACCGACCAGATGGTCTCCACAGCAGCATTGGGTCTGCTGTTGCAGGAAACTGCACTGTGAACAGTCACCGTTGCACTGACCATCTTAGCAAATGGCTGAGCAAGCGACCGTCCTCATTCTGTAGAGACTATGCCATCCGTTTATTGGCAAGATGGCTGAAGGAAAGGGCAACAGCCATGATTCAACGGAAACATACTGTGTTTAGTTTTCAAATTCAAGACTGGTTAAATCTTGTCTGTTTTAGCCAAGGACTGGAAGTTGGTCAGGGCCATATGCAGTGACAATTTTCATCCTTGTAATTTAAAAAAGTGCCACAGTATAGCTTAATTAATCTGTTTGGAGGCCCGAAGGAAACTGTAAATGTGAGATCTGTGGACACCCTTGAATAGCAGCTCCAATACCAGCTGTTTAGACCTACTCTTGATTGACTTAATTTTTATTTATCAGTTTTATAACTGAGCTTAACTAGGTTTTGGCTCAAATCCCATCTACAAAACAGGGCCTCAAGATGAGATTAAATAAAGAAAAACCACAGATCATTAAGATCTATGAAATAAAACTGCTAAGCTGATAGTAAAACACAATTCATATATCATATCATATTAAGCAACACAGCTGATAATAAGATGAAAGACAAAATCTGTACAGTCAGCCACTACGATTACAACAATTCAGGAGAAAAAAAAGGCAATAGGGATGCAAAATGAATTTACCAACTCAAAAGCGACACAGACTTTGTACGGTAATTTAGCTTTTAGGGTGCTGTTACTCATGAGTACCATCCTGCTGCAGGCTTTCTCATTGATGACAAGAGAAGATTGTCACTCCCATTCTTCTCCATGGCTGACATGTTTCACACCGACCAAACTACAGAGAGATTCTCTATGGGAGGGATAACCGAAACCTCACAGGCCTAAACTCACAGTTGAACCACCTTTAAACACACCATTTTCTTTTTTCCTGCATTTTTATATTGCTAAACATCTCCGTCAAGGCAGGGACTGTTTGCAACTGAAAGAAAAAAAAAGGGGGGGGGGGGTTTAGTGTTGTGGTGTGGTGCCCTCTGCAGACGAAAAGATGCACATACTGTATTTTGCAGTTTTTTTTATGTGAACTTCAGATCTGGTAATAAAATATCTATTTTTTTAAAATGACACACAGTAGCCCACCCTTTTACTTAAAAGTATAAGTATGTGCATAGTACTACTTTTGCCTGAGGTGGGGACTGGGGTGCTCTCATTCAATTTAGATGACATGAATGTCAATAAAAGCCAGTGGTGATCTCTCTGTTGTTTCTGGTCATCATCTCATTTTGTCCAGAGCCTGAGGCACTGAGAATCAATAGACATGTGTTTTTCAAGAAATAACAGAGGTAAAGACAACAATGAAACTAATCAATTGCACACCTCTCCCTCAGTAACCACAGTGTTTAAACAGAGACACATGTTTTGTGATAACACAAGCAGGAAAATGTGACTGACATCATGCTTTGATTCTAATTTTATGCAGTCAGGTGGTGGGGATATTCAGAGTAAGTCTATTGTAACTTTTGCCTTGTACTCCTCCCTCTGAACTCTGCTTTTGAAAAAACAAAAATCGGAGCAAAGCAGCCAAAAATGTGTCTCCAATGTACAAACATAAAATTATACATTAAAAAAGCATAGTCACCAATCAGTTAGTGAACAGTTTTGTTAAATCTTGTGAGAAAAATACTTTCAGTTTTGACCTGCAGGGAAACTTTGAAGAATCCACATCATATACACTACACAACTAGAAGTATGTGAACACATGAACATCACAAACTTTTGTAACTGTTGAATATCTCCTTCCAAAACCATGGGCATTAATCTGCTGTTATTACAGTCTCCACTCATCTAGGAAGGCTTTGCACAAGATGTTGGAATCTGGGCTGCAAGGATTCGCTCCCGTTGACCCACAAGAGCATTAGTGAGGTCAGCGTGATTTTGGGCGATATGGCCGATATGGCTTTCAGTCTGAATTACAGTTCATCCCAAAAGTATTAGATATGGTTGGGCTCAGGGATCTGTGCAGGCCAGTTCTTCAGCACTAAGCTCTTTCTTTCTGAGCAAACCGGACTTTGAGCACAGGCCAGGTGTATTTTCATGCCGAAGCTGTTCCCAGCTTGAACACTATCGTCCAAAATATCACTGTATGCAGTATTATTAAGGTTTCCAATAACAGGAACAGGAACCAAGGGGGCTGACCTGAATATATAGTGACTCACTATATCCTTTGAAAGTAATGAATAAAATCCAGTTTAAGGAACAGCCTTTTGAATGTTGAAGTAATTTTACAAAAAGAAACGTTTCAGTCAACAAGAGTTAGGAGATAGATGTAAGTATTGTAATTTCTTACTATTACAATCAATTTTAACTGTAGAAGGATGATTAAAAATCTCCTTAGAATTCAAGTGTTACAGCTCCAGATTCAAAATGGACCAGAAATGAAAAGTAACTGAAAAGTCAACTGAAAATTAATAGGCAACAGTCTTGATTGATTCATCAATTAAATCCCTTTTTTAAGCAAAAATGATGAACTGGTTCCAGAATCTCAAGCATTATTATTTTTCTTCTGTGGTGGTAAATGAATATGTGAATATGTGAATGTTACGTCTGTAAAAGAAAAAAAAAAAACAATTTGAAGCCATCACCTCGGGCTTTAGCGAAAGTGTGATATGCATTTTTCTCTGTTTTCAGACATTTTATAGACCAATCAGTCATATGATTCATTGAGAAATTAATCACTGGATAATTCACTAACAAAAATAATTCTTGGACAGAATAAAGCAATGACAAATATAATTCAATGATTCGTAATAGTAATAGTGGCAGTGGTGATAGTAGCAATATGTTTAAACCTAGTAAAGGATGACAAAGATCATGAAATTTTAGATTTACAGTAAACTAAAAAGAAAAACCCCAACAACAAGATAAAAACATGTTTCCTTATGTCCCATAGATCTCTCCTAACCTGAAGCTGTCAAATCTGACCCTGTTGGTCTAAAAGACGTCATGCAGTTCATGCAAAGTGTCAGGCAAATCACTTTTCCATGGGTCCACATGACAAGCCAGTTGTCTTCAAGTTGTTCCTTTTCATGCAGTGTTCTATATAAACCCCGACAGGGTTCCCAGAATCACATACCTCTAGAACAAGAAACAACCTTCATCATGGCTGTGAGGACTCGGGTTGTGGCCTGCATTCTCCTATTGGGAATATGCACAAGCGGCAAACCAGTTGAAATAACATTCGGCTTATGCAAGATTATCTGGTAAGAGTTTATCTATGTGTGATTGAATTAAGTTTTTCGGATAGACAGATACTGATATTTCTTTTTCCATTCCTAGGTTGGTTGGAATGCCGGCTGATCAAGTTAACTTTGCCATTGTGAATCAGATTAAATCCATGGGCTCATACAAGGTAAGAAAGAGGAATTCTATTGTATATTAGCAGAGATTTATTTCAGTGACTAAAATTATTGTCATATATTCAATACTGATTTACAAAAATGCTTTTTCTGGGCTTCCTTTCCAGCTCGGCCCAGTGACACCAGAACTAATTCAGGCCGAACACTCGTCCATGGAAGGTCAGGTCCAGAATGTTAACTTCACCATTACCCCCTCATCCATGGGCCTGGGCTGTCATCTAGAAGTAAGAGATACATTTCTGCATCTTATTCATTTAATGCATCGTCATTAAAATGTTGTTTATTTCGGGGAAAATGCAGACAAAGGGTAACTTAAAGATGACTCTTTACATAAACTCCATCACAATGAATTAAAATGTTTTTTTTCTTTTTATTATGGCTGTGCAGGGTTCATCTATGTCTGCATTCTGGTACAGCCTGTTTGATAACGGCACCAATTACTGCAACCTCCACAATATAATACAGGGTGAGTTGTCACACATTGGTCAGTAATATTTTGGTTGACTTCATTTTGAAATTTATTGAAATCTGTTATAGCCAGCTGTGGAAATATCCTCACATGAGAGAGAGACCTTTAAATCAGAGTCAGAATTCATTCCTAAAATATGAAAACTGAGCAACATCGCTGTCTCTATAGTCACCTTGCTGTTTCTTGTCTGCACAGGAAGTGGACTTGCCAAAGCTCCAGGTTTTGTAGAGTTCACCAACGAGTGGCTCTGCTTTGGACTTGGACTTTCTACCTGCAAATGAGTGTGAAAACTGAGATGCATGCTTTTTAATGGTTGAAATTTCTGTCCTGTCATATGACTGGATTATTAAATAAAAGTTTTGTCTTTGACTGAAAATAGAGTGGTTTTTGTTACAGCACAGGAATGTCTGCGCTGATTTAATATCCTCTGCCTGTATTGTTTTTTCAATGATTTAGTTTGCTTGTGGGACACATGGTGGAACATGATAATATGAACCCATGGAGATTTCTCATTCTCTGTTACAGTGGTGAGATTTGATTTTAATGTAATTACAGCAAACCTGTAGGTAAACTATATTTTTAAATTAGAATCCACAGATTTTGTTTGAAAACTAATCTGCCAACAACATAAAGCAATGTGATGGCAACAATGACTGAGAACAGCCCATTTTATTTCAAATCTCTCCACTCAGTAGAGTGGAAATGATCAATATTCGGCTGTTGCTCATTTATTTGATAACTAAGGCTGCAGCTAAAACACAATTATTAGAATTTGAAATCTATGACATGCTTCTCAAGAAAGTGATTCGCTCAGGCTACTGTCATTTAAGTTTAAAGCATATTGGCACAAAGTTACTGTTTGAACTAATGTTGGACTTTGAACACAACACCATTATTGGTGCCAGACATGGCAAAATCTCTGATACAGCCGTCCTTGAATTTCACACACAACGGTGTTCCAGCCACCTCTAAACAATAAGAAGCTAAAATATGATCAGAGCACAAACTGGGTGCCCATGCTCAGATTAGCCCGTTGACTTCTGATAGCACTGGCAAACCCGTTTGTATATTTTCCCAACATAAATAATATTCATTCAACTACGTTTCCCTCCATAATTTTTCATTTTGTAATGCATGCCCCCCCCCCCCCACCCCCACCCGCATTGACCTTCCACCCTAGGTTCCAAATTGTGGGATTAGCCCATCAGAAAACTCTTTGGAAAAATTAACTTTGGGTCCCTATTGATGCCTGATATAGTGATAAGTTGGAATAACTGAACTAGTTAACATTTAATATAAAGATCCACACAAACCGGTTAGGTTACATTAAAGTTTTGGTTATTGTACAAAAGTTATACATGCTTTTTATCCAGTGATTCCATTTGTCTGTCAGGTGAAGGCAGCAAAAAGTTAGATCATAGATACGTTCTATAAAATTTACATTTTTGGTGAAGTCCACTGTTTTAGTGGAATCTCATTTCTTTCTTCCAAAGAAATGAGAATCTTTGTCTTTCGACAAAGAGTCGCCTTGAGAACGACTGTAAAGTCACACTGTCCACAAGACTCCTGACCACTAAAACAATTATCTACGCTCTATTGTCATGATTTTCCTTCACAAAAGATGTCCTATTGTCTTTCGGACGCCTTTAATCCAAATGTGCTGTTACGTTATCTATTCTGATGCTCATGTGTTTCAGTGCATGAAATCAGTTCGTGGGACTTTCATGTGTTGCTCTAACTCTGCTGGTTGGGTGTGTGTTTGTGTTATCTTTGTTTCAATTGTCAGATTCACTCAAAATATACTGTAAATTGGAATATGTCTTAGTCCTGTTATGCAGATATATAGAGGTTTATAGATTGTTAGGGATTCAGCAGTCCTAATGTGGTTTCTAATGTGGTATATATACATACATATATATATATATATATATCCCTCCGATTCTTTGATGTTTTACTCTGAGCGTGTCCAGTGTGCACGGTTAAAAACCTCAGCGAATGTATTTGTTGTTATTATCTGATGATGAAGGTGATAATGACTATTTTTGCCCACAGAAACAGCATGAAACAGCACATACAGTGTCAATAGACCTTCAAAGCTATAAATGATGGACACATGCTTGTTTTCATTTCTTACTTTATTTAGTTTTATGCACTTTGAATAACATTTTTCATGATGTCTATTACATATCAACAAAGTCTGGATCCGAATCTACTATATCTATTTATATTTCATGGGAACTCTCACATGTATCAAGAAAAGAAAGAAAGTCCCATGCAGAAGGCCTATCATGACACACAACAGCATTGATAGAAAATTTTGCATACATTTTGCAGAGCACTAAAGCATGATGCAAAAAATGCACCATAACCAAGCTGTAATTGTCCAACTTCCAGCTTGTTAGGATCCACAGGTGGAGAATCCTTAGCCAAGAGAAGACCATTGACTGGTTTTTCATCTGTACACACAATACATCCGCAAATAGGGAAGAAAGTGTGTACACTAACAGTATAAAACATCATGACAGCAAAGACTAAACTTGATAATCTGACTTTGGTACAATAACCCAAAGTAGTGGCAACGTGAATGACACAGGACAAATAATCTTCACCTGTCAGCAGGTTGTTGAGGCCACCGGCAAGAAGGCTAGTGAATGAGAGAGACGCAGACTGAGCCTGTGTGTGTGTGTGTGTGTGTGTGTGTGTGTGTGTGTGTGTGTGTGTGTGTGTGTGTGTGTGTGTGTGTGTGTGTGTGTGTGTGTGTGTGTTTTAATTTTACCTGATATTCTCTTGATTTTTTCACGTTAGACACTGAACATCGGAGGGACTTACAGACCCATGGCAGCCGCTTGGGAGCACAGCGCTGTGTAAGTGAACTCTATGCTCTCAATGTGCTTGTTGTCAGGGGGAGTGTGACGGGCCTGGATCGATGTGTTGGTGGCTGAATCAAGCTGGAAAACGCAGGTGTTTATACATGATGTATATATGATCATCAGAATCAGTTTGAACTGCTTCTACACACCGAAAGTCAAAACCCAAACTTTAACAGCATACGTGACAGTTGCCTCTTGTTCTAAAACCATTTGCATTAATATGCTTCTATAACAACCTCCTCTCTTCTGGGAAGATTTTCCACACAGTTTTGGAGCCTGGCTGGATGAATTTGCTCCCACTGAGCCACAAGATCATCAGCGCCCATTATCGACCGCAGATAATGGGCCATTGCAGTAGTTTTCAAAGATGTTGGATAGGTTTGAGGACAGGGCTCTGTGTAGGCCAGTCATTTTCTTCCATACAAACTTGGAAATAACTTTTCTTCATAGATTTCCTTCGGTGCCTGGGGGCTCATTCCCAGACTGTTTCCAAAAAGTTGAAGGCAACCAATTATCTAAAAATATCTTTTTATGCTGCATTACGATTTCTCTTAATTGGAACAAAGGGACCAAAACCGAATTATGAAAAACAGCCGCAGAACAAAGGCCTACAGGAGACATGAGTGTCCAAATATTTTTGCCCATGTACTGTATATAATCAGTGGAGATGTCTGAGGGAGAATCTCTCAAAATAAAACATTTTTAGAGGGAGCAATATCACAGCAAATAAACACTTAAATTTGAAATAAGGTGCATAGATGCGCTTTCAAAAGACTGACTCCTGACAGTTTTCTTAAACTGACCACAATCTGATGCACAAACTTGATAACAAGTTATAAAGTTATATAAAGTGAAAAGTTATAATAGGTTTTGTCTCATCCCATTCAAAGTTGAAGAGGTGAAGGGTGTTGTATGTTTTACAGATTTGAAGGGAACTTGTGATTTATCATTTTGGCTGTATAAATACATCTGTCAGGAATTGACTGGACTTAATGTTACTTGTATTGTAAAAGGTTTGTAATAGTCAACATAGAGGCAGGCAAGAAAAACAAAAATTAATCTTTCAATGTCTTTCACAGTGAATGAATCTAATTTTAAAATTATTGCCTGTGCTTTTAAAAATGTCACACACCAGAAAATCAGTAAAACAACAATATTACAATATAGTGACATTTTATATCATTTAAAGGCTTGAATCTGTTGCAGGGGTTTGGTACTAACATCGGCACAAGGCAACCAAAACAGCCTGGAGGGAAAGAGCAATTACCACAGTGCAGACACAAAACTCCTGAAATGACAGAAAGCAGCAACAATTGACTTCCTGTGGATGTTTTTACAGAATTTAATGCTTGTTATTTCTATTTGACATAGGATCCTTTCGAAGTAAAATACAAAGACAAAAAGATGCCTACAATAAAGACGCATCAGTGAGCCTTACCAGAGTGTTTCGCAAAAAGCATGGTGGGGAACAGGTAAAGGACTGGCAGCAAAAGAGCCAAACAGTCCTGCGAAGAGAGTCAAGGCCGCAGAGTCTTCATGGTTGCGTCGAAGCTGGAGGTGAGATTAGGCTGGTGCCACTGCAAAATCTCAGCTTTTGAGTGAAAAAGCGGAGGCATTTCCAAGGACCGCTCAGATCTAAATCGTGAGGTCAAGTACCGCCAATTGAAATTGATCAGATCAAGGATGTGTGCTATTGGTCTGGTAGCAAGTAGACTCCACTCGTGCCTTCAGTCACTGCAGTAAGAGATCACACTATGTTATGAATATATGTTTTTGAGTATTTTTACAGTGTTATAGCTTATTTACTGTGATTTGGGCAATAGTGATGCCATCGGTCTGAGAAGCAGCACTGATATAGGCTCAGTGAGAGTGAAATATGTGAAAAATTGGTTTGAAATCTTTTCTCTAAAATACTTGAAATTTGTGACTTGATGGGCAAAAGGAAAAGTTAAGATAGGGGGAAAAAAATCATATATTACAAATCAAACGAGTAAAAGCAAAAGAGAAAAAAGACAACAAATCCCAAATGAAGACACCATCTAGGAAAAGAGGAAGCTCACCAGCTCCATAGTTTCAAAAAATGTATTATCATCAGGTTTTTACCCTAATAGGCCATTGAGCTGGAAGAGAGCGCTCTGTAGATAGCTCAAAGAACTGTAGGTCCCTCATCCAACCACTGAGTTTCTCCTAATCAAAGGAATGTTATAGTGTGTCATCTTGAGAGGCCTGGCCAATATGGAGAGAAGGGGGAGCTGTCGGAGCCTCAGCTGCATTGGCCCACTTTAACTGGATGTTATGTTGTTCTACCAGACTCACTCGATGTCACATCCCCACTGAGTAAACCCACGACCACAGCAGAGACTGTACTTGTTTGATGTGGCAACCGACCTCTAAATTGAGAAGACGGGACTATGTCGGCAGTTTTCAATGCAGACTGGACCAGTGATGGACTTCTGACTTAATGTGCCATGTTTACGATCAGAAAATACCATCTATTAACATTCTCTATGGACTCATCAGTGAGATACCAGATCTCATGTCTCTAAATTGCCGTTTAAGATGTGATCTTCCAGTCAGGAGTTGACCTAAGGAGAGAAATCTTTGATTTGTCAGTTTCTGGTGTCTGCTGAGTCAGCTCTCTGTGCTCGTTTACATTACATGTCCTGTGATGAGCCTATTGATGGCCCTCCCCATTGTGGACCTCACGACCCGCTCGCTGCATCCCGAATCCACCGAGCACTGAAGAACACGGAATGTGCAGTATTTTCGTACGGGATGTGGCAAATCCCCCGTTAGGCAGCGTGGCTCGCAAAGCTCAAATAATTGAACTGTAACCAAGGGAGGGGGTGGGAAAAATTGGCGTGTAACCAACTACACCTGATATGCATCATATGTTTACTTTAAATAAATGTAAATTCCAGCTTATTATGCTATTCCTGAAATAACGTTCTGTACCCGTGTGCATATACACAACGGAAAAAAAAACAGCGGAAGCGAGCACTAATCTGCACTTGGACTGACAGCGCGATTGTTCTGCCCACAGGCAACAGAGTGTGGGAGGTGCTGGCAGCTACTGGAGGCTCCTCTGGATTATGTGTGTTTCTGCCGTCATTCTGCACTTGTAAGTGTAACTAACAAGTCCAGTTATAGTCTTTTTCTCAATAACTAATAGCATTTGGGATTACACCAACTGTCTAGGTACCATGGGACCTTTAAAAGGTTCTATGAAATGCTATCAGTACTTCTTTTATGAGGCATTTTCAGGGCAGCAGTATGGAGCACACAGAGAAGGAGAGGAGAGAGAGGATAAAATGTCGCATTCATTTAAGGTTTCCTTTTTTTTTTGCTGAGAATTTTTTTGCTTGTTTTTGTTGTTGTTTTTGTAAAATATAGAAATAAAAGAAGAACATATGACTTATTTTCTCCTTTTTCACTGGCTTTTTAAGTTGCCCTGCAGTGAGCCTGTCAAATCACTGATTATCCCACATGATAGCTGAGAAACGTATGCACGTATGAGGTCATTAGAGCATCTTTGCTCTTTTTTGTGGCACCGGCGAAGGAGAATTGTACATCATTAAGAGTTTTTGATGGAAAACATAAATCTGATGGAAATTCAAAAAAATGACTGTGACTTATCCCCGAGCAGTGTAGTCCTCTCTGTGTGGGCTTCTTTTTTAATGACATAAGTCGCCCTTTGGGCATCAGGGACAGACTTTCAAAGGTAGATCAGGCGCAAATGGAAAATATTTTCCTCTCCTCTTTAGTGTCCATCCAGCATCCAGCTGGTGGCGCCCTAGGCAAGCACTTCGATGGCCTAAGCCAAAAACTGGCCCTGCCTTTATATACCTGTGCTATCCTGCTTTGTTAGCCACCTTGGATAAAAATAGCTGTGTAATATATACAGCCTTGGCATGACTGCAGTGATTTCATCGCGGGTGAAATCCACAGCCATGAAAATATTATAAATGAATTTAGGAATATGCAAAAGATAAGCAAAGTAAGGAAATACAAAAAGTCTCCTAACTAGTTTTTGACACAGGGGCCATCTTAGAGGTGGTCTCAGGACCAGGGAAATAAAGCAGGACCACTTAATGTCTTCATTTTGTCAGCTGATGTTGTGCTTTATTGGTGCTTGTTCCCAAAGTCTCAGGTAAATTAGCACCAGCCAGCAGACACACAACAAGACTGGTGCCCTCAGGGCCCCCTGGAGCACTGTGGCTCCAGATAGCTCCCCATTAAAATTTTTTTATCATGTATAATTACAAAAACCTTCAGGGCTGCAGGTTGTGAGTCCACAAAAAATGGGAAGATGTGGAAATTGATTGCGTAAATTTATTCTCACAACCTATTACTAAATTGGAATAATTAAAAATTCAAGAGGAACTTGCTTCTTCATTAGTTTATATTTTCTTTTGCTGCCTGATTAATGTCAGCCCTTGCCGACAAAAAAACATAACTGGTACTTACAGACACACATTCATGTCTAATAGTCCTTAGCCTTTGTATAAACAGGGATGTTTAATCTAACTCACTGTTTCACATGTCCACATCAACAAAGGAATGCATCTACTATGGTAATGTAGAATAAAACAATTTCATGCATGTCATTTGTTATTTATGTGGCACACATACAGCAACATGGTAAACAATGGTAAGCAACATCAGAACAAATTATATATTTATATTTATATATACATACATACAGCGGGTAAAATAAGTATCAAACACATTGACATTGTTCTCAGTAAGTTTATTTCTAATGGGGCTATTTTCATGAAATGTTCACCAAATGCCAGCAACAACCCAAGCAACATGTGCAAAGAAATCAAACCATAGACGTCCATAAATCAGGTTACGTGTAATAATGTGAAATGACATAGGGAAAAAGTATTGAACATATGAAGAAAGGGAGGTGCAAAAAGGCATTAAAGCCAAGACACCAGCTGAAATCTATCAGTAATTGAAAAGCAATCCTGCCCCTTGTCAGTGCAAATTAATATCAGCTGGTTCAGTCCCAACTGATGGCCTATAAAATGGTGTCTCATTACCAAGGTGTCACACGAGAAACATCTCATGATGGGTAAAAGCAAAGAGCTCTCTCAAGACCTTCACCACCTTATTATTGCAAAGCATCCTGATGGCATTGGTTACTGAATGATTTTAAAACTTTTGATTGTTCCAGTGAGCACTGTTGGAGCCATAATCCATAAGTGGAGAGAACATAATTTCACCATAAACCGGCTACGACCAGGTGCTTCTCGCAAAGATTGCTGACAGAGGAGTGAAAAGAATTATCACAAGAGTTGTCCGAGACCCAAGGACCATTTGTAGAGAGCTTCAGAAAGACCTGGCATTAGCAGGTACAATTGTTTCAAAGAAAACAATAAGTAATGCACTCAACTGCCATGGCCTGTATGCACGCTCACCACGCAAGACTCCATTGCTAAAGAAAAAGCATGTTGAAGCTCGTTTAAAGTTTGCTGCACAACATTTGAACAAGCCTGTGAAATACTGGGAGAATATAGTCGGGTCAGATGAGACCAAAATTGAACTCTTTGGGTGTCATAATACACATCACCCCAAAAAGACTGTACCAACAGTGAAGTTTAGAGGTGGGAACATCCTGGTGTGGGGCTGTTTTTCAGCTTACGGTACTGGCATATTTCATCTAACTGAAGGAAGGACGAATGGAAAAATGTACCGAGACATTCTTGATAAAAATCTACTGCCATCTACCAGGTTGCTGAAGGTGAAACGAGGATGGACATTTCAGACAATGATCCCAAACACAGCCAATGAAACTCTCAATTGGTTTCAGAGAAAGAAAATAAAGCTGCTGGAAAGGCCCAGCCAACCACCTGACTTGAATCCAGTTGAGAATCTATGGAAAGAACTAAAGATCAGATTTCATAGGCTCATGAGGCCCATGGAACCTTAAAGACTGTTTGTGTGGAAGAATTGGCCAAAATCACACCCGAGGGAAGCATGTGACTAGTTTCTCCATACAGGAGGCATCTTGAAGCCCTCATTACCAACAAAGGCTTTTGTACGAAGTGTTAAATAAATTTCTGTATGTGTGTTCAATACTTTTTCCCTGTGTCGTTCCATTTTATTACACATAACTTAATTTCTGAACTTATTAGTTTTGGTTTCTTTGTATGAAGGGATTACTTGGGTTGTTACCAACATCTGGTGAAAATTTCATGCCAATAGCACTGTAAGAAATATATTTACTGAGAAAAATGTTGATGTGTTCAATAATTATTTTACTTATTTTACCTGCTGTGTATAGTTATTATTTATAGTTATATATATATATATAATCCAAGAGATGTCAGTTCCTTTCCTATTTTGGAACAGTCTACCAGTTTCTTACTCTTGCAAGGATTCTTGAGGGTCATTCAGTTTATATACATATGTATATATGTTTATATATGTCCCCTAGTTTTATGAGTTAGGACAAGCTATATATAAACAGAGACTGAGTTGGGTTCACATCCTTGGAGGTAAGTCAAACACATTTCCTTGTTGCTGATTCTGTTAGTGATTTACATGGACAAAATCTTGAAGCGAAGCAAACGAGTGGAGCGTCTCCACTCACTGACCTTTGATCTCTTTCCTCCAAATCTAAGGTCATAGTACACTGCTGGAAAATGGTGGCTTTCCCCTTCAGGTTGGACAAGTTCCTGCAAGATGGAGTGTCATATCTTTGCAGCATCAACAGTAAATTAGGAATTATACCAGAAATGGTAATGAGAGAGCTAGTTTTTGGTCATGGCCAACCTCAAAAATGAGAGTGGAGATACATTCAACTTCCATTGCAAAGTTTCAGGGCTCAAGCCTTTGGACAGGATGAGGGGTATGGACATAGTTTAGCCTGCTGCCAATGTGACCTGAACCCAAATTGGCATCAGAAAATGAAATGCATGGCTCAATGGATGGATTTGTGTTTACTTGTTCCAAACTGAAGATGCCCTCTAAACAAAGCCGGCTCTGGTGTAGAGGTAAAAGACACTGAAACTGTAGCATGGCCTTGCATGTTAGTTTGACAAATGGTAGACTGATGATCTCAGTGACAAGTTGATTCTAATATAGACAACTCATCAGTAAGATGAATTGTCTCTTCAAGGCTGTTTAACAAGCGGTTTGCCAGTCAAGGCTGACCAAAAATAAAAACCATATAATCTTTCACATGACTTGACAGTTACCCCTGTCTGTCTGTTAGGAAAACTACAAGTAGATAAAAGATGCATCTCCCACCACCGGTATTCCTATTGGACTCTCCTTATAAAAAATGAGAGATCAGTTACGGAGAGAAAGGTTATAATTGATACAATGGGAGATATCCTAAAAAGTTAGTGATTACATTATTTAGTTCAGTGCCTCATACACACCCATTAGTGACGCATTAGTTAGGAAGTTAAAGTGCACAATGCACAATGGTTTTTTAAAAGGCTTTACAGAGAGGGTCTGAATACTCTTTATCCAGAAGACACCACCTCCAGCCAAGACCATGATGAGTGTCTGTGCTCTGCTTACTTCAACTCTATCTCTGCAACTGCTGCTTGCAGACCTGTCAACGTGCAGAGCAATACAATGAAGTATTATCAAGATATTCATGGATCAAATTCTTTAAAGGTTTCTCTTTGCTATGCTGTGATTTTTTTAAATTTTATTTATATAGTTGTTTATAGTTGGTAAATTAGAAAGTGAAGAAAGACCATAAAGTTAGTACCATTAAATGCAACCATTGAAATAATAACTGTTGTGGCTGAACAACTTGTTTGGTTGTTAACAGTAGCCACTGTCTGATTTGAATATGTGTGTGACAACATGATACAGGACACTCTCATTATTGACTTGTTTTATTTACAACATACAGCATTTTCTTTATCCATGGAACGGATGAATTCAAAACAAAAATTCTCCAAAGCAGACAGTATACACTCTGTGTATATGTACATATTGCTTCTCATACACTTTTGCCTCGGAGTGCATACTGCATGTATCTGTGTGTAAGATCTCGACTGCAGGGATTGCAAACTGCTCCTCATTCTTCTGCAACCTTACCTCTCTGGTGTATCGACAGCTGTCTAATCAGCCCCATCTACTCCTTTTAAGACACTCCAAATTAGCCCTAATGCTTAGCAGCATCTATCAAGGCAAACAAAAAAAGCACTGAAGAGTCTGGAGATAAACAGGAACAGGTCGGAGCACTGAGACTTCCCACTTACACTAAAGTCCACATCTAAAAAGCCAGATATTTAAAGTGGTTTAAGTATCAAAAAGACCAATGTCAATGTGTAACCTTTAAAGTTTGTGATTTACCTCTTGATGGAAAAAACATTCACACCAGATGAATTGTTTGTTGAGGCAGTAACAGAAGTAGGAGGATTACTTGGTCGCAGTGAGAAAAAAAAATCATTGCATTTCAAACCCACTTTATTGACAGCTTCTTGCCCTCAGTACAATGCATTGCAAAATTTGAAGTGCTGAGCACGGAGGAATAAATACAGCGATAAATAAAATACCGCAATGTTTCAGAAAAAAATTGTAATAACCTGAAGAAACTGTATTGTCCAGAACTGCTAAGTGAAAGCTCATTCTAAAAGTCTTCTGTTCTCCAGCTGCCCTTGACTTTTCATTTCTGGATACACCACGACCTGACTGACTCACAGACATAGACTGTGTTGTGTACCATACTCCTTTTTGTACACTTTTGTATAGATTCTTACTCAAACATGAAGTGGACTGACCCACTTGTAAGGCTACAGAGAGATCTGCAACAAAGAAATATGGCCCTCAAAGGAATTAGCAGCTTGCAACAAAGAAAAATGATTCCATTGCGTAGCTCTCAGAATTACCAATTTAAATCTAGTTTGCTTACTATAATATTAGATGTGAGCTTTCCCGACTTTCCAAATCAAGGCCATCAAATATTATTGAACTTTATTGTTTGTACTGCTTAATTAATGTGCCACAACTCATGGAAATTTTGCTTCTTTCAAGTGTACTGTACCAATGTTCTTTCAAAATGAATTGGCATGAACAGCTTCTAATACATTATCAGGGGGGCGTTAATATTTACATTTACTCGTTTTGCTGATGCTTTTATCCAAGGCGACTTACAAGTGAGGAACACTTAAGCTTCAGTATGGTAGGAGACCGCCGAGTAAACACCAAGTACTAGCTCTATTCAATATGAGAAAATGCAAGGAGATCAGGTCAAGTAGTGCATTGAAACTACACAGTAGGTGCTAGTTAGGCATGTTAGGTTGTTAGAGGTGTTAGGATTGGCGATGATCTTGGCAGAGAGGAATCCTCAAGAGATTCTTGAAGATAGAGAGCAACTACCCTGGTCTGATAACATTTGGTAGCTCATTCATCACCAGGGAGCCACAAATGAGAACAGTCTGGACTGTGATTACCTTGTGTACAGGGGGGGCAATGCCAAACACTGTTTCTTGGAGGAATGCAGTGGCCGAGAAGGAGCATAAGCCTGTATGATAAAGATCAAGTAGACGGGTGTGGACCCAAAAGTCAATCTTTAGGCAATCATTACTGAGTTGAATTTGAGTCAGGTAGCCAAGGGTAGGCATGGGAGGTCGATGAGCAGCGGCCTGACACGTACCCTTTTAGGCTGATGGAAAACCGGATGCACCGCCACATTTAGACCACCTGTAGAGGTTTCACCGTGGGAGGCCCGCTGAAAGGCCATTGCAGTAGGTGAGGCGAGCCATTACCATGGCCAATTGATATTGTAATGGATAGATTTATTGGCTGGCAGTTTTGTCAACTTAGCAGCTTTGTCACTAAATATATTGACTTTTCAGACCCCTTTAGCGACTTTAGTTCACAAAGGTACCTAGCCACAAATTTAGCAACTATTTGGACAAACCTTAGCTACTTTTTGTAAATTAAAGTCGGCAGTATGCTCAACGAGCACATGGTCTGGCTTTCCTTCCATACGTACGCACACCTCTCTATGCTTCTCATTCAATTGAATGTGCGGCAGCTGTCATAGACATGAGGGAGCCTCTAGATTTTCTCTGAGTGGTTATTTTACAAGTAAATGAAGCCAAAAACACAGCACGGCCGTTTTCTTTAACTTATGTTTGTGATCATTTTGTGAGACAACATCATTGTTATAAAATCAGGATCTTAGCAGTGCAGAGCGGCAGCTTGTAAGTGGCTTGGAAGTGGCTGCTGGTTAACATGTAGTTGATGGGCTGCATTTCAGTCACTATTTCATACTTGTTCCATTGTCTGGAAAAAGAAACAGAAAAACATGTACATAAGATCAGGATTATTGGGAATTCTGCTGTATTCGATTACCATATAAGTGAGCAATTTCAAACATTGACCATACATGGTCCAGCCATAAGGGTTTTGACTTAGTCTTGTCATTCTTTGCTCTGTCGAGTGTAAAGAGTTGATAATATCTTTGACAGGAATTAATCCAAGTTTTCTAGATAAACTGTCCTTTACTGTTGCGTCTAAATATGCTTGTGTTAGTGCATCTTCTGGCTGTCACTTCATTAGGGTGATGAACTATTATATTTTTCACCAATGTCTGATTTGAATATGTGTGTGACAACATGATACAGGACACTCTCAGTATGCACTTGTTTTATTTACAACATACAGCATTTTCTTTATCCATGGAACGGATGAATTCAAAACAAAAATTCTCCAAAGCAGACAGTATACACTCTGTGTATATGTACATATTGTGTTTGCTTCTCATACACTTTTGCCTCGGAGTGCATACTGCATGTATCTGTGTGTAAGATCTCGACTGCAGGGATTGCAAACTGCTCCTCATTCTTCTGCAACCTTACCTCTCTGGTGTATCGACAGCTGTCTAATCAGCCCCATCTACTCCTTTTAAGACACTCCAAATTAGCCCTAATGCTTAGCAGCATCTATCAAGGCAAACAAAAAAAGCACTGAAGAGTCTGGAGATAAACAGGAACAGGTCGGAGCACTGAGACTTCCCACTTACACTAAAGTCCACATCTAAAAAGCCAGATATTTAAAGTGGTTTAAGTATCAAAAAGACCAATGTCAATGTGTAACCTTTAAAGTTTGTGATTTACCTCTTGATGGAAAAAACATTCACACCAGATGAATTGTTTGTTGAGGCAGTAACAGAAGTAGGAGGATTACTTGGTCGCAGTGAGAAAAAAAAAATCATTGCATTTCAAACCCACTTTATTGACAGCTTCTTGCCCTCAGTACAATGCATTGCAAGATTTGAAGTGCTGAGCACGGAGGAATAAATACAGCGATAAATACAGTACCAACTTGCCTAGCTGGCCATTTTTAAATCACTCTCGCTGGAGCCATCAGAACCTCACCACAAACACACAAACCGATAAGACATCACACACAACACTGAGCCAAAGGTTTTTGTTTCCACCTTAAATTACATTGGTCATGGATCAGCATGGACTGATATGCATGGCAGTTCAGCACTGCTTTATGTAAGCGAAGATGTTCCTGTCTTTAAAATGTGTATATTTTCAATTTGACAATCGCCCCAAGATTTAAACAGACTGGAAGCAAGTCATTTCACATGGTCTATAAAAGTTGACAGGCAGGAATCTGTCAATGCAACCAGCAGAAACCTGCAATGCTGATCCGTAACTTTATTTGACCACAAAGAGAAAAGACTGAATAGTACAAGAATGTCCAAATGGTCCATGGTCAACTGCTATGAAAGAATGATGTCTGCGTCCAACAGCGGCATGCAATGCCCTTATTTACTTTTTTAGGTTTTTATACCTAACAAATGATCGTGAGACAAAAAAACATCATGGTTCAGTCTGTCAATCCTGGTTTAATCCATTTAACCTTTTTTTGATAAAGTATATCTTAAAATCCCAAATTCCTTCCCCATTAGTTACAAAATGGCATTGCCTTTAATATCAGCGGAAGATTGGAGTCAGGTACCCTTGTGCAGTCGATGTTGACGACCATTTCAAGTAAAAGAGTAACAAAAACATGGAGCACAAATATAAAACCAATCACGTTATGAATGCTTACAGACAGGTCACCTGACAAACTCTGAGAATTGCTACACCACATTACCACATTATTACATGTATGGCAGGCGACCAAAGGCAATTGCAAGACAATATATTTCTTTAGGATCCAGGCTGTGCATTGTATTTATAAAAGACAATACATCGGGAGAGAAAAAGCCTCTGCTCAGTTTAGCTCCATCTCACATCAAATATTCATGAGCCTATCTTTTTGTTTTTCATATGTACCTGATTAAAGTGTTTTGAAACATATATGCTGTATGTATGATGTTATATATATATGTAATGTAGAATATGATATATATAAGTGAAATATTGTAGTCAGTATTCCTCTTGCTGGTTTTGGTTTTCCAATAATGCCTCTAAATACAAGCAATGTTAGAGTAGTTCTATAAACATTAGTAATTTATTAATGTGACATAAGTGTAGTTTTTAGTATGATGGTTAACTACAATTAAAGTTCATTAAACAACTTGGTTCCTATATTGAACAAACTGGAAAACCAGTTCAATTTCTCTTCTGACATCCAGACAAGTTTCCGCTAATTGATTCCTCTTTTTGTTTAAACTTTTTTTTTGTTTTTTTTTTGTTACAACAATGATTTCGCTTCGCATGTCCTTAGAAACCATTTGCAACAACTTGTTGAAAAGATGGAGCAACTGAGCAAAAGCACTGGCTGCTGTTAACTAGAGATGCAGAGATGATGAATTAAGAAATGTATACCTATGTCCTTTTAAAAATGGGTAAATGTTTATTTCTCCCTCCTCTCTATTTTCTCCCCTCCTTTTCTGTGTCCTGTGCTATGTCAAATATTATGGAAACTTACAAACGTTGTAAAAAAGTTGAAAAAAACAAAAACAACTATTGGTTAGTAAAGCTGTTTAAAATGTATGGACTGACACTAGTTTGGATTATTATAGTCCAAACTTAGCAGGAAAATAAGTGAAGCGGGATGTTAGCTGTTCAGTTACTGACACTGCAGTACAGTACACATATAGTGTAGGTAATTATTCTCTCCTTCACACACACAACTAACCTTCGCTGTCTTTCTCATACCCTCTGGTGAAGCATTAAATGAAAGCTGATAGCCCACTTGCCATCAGGTATTTAGCACAGCTTAGCACATTTTGCAAGAGCAGCGGACCCACTGTGAATCAGACTGTCTACTACTGGTTTTGAGGTTGCATTATGGGCACCGAACAGTGCCTTCATACACTGTTTGTATTCCTACTGTATCACTCAATGCCCAGCTAACAGAGAAACAGAGAGAGAAGGAGAAGGAAGTTTAAGAATTCTGTAATTAAGGCAGTCTCATAAATATTGCAAAGAGGTTTTTGGCCCCTGTTTTGGAGATAGACCGCCACAACAGTCTTGGGTTCCTAGCTCTTACTAACGGCTGCTTCCTATCCGTCCAGATTACAGAGCAAACGGATGGATATGAATAGAAATGGAAAAAGAAAATCCGAGTATGATGCCACAATATTCGATCCATGGAGGGAAAATATCCCATCAAAAACAACATCAGCAGTAATCCTCTTTGGAAGAAAAGGTCATATTTGGTTTGTGTATCAGTCCTCCACACAATGAATAATCTTTTTTCTGGGACCCTAAATAAAATAAAAAAAGTAAATAAATAAAAAATAATAGAAACACAGCTCAGGGCGATTTATTTAAGAAATTAAAGTAAAGTATAAGCCTATATCTAATTTGTCCACTGAAGTTAGTGCTAGAGGCTTTTTAAGCGGCGTGCAGAGACGAGGATAGACAAAGGTCCCACTTACAGAAGCGTAACTCTGTCTCACTTAATCGAGTTCATTCCAAGATACAGAAAAAAAAAGTCAAAGCAGATACATACATATTAGCTGGACATAGGAGATGTGGCTCCCTCACTGTCCTCATCTGAGTCCTGCTGATCGTTTCGTTTCCTCGCAGCTTGCATGTTATGAGTTCAAGCAGTTTGAAAATCTGCCAACATGGCAATCCTTACGCACTGTACCCTTTACAGTGTTTCCAATTACTGTACTAAGAGCTTCAAGCAATAACTAGACCCTTTATCAGAGCTTCACATCCCTCTCTATACAGTGCAGTAACAATCCCTCAGACCCACTCCTGCATGGAGCGCTTGCAGTACAGTATGTGGCGCTGCGTGCTCTTCCTCCTGAACTGGAAAACAGTGTAGAGGAGGACCATCATGCACAGCGCCAAGACACAGGGGATAGCGATGGCCACTGCTTTCTCCGTGCCCCCCGTGCTGTCCAGTTTGATGACGACGTCCACGTCACCGTTGTCATAGTGGCGCTCCTCTGCCACTGGGGGGCTCCAGTCCCAGTCGGGGTCTGCAGGGAGGCCGTCGCAACCCATGAAGTCCCTAAGGATGGACCTTGGGTAGCCAGGCTCCACACGAAGCAACTGGTTGTTGAACTTCCAATACTCTTTTCCCTTGTAAAAGTAGGTAAAGCCTGGAGAGAGGGATTATGGGACAAACATTTACTCACACAAATACATTCTGAGAACAAATATAACAAATATTTTTTAGCTGCTTGTAACATTTTATAGCATGTCAGAGTAGTCAGGTAGTAGTATTCACTCTCCTCTCACGCCCGATATGAAGAGGTAACGTGTGAAGATACTCTGATAGGAACAAAAATATTACACTGGTTTAAACGTTTATTCTGGAAAACCATAAAATTAGACTGGAAAATGTGATCATATTGAGCTCCAATTTAGTTTTAAAGTCAGTAAAGTGGCCATACCATTTGCCTTATCCACAAAAGCCCCCTGTGGAGAGTCAGGGATGCCCTTCCAGATGGTGATGGGTTTGGGATAACCTGGGTCCATGGTCCTCATATCCTCATTGTACCGCCAGTATCTACAAGAGGACAGACAAAAACATCAAATCTGTCAATACAGAGGTTTACATGTCAGTGACACATACCCCTATCAGACCCTTGATCTACGGAAAAGAAACAGTCTGCTGATCTGGGTACCCCCCCCCCACCTATGGGAGGAAACTACACATTCCAGCAAGCGTGCATGCACAAATGTGCACACGCATACAAGCAGAAAATGGTACGATTGGACATCGCCATTATGAAATCCTTTGGAACCGAAGCCCAAAATCTGTTTGTCATTCGTGTCAATAAAGGCAATTTTAACTCCCCTGTCAACCATTCTCCGCCACAAGATCATCCACTGAGACAGCCTCACTGTCTGCATTGGTGGCTCTCTTAGGCAAAAGTGTGCTGCCGCCATTTCCAAATGCTCAAGAAACAAAGTCTGCTTGGGAACACTTAAAAAACCCAACTGCCTTTATCTATTTCTGACATTGCTAAGTCGTTTTTTTCAATTGATCAAGGCATAAAACTAGAGCTTAGCGATAGCAACGTATATCAAATGTTGTTACGCAATATTTCATTTGTGACATTGTGGTGATATTACACACAAAAGGGATTCTTACTAAAGAGAATCAGGTAACCAAGCAGGTGGGGACTTTTTGTTTATGTTACTCTGGTAGAAAAGTCTATTAAAGGCTATAAAGCTTGTACTGCAGCAGGAAAAAAACAATATCAAAGTTTTATAGTCTGAAATTATAGTAGCCAAAATTTCCCATCTGCTGTTTATAACTTGCAGCCAGACTTAAAACAACAGTCTTCAATCTCTGTCTAGCCATGTAAAGATCAGCCACTGATTTAATTCACATGACCAGAGAAAGCAGTCAATCCGTCATCTACACTGTGTTTATCTGCCACAGATTTGTTTCAGAGGTTCTTGTGATTGATCCGCTTCTCACCCAGTGGCATTAACACACATAAATCTTGCTACACAGTTTCATTTTTTTAAATCAGAGCAAAGACCACACTGTTACCCAGAGATAGAGAGAGACAAAATTGTGTTTGAGACGATGGACAGAATGGCCGGTTTGTCATGATGTGCAGCAGCAGGTTGAGGGATGACAGTATCATGACAAAGCATTTTGTCAGCTTTCACCACAGGGTCCACTGACCTCTTCAGATATGATTTATAATGACAGCTGAACAAACATGAGTCGCACTGGCACCATGTCAAACTTTTAGACTCTTGCGACGCACATAGATAAACAACAGATTCTCTGATTCGGTTGTTTTGGAAGGACTTAGTGGTTTCGAGTCACTTCCAACTGCAGGTAAATAACCACAACAACTATGAACACATCATTACATTCACACAAATTTATATAAATACTTAACAGAGAGGGATGTAATCACCATCACAAATGTTGGTCTAACACTGGGTCATGAGTTGAATGCCAAGCAGCACTTTCCAGCTGTTAAAGCAATCGGTGGTTTCAAAGCAATACGAGACAGCTCACAGAGCTCCAAGGACACCAAATTATTTACGCCAAAATTCAAGATGCCTTTAGAAACACACCTGCAAAATTATTTAACATCTCATCGGTAGAATTCCCCCAAAAAATCATTAAAAGGTCTGAAAATAGATAAACATTACATCGATGAAGAGTTGGGAAGGCACTGACAAATAGTTTTTACTATTGTCTGTGGGATCCACTCCACAACACGGTGCATTATATAAAACCAAATTAACATAACAGTGCTAACAATCCTGCAACACCGACCTGTCTCCTTTGAAGAAGTAGGTTTTGGCGACATCCTCCCACCAGACAGCTGTCTCGATACTCTGAGTGGGCATGCCGCTCCCAAACAGCGAGATGTCCTGAGGGTACGAAGGCTGGAGAGTTGTGTCCTTGAAGACCCAGAAACGGTTTCCTAAAAATATACACAGAGTTAGGAGGCCCTGGGACAAAGACATTATCATAAAGATGACCTCAAAAATTGTGCTAGAAAAAATGCTGTCGGCTCTCGGCTTATTCAAGCCCTTCTCTGTGGGTTGGTTTTTGGTTTTTTTGCCTGTGAGTTTTATTTATCTCTATTCACGTGATTTCAAAGGTCAGCTGTATCACCTCGCTTGCAAACTATCTTCGGCGTGAAAAATCCATGCAGCGAAATTTATAATACAATTAACAGCAAGATGATGCTCTGAAGGCTACTCCACCACGACTTGTTGTTTTGAGTTTTATTGAAACTATCATTGCATTTAATTCAGTTTGATCACAAGTGCCTAAGGCAGAGTGAGGAGAGCTGCTGTTGTGGTGTGCTTGCAGTAAGGAGCTAGGCACTCACACATACACACACACACATGCGCACGCACACATACACACACACACACATGCACACACGCACACGTACATGCACACGCGCACATGCACGCACACACACGCAGGCCTACACACACATTTAAGTCCCCCTGAGTGAATAAATAAAGCAGGAGGCACTCTGATCCCACTGGGTGACAGATGTCATGTTAATCTGCCTGATGGACGCATGTCTGTACCAGGCATGCACCCGTTCTGTTAAAGTACAAAATGCAAAACAACCTCACAGCCACCCAGTCTATTACTGTAGGATAAAATACCATGGTATGTATTTGTTCAATTCAATTCAGTTTTATTTATATAGCGCCATATCATAAAAGAGGTTATCTCTGGGCACTTTTCATACAGAGCAGGTTAGACTTTATTCTTTACAGTTATTATTTACCGAGACCCAGCTTTCCCCCCATGAGCAAGCACTTGGCGAAAGTGGCAATGAAAAACTCCCTTTAAACAGGTAGAAATGTTGAACAGATCCTGGCTCACTTGTATTGGCAGAATGCAATTAAAAAATTAGTGAATAAATAAAATATTAATGTAGTTTTTAAGATCTCAAACTTTAACTTTTGCACCTGTGGTCATACCCAATAAAAGTAAATTGTGAGTAATTATATTGTCGTGTTTTAGTGGAACCTTCAGTGCTACTTATTTGTCATTAAGGGTAAAGGGTTATTTGTGCAATCTGTTTTATTTTGTTAAGAAAAATGATTTTATTGATTAACTTGATTTAGAATTATATTTGTATATTTCTGGGAATCTGGAGAGAAGAAATCTGATTTTTTTAAAAAAATGCCCTGTGTAATTTTCTTAAAAACAACCAAAAGTTGTTAACATTCATTGTTTCTCACAAAAATGCATTGTGTGTCTGACAAATGTGTTGATTGCATTTCCTTCCACACGAAATGTTTGCATAGCTGGTTTTAAAAAACATTTTAAACTGTGCACTGTTTATATCCATATTTACTAGCTTGCACTTTTCCTCTGCCCCTCCTTTGCTGGTGCATTGCTACGTTTCTTAGCATTTTACCAACACAGACAGCGAAATGCCATAAAATTAGTGGTTATAAATTCACAGGCCACCTTAAGTAAATAAATATAAATTGAAAAAATCCAAAACTTGTTTCCACCACAAGATATTTCAAATCTTGTTTTTATTACCTTTGAAAAAGACAAATTTCCCTTCACTATTTTCATAGACGGCATCAATTTTGGGAGGCAAGCCTTTCCAGAAGTAGTTTATCTGCATGGGGTAGCCGGGGACTACTGAATTATCCCTCACCCTCCAGAACCACTGGTCCTATTGAAATAGATAAGGTAGAATCATCATCATCATCTTCATCATATTCATCGTCTTCCCGAACAACTTTAAAACCTGCAGCCATGTTTGCTCAAACTGATGACGTACTCTACCTTGAACACAAAGAGCTCCTGTCGGAGGATGGCCAGGGTGTTGAAGCCTCCATCACAGATGCTGGGTTTGGAGTTGGGGTTGGAGGGCTTGGCTCCCTGCGGAGGGCGGTGGGGTCTGGCGTGGCGGTCATGCTTGCGGGGGTCTGAGGGAGGGTGGAAGCGGGGCGGGGGGACTGTTGGCGGGGGCCTGGTAGGCTGTGGCGCTCTGTCTGGTGGACCTGAAAAGGCAACAACATAGAATATTTCATCCTCCTTCCATACTGATCCTGTTTGTTGATGCGGTTTGCATGTGTTTGAAATAATTAACATTTTGTGACTGTCCCTATTGTGAAATTAAACCAGTTTACAGCTTTTTTTCAACTGTGTACCTTTTATATAGATGATTTTCAAAAATTATTTATTCTATACACTCATTATGCCCTTATATTAGTTAATTTGTAAAGTTGAGTAGAGACCAAGAATTTCACCACTGGTAATGATGTTAGAATTGCTTTCAAGTATCTGACAACAAACTAAACACTTGAACTTTAAACTTAAGTTTACCACAGATTATTTAGGCCTCTTCAGAGCTCTGTTAGCTGACTCACGCTGTTTGAAAATAATCATTGGCTGGCCCATGTAACAGCTGACAACTGCTTCTTACATTCAGCCCAATATGACTGATGCGGCAGCATTTGTAATAGTGACTAATTTACTGCAGAACTAAATTGCTTTTTTTTTTTAACTATTTTGTAACTACTGTAGTTCCAGAAAGAAAGTTACTTTGTTCAACCTCCACATTATCTCTAATATACAGACTAAAGAGATAGACCAGAGTATAAAGTAGAGGGTTACCATAGATTTTCTGGATGCCCTGTAGGTCATCGTGAGGTAGCTTGAAGTTCTCTGTGTCCATGTATTGGTAGAAAGGAGCCATAATAGCAGTGGGGTCGTTAGAGTGCTCAAGACCGAGGGCGTGGCCCAGCTCATGAACCGCAACCAAGAACAGGTCATTACCTGGGGAGGGGAAGAGGACAACTGCATTGAGAATGCAAACGCACAGAACATCATGTATAACATATACAGTGCATACAGGAATGAATGAATGTGAAGACGTATGTGATGAAACAGAATAAGAAATAATACACAGACGCACAGATATGCTCATTAACTCAAGAGGCGTCAGGTGACGTAACAGAAACACATGTAAAACTATACTGAGGAATAGGAAATTCATGTAAGAATAACAGATTTGTACAATAACTGGGCGTCTCTGCCTGCTCTCTAAGTGATTTGTTTTTTCCACCAGCGGCTGTTGTGCCACGTAGTACAGGGCCACTGAACCTGAGCTGATGGCAAAAATGGGTTTCAGGAATCGGTGCAAATGATGGGAAGTTAAAACACATAGGAGCATCTGTAGGCACAATAACATCAACCTTCTCTCGGGTGTTCAAAAATTACTTGATTAGTCAAACATCGGGAAGTAAGTCAACAACAATTTTTTTTTAACGAATTAATCATTTAAGCAGAAAATGCCAAATGTTCGCTTGTTCCAGGGTCTTGAATATGAGAATTTGCTTCTTTACTCTGTTTTATTTGATTGTACACGGAATATCCACAGGTTTTGGATTGTTACTTTGCACCTTTAAAAACTCTTGTTTTTTTGTTTTTTTCATAGACAAACTATTAAACACATCATTGACAATGATAATCATTACTTATGGTCCAGAGATGACCTCCATTGAGATAATGTGGTGCAATGAAGTGCAGGTAGAAATTACTGAAGGTATATTGCCAAGACTAATCACTTTTCCCCCTTTTGCTGCATAAGAGAAGATAAGCCACATGTGAGGCACCGCCAACAGAAAGCAGAGGGACACACACATTGCTGCCAATCAGATAACAAAATACAAACACATGTTCACATGGACACCTACAACACATACTGATCGGACACAGATGTCCGGCCTAGCCCCTGCAAACGCTGTGGGTTCAGTTTGTCTCACATTCAAACACACACACAAATGAAAAAAGAAAAATGTCATGGTCAGTGTCCGTGGTCGGCACTCAGCTCATAGCGTCAACCTGGTTTAGAAAGAAGCACACATTTACATACAGCTTCTGACTGAAGCTGGCCCCGGGAGATTGTTGCCCTTTAAAACACGATATCCACTCCTGCCAGCAGTGCTGCATGGAACGACCGCTGACCCTCAGCCAGCAGCTAAAAGGTTACACCTTCCCCCTCCTCCCATTTATCTCACACAACCGGCAATCTTCCACCTAACCAAGTATGTCCCATAAGGACTCCCAGGGGACAGGCCGAAGCTACCATTAGCGCACATGTTAACATGCAACATTTACAATGCACCGCTGTGAAAGCCCATTAAAGGTTGTGCGGCTTTCCAGGCACACAAGCCTGGAGACAGGAGCTTTTCAGAATCAGCCTCGGCACTTCACATGGATAACCATGGGACACCGCGCAAGGGTGAACATGAATTTGACTTGGGAGTCTGAGACAAATGCTGTTGGAGTATTGAAACAAAAGAGAAAGAGGGAGGGGAGCTGAGCGGTGGCAAGCTGTTTCCCAGAACAAAAACAATGTGAGCTGTAACCCTGAATGTAAGAACACAGTACGCCTAATATATACATATATACAGTCTATGGGGAGGTAAGGTAATTATTCTGTTTAGTTGCGTGGCTACACGAGGCCTCTTATTTTTCCCCCTTGGCTACATAACACAAAACATACCATGATTATATCTAACAACACTTAATGTAACCATGATTACATTATAAAATTCAACCCAACTAACATAAGATGACTTTATGTGATATAACCCATAGTAACCTAACCAATTTAACCTAATATTCTCTAACATAACTTCACTTAATATATCCATTGTAACATTACATAATAGAATATGACATGACAAGACATAACACATCACATGACATAACATTAGCATCATAGGCCATAATAACCTTATATAACCTAATGTATCACACCAGTGATAGTATAACATAACACCATACAACATAACATAACATTGCACAACACAACATGACTTTAAAAAACAATATATATTTAACCATAGCAATATAACATAACATATTAATAATAACCTGACCTAATTTAACATAACATAACAACCTAACAACATAACATAACATACCAAACGTGATGTGAGATTTAGCTCTCGGCTCTTTGAATGGAAGTGACTTTATGGATATTTATCTGGTACATTCATGTAGACCTCTTCTGAAGCATTCCACTGAGCTACATCTAATCCACTAAAAACTGAATAGCCATAATCATGTGCCAGCAACCAATGTCTTAAAATAGCAGAGCTTTCTATCCTGTCATCTGAAGAGCTTATTATGCAGAAAGAAACATCAAAAAACCTGACAGATGGGGTGATGCGTCTTTACAGAGCACAGCCATTAAAGACATCTCTGCATTTTTTGTTTTTCGGTTAAGCATCCCTCATGTCTTGCCCCGTGATACCATTTCTGTCCTATTGCCCCCCTCCCTGGCCATCTGTTTTTCCATTATTTCGATTCCATTAGTCCTTATCTATCTTCCTTGATGACTTCTCCTTTTTTCCGTTTCTCTAGGCGTTCTTCACTTCTTCCGCACCCTTTACTTTTTTTCCTCACTATCAACATTCAGTTTTAACAGCCTTTGTTTTTCTTGTTTCTTTTTCCTAATCATAATCTGCTCCTCTAATAGTTCCCTTTGCTCTCCCTCGCTGGAGCCTTTCCTTAATTTCGCTTCACTCACTCCCTTATTGGTGGCTCTTCATCACCTTGTATTACTCCTTACCACCACCATTTTCTCTCTCCTGAATTAGGGTTTACACCCATTTTTTTCTCTTCCACTTACCATCATGGTTGGGGTTCCCTAGGGTCCAGGGCTCATCTGAATCAAAGTGCGTGTCCCCTCCTATGCCTGGGCCAGGGAAATAGGCATGGGCGAGGAATCCCCCCTCCCCGTCGAAGGGTGAGCTGTCACCATGAAACCCTGAAGCGAAGATGATGGTGATATCCACGTCACGCCTGCCAGTCTCCAGGGCACTGTATGGAACGGCCTCAAAGCGTAAGGGAGTCACACCTTGCCAGACGTCAAACGCCCGCCGGATGGCATCATGCGTCTCCCGGGCGCCCACTTTTGGAGTGACATTTTTTATGCTGTGGGAAGAGAAACAAGCAAACCATCCGAATAGTTCGCTGTTAGATGGAGGTTATCAGGCTAAAAAAATGTCCTGCAAGTGTAGTTTCCTTTCTGTTTGTAATAGTAGAAGACATGGATGTGAATGCTGTAGCAATCATACATTGTTTAAAACTACACAGCACAGAACATTCAGTGGAGGAGGAAATAAAACACATATTGCATGAAGCCCATCCTTTATTACCCCATTAATTTCAAGTGAAGAGTTTTACTTTTCCAAATGGGGAGACACTAATAAAAAAAAAAGAAGAAAAAAAAAAGTTGCACTTGACACAACTATTTCAAGCCCAGCAGCTTTAACCGAACTTTTAACACAGCAGTCGTTATCAGTCGCTGGCAGGCAGAGAGGAATGGGAAATCTTCCTCCTCCCTCTCCACTCATTTTCTTGAATAAAGTGCAGTCAGCAGCAGCACTGGCGCAGCACTGATTGACATTCCATTAGGAGAGGTGGCTCATCAATTCAAATTCGGGGGAGGAAGGAAGGATTTGAATAAATTGACAGTGTTATCGTCTATTACTGCTGTAACCTGTCAATTTGCAGTTGTGCCAGAGACCCGTTTATCGGTTCCCCTCAGAACCCATTAAAAGCTGGAGCTTAATCGGGTAAGATAAGATGAGAGTTTGAATATTTTTGTTGAGATTTTGGACAATTTGCACTCCAGTTTTATTCTATATGAGGTAGGAGGAAAGCCTTCAATCTTAATGCTGCTATGCTAAAATTATTTTCTTTGTTTTACGAAAAGGGAAGAATAAATTGAGGAGAGTAAAAAAAAACAAAAAACAAAACTGCATGATCCCATTTTTCATTTTCCAGCAGGCTATTTATACACGTGAAAATAAACACACTCAGCACACAGGTGTAAATGTACTTGTTCATCTGTGTTTCTGAATGTGAGACTGTGACTATGTTTTTGTGTGCATGCTCCCACATACATGACGTATTTGTGCAGTCTCTATGACAACACAGAGCATGTGCTCCCAGGTGGCTTAAGAGGAGGAGAGGAGAGACGGAGGAGAGCTGAGAAAATTAACACTGGCACATCTGAACCCTACACTAAGCGCTGCTAAACTCAGCGGTCGCTATGACAACTGCCTCCACTGTCTCTCACCTGTAGGTGATGTGTGTACGTTGCCACTTCTGTCCTGTCAGCGCATATCTCCGCGTCCGTGACCTCGAAGCACCTTTGAATTTGTCCGGAACACCACAGCGAGGCTTCTGCATCCAACTTAGGGAAGAGAAGAGAGGAGAAGGGAAGAGAAAAGAATAGAAGAGAAGAGAAGAAAAGAGAAGGAAGTTGGTAAACTAATGGCCGGGAGGCAAACACCATCACAAGACAACAAAACGTGCTGTAGGATGCTCTGTACTCCTCTTCCTCACAGGTGCCAGATAAACACAGCAGTGGGACAAGGGAGTGTTGAGCAAAAATACTACTTGACTACTCAGAACTACCAACTAGTCTCATACCACATCAGATTATCACAAGTACAAATCACACACAATACATAGGCAAAGCATTAATTCTCACCTCAGCGTGATATCACTGCATCATCATGCAAAATGAGAAGAGGGAGAAGTGTTAATACCTTCACTCGAGGTGGTTTCAGGTGAGGTGATGGGGAGTTAAAATGAACATCTCTGTTTCTGCTCTGCACTAATTGATTTTAAATATTGATTGATATTCCTTCTGCATTTAAACAGATGAGTGGAGCATTTGCTTTAAAGTAACATCAGAAGCCTATGGTGAAAGTGCATGCGCATCTCAGCTTGAGTTTGTACAAGCGCGTCCACGTCCATGTGTGCATACTTACTCCTTGGTTCTCTCATCCAGCGTCCCTGTGACATTGAGACCGTAGACGCGCTGCATGGCAGCGATGGCTGAGTGCATGGTTTGAGCTGAGCGCAGGACAGACATTCCCGGTTCTGTGCGGGGAAGGTAGCCATACCTCTGTAGCCATCCCTACGAGTGGGAAGAAGGGAAAGGATTTGGGCCTTCGTAGCATGAGACTTGTTTTTGGTTCTTTGCCTTCATTACAAAACTCAAAGTTGGGAGAAACAGGGAGGAACGATATGAAATCACATCCAGCTCATTGCACACTTGCCCTTTTTACAACCAAACAACCATGATGCCCAAGTTTGCTCAGATAAAAAATATGTTAATCATCTACTACAATGTACATGTTTCAAGTGAATATTGTGTGCAAAACATCAAAAGTGAAAGGCCACAAAAGAAAGAATCTGTTCTCTTCGTGTCTTATTATTAGCTGCAGATATAAAGTTCAAACTCCATCATTTTGTGTTTGATTAGATTTGCTCCCATGTGTGACCCTTTTAACGCATTCTCTTTTTCAACAACTGTTCTTAATGCTGGGTGGCTGCTTGGTACAAACACAGATGTCGGATATTCCTCCACCATGGGGTACCTGGCCGAAGGGGACCGGAACCGCAGCAAAGTAAATGTTCGCTTAGTTACCCCACTTTTCCTAGTAAGTGGAGAATCCAAACTTGTTTCCCCTAACCTCTATACTGCTGCCAATCCCAGAATAGAAATCAATATGAATATGGCTGCAAAACCTTCTTTGTGCAGCTCACAAGAGGCTACTACTGCTACAATACTTTTTCATAATTGCAAGAACTGAGACTGAGCCACTGTAGTTGTATTTATATTCAACCCCAGTGTGGATGAAATGTTTAGAAGCCTTAAAGAGATACGTATTAGAAATTGCGAGTAAATAGTTCATTGTTTGCTTAAATTGTCTATCCAGCAGTGATTTAGATTTACTTTTGAATCCCTACTAGTGACCTTAGTCAGAGTGTGTGCACATGTGCCGGACTGTGTCCCTGCCTCCTCTTGCCCCCGTAAGTCAGCTTGACACTGAGGAGAAAGGTAAGCCAGGGCATCATTCGGGGGTCACTGCCAGAACTCAATCCTGACGCTGAGGGGCCACGAGGTGCCCGCGCTGCCCACAGCTGCCCACAGCCGTCCACACGCCAACCAGCCGCCCACCCCTCTTCTCGACAGAGCCTGTGAGAAATGCTCCGGCTAGCTAATCTGACTAGATTTCTCCTTTGTCCATCCCTCCCCCTTCCTGCCTCCATCCATCTCTCCGCTGAGCTAAATGCCTTGTTTATCCCCCCTTTTTTCCCCTCTCTCCTGTGGGTGTGTTTTCCTCTGTGTGTGTTGTGTTTGTTCAAAGGCACAGATCTCAGAGAGATATCGGGCAGATTTCAGCGAGCCATAAAATTGAATAATGGTATGTGTGTGACTGTCATCCTCAGCATTTAATTTCTCCAGACTGGTGGGAGGGGAGCCTGTGGTGAGGATGGAAATGACATCAATTAATAAGGTCCAAAAAAGCAAATCCTATTATGCAACTTGTCTGTAAATGTTTAATCTCCTCCAGCGATAGGATGCTGCCGGAGCGTGTCTTACTTTTTTCTATCGGTGTGTCACAAAACCGTATCGAGCAAAAGGCAACCTTAATGCTGCAGGGGCATCTCTGCTGGAATAGACCACTCCGAGTGCAATGATATCTGGGCTGCACATTTAGGACCGGTGGGGCTGGATCGGCTCAGCCCGTGCACCGCAGTGTGATAATCGTAAATGAGCGTCCCCTTCTGTTTCCCTGCACCTCGCAAACGAGGAATGTGCGATATTTGCGCCGCTCGGTACGTGAGCCGTCCTGATAGGCTCGAAACGTCTCCATGTTATGTGTTATGGTAATTGTTCACGCGGATAGCGCGGGGAGTCTATGCATGCATCCATCCATATATAGATATATATCTATATATCTATATATGTATATATATAGATAGATATATATAGATAGATAGATATATAGATAAATTTGGATATATATCCCGAGACGGATGATGTGGACGAGATAGCTCGGTGGTTTATGATAAGCAGGGAGGGAAGGCCATTCATCTTACCTCAACGCTGAACTGACGATGCTCCTCTCCGGACACGGCACACGAAACCCAAAGCAAAAAATGCAAGCAGAACGCTGCCGCGTAAAAGCAATCTGACGGGTTTCTTCTACCGGAGGGTACTAAGGTCATAATGACCTGTTTATTCCCCGAGTGTTTACTAGAAGAAGCCGCCCGTCCGCTTTGGCTCTTGTGTCAAATGAAAAGCATCAGGCGGGCTGTCAAAGGCGGATTCGGATGGAGCAGAAAAAAAAAAAAAAACAACAACAACAATAACAATAATAAAAAACAACAACAAAAAAACAAAAAAAAAGAATGAAAAAAAAAAAACCCGACCCCAGCGTCTTCAATTAAAAAATAAAAAAAAGATCCCCCGATGGTGGCGTAAAATGTTTCCGATGTCAGGCGGAGATAACGCGGCGCGTCGGACTCGCTGCCCTCGCCATTCTTAATTACACCAGGGGGGCTACGTCCACCCAGCACAGCATCAATGGCCGTGTACAGTAGCCAGTCTGCGCAAGATGGGCTCCCTCCCTCCCTCCCTCCCTCCCGGCTCCACGCCTGCGCTTTGATTTCTTCGCGCGGCGCAGCGCCGCTCGGCCGCGTCCTGAGCGCTCTGCCCCGCAAAGTGCGTGCGGGATGAGGCCGCCGCTCGCCCGCGCCGCGATGGGGCCGACGGCTCCGTGCGGGGTTTTCTTTTTTTCCCAGATTTGGGTCTTGCGTGTGCGGGTCACGCAGCTTTGACTTTAAAAATCTCTATGCGAAGAAGGGGGGGGGGGGGCTGGGTCCGCGCACTGATGCGGCCTACATTCCTCTGCTGGGGCTTTTCGGTTGGACTGAGCCGAATGTGTCTCTGTGAGTAATGGTCCTGTATTAAAACAAAACATAGCCCGGGCCCTGTCGATAATTGACATTATCCAATCATCCATCCTCCATCATCATCATTACCCCCATATATGTGACAACCTGGACATCGGGGCACAACCGGGACATTGACCCCGCAGTGCTCACTTATTTACCCCTTCGTCCATCTGTGGCCCTCCGACCCCAGCACGGTCTTCGCGAGACGTTTATGGCCCCCGTGGAGCTCAGACCTGATCCACAGCAGCCTGCCCGGAGCGAACATGCCACGAGATGGCGGTGTTTCATAGAGGATACGCACCCGCCGGCGATTCACTGGCGAACTCTTTGAGGACACAGAGGAGGACACTGGAACCTGGAGTCTTGGAGTCCACCCACCACCCCCCCCCCCCAAGATAAACTAATGAGCCGAGAAACTGAGCTGAGATGGATTTAATGGGACGCGAAGGAAAAGGGGCCATATGGAGAGGAGAAGGACTGAGGATGAAGCTCATTCCTCTCCTCCCACAGCATCACTGACACACATTAAAAGAAAAAAAGTTTACAGAGAGCAGTGCTTTCAGGAGAGGGAGGTCTGGGCGAGTTGTGCGTGGATTCGTGGTACTTCAAGGCGAAACGTATCAGGAGTTGACGACAGAGATAACAGATGAATAACAAAGGGACGTTCTCCGTCCACCCATCCATCATTGAGCCATTTGTCTGTTCATTGTGAAGAGGCATCAAGGAGAACTGTGTGTGTGTGTGTGTGGAGTGGCCCGGGTAAGGTTTAAGCCCTCCAGTGTGTCCTGGGTCTGTCCTGTGTTTTTCTGTCACTGGAACAAGCTTGTTTCAAGCTTGTCTCTTCTGGGAGCGGCCGACATCCCCGATGGACAGGGTGAGGCTACCTGCAGAGAAATCTGCACCTAAGCCCAAAACAGCCATGATCTCCGCGAGTCTATCAAAACGCTTGTACAAGAGAGATTCAGAATGAAAATCATCTGCCGCTGCTGGAGCCAGCTCGTCTGACGGTCAACCCTTCAGTCCATTCTTTAATTCACACTGGTGTATGACTCAGATTCCTGCAGTTAGGCGCACTTTGTCATCACTGATTTGAATGAGGGACCCCCCCCCACGCTTTCTTTTTACAGGAAGAGAACTGTTGCACCAGTTTTAGGAATGCAGACCCTCCCCCCTGACTGTATCACAGTCAGGGCCAAAACCTCTGCAGTGCAAAGGCCCCGGCAATCAGAGCCCCATGAACCAAGACACCTGGATGAAGGAGTAGCAAAGTCTCTTTAACAGGGTCAAGGTGAGAATTCCCACCTGGATGGTGGAACATTCTTGTGTGGAACATTCACATGCATCCAGTCAGTATATAAAGTTAAAAAAAAACCCAAAAAAACAAAAAGCTCAAGCAGCAATGACCTTTTGGAATAACCTGATGGAAGAACTCGATAAAAATACTGCATCTGCATATATATATATATATACATATATATATATATGTATATATATATATATATGTGTGTGTGTGTGTGTGTGTGTGTGTGTGTGTTACTATACTGTACAGTCCTTTTTTTCCCCATTTTTTTCTTGCTATTTGATCTGAATTTTCCCTGTTCAGTTTTTAAATGGTTTCATTATTTTATGATTTGCTTTCATAAATATCTCACTGACTTTGAAGAGTGCCATACAAATCAAGTTATGATTATTGTTATTATTCGTAGGGCATGCCACACGCATTCAATCCTACCTTTAAAACCCGAACCTTATTCATAACTGTGAACAAGGTGTTCCAATGTTTTGAAACAGGACGTGACAGGTTGAGAGGTTGAGAAAGGGATTCCTATTGGATTAAAGCAGGTTCATTCATTTACTGTGAGGTGTTTACTGTGTAACCCATTGGGCTGCCATGGAGACCACATGCTCTGGCAAGAGGACATGGCTCAGAGCCAGAGATCAGGGGCCTCGGCAGGAAACGGTAAAACACCGAGGAGCAACACACATGCACATGTTTTATCACCCTTCATAGGCAGAGAAAACAAAGCGTGTGTGTGCGTGTCTGTGTGCACTCACGATTACAAAACAACAATCCAGGCCCACAATTCAAATATTTGCCTTTACTATTTCAGTTTAGCTTAAGGAAGAATTTCCTTCAGCGGGGCAGATGGTGAGATACAAGGTAATCTCACTGGCTCCTCTAATTAAACTTAATTAATTGGCACTTGACAGTTTGTCCTGAAAGCCTGAGGCTTTTTGACCATACCACTGAAAAACAGGATTCAGAAAGCTATTAATAAAGCTTTTATGGATTCAGTCACATCTAATTCAAGTTTTATCTCATATGTCAGCGATCTGGCAGACGTTGAGAGCTCCTAAAATAGTGCAGAGATTCACAAGAGGCGTACAGCAATCCAAAAATGAGGAGTTAATTTTTAAATATTTTAGAGATCACTTTTGGAAATGTCCTCATATAACTCATCATTCTGGCCACCCAGGCGCCATCACTCTCTTATTTTTAGATTTCATTTCATTTCATTTCATATTTCTGTTTATTACCATTCAGGAGAATTATGCTGTCTAATGCAGATTTCTCTTTTCTAAATTAAAGATAGATAAATGTGTTTTAATAAAGCAAGGAAATGGAAGCTTTAAATTTCACTATGAATCCAGAGTTAATGGAACCAAATCAGTTGATCATGAGTTTTCAAATCATTATTTTAGTATTATAGCTCCGAGTGTTTGACTCCGCTCTACTCACTCTCTAGGATATTAGATCCAAAAAGAATAAACACAGGGGCTGCAACAAAACGATGAATTTCATTATCAATTAATACGACAATTATTTTATTTTCTCATCAATTCATCACTCTGTCAAAAAAGAATCTGAAAATGTGTGTGTGGGGGGGGGTTTGTCTGCTATAATCTCCCAATGCCCAGTTTTAAATTGTTTTTCATATTCACCTATTCGGCCATAACCAAGAGATATTGTTTCTATCGTAAAAAGCACATCATTCTATCATATTTCTATCATATGATACAGAAAAGCTTCAAAAGTTCTTATCTGAGGAGCTGGAGCTAGCAAATATTTTGCATACTCGCTTGAATAATCACACTATTAACGAATTGTCAAAATTGTTTGGAAGTTAATTTTCTGTCGATTGATGGATCGATTAAAATACTAAGTGCTGTATCTCTACAATACCTTGTCTGGTGTCGGTTTTTACTCTCTGAAACACAACTACTGTCATGTCTGTTTGGAAGGAAGCAGCAGATGTTGTGCCTACGAGTGACGTTGAATCCAATACGAATCCCACGCATCCTGCTCCCCTCCTCTGCTTCTGCTGCACAGTTTCATCTCCACCATATACAGGACACTCCAATATAGAGTACCCGATGGGGAGATAACAACGGCAGCCGTCTCCGTGGTGGGGGTTGGTGCCTTCTGATTGTTGCTGGTTCCATCTGGGCCCTGTCATGCTGATCAGAGTTCAGACCTTCAGGATAACAACCCATCTCCCCTAACAACAAGGTCACATAAGCTTTCCGCCTCACCGAACCAACTAATAAGACTCCCAGTTAGTTGATAAAAGGTTCTCAGAGCGTGTGTCTTATATTGTTTGGCTTTTACTGTACTTGGAAGAAAAACTATCAGATGTGTACATGCTGCATTTATGGATGCATACTGCTAATCAGTGACAGAAAACCAGCATTTACTAAAGATAGGAGATGGGAAATGTGAGAATATTCCGAGATGGGACATGTATTGACTTTGCCAGCCAGTAGCTGTCATCTCTCTACTTGCTCTTTTACACACTTTCCCTCCCTCTTTTCTTACCCTCTCGTTTGAATCCCGAGTGGCTTGGCCATTATTCTGTGTTTGTCTGGTGTTTGTACTTGGCTGACAGACAGCTGCGCTGCGAGGCTCCGTGCAGGCTTGTGCAAAACGCACAGAGTCTCCGGACAGTGATATAAAACACTGGAACAACCGAGACTTTCTTTCTCCCTTTCTGTGGACCGTTTCATAATTGAGACATTGGCCAGTGGTGTAGAAATTGGTCACTGTTGGACAGCCAAAGAGATTTCTTTCTTTCCCTCCCCCCCTTTAATGAGCCTCCATTGTGGTTCAGTATGTGGTGGACTTTGGTTTCAAAACATTTCAAACCAACCCCTGAGTCAAATTCAAATATATGACCCTGAAGGGAAGCTGAAATTTGATTTTTCACGGTAGTAAAACTGCAATATTTAACCTCACTTGATTCTCTTCATGAGACTTGGATCATGTAAAAGTGTGTAACCTTATAAAGGGAATAACTTTGTTTCTTAATGCTCCCCGACACTCCCCCCTCCTCAGTTTACACCCTCCCCCCCCGACTTATTGAAATGACAAAGGCCATGGACTTTTTTTCAGTTTCCCAACGACAGTACCTAGAACAGTCAAACTGACAGTTGCATCACATCCACAGCGAACTGAAACAAAGCTCCCCATGCTGCCTCATGTGAAACGTTAGCCTCACATTAGGTAATTTCTCCTCAAGGAGAATGGTCATAATGCCACCCAACACAATAACCTCTTCCTCCGACAGTACGACCAAAGACGATTTGCCGAGCCATTAAGCTGTGGTAATGAAATAAACACCAGCGTGAAAAATGATTTCTATCACTCCTGTCCCCATAGAGTCTGATCTGTCTACAACAACAAACACATTCAAGCAGCTTGACATCCAATTAGATTCGGCTCTGATCGGACAGACACTCTGTCAGCGGTCTAGACATTTTGTCCAGTCAACCCCTGTATGAAACTGATAGGACTGTTATTCATATGCACACAGCCACAACTAAATAAGGGTGAAAGTGCGATTTTAGGATCCCTGTTTAAGGATCCCTGTTTTCGGATTCACCAAAACCTATAGAAGTTAGGTTTGACGTCCCAAGTGAGTCATCATCATCCTTTTCTCTAACTATTTATATGTAGCTGTTTGCCCATGATAGTTCCGGGGACACATATTAGATTTTGTGCATAAAAAAAGAGGAAATGATTGTCCTTACAATAACCCTTTACTTCTATTTCCAGATTTCTGGCTACGGTTTTTTAATCAAGCTGAATCTCAGATAAATTTTTTGGCTGATACCTCAGGCCTTGGCCAAGAATTGACCATTCATCTGAAAAACACCATATAGATCCTTTTCACTGCAGATGTTTTTGCATGTCAAAGCAGGAAAAAAAACACAAGTGTAGTTAAAAATATTAACAATAACTTTATTCTGTTTAGGCATGCCAGTTTCAGGGTCCTGGTACTGTGCACAATCACTTACTTGAGTGGCTTATTGGGTCACTTAAATGGGACAGAGCCAATGTTATTTCTTATAAGTCAGATATGTGCTTATCTTATCAAAAGCCTAATCCCGGTCAGAGCTTTATGTCAAGGGCAATTTAAGGATACCACTCTGCCACTATTAACCATTAAAGGTGGAATTTGAAGGAAAACCAGTTAAACGCAAATTATGCAACTTTCTAACTCTGGAAACAATGTTTTTTTTTTAATTATAACAGTCACATTTTTTAATTCAACATAAGATCACAGGATGTAGTTTAATATATCTGCCAGTAGAAGCTTTTTGCAGGTATATTAGACTAAATGTCAGCTGATAAGTGATAAGAATATGCAGAACAACAATACCAAAGACATGTTGGTAGTATGTTTCAGGCCATGTAGATGCGGAGTCTCTTTGTCCACAATTTAGTTTTTAACTCACCCTGTACATTTATTGGATGTTTATATTTTTTTTCATATTTTTTTTAAAGAGTGAAATCAATCTTTATATTCCCATCACATTTTTCAAACCAGCCTCAAGTGTGCAGCATTGTTCAGGTTAAGATAAGCAGCCTGCCCAAATGCTACTTCCCTGAGGGGAAAAATCGGACTAAGAGTTTGTATCTGGGTCATTTGCCTTTTCCCTGTCTTGCCTTACCCACATCAGTGTATCTCTAAGTTGCATAAATTCGAGCTTTTCTACAAGTGCCACTGATTTTCGTTTACTACAGGAAGTTTTCCCAGCCTTTTTTTTCCATCTCTCACTGCAGAAGTGAGAGCAACTGGTTTGGGCAAAAACTGAACAACTATACCTGGATTTTTTTTTTGTTTTTTAAATTTATTTATTTATTTTATTTTTTGCATGTTGTGACAACAATACAACAGTGCATACTATGATTTTCTTTCTTTATTTGTTTATTTATATATTTTTCTTACCCCCCCTCGTCCTCTACCTGGGCGATTTGAGTCGCATCCATCCTCCCTCCTACTGACGTCAGAGTCATTGGTTAGTCCCCGCTGCCGGAGCTCGGACTGCGGGAGATCTCTGCGAGGAGGAGGAGGAGGAGGTGGAGCAGTCGAAGTTTGACTTTCCCAGACAAGGAAAAGTCTATTACTGGAAGAGAGAGAGAGGGAGAGAGAGAGGGAGTGAGAGAGAGGGGTATAAAAAAAACAAAGCAACAACCCAAAAAAACTCCTGAAGGTTTTTGAATATCTGAAAAAGAGGAATACCTCGTCCTGTCGGCATGGAATGACACCTCCTCAGCCGGAGCTTCACCGAACACGATGGCAACCCGTTTTCTGAACTGGATCGCTCTCACCTCTCTGCTCTGCCTGGGCTCCTGCGTGCTGGCGGAAAAGAAAGGTATGTCAGGGAGCTGGAGGAGCCGGGACGCGCCTGGCCGGGTAATGGCTTTTGCCCCGTTTCTCTCTCTCTCTCTCTCTCTTTCTTTCTCTCTCTCTCTCTCTCTCTCTCCCTTTCTCGGCACTTGCATAAATCTCCCAGAAAAAAATCGTGGGCTCCGCAAGGGAAACTTGAGCCGGCGTGGGAGAAGAAGTTTCCCACAGTCTCGCTGTTGGAGCCCGTGACCTGGCGGAGGCCAAGCGGAGGCTCCGGCAAGTGTGCGTGTGTGTGTTTCCGCGTTCAGTATCGATCGATCGATCGATCGATCGATCGGGGAGAGTTATGGATGATGGCGTAAAGTTGCGTGTGTTGACGCAAGGGGGCGGGAGGGGTTCGACGAGCCGGTCGGTGAACTGCGCAAATTACGCATCTCCGCCACCACATCCCGTGTGAAAAGTCAGCAACTGTGCACCACATTGATGATGAGGCAAAGTGGATTGTGCAGTTTTTAGGCTTTCTTTTATTTTCCTGGCCCTGGATCTGCCTTTTAAGTCATTTTCCAGAACTTTTTTCTTTCTTGAGTGCTCTGTTCGGCTCATGACCTTCTTGTAAGGCGAAAATAGAATTAAAACTGGGGCATGCTCTCACCTTGAAACATTCTGAAAGTACATCTGTTTTGTATTGTAACTTTTTCCCCCCCATACTTAAAACCCCACACCACTGACTGACTTTGCCATATTTTCTCATTAGAGATTTTTTCCCCTCTCCCTCTTCAGCTGACTCAGCTGTTCACACCTCTTTTATTTATTATTATGTATTTTGAGCATCCCCCTCACACATGGCTAGAGGCTTGTGCATGTGTGCAGATCTCTGGTACTCAAAAGAAATTGGATCAAAGTGGGAGGACGGTCACTTCATTCTACGTGCACAAATGATCTAAAGCAGAGAGACTGGAAGGTGTGGTGTGGACTGAGGAGAGAATGAAAACAGGTCTTGAAGCAGCAGGAACAGGGTTCTTGGATTCACTTGCTTGGCTTGTTTTAGAACTTTCTTTTGGCCCTGAAATTAAGGTCAAACAGCTCTTAGTTTTTACTGTCGTGGCAGTGTTTTGACTGTTACTTGGATGCTGTTTTCCATCTTTCACAAATGACGTCCTTTTATTTTAATAGCCGAAATTTCAGGGTCTCTAAATGGACACCTCGCCAAAGGCCGTGTCAATATTTGACATAGATATGACTGCAAAACAAACACAGGCGAGACACTGCTTCATAGTGGTTGAATTAAATGTTAGTGCACAATTAAAATTCTAAAGATGTTTAAATCAACTCCCCAAATAGGTTGAGTGACTCAGACTGCGTAAAGGCCACATGTCAGGAGAGAAAGTGACCAGAAATATCACTTATTTCCCAAATGACTTTAACTTCCTATTCTCATGAATCATAGTTGTCCACACTCGTAGCTCTGTTGTTTCTCCTCATGAGCTGATAAGCACTGGGTTCACTGCCAGCAGTGTGCGAGCAAGTTGCATCTTTCCTGTCTGCCCCATAAAGTAACAATCAGTGTGGGTTTTTGTTTTTTTTGTTTTGTTTTGTTTTTCAGAGAACCATAACAAACCAAAAATGTTTGTGTGCCAAAAAGACCGAGCTCCTTAACGTTTCTGAACTCCTAAACGAGCCAGACAGTTCACATTACACTGAGCAGCAGGGTTCTCAGAGTGAATAAGAATTTGGGAATTTTATTAAGATCGGAAAAGATTTGAAATGAGAGGCTCTAATGATAGTCAAGATGTACAGTAGAGTTCAGTTTCATTACTGGTCATATTTTTTTTTTTTTTTTTTTTGCAACTTATCCAGTTTCCATTTCCAGCAAAATGTGATCTCCATCGTACGGTTGCACTTTATCCAGTTTCCATTTCCAGCAAAATGTGATCTCCATCGTACGGTCAGACAGTTTTAGTTCTCGTTGTTGTTGTTGTTGTTGTTGGTTTTTTGTTTTTGTTTCTGGCCAGGGGCTGAGACAGATGTTTCTTTGTGGCACACTGTGTTTTCCTAGCACACAGTGTCCATAATAGTCAAAACTGATTTGAACAAGATGTGAAATTCCATTTGTGTTCCTTTGGCAGTAAGTTCCAAGCTGAAAAAGCAAAATAACACTTCCTTTGATATTTGGGTTGTTTTACATTTTTATGAAGACAATCAACACATAAATTCATTTTTGTTAATGTTTGAAGAAAGAGTTGCTGGAGGCTGCCACAATATGTTATTGGGGTTGTACCATCCACTTTGCAGTAGGTTTATCCATTAACTCAATATCAAACCCAGTATAGTATATTCAGTTTAGTCCTCAATAAGATGTTTTTCTCAAGTGTTGGATGATTATTTAAAAAAAAAACAACTGCATGATCGAGGTCTGAACACATTTCTTCGAAGTTGATGTTGGTGGTGGATTGTTTTTGTTTTTTTGACTCAGTATGATCCTTATCTGTTAATAATTGAAAGCGCATTAAACTGAATTTGCAAACTATTGCCCAAATAGACATCCGATGGCTTATATTTTTATAATTCATAGATGCTATTTTCTGATGTATGAATGATTTATATTTCATTTTCTCACAATTTAAAGGCATTTAAGTGGTACAGTACATGAGGTACTGTAATATAAAACCACTTTCCAGTAAAAACTAAGGTTCTTTAAAATGTCAAAACAAGACGAAATACAAACAGTCTTGATCTAAACTTAGTTGCATTGCATTTCTGAGATAATCCAAAGGGATTTCAAAGGGTTTTATGAGTCTTAAGAGGAAGGATAATTTTCTCAGTCGACAAAGGAGCATGTAATCCTTCGACTTATTTTAAAATCACCAAATGGGGAGATACATGGTTTTCAGGGATAGCCGACTGTTCGATCTAATTTAGTAAAGTCTGTTTAACCTGATAGTGTTTGTGTTGCTAGGAGACAAGTGAGAACATCTGGTCAGCTGTTTACACTTGTGAGTGGCAAAAGATTTTTAAGTTGAGAAAAACGTGAAACCGACAGAGACTGTGGCTGGAAAATAAGCCCCTGGTCCACATTACTCTGTATTTGGTGTGTTCTCCAGGGACCATCTGAACAGTACAAACATTTTCACCGAACCCTGAATGTCACAGACTCACAATAATGGTTTAACTCACTTCATCACATATACAGTTACAACCATTTGTGGTGTGAAATAAGCACACACATTAACAAACACATGTTAATTCATCATTTTGAATTAATAGTTTAATTAAACCCTCCCTTAAATAGTGATTGTCACAGCACAGCATAGGCACAGCAGTGCTGTCAATCTTTCAATTTCTCCATATATATCAAAATAAAAGTGCACATGGTGAATGAGTAAAAGCTGTTTAAAGACTAAGGAATGGCATGTCTGGTTAACTAGTTCAAAACCTACAGTAGTGATCAAGTATTACTTCCAAGGCCAAAGAGCACATTATTAATTAACTAAATTAGTTTGCAGGGATTACACAAAAATGAAAGCCTAACCAGGATACTACAGTATCAGAGTTCAGGGTGAGTTTCTGCTCTGTTCTGTTCTTGATTGGCTTTTGGGAGGGTTGCATTCCAGCCACCATAGCCGTCATTACCTGAGATGGCATTGCGTCTGCAAAAAAAAACCCATTGGTTAGTCGCGAACCTAGAAGATGAATACCTAAAGTCACTAAATGATAATCATATTTGGGAAATAAACAACCAGGTGTTCATTTGGCCCCAGCATTCAGCCCACCTCTGACCTCCTGCTATGGGGAAAAAAATTTGGAAATGAATCTGAGTTTTGATAACGAACCCGGCATCGAGCATACCTCTCCGACCGGAAGCCCACATGTCAATCCTCAGCGATAGCCTGGCAGACGGGACTTGCTGGAAAGCTCTTTGTCCGATCTGCTGGCATGCTCGGTTTATCAACTGTCATCATCTGCAGATAGGTTGTAAATAATGCCCACAGCTTCACCCAGGCACCAACCACAAGTCATAACTGTGGTGATTTATTTCCCAGATGAAATGCGAAACGGAAACAGTATCAATGGGACTCTTTCGGTTTGTGACTGAAGTTGTACTGGAGAGGTGATGATTACGTTTTTTTATCGTGTGCTGAAGTCTTTTAAATGGCTTTAGTTGTGAAGTACACAAACCCAAAGTGCAGATATGAGGTGAACCAACCCGAGAGCCTCCATGACTGGTTTAAGAGTTAACCTGTGAAAAAACAAACTAATCTCAGGGGCATGTCAATGGCTAAATCCTTAATCCCCAGTGCGAGGCTCCCCAGCTCGCTTTGGGCACAGGATAACCCACTTATATGAGTATGTTTTCTCAGAGTTAATGGGTTATTTGAGGTCTTGACAGAATGAAATTCGAAGATAATATATAAAGTATATAGGTGAAGTCCAGTTCCCGCGTTCAAATGTGCTTGCACACCTGCAAATGTTGGGCTGAATCATCACAAAATCTTACTCCTACAGGACATATCAGCATTCTGAGTAAGTGTTTTTCCCTCTGCATTGTGTTGGGATCTAACAAGCCGGTTTCCCTCATCAGTCATCAGTTTTTGTTTTTTCCATCACTTTCCGAAAAACCATGCCTTTTCTTTCCATTAAAGCCCACTCTCTCAGATTAGATGGATGTCAGTAGTGAAATATAGGTTATGATCCTGGGTAATCCTAGAATCTCTAGTCTGCGTTTTATGGTCCAGAGTGGCCCTGATGCTGCTTCTGCTGCTGCTGAGTCTTGCTGGTCCTCTAATGACCTTCCCAGACTTCCATCTGCTGCAGCCATTGTTGGAAATATGGCTTTTTGTTTTAGGCCGTGGGAGCAGGAGGACTATTTCTCACCACCTTCCCTCCGAGCTTTGATAAACTGCACCTTGTCTGCGCAGTAGAGATTTTAGAGAGCTGCTGGCGAGGTACGGGACTTTGGTTTCACTCAGGGACAATAGTGCCTCTGTAGAGAGCAGGTTATCTGGCAGCACTGATACTTTTGTAAGGCGGCCGAGATCTGCGCTGCGCTGCAGACGAACCTCCGGCTAGACGTGTGTCATCGAGAGGGAACACAGAAGTGAAGCGGCTTTTGTTCTTCTTCTTGCTTTTAAGAATCTGAATACAATAAATCAATTGTGTAGCGTTAAAAATCAAGTAGTGCTGCAGTTCTGTAACAGTTAATGACATGTCTGGTTACACTTCTTTTAAATCTAAATAAACCACAAACAATACATTTTTTCACGTCTGACATTAATAATTAATAAGTCAAGAAGTGCTGTGTGCTATATGACTGATATTAATTATTAAAAGCTCTTCCATTGGCCTCCCATTCAAAGTGATCCAGGGTTTGTTGTGTTGTAAACCTGGCTATTAAATCCATTCTGTAGTTTGTATACATCCACCGGGAACACGATGTGGAATAAGTGAGTGAATGTGGTTACTCATTGAACTGATTTGTGTCCTTGTTTGTACATGGTGACAAAGTCATCCACTGCATTTATGACCTTTCCATGATCCACTGCCTGTGCATGGAGTCTACAGTGGAAAGAGACCCTGGAACTCAAGTTGGAAAAAAAAGCCCTCTGATATCTTACCATCTCATCATGTCGTGTTAAAAGGGAAAAGAGACCACGGCTCCAGTTTAGAAACCGAGCCCGTCTAAGTATGGTTATCTCCAAAAGCCGATCTTACTTGAGGGAGTTTTGCTGTCATTTTGTGATATTTGTCTGTTTTTGTTCTTTTGCCTTGGGGCAATGTTTTGGCCCTGCTTTGTGGACTAATAATTCTCATTTTGTCAGGGATGTGAAATATATTGATGGATCATTAGTAGTGTTTAAGAGTGCCTCTTAGTACAACTGTCAAATTGGCCACAGAATAACACAGTCATTATTTTTTGTATATATAAGACATAGCTGAGAGAAGTACTCAATTACTGAGTTAGTTGATCGGCAGAAAACCAATTATTTGTCCCATTTCCCAAAGCAGTTTTTCATCTTTCAAGTCATTCAGCAAAAATACACAACATTCCCTTGCTCCAGCTTATCAGTTTTAAGGTTTTGCAGCAATAAATTGGATGTCTTTGGGTTTTGCACTGTTGGTTTGACAAAACAAGCTATTTGAAAACATTACCATGGCCATTCGAAAATTGTAAGAGGGATTTAGCACTTTTTGATATTTTATTGACCAACCAATGCAAACAACAAGACAATGATCTACAGATAAATTGAAAACATATGTGACTTTTTCTAAGTTTAAGTTTAAACCGTAATTAACTCTTGTATTAAGATACAGTTGGGATATTGAAAAGTTTATCTTCTATAAACATATTTTTGTATGTGCATTTATACCAAAATAAGAAAGAAAATGCATAGTAGTATTGGCATTTGTTGACATGAAAGAAATATGCTATATTAAGCATCCTCAAAGAACTATTGGTGCATCCCCACCTTTTGCTGTTTATCTGTATGTACTTTACTAAATTTTGAAGACTCACAAGTTCACACTGGATAGAAAACCTAGGGAAAATAGTGTGAGAAAAAATGGATTTCTTGGTTTTAGATCAACTTGTTTGCTAAAATAAAGAAAATTATTTAAACTTTTCATTGGCTGGTATATGTCTACCAATGTACTGTACACTCCCTTTACATTTATACCAGTTGCAGCAACTGAAACATTTCTTGCCAGATAATTTCAGTTTTGAAGGAATTTCATGTTTTTCATTCATCTGACGAAACGGTTTTTAAATGTGTCTTGTCTAGCCGGAGCTGCTAAAACAGTAAATCCACTGTAGTAGCGAAGGTAAAGGTGGAAAGTGGGCACTGAACACGTTTCCATCCTGCAGGCTTTTGGCTTGGATGAAAACCATGGCTCTAAAACACTGCAAACCCTGCACAAGAGAATTTTGCATCACAGTTCAGTGCAGTGGGACAGTGAACACAGTCTGAGGCCTTTTTTTTTTTTTTTTTTTTTAGGGACAAATAGTTTTGTTTGTTTTCAGCACTGAGCTATATGGATCTTAGTGTCACAAGGCAGATGTGAACAAGATGGATGGGCTGGTGCATGCATCAAAGGAAATATCACAGCATGGGGTGAGAAAGAGGAAAGTCAAGGATGCACAAACAAACATCCAAAGGATGGAGTGAGATCTTTGACTTTGGAATTTGTGCCCACGATTAATTGTTCACCAACGAGGCCTTTTTTTCTAGTTGCCGCTGCTTCACTTTAGCGTCCAATTTTGAGACAAGAGCCTCTCACCATTTTCCTGAAGACCTCCTGCAAGTGTGGCATCTTCCCTGATGACCTCCACGTCGTTCTGAGGAACAACCCTTCAAACGGGACTCACCCAAAAGAGGAATCCCCTACAGGGAGGAGAACAATAGCTTCACCAACAATTCTCTATCTCAGAATATTTCACAAGAAAGCACTGGTTGAAGGGTGGTGGCTGATCTTTAAAGCTTGCTTTGCTGTTACATTTAGCAACTTCCTGTGTGATCCATTGGCCTATTAAACTGACTGGTGCAATTTAAGATGTGAGTAACTGTTAGTTGTGTGAACCCTGTGCTATATGATGGCTAATTTGTCCAATTTTTTAAATGAATTTCTGCATTTGTCAAAAGCTATTGGGATGCAGTTCCAGGATGTTTAATTTCTAATTCCCTTTGCAGTGTAATGGGGGGGGCTTCCTGCCTCACATCCTGATTAAGAGGATGTTGGAGCTCTTTAACTGCTTTAACCTGAAGCATTAGGCTCTTTTCCATTTGTTTGTATTGGCTCCAGTCTAGTCTATTGCTTAATGGTTTTACTTCCACACTCACAATTGTAAACAATGCAGGATGTTTAAGAATCATGGGCATAAAATTGTTCAGCTGGACTTGATTTGAATTTACTGCAGCCAAAAATATCGCTTAGGTTGTGGGTTCATATGCAAACATCAAAAACTTCATTCACAGAATACACTGGGTCTGAGACCCCTTTCTTAGACTTTTGGACCCCTCTGTACATGATTGTTTAAGCCTTTCAAGAGAATCCTGATCAGACTTGCCTGATAGTTTTCATCGCCCAGCTAACTATCAAAAAAAAAAAAACGTTTTCTCTGCCAGTGTTGTTAAGGCATTACATGCTTCACTGCAAGGGCGTGGTGGAGTGTCAGTCAAGACAGTATGTAACTTTCCGGCATTATTTAAAAGATAGATAGTAGAGGCAAGTAATAACTAGTCATATAAAAATAAAGGGGGATTTGTCTATTTTGGTCTTCAAAAAGGATTAAGGTAGAAAAGAAAAACAACTCCAGGGAATTTTGTATGCTTCCATCTTGCATTCAACAGCACTTGGATTCCAGCCTTTAGAATAAAATAGAACTTACTTTTACAGAGCAGTTTCTCACGAGCAAAGTAAACATATGCAGACATGCAGAATCACTTGTCAACTGATACCTGTATTGCCTGCAGGTTTATTCTAGTCTAGACCCCCTGTCACATCTTTGAACGGGCCCGGTATTGAAAAGTTGCAGAGTGCAAAGCTTGAATTCTCAGTGTACAGTTACTGTTACTATTGTGGTAGGTTTCTCTGGGCTTCCTAGTAGTTGTGTCCCCAACAGAAAATATTTCAATAATGCTGAAAATTGGCCAGTATACATGGGTGATAGACGAGATAATGGGAGAACATACATGAAAAAAAATATTAACAAAGGAATAATGGAAAGTGCATAGGAAAGAAATTCACATCTAACCACTGTGGCTCATGTGTAGACCAAACTTTGAATGAATGTCTCCCTCCCCGCAAAAAACCCATAAGTCTTTGGACAAAAGGTTCTTTATATGGGACTCTGTTGTGTTCTTTGACACAGGCTTATCTGTCTTCCTTGACCTTAGCCTGCCATGTAGACATGACTTTACTGCCCTGTGTCAACAGTGAGGAGAAAAGCATCCGTGTTGGCTAGAAGCTACAAAGGCTGTGAGGGTAACAGAATCCATTTATGTGTGTTGGGCAACTGTCCTACATACAAATATCATTAGAGAAAAATGGCTTTTGCTTTGAAATGGTAAAAGGACTGAGAGTTCACAGCCTTGATAGAGGCTCTACGTAGACACTGCGGTGCTTTAAGTTGAACGCTTGTCAACACGACTATGGTGGTTAAATGACAATGCTAGCATGCCGGTGTTTACCAGGTATCATGTTTAGTGTCTTCATCCACAAAGTAGCTAAACATTTGCTAATTAGGTCTAAATGCAAATTGCAGTCGAGGCTGATGAGAAATGTCATTAGTTTTCCAGATATTTGGTCAAAAATGATTGACCGATTGGTATTAGATGAATGGCTGTGCCAAATTTTATAACAGTCCATCCAATAATTCTGAAGACATTTCACTCAAAGCCAAAATTTTCAACCTCAATGAGGTGCTAGGAGAAAATTCAGGAAACCAACCTGTGTCATCGTGAGTCACCCTCACCCATGTCTGTACAAAATTATGCTCTGCTCCAACCAGTCTTAAAGTATAAGACTTTGACCAGCTGACAGAGATATAAGAAAAGTTAGGGGACCACCAAATTCATCAGCATTCATCCACTGGGCACCATGCATATCCGTACCAAGGTTTGTTGCAATTTATCCTATAGTAGTTGTGATATCTCAACGTGGACCAAAGTTGTCGACCAACTAACTAACTGACCCGCTCACAATGAAATTCCTAGAGCCGTGTGGCCAGTGGGACTAAAATATTTTTGCACAAGTGCTCAATCAGATAGTTTGGTACATGCCTAAAACATTTATCTCGTCATAGACCAGAAAAGTATAATTCTCGTGAGTAAATTACAGACGTTCGTCCTTGTGGCATGTCTCATGCTGGGCTGTGTTAGAGAAGGAAAAGAAGATGTCAGCCCTTCTCCTGCCATACTTCCGGCATTTTATAAGCCGGATGCATCGGTGTTGTAAATCGTGTGTTTTTTCTTTCCAGTCATTTACAGATGAGATGACATCATTTTTCATAATATCATGGTGGTGAAAATGCTCGGCTGCGGAGTTGGTCCGTGATTTGTTTTGACTCCAGGAGCACTAAAGCATAACATACACTAAACTCAGCCCCCCTTGTGTACTACCTTTTGTAATTGCCTAGTAAGTTTCAACAACACAAATGCTTCATTGAGTTCAGAATTAATTTCCTGGTAGGGCTTTGAGCATAACATCTTCATTGCCACATGTTTTCATAATAGAACCCAGATTCCTGTTTCAACAAAAAAAGAAAAAGGGAATTCTGCTTGCTTTACTAGAAATGTTTCCTACCATAAAAAAGCTGGAACTGACACCCTTAATGCAAGACTGCCCACTAGACCTTTAGTAAGGGCCATACATTTTAAGTATATTCCCATGCTCTGCATCATATATATATAGCCCCATGACACTTAAAGAATCACTGCTTAAATGATCAATATCTACTGCTCTCTCCTTTCATTTGCATAACAAACCGCTTAAGCTTCGTAGCCATGTGGCTAGGTGGAGGATGGGTTCCCTGGTAGAAATACCCTGGAGTGTTTAGTTGGAAAAGTGCCAGGTAGTAAGGATTAGCCCTCAGGACCTGCATTATAACACTACATCAACAACCTTTTCCTGAGCTGATTAGGAGTCAGTCTGAGATTTTTTTTTTTTTTTAATATGAATCAACTTGTTTAGCTTTTTATCCAAGTATTATTGCAATAATCAGAAACCCATAATATTTCCTGGAGATTAAACAGACTCAAAACCTAAATGGGGTTTTGAGGTCAAAGGACATGTAAACAACCCACTGAATTTGATTTTGTCAACCAGTTGAGCTAGAGGTATTTAAAATATGCATGTTAGACTGGCAACGGAAATTGCCTTTTCCCTCTCTTCTTATTGTTATTCTGGCTCGGTAAGTCAACATTTTGAATACTTTTATGAGCTAATGCCTTATGCTTCCAAGAAATGAAGTGATCTGAACTTTCCAAGATTTATTCCAGGTTTTTAAATGTTTGGCACCTGTTGACTGATTGAAAAACATCCAGAAGGAGATCCAGGGTTTGGAGCTGGAAACATCATTACATCTGCCGAGCTGCTGAGATCATGTTTGTAATGGGCAAAACAGTCTCAACACGAGGTCCATTTAGGAGAAGTTCTGGAGCTATTGGATCATATCACACCATCTTTCATAGAAATGTTCATGGAATTGTAAATGTTCAAATTTTGCTTTTTCTGGGCACATTGAGGAATTCTTGTCCTTGTTGGCTTAAAGGTGAAGGCTAAAAGTTCATTCTTCAGTGTCGAAATAGTAGTTCACAAAATATCTCTCAACAAGATCCAGTTAGAAGCTTTTTTTTAGGAGCTTTCAATTGTATCACGGAATGGAGTTTGCCCTGTTGCCTAGATTTCCATTCTCTGGAGCTCTTGAGGGATTTTTCACCCATTCTGGCTTTTATCCAATACTAAACATTGTAATGTGTAATACAAGGCAGTTATTGCATTAAAGATGGCTTCATGTTCTGTCTACAGTGGATTGAGTTATGAGAAGAAGCAAGCTCTTTTTAACCCTGAGTTGAACACTGAATAACCATAGCGACCCAAAGGTTCTGCCTGTACACTCTACACTCTCTGGAGTAGTCGTGAGAGTACATCATCCAGGTTTCATACATTGCGCTTCTGAGCCAGGGTCCTTGTGTTCAGCAGTGTAGCTGATAGCGACAAAAGAGTGTAGTCTGCCAAGTCTAATGCCTTTGATGACTGATGCAACACAGCCAGGCCTTAGGTTGTGCAAAAGCGCCTCTGTGTCTCTGTAGTGAGGGGGTGGCCTTGAAACAACCACCCTCCTCAGTCATGATCATCAAAAACAAGCTAACGCATTGTTTTGGAGCTTTGTTAACCGTATGTGATGTGCTTTTTTTGTCAGGAACAGGATAAACCCCCTGCACGTTAACAATGGAGAAAATCTGAGCCGTTGGGCTTGTGGGAGAGGTGTCCGATGAAAAACTAGCACCATTTTCTGTCAGTCCTCGCTGTTCACACTACTATGGTGAAGATAGAATTGCTCTGAAAATACTCTGGAGATTATAACAAGGCACTCGGGGGCCCCGAGTACTTGGCAGTGGCACCTCATTGCATTTCAAGCATTTCAGTTTGATGTGTCATCAGGAAGACGTAGCTTAAATTTTCTGAGCTTTTCTGTGCAAATTGAATTGGTCACGCTTTTGGTGAGTACAACGCAACATGTAACAAAATACCCTTTCACAGTGTTGAAAATTACGAGAACTCCTCGGCTGTACAAACTAATTCCCAAAGCTCCATTTGTCCCTGACTTTTGCTCTTTGCCAGTGTGGATGAGGAAGAAACTACTCATCAGTGGATTTAAGTGCCTGCTGATGTGTAAAGCAGAGGTTAAAATGATGAGTAAAGGCTGAGCAACAAAGTAAAGCTTACTAATGCAAACCCCAGGGCATTTGTTGAATATTCCTTTTATGGGATCTCTCTCTAAAGACTTCAGTGGGGCAGAGTTGCTAGAGACATGACTAAGGCAGTAACAGAGTAGTTGGCAGGCAGCACTGTGAAACAGTGGTTAGACCTACACAGAAATGAGCCCGTCAGCAATTGTGCTAAAAATAAGAAAGACCCTTAAGAAGAAAGGCTACCTCAAAGAGTGTCTCTTTCCTTTGTTTAGATGAGGTGAGGACTCCAGTGAATGAGAGTTATCTGTCCTCTCTGTTGACGTGCACCAACCTGGGCCTGCTGTTCTACACTGGGAATGCCTAAACCAACAGGGGATTCCCATATCACAGCTGCTCTCTCCTGTTGGAATGATGTGTGAAATGTGTGGGTTTCTTTGCTTGTGGTTGTTGTTTTTCTTTCTCTGTCGTTCTTTGCCTCCTATTCCTCCGCTCCTCTTTTCCAGACATGGCTCAGTGGCGGTTGGTGGAGGATGGGGTGTGTGTGTGTGTGTGTGTGTGTGTGTGTGTGTGTGTGTGTGTGGGGGGGGGCATTGTGCAGTGAGTTAGCAGCAGTGCACTCAACGCCCACTCCCTCTCCCGTCTTCCTTTCGTGCTTCCTGTGGGATTGAAGAGGAGTATGGTTTTAACAGGGAAGGAGGAGGAAAAAAAAAAGGACGGGAGGTGGTGGGGAGGGTTGTCTTGGCTAGAATGGGCTTAGACATAGAGAATGCCTGGACGTTAAAGAGGAAGTGGGTTGAATGTCCAAACTTTTCACGAGAATGGTGGGTACATTATTGGAATTTCAATAGGGCTCAGGCTAACGGAGGTTGTGTGAGTTTTGGGTAACAGGGGTGGGATTGTTTTGTGCGCCTACAGAGCACTAATGGACTTTCCAACAGGGTACGTGAGAGAACTGTCTGACTGATTATGTGTATTGCTTGATTATTTGGACCTCATATGTTGGTAAAAGCTTGAGAATAATAGGAGTGCCACTTTGTTTAACTAATTCCAATAAACTCGGTTCCCAGTAATTAAGCCTTTTTTTTCCCAATACATTTTCTATTATTTATGGTTTATTTACCTCTCCTGTCATGCGTAGCACCATTGGGTAATGAATACATCAAGTTTTGAGATAAATTTTCAGTATGTTAATTATTCACAGTTGTAGCTTAAACAATAACCAGCATGAATACAATAAAAGATCATCTCGTAACTTTTCCCACTTATCTCCTGTTGTTGCCATAAAACAGATTTGGATTTATTCTTCCAGGTACTGAGATATTCCTGTTTGAGATTTCAGTCTCTAGGCCGAGTAAAATGGAAGTGAAATGAATGGCCACCTTAAGGCAGTGAAGCAAACTTTACACACGACATGTTTGCTGATATAGGTGACATAACATGCTGTCCAAGCACCGATTTAGTTTTATCTGACTTAGTTTTATCTGACTCCATAACAGCTGAATGCTTCCCTATGTTCACCAGCTGGCTGCCAACTCTCTCTGTCTACCATTTTTTGCTGGGCAGGTAGCGAACAGTAGGTTTATCGCAGCTTCCTGGTTGAAAGCAGCTGCCCTGTTGCAACCGGAAACAGCAAAACAGTAAAAGCTGTGGGTTTGGAAAACCAAAAACGCTGAGTTGAAAGATACTTAAACTTTTTAGAGTTGTGGGCTACTCGAGTTGGTTGTGTCATTACTTTGCCAGCAGTTTTTTTTTTTTTTCCCAGAAACAAAGTCAGTTATACTGGATAATCTCCACACCTCAGTGTGAACAGTCTGGGACTACTTTCTGCAAAAGAACTAGTTCCCATGAAAACTTTTGACGATGAGGTCTGTGAATCATCTAAAATGTGAGAAGCAATGTTTCCAGTTAGTGATGTTTTTGTTGAATTGTTCTTAAAGGTATTTTTTTTTGTCTAACAATAAACATAAAAAGGTCTGTTAATCTAATTTGTATTGTGATGACAACAGACATCTTGGCAAATATTGCAACACTTGGGCTAATAAAACCGAAACCATCAAAATTTTGGAAGAAAATTAAAAAAATGTGTTTTGCCACTCAACATGTGAGCCACATTTAAATCAGTAGTATCAATATGCTTTATAATAATCTAAATCCAACACTTAAAGAAAAAAAATGACTCTAGAATTCTGAACTGGTTCTGGTTCCTGGATCCGCCATTATTATTGACTTACATATATCCCTTAAGCTCTTAGAAATGCTGATGACAGTGTGCAGTGTGAGTATACATACTGCACTTCTGTGTTTGCGCAGAACCTAAATTTGCAGTTTCCTCACACTGAGGTAGAAGGTAAACATTATCATGGGCCCAGCTACAGGTATCTGGAGAGTTTCACTGACTGGTAGAAAGCACTCTTCAGGAGCTGAGAGTAAACATGAGCCTTTTTAGTCTTTATTTGGTTACTTTGCCGAGCTTTTAAAAGACTAAACTCCACTGACTGTGAGTCAAACTCGGGGCAGAGCCAGCCTGTGTCGTTGCAGGGGTTGAGCCGTTGAGAGGACACGCGATGTGTTCGGGGGGACACTTAGTTTGCTTGTGTTCTACAGCTGGACGCTTTAAGGACCGTCCCCTTTGTTAGCCTTTGGGGAAAGGTCAGCCACGTTCATACATCAAGTGTGAAGCATTACACCCACTCTCCACAATTTGACCCCACAGCCGGCTGCTACATCCACCACCTCGGTTGGTTAAACCACAAACCACTCCTCACTCTCTTTTTTTTTCTTCTCTTTCTCTTTTTTTCATCTCTTACTTCCTCTCCATCAGTTCTCTATCCCAATAGTACTTTAAGCTAGATTTAGATCATCCTCTTGTTCTTCTCCCCGGGAGACGACAAACCGCCACCATCTGGTTCAGCATCACAGGGTAGCCGTATGAAAGTGACCCTGTGCAAAGATCAACTTCCTGAGATGTCAGAGGGGCTTGTGTTCTTGCAATCGCTGGGGATAGGGAGGGAAGGGGGGGGGTATCCTCTGGCCCTTTTTTTCTTTGCTGAGGCCCCAAGATGTTTTCCCTAAGGAATTGATGCATCTCCCACACAAAGGAAGAGAGGAGGATATCAGGGATTTTTAAGTCTGAACTACAAAGTATGTTTATACGAATATAGGACACCACCACAGAATGCATGTATGACTGCTTGTACTGCCGGTTCTATCTTTACGTGACATTTGATCCCCCATCTCCTCCCGATTCTCAGCCAGTCAGAAAATATACGAACAGGAAGTATGAGCTTATTGCATGGAAAGAATCGAGGAAGTAGCCTTGTTGTAACTCACTTAAACTGGTAGATTTATGCTACCCTGAAATCTGAAAGTCTGGAACTTTGAGTAAGAGCAACACCAACTCTAAACTAAGGCCTGTAAGGGCCCCCCCCCCCCTCAACAGCTTCCTCTTACTGACAGAAGAGACATATGAGGGGGTTAACCATAATTCACCTCTAAATAAGGGAATTAATCTCGGCATCGATTTGTTATCAGCGGAGGAACACTGCAGAGTCAGTTACATAAGAGACTTTGCCCTAATGCTGTTGACTTGGAGAGAGAAACAAACAAGTCATGTCAGTTAGCATTGTTACTTCCCTTTAATTATGTATAAGTTTTCAGATAATACGATTATCAGACTCTGGACACAGGGTAATTGAATTGCAGGTAGTGAATGAGAGGAAGCGAACACGGCAGGGCCCTTTCTGTTGTCTGTAGAAAGGTATAACACGCAATGATTTAAATGTATAGTTGAAGGCTCAGTGTGCCAAAGACAAACATTAGATGGGTTGGAGAAGCTTATGCCGTGTCCCAGGAAGGTCTGGTTTGCATATGTGGACTTTTGCTATTTCTTCTCATTTCAGGACAAACAAAAGTTTCATCCAAATATGTAAATGAGACCTTAAATTGTGAATTCATTGCAGACTTCGAGCTTTTTACTTTGATTGATTTTGGTGTTTAACAATGGGCATGTTTACCATTCTACTAAACATCTAACCATGTTTAGTTGAATGGTTTCTCATCTGTTTACTGTAAATTTTTTATGCCCAGACCTTGATTTTATAACGATCTTCATTAGGTCTTCTTTTTACTGTCAAATAAGCTTTAAAGCTCAAAAAAAAAGAGGTTTACATTTGCTTGTGTTATAAAGGAGACGGACATAATTAATAAAAAATTCTAACATAGAATATGTGCAATCCAATACAAGAGCCATTCATAATTTTGGATTTCTTAAAAATTCAAATTTTGAAATTTTGTTGAGAGAGGCTTTAGAGAGAGAGAGAGAGAGAGAGAGAGAGAGAGAGAGACTTTTTCAGGCTATAGTTTATAATTTTGTCATATTGGATAACATCCTATAATTTTTTTGTGAATCTACCCGTTATACCCAAAATTTCACTTTAAAAAAACTTTCAAACACTAAATGGTAACATTTTTATAACCTCTCTCTGATTCAATCTGGGAGAGAATTATAGTTAATTAAAAATAGGGATTTGACTTGTCCTCACTGCAGCAGTAGCACAGGAATTCTCAACAGGAGTGTGGTATTTCTTTGAAAGTCAGAAGCAAAATCCACCTTTTGTTGTGCACTATATTCTCTTTGTGTCATTCGGACCCAGACAAAGAGCTAATTATCTCCCATAAGAAGTTTAGACAGTCTCTTCTGCAGTCGCACAGATCCTGTAGCCTCAAGAAACAAATATCTACCCACACACCCTCGACTACCAACACTAGTCCCCAAGTAAACATGAAATGATTGATATGTGACCGCACAGAGAAACAAGCTTACATGATTAATGGTCAGGTTTATCAAGTCTTTTGACTAGCTCTGACTGGCTGCTGATCAACGCACAGCAAACCAGGGAAAGTTTTCTACACCTCAGTGTTGCACACTCACACACACATGCCAGTGCACGCACACTCCCCGCACACGCATGCATACAGCACCGAGGTGGAGATATAGCGAGCAGACCTGCCACTCCTTGCTCCTAGAGTTAAGTTCTGGCCATTTTGTGACGACAGCACATCTAGAGGAAGTGAAGCAATCGGTAATTAGTCTTTGTCACAGTATCAGTTACGTCTGTGCAGCCTCCTCCCTTGCATTTAAGCAGAGTTGAAACCCTGTTTAAGGTATATTTGATGAGTCAAAATTGAATCAGGTGCCATGGAAAAATAGGGTTCTCTGGAATTTCCAATCCTTTAGTCATCCGCTGTTCTCTGTCTCCACTGGCAGACAGGTAGTTCACAAGTTGTGCAACCTTTTTATGAGAGTCATTTTCATTTGTAGAAGGCTGTGTTGTTAAAAGAAACCGATAGTGTAGGTAGAATTATGAGGCCGTCTTTCAGTTATCACCTCTGTGTTGATACATCCCGACCTTGTGTGTTGCAGCCTAATGAGGAAGTCAATTTATGGTTGTAGAATATCAGATCATCTGCTATCTGTAACGAGGTTATGGAATCAACAACTGGGGAAGGAGAATGTTTGCCAGGGCTACATTGCTGTTTGCTCAAACAATCAAGGTTTTATATTTTTGGTTCTTTGTTTTTCTTCCTTTATTGGCCAGTACAATTATCATCTTCAGTTGCATGAAGTTTGCACAAACCTTAGTCGCCTGCCTCAGGCAGCCCTTGCTGATCATCGTAAATATTAACAGAGCAAAACATTCAGACAGGAAACAGGCTGCATGTATGCATCTGGGAGATATACATAGATGTGCTATGTATGGCATAACAACAAACCATTTGAACATGATTAGCATTCCTGTTAGCAAACTGTCATTTGGGATGTCCAAATCAGATGATTAATATTCACAGCTGCACAGTCCTGACAACCTTTTTTGATTATTACAGTTTGGTTTCTCATTAAGAGTAATAATTAGGGGGCTAATTACATCTCACATGGCTCCTCTAATTAAAACGGTCAGCTGGCTTTTGCTAGTCTGTCTGTGTTCCCTGGGCGTTTTTCGCTGCTGGACCACAGGGTCCATATCAGGGAGATCCCTCGTGGACAAACTAATGAGGAGGAAGAAGAGGGAGGGTGGGAGACAGCTGTTTGTGGCTAATTCTCGCTGATTTTTTGCCCCTCGCTTTTGGTTTGCGTGGACACAACACAATGAACCTGAATAAAATCCGCAGTGGAAAGACTCCTGGCATCTCATACTATTTTGACTAAGCTGAAAGATGATGTCATGTCTTTTTTTTTTCGGAAATGTTTCATCGTAGTTAGATTAACTGTTATGTACTATATGGTGCTGTGAGGTGTGTCTCAGAATTTTGGAGTGTATGTTTTGGCTTTCTTAGCAGTCAAGAGCAGACATGTCGTGGAATGTGACCCAAGAGATGTTGCACCAGAACCGTAATTTCTACTGCAATAAAAGAGAGGATGAGTCTTTTGTTTTCCTGAACCTATTTCTCAAGTTTACCCATAAGTTAAGACTCGAAAGGGAGAAGTCAGTTATGTGCTTAATATGTCTAAGTGCATAGTATTTGTGTGTATGTAGGGCTGCCTGTGTGTTGAAGGGGTGTCAAACACAGTGCCAGTCGGAACCTGTCAGACCAGCTTGGGACGACTGAAGGATGACAGGAAGACTTCCTGTTGTGTATGCATTCCTCCTTTAAAGACTGCATTCACTAAGAATCAGCCTAAGTCTGCTGCACTTATCAGCAATACTGCCTTCCTTATCTAAACATTTTGTTGCGTAATTCCATACAGACTACCTATCAGCCCACAGCTGTTGTCCTATGAATCCCTCCATCGACCCATTTGTTGTTATTGGAACTGAAACCAAGATAAAGTCCATAGATCAGCATTTGATTCAAGCCGTTAGATGTTATTTAGTAATTTCAATAAGTTGTCTCTAAAATGTGATATGCTGAAACTAGGTTGAGGTTATCGAGACTGTTATTAATTATGAGATTTCGAGATCTAAAATACCCCCAAGAAACACACTCATAAATCTCATGGATCTGTGACATCCCAAATCTTTTCTCCGAAATGACACAGCCTGGAGATGCGGGTTGCAGTGTTTGTTTTAACTAGCCCGCATAGCAGTGGAAAGATTTAGGCCCCTGCCAGTATAAATACAACCAGCTCACTTTGACACATGGGCCAGAATTTGCTCTGTCGCCGAGATTTGATTCCTAATGTCGATGCAACCCAGATCGCTTATTTTCACATGAAGCACTGCCCAAGTTGTGACTGCGCAGACCAAATTCACAAAAAGACACACAGACAAACAGAGACAGAAAGTCATAAATTGAGGCAGTGTGTTACATAAGCAGTGGACTCTCTTGACTGACAGCACTGAGGAACTTTGTGACACTACACTGCAAGTCCAGATGATTTTTACAAAGTTTGCATTAAGTTTTACAACTAACAATCAAATAAGTCTTAAAAATTCCTTTTCTCTTTTTTCTTCTTTCTTTCCCTGCAGTATGCCAAGGCATCACCAACCGTTTAAACCTTCTGGGCTCCAAAGAAGACCACTACCTGAACATGGTGAAGACCTACAGCAACTGCACTGTGGTCCTGGAGAATCTAGAAATCACCTACATTGAGAGCCACCGTGACTTGTCCTTCCTCAGGGTAAAGACTGCACTTGCACACAACGGATAGGAGGAGGTTACCTTTTATCTGCTTTGACTTTTGTATTCAGTGGTCTAGTGCCAGTGTGCCAGACTATCTGTGTCCTTGATGTTCGCAGGCTCTGCACGGCTCCTATCACCTGGCTCCAGATAATTAAAATCACTCAAGAGTGAACCCATAGTCACAGATGGGTTGTTGTGTTTGTAAGCCTTTGGTTGGAGCTTTGCTTGAACTCCAGCTGTAACGACATGGTTGTAAAAACTCGGGAGATGTGATGAGGGACCACACACGCACTCGCATGCAAACTTGCACACACAAACGTAAATAATATATACTCAGCAGATATCACACTGTGGTTGCAAGGATGTAATTTCCGCCCGGGATGGGGGGAGACATGTCCTTCTTAGTTTTTTAAATCCTATTTTTATTTTATTTTAACATGGAAACAAGATTAGAAATCTAGGGATAGTGTATTAATAATGTAGTAATTTATATTACATTTCCACTTCTTTTGTTAAACCTCTATTAGGGATTAGGGATTACCAGTTTCACCATATTGTGTTATAAGTTTTATACAGATATACACAAATGCAGGAAACAGCCTTCACATAACGTGTATTTTGTTTTATTTGTTGCTGACAGAGCTTCTAAGTTCCTTGTCTACCCAGTTCTGAAACCAAAGATTCAACCTTTATTTAAAGCTATTTAGTCAGCTCAGCAAATTTGCTACCTCAGTCCACAACAAACAGCTATTTTTCTATTTTTTTTCTTCTGCAGTCAATTGAAGAAGTGGGCGGCTATGTGCTGATTGCCCTCAACACAGCTCCCACAATTCCTTTGGAGAACCTGCGCATCATTCGAGGTCATTCCCTCTATGAGGGAGCGTTTGCCCTTTCTGTTCTTGCCAATTATGACAAAGCTACAGGTCAGGGCACCAAAGAGCTTCTTCTGACCAGCCTGACAGGTCGGCCCAGCTCTTTTTGTAATTTTTCACAAAATCTCAGTATTATAATAAAACTCTAAATATAGAAACATATTCAAAATCACATTCTCTTGCAGAAATTCTTAAAGGGGGTGTAAAGTTTGGGACCCAGCAGCTATGCAATGTGGAGACAATACAGTGGTATGATATTGTCAATGCCGAGGGTAAACCCAAGATGGAACTCCCGCTGGCCAGCAACAATCCGCTTTGTAAGTGATGCATTTTCATGCAAAAGTAAAACTCTGCAGAAGTAATTCCTTGTGCATCGCTGAAGAATTTCCATAGTTTGGAGTAAAATTCTCATTCTCATTCTGTTCTTTTCTTTTTTTTACAGGTAAAACATGTGACTCGAGCTGCTTAAACGGTTCATGCTGGGCACCTGGTCCTCAAAATTGTCAGACTTGTAAGCTCTGATCTTTGTTTTTAAGATGAAATCTGTAAAATTTTCAGTAAAATTAATAATTGTCAGTGTACAGTATATCCATAGCTATAGTGTGGTGACACATACTGTGGTGACACACTAAAAACACTAAAAACACAGTAAACTTTAAACTGAGAAACAAGGAGTCTCTCTTTGCACTTATTATTTTACTTGGTCAGTTATTCAAATTTTCACTCCATACAAACAACAGCAAGTGCAAAAAACTTTGCAAATATTATGCATTGTTCTTGCCATCACTTTAATGTGCAAAATATTTTGATTTACAGCTTTAATAAGCCCCCAAATAAAAAAAAAATAATAATGGTAATAACTTGATGCTACTGGTAATTCCTTTGACTCTGACCTGACTCTGTCCTGTTCCTATGTCTAGTAACAAAGCTGAACTGTGCACAGCAGTGCTCTAAGAGATGCAAAGGACCTTCACCAAGCGACTGTTGTAATGAGCATTGTGCCGCAGGCTGCACAGGACCGAGGCCCACCGACTGTTTGGTGAGAGAAAGACGCCTTCACGAGGGGGATGGGAGCTATGATATGATTGAGGAACTGGGGAACAGACAAGCTCGAACAACAAAATAAGAAGGTTTCACTGTCCAGCACTGGATTTGGAGGGGGAAGCCACCACCAAAAGAAAGCCCTCAGTCAGCAGCATCTCTTTTAATGATCAGTATTATTATTGGTTTTAATACCAATATAACTGCTGATTAAACCTTTCGTTTGGCAGTGCCTTGAGTATGGCCCCTGGTAGCGTCTGCCCTCCCTCTCTCTGGACAGCTCTGAGGATTAAGTCGAGGCTGTGATAGAGGAATGCAGTGTTATCATTAGTGTGGGGCTCTGTTTTGATCCCCTGTGCACTGGATGACTGTTGTTTGTGCTGCAGGCCTGTCGGGACTTCCAGGATGACGGGGTGTGTAAGGACTCCTGCCCGGGCCTCATGCGTTACGACCCCAACCTGCACCAGCTGGTACCCAACCCGCATGGAAAGTACAACTTCGGGGCTACCTGCGTCAAGAGCTGCCCCCGTAAGAAAGGCTAAACAGACAAACTTATTCTCAGGTCTTGGGGATTTCAAGCCACACCTGTTACTGATGTTTTAGTCCTCATAGACACCGATATATTTGTCACCACTCACAAAAACATGCAGTTTAGCTGTTGCCTTGGCAGTCAAGATAATTAAATAAATAAATAAAACTGGCAGGCCTCACTGACCAGTATGAAACACATGATGCATGATTACGAGCTTTTTCACATTGCGGCATGCAGAGCAAGTGCCCAGATTGTCCTTCAGGGTTGTTAGACATTCAGTGGTTAAAGCGCACAGTTACAGTTTAATTATAAACTGTATAAACGAGGAAAGAAAATGATTGAGTTTCAGGGCGTGTTAATGCAAGAACTGTCCTTTCTCAGTTTAACTTACAGTGTTCTGTCCCCGTATTACTCTGTCAATACTGTATGGCCTAAAGCATTGCATGTGCCAAGCGTGATACTTGTGGTAAATCTCATATGAGATACTGTGGCTTAAAGGTGTGCTTGGATATGATATGAATGCTTGTATTTCGCAAATATTCCAGATAACTATGTTGTGACTGATCACGGAGCCTGTGTGCGGACATGCAGTGGTAACACATACGAGGTGGACGAAGGAGGGATCAGGAAGTGCGCCAAGTGTGATGGACTGTGTCCAAAAGGTAGGTGAGGGGGTTAAGCTGTCTCTTTGTGCAACCTGGGGATTTTTTCTGACTCATATACACAACACAGTTTACAGTGGTGGAATTCAAGATACATTTACTTTACTCCTGTGCTTTACTGTAATTCAGAGGTAGTTGCAACATGCAAACCATATAATCATCTTATGAAATATGATACATTTTTACACATAAATTATAGTATTTTGAATTGTTAAGATTACTTTCACGTTCCTATAATAATTTACCACTTTAAGGGAGCATGCTGTAGGCGTAACAAGTCAAAAAGATCAGAAAAATGGACATCGATACAAGACTCAGGCTTCTTGAGGCCAGATTAAGGCCGTGCCACAGCCCGATGGAGGAGGCCTAGGACAAGGAGGGTATCCAGAATATCGGAGAGAACCAGGATCGGTTGTCGGCTAGTCCACTTGCATGTCGCTGATACCTAACCTATCAGTTACAAAAAACGATCCATTGCCACAAGGGAAAGAGCACAGTCGAGGGACCGACGATAACAGGAGATGGAGGTTAAATAGGAAAATTAATTAATGAGCCATAAGTAAGAAATATAATCCACTGAATCAGTATATAGATATGGAAATGTATTAGTTACCTCTTGATCTAATGTAGGATATCCATTTAGGGAAAGTAAAAAGGGTATTAAAAGCCTAGGTCTTAGAGAAGCAGGAGAGCACTCATTGACTGCCTTGGGACATTGTGTCACCTTAATCAAAGCATCTCAATGAGGGAAAGACTCCTTCGAAAAAAAACACCTGCCGAGGAGACAGATTTCTGGCGGCAGCCTGGCTTTGTGGCTGAATTCAGCCAACACACAGTGACAGGCCAGAAGACGTCAATTATGGGACTTTTGCAGCAGTCGATTATCCACTTTTATATCACTTGACTTCTGCAAGGATAGATAAGGTCTTCTGAGATTTTTTAACTTTTTCTTCTGTCAGCCTCACCTTACAGAATTCAGGGAGGTTGAGAATATAACAGCCAGAATAGGTACATAAGTACATTATCTGTATTTAAGCTAAAGGTTTCCAAGCTTTATTACATCCAGCCTAACAGTCTAACGGTTTCGTAAAAGTGTCTGTAGCTTCTCCTCAGTCGTTATGAGGATTGTGTGTGACTAGGTCAGGTCTGTCGACGAAGGCTCTTGTTGGTTGGTCTAGACTCTGAAATGAATATTTCCTCCGCAGCAAAAGTATATTTGCAGCTAAAATGATATCCAGCAACCATACTGACTGTTATAATTAAAAAAGGAGCTGGTGTAAAGTTTTTTCATGGCGTATTCTTAGGTCAGGCCAGTAAGCGTGCAAGTGAAAAGGTACAGGCGTTGGAAAGAAGCCAGTCAGCAGTTGGACAAGTATACCGGGATTCAGCCTGTATTTTATGTGATTAGAGTCATGTTAAATTGATCAGACAAATAAACTATTCTTTTCCACTTTAACGTGACGGCTGAACAGAACATCTGTATTGGAGGGCCTGGGTAACAGTACTTTAAGAGCATTTAATAATAATAATTGTAATCATTATTAGTACTTTTACCATAGTTTTCGTTTGGGAATTGCTTCTTTTACTAAAGTAAAGGGTCTGAATACTACTTCTGACACAGTTTTCCTCCTCTAAAACACCCTAGATTTCTGCCAAAGTTAGAACAATATCAAGAACTTTGAATTAGTTTCTGTTTTAATATTTGTTTTATTAAATGGTTTGCAGTGTGTAATGGACTTGGATCGGGAGACCTGACTCACACCCTCTCTATCAATGCCACCAACATCGACTCCTTCAAAAACTGCACGAAAATCAATGGTAACATTGCCATAATCCACACGTCGTTTCATGGGTAAGTAAAGGATGTTAACAGCATTGCAGACTTCGTGCACGTCTACATCAGCTGTGTCACCTGCAGTAGATTACAGGGCACCTTTACCGATGACCAATAGCTCATATTTCCTTAATTTTTTAGGGATGCATTTACCAAAACACCACAGATGGATCCTTCCCGGCTCGATGTGTTTAAGACAGTTAAAGAAATTACTGGTAAGACTTGTAAGATGTGATTAATGCATGACTAATGCACTGTTAATAGTTTCACAAATAACAAACCATTTGTTGCTTCAGGATTCTTGTGGATTCAAACATGGCCAGAGAACACAAGCTCACTTAGTCCTTTTGAGAATCTGGAGATCATTCGAGGACGAATGAAACGGTAAGTTCCTTGTAAAGGCCCCCTCCCCCATAGACTCACAACCACTGGACTTTACGGAATAAATTTGTTTTCTAAGATCCGACCATTGTTTATCCTTCCTTTTTTCTTCTCTTCCTGTTCCTGTTCCCCCTGGTAGCGGTAGCCGCAGCGTGGTTATGACCCAGCTCGGTGTCAACTACCTGGGCCTTCGCTCCCTCAAAGAAATCAGTGATGGAGACGTGGTCATCGTTAAGAACCAGAACCTGTGCTACACCAATAAAAGCCACTGGGAGGGGCTCTTCAAATCAAAAAGCCAAAGTGCCACTGTGGAGGACAATGCTGAGGCTGCTGCGTGTGGTAAATTGAACTTTGTTTCCCACACCGAGTTCAGTGAGATCTTGTTTTTGTTTTGTCGTGCAACATCTGATTGTGCAATGCACAAGCCAGATTTAATTAACCAAATCTAATTTCAAAATTGGATAATTATGCATGAAAGATTTCCTGCTGAGATTGTATGTTTATTTTTCAGCTCTGAGGAACAACACTTGTGATGGGAAGTGCACCCCAGTTGGCTGCTGGGGTCCGGGCCCGGACATGTGCTTCGCCTGCCGTGACTACAGCCGTGATGGGAGCTGTGTTGACTCCTGTAACATCCTCGAGGGGTAAGGGAGGAGTTTGGGTTTCACTGCCTTTTTAAGCTCTGAAATGCAGCGTTCCTTGTTTTAGGCAGACAAACAGTTTGAACATCAGTTCTCTGTGCTCTAATTTTAACTCCTTCAAAGTCTGTTTTCATACCGTGAGCATTTCCAGACATTGGAAGAGTTTGGGGGATTCCAAGACCAAATATGATCTGAGGACTTTTGAATTTAAAACTCCAGTAAATATACTGGATGACCACTGTAGCTGAAATGGCACATTTACTCACATCTGTTTATCTTTGCAGATCTCAGTCAAACATTGAGTCTCGACATGCTTACATTTTAACTTCTGTCCTCGAAATAGGGATCAAGAATTTCACTTCACATGTAACTGTTTGAAATGAGGCAAACCGGCGTTGAGAGCTTTTTCTTTATTGTTTTTGCAGGGAGCCGCGGGAGGCAGTCATGAATAAATCCTGCATGGAGTGTCACCCTGAGTGTCAGCGCATGAATGGGACCGCAACCTGCAGTGCACCTGTATGTTTGCCACAACAACTAAGCCATTATTAAAAAATCCATTAAAAAAACAAAAACAAAAAAACAACAAAAACCTAAACCCTCCAGATCTAGATGTCAGCTATAGAAATCATGATTTTGTTTCAGTCATTCAGAACAAAAGAACAACACAAATGAACAGTTACGCAGCACGAAATCCATTTCAGAAGTGTTAGCGCTACCAATTTCTCCATCTACAGCAGCCTTAATAGCATGCAGCGGCAAGATGTGTTAGGTTTTTTTATGAGGGGTTGGGCTTTGTGATCTAGTTGGCTAACTGACTTCTATTATATATCCATAATCCCATCTTTGATTGAAAACAACAAGTTCAGACCCCATTTGAAAGCAATTATAGGATATGTGGGGCAGCAAATACAGAAGTAGACACACTGATAAAGGGGATGTTTTAGTGAACGTATATCAAAGTGTATCAGATGATTGAGTTGTACTGGCCTAAACTAAAGCCCCTAACACGACTAGGTGGGTTTTCATTGCCTTAACATTTGCATGTGTATGTGAAAGATGGATGTAACTTGCTTTAAAAAAATCACTGCTATGAAAAAGTGCCATTGTAATAATATTTACTACTCCGCTGAAGAGGATCGTAAATATCATGAGTCATTCATTTATTTACTTATTTATTTGTTTTTACTTTCAGGGTTCTGGAAACTGCACTAAATGTGCCAGCTTCCAGGATGGACTGTTCTGTGTGTCTCGCTGTCCCCAAGGCGTGCCAGGGGAGGATGACACACTAGTGTGGAAATACGCAGATGAGTTGAAAGTGTGCCAGCTCTGCCACAAAAACTGCACTCAAGGGTAAAAGACATTGTTCTGTTGAACTAAGAGCTGGCACCACATTTCCCTGTGTTGTAAACATTTGTCAGTGGTAATGTTAATGCAGTAACTTAATACAAGCCAGTAGAGTCGGGTTCAGTTCTGTTCGAACGGGGAAGTTCTTGCTGAGATAAATGTAGAAATCAGAAAATTTAGGTGACATGCTGCGGACAAGAATTAAAGGAACATACCGTTTTACATGTTTTCCATTTACAACAAATCGGATTATTCTTGCCCCTTTTTCCAAAGCATGCCATTGTTTTTGGAGATGCTTGAATGTTTGTTGTTTTTTTTGCACTTCTAGGCCCCCATTGGTTTCTTTAATTTCGATTCTGAGTGAATAGATGTCTACCTTGCGTTATAGAAAAGAACATTTATTGCATTGACGGGAATGAAGTAGATCAGCAGTGGTGATCCTTGTTGGTTGTGGAAGGAAATGGTTCAGGGATACCTACACGCCCTTTTAACTAATGCAAGCAACAGTGTGTAACGGGTCTCTGTATCTGTCTTGAGCAATTTTGCACAACTTCATGCATTTTTTACTAGTTTTGTGTTTCACAACTACATCATTGGTCCCAATGGACCCCAGTAACTGATGCATTCAGCCGTGTAGACTCATAACATATTCCAGAAAACTTGAGTGCTTTTTATTGCCAGAAAAGCAGCTTCTCATCCTTTTTGCACCGACATGGATGAGCTGTTTTTTTTCGTGGAAACAAACAACTGTGGCATCGGTGATTTGTGGACATCAATTGCAAAGCATTTTCCTCAGTGTTTAGCTTCATAGGAAATCAATAGTCTTATTATGACTTGGTGAATTTGTTGCGTGAAAGCGCAGTAACATCATAGTAACATCAGATTCTTTACACTGATTTGTTTACAGGTGCATCGGGCCTGGTCTTGAGGGCTGCCAGATTAAAATGTAAGTAAAGTAACACTGATCGATGCTTAAGGGTTCACTGACTTTGCCTAACGTTGGAAAGTCTAATCTCATCTCTCTTTGTTGATTAAATCCACAAATGCGCTATGTTTTCTACCTGCATTCTTACGCCAGGTCCAACCTCTCTTTCAGCCCCTCTGGTCTTTCCATGATAGCAGCCGGTGTGGTTGGCGGGCTGCTGGCTGTTCTCATTGCAGGCCTGTCTGTCTTTGTGTTGCTACGCCGACGCCACATCAAGAGGAAGAGGACCATGCGCAGACTGCTCCAAGAGAGAGAGGTAAGATGAGGGACATGAGTCACCGTGCTTCCAGGAAGACATTAAGATGCTGAGAGAGATTTTAGTATTAGTTTACAGAGATGCCAGTGTGCCGTATGCTGAGATTAAAATCTCGACATGTATTTGATTTTTTTTTTTTTTTTTTGGTATTACTTTCATTAAGTATTTATTTGCCACAGTGCACTGTTAAACAACCACTAGGGCTGTTTGCATGACGGTTTGTGAGATACTCAGCACTTCTTTTCCAGCTCGTTGAACCTCTGACTCCGAGTGGAGAGGCACCGAACCAGGCTCTGCTGCGGATCCTGAAGGAGCCTGAATTCAAGAAAATCAAAGTGCTTGGATCAGGGGCCTTCGGTACGGTTTATAAGGTAATAACACGCCCCAGGCTTGTGTCTCAAAACAACTTGTTGTCAAAATTCCAGTGCAGTGCTGAACGTTACAGAAGCTGGAGCTCAGCAGTACTGCATGCGCCAAGTCTACATAATCCACACCCGTCAGTGTTTTAACCAAACATCTGTTGTCAATTTTTCAATTAAAAGACACATTTTAACTTGCCAGATCATGCTCGAGTGACTTCACTCTCACTTTCAGAGCCCTTTCTCCCTCTTTGTGGATTTACCTAATTAATGCACTAATCGCAAACTGGGGGCTATGTGTTTATACAGGGACAATGCAGAGATATGTGGGGACAAAAAGCTGGCTTCCAAGAGGTTAACAGTTTATTTTACAGTCAATTTTAGGTTAAGGTTTGCATAAATCTTCAGAGAAAGACTGTAAGTCAATACAATGTTCTTATTTACAGTACAAAAACAACTGTGTGTGTCTGTGCTCTTGGACTTCTGTCTTTGAGAGGACCATTTGCAGTTTTAGACCTTGAGGGTGGAACATTTTTGGAAAGTAAGAACATTTTTTTCAAAGGTCTTAAGACTTAGTTATACGCTTGGAATTAGGGTTTAAGTGATGTTAGGGTAACGGCTGGGATTTGGTATTTAGTTGTGAAGGTTAAGGCTAGGTTTGCTCAGTAGGTGAAAGAAGTATTAACATCTATAATTAAGTCAAACAACCAATACAAGTGTTACAAGTAAAGACCCTGCATTGAATAGTTTTACTTAAGTATAAATGCAAAAGTTATTTGTTTCATTATTAATGGATTCTTATGTATGGTTCATTAAAACGTAAGCAGAATTTTTAGCTGGTATAGGTGGAGCCAATTTTAACTATTTTATTTACTGCTGGGTAGTTTTATTTTTATAGTCAGTCATATGTATCATAATCATTTTGTATGTAAAATACAGTGATCAGACACTTGTAGTGCGCAATGGAGAGGTGCATAAATTGGAAGCAAAAGTACCTCAAAACTGTACTTAAGTGCAGTACTGGAGTGATGTACTTTTTTCCACCACTGGATTTAGGGCCCTCACAAATATGGAATACAAAGTGATTGAGTGCACTATGTGGATGTTGGCCTTTATAATTACAAACATTTATACATATGAACTCCCGTTCACTTGATGACTCAGGTGTAATTGAAGCCATTGTAATAACAAACCTGTGTCCATACAGGGTCTGTGGGTGCCAGAGGGAGAAGACGTGAAGATCCCAGTGGCCATCAAAGTTTTGAGAGAGGCCACATCACCGAAAGCAAACAAAGAGATCTTGGACGTAGGTTCACTGATTTATGCGGTTATTTTATTTTTTACCACCTCCGTTGTGCGTAATTGGGAGAACGTGTTATGTTTCTAAACGGTGACCCTCTTTTGGGGAGCTGGAAAGTGAATTAATTCATTTGTAGGCTGTGTGTGGGTGTTGGTGTGTAATCCAAGGCTGGGGAGGTTTTGTACTTGAATGCAGTCCTGAAGCCATACACAGAAATCACACAAAATGCACTATACAAATGGCTGAAAGTGCACATCCTGTGATTTTGTGGTTGTGCTGCTCAGTCACTGTACATCTGGATGTTGTGGTGGGCACACGTCTTCTTGACCTTAATGACTTAAGGGCAGAGTCTAGAAGATTTTTTTTTTTCCATTCTTTGATGCCTCTTTTCTCAGACTGTCAAAATTACAGAGCTCTCAGCAATGAAGGGGTTATATGCTGAATAATTATGGTACTGACATGTGGAAAATATTTGGGATACAATTAATTACTCATGGCAGGAAACCTGCTAAATAAAGCTCAGTTTGAAGGACTATTTGCACAGGTCTTCTTATAGGAAGCCTTTTGTTGGTGGCCAGTGTGGATTATCCCCATGGTTTTCTCTCTAAGTCACTTTTTTGTTATGATGACTGAGAGTTTCCACTCTGAGCTGAGCCGCATAAAATATGGTTGGCTGAGTGTCCCTGCTGCTAAGAAACTTATCGGCCAGCACTGGATATTTCCACAAACATTGTGTTTCTCAAGCTCTCACTTTCCAGGATAAATGTGGACACTTCTACCAATATCTGTTCAGTGGATAATGGAAAAAGGTGTGAAAACAGACCATTTCTTTCTTGTCTTTGCTCCTTTAATCCATCAATATGAATTATTACTTTTTACTTTTTTAACTTTTTTCTTTATCCTGTGAACTAGAGGAATAAACAATAAACAATGACAAAAAAAAGACCAACATTTTTGTATGTCCACATTAACACTACAGGAGGCTTATGTGATGGCCAGCGTGGAACACCCTCACGTGTGTCGTCTGCTCGGCATCTGCCTGACCTCCACGGTGCAGCTCATCACCCAGCTGATGCCCTACGGCTGCCTGCTCGACTATGTCAAAGAGAACAAGGACAACATCGGTTCCCAGCACCTCCTCAACTGGTGTGTGCAGATAGCCAAGGTAAGAGAGGAACCCGGTGAGGGAATCAAGTTACATGGTAGGGTCGGTTAAATAGGTCCAACCTGTATGGGGCTGCTGTTTTTGACCTCCGGTGTGTAAATTTTATATAATAAAGAAATGAAATGTTTTAATTTATGTTCTTTATTTTCAATATTAATTCTGTCTATGTAGGTTTTTTTTAGTAATGCAGGGCATGATGTGATAAAATAAAAGCAACTGAGGATTTCTGAAATGCAAGCTATGTTGTTTTTGTTTTTACAACAGCTGCAGTGCACACGGCCTTTAACTACTTAGAATTATTGTTAAATGACAACAGGTGATGGTGACAGGTACATCATGACAGCTTTTTCAGCACTTCTAAAGATTTCATCATGTCTTATCAAGCAAAGTTCCCATGTTTTGACATATCGGACAGCCAGTACAAGAAGCACTGCTCTTATTTAATAACCCTGCACTTCATTGTTTTGTTTTTCAAAAGGGTATGAACTACTTGGAGGAGCGCCACTTGGTGCACCGTGACCTTGCAGCCAGAAACGTCCTGGTGAAGACTCCTCAACATGTCAAGATCACCGACTTTGGTCTGGCCAAACTCCTCAGTGCCGACGAGAAAGAGTACCATGCGGACGGCGGAAAGGTCGGTGCCAGGGTGCTTCGACGGCAAGGCTGCGCCTCACACCAGAATTCTTTTTGTTGTTGTACACGTTCACAATTAGTCCTAATATATAAAAGACCTAATTTTAGCCCATTACAAATCTGGTGCCTGTGAGAGAGATGTTTTCTGTGTCGTGAAAGAAGGTATATTTACATTTGTAGTTTTGCCCTAGATTTAATCTTATGTAAGTGATGTGGTATATAAATAGTTTGGTCGGTGAACTGACTTTTAAGACGAATGATCGATCAGATAAATTCCTATTCTTATCTAGGATTCCTTGTGCAACTGAAAGCTCAATTTTTCTCATAGAAAACTGTACTACTTGTATCTGTTTGTAACAACAGGTTGACCTCTAAACTTCTCTGTGTTGTACCAAATAATGGTTCCCACAATTTTTTTTATGAATCTTAACTAAAAAAAAACAACAAAAAACATTATATGGCTAAATGTCATGATAATAACATATTTGCTAATATTTTGTCTGATATTACTTTTTTCATTTTATTGACTGTGCGCACCTGAAGGACAGATGTTTCAGTTCTTTGAAATTCATCTGGACAGAGCTGGACTCTAAAACAGAAATCTGCAACTGCTGAGGTTACCCTCATTCATTCCGGTTAAAAACATTACAGGACAGTTTCCCAGACAGAGATCAGGCCTCAACTTGGAATAATACAAAACTGAATAGAGACCTCCATTAAAAAAACGTCTTTAGTGTGGGACCAGTCTTAATTCCTTATGCAGGAAACCATCCCAGGAATCATTTTTTAAGCTTTATGTGACGCACTTGGTGTGATGACAGCACACTGCTTCTCATCTCCTGTAAACAGTAAACTCTTCAAAGAACTTTGTCTAGGTTTCTAAAATTCAAATTTAATTTAAATGATAAACTTTTCAGTAACAATAAATAATAAAATGTAGATTTTTGTGTTTGTGACCACTGCGATTCTGCTCCCACTAGGTGCCAGTACAGTAACATAAGACATTATAAGACACTAATGGATTTCAGTCTATGAAAGTGCTAGAGCACTTTCGAGTAAAGAAGCCCACACTGACTATATGTTTTCAAGACATTTTAAGGACACTTTTTAACACAGATATGCAAAATGTTGCCAGAAAAAATGATCTGATAAAACATGAAGAAAATGATCTGATAAAACATGAAGCACATGGATTAAAAGACTGCATTTTTTGAAGAAAAATGTCCTTTGTGTTTTTGGTCCAGCCAAGATAATTGTACCGTGTTAAAATCAAATGCATATTGAATTGGACTGTTTGGCTTATCAATGTTTAATTTCACAGGTACCGATAAAATGGATGGCTCTTGAATCTATCCTAAACAGGACATACACACACCAGAGTGATGTATGGAGTTACGGTAAGTCTTTTTATGTTGTGAATACAGTACATGCTCTACCTCTAACCCAGCACAAACCATGCTCACAGTGTCCCAGACTGAGCTTTAATCATTGTATGACATCAGATATGTAAAACAGCTGGGCCTCTTAATCCCACTGAGTATTTGGTGACAGTCTCACAGGAAAAATATTTATTCACTGCTAAATAAAGTCTTTTAGCAGCGAGTGAAGCACAGAGAGGACGGTCGTGTTGAGGCTTCAGAGAGGATGTTGTTTTTGGATCTGATAAGGCTTGTCAACATTTTCAAAATGGGAGAATATTTCGCTAGCATCTGCGATTTTAGGACACAGGTAGAATACACCTACACAGCGGCAGTCTCCGATGGACGATAACACATCAGGAGAGATTGATGCCTCAACCCACATAAACAGTTCCTCCGGCCCAGGAATACACATATGCACAGATGCCCACACAGACTCACAGAATCTGAACCTAGCACAGCTTTCTTGAGTGGGCCAGCCTCCAAATTGTCTTTTTCCCTGGGGTTTGATTGTGCCTTCTGCTAAATGTGGCAAAAACATCAACGGAACTCAGGCAGAAGTGACAGGCTTCCTTTCCCCCCCTCTTCCTTTCTTCAGTTCCTCCAGCACAGAGCCGCATCCTGGTAACTCCCACTTCTTCAGGCAGAGCCAATTTGTCAACACAGCTATTTTGATACTGTGTGATATTTGTGAAGCTTATGTTCTGTCACTCTGATTTCTACTCTTTTACCAGGAGCAAAACAAAGGGAATGGCAGCTCATCAGATATACCAACTGTCCTTCCCTCTGTCTCTCTGTAGGTGTAACAGTTTGGGAGCTGATGACATTTGGGACCAAACCGTATGATGGGATTCCAGCCAGTGAAATCGCTGGGGTCCTGGAGAAAGGGGAGCGACTGCCTCAGCCACCAATCTGTACCATAGATGTCTACATGATCATGGTGAAATGTAAGATTAGTGGGAAGCTCTTTGAAACCTCTATAATTTAATCTATGTTTCTCCTTTTCCCTGAAAGCAAATTATATATTTTTGGGTTTAAGACTGTGACAAAATAAAGAGAAATTTGGTGACATCATCTTGTGCTAAATGATATTATGATTACATTTTTTTATCTGCTTTTTCATGTTTTATAGACAAAACAATTAAAAGATGAATCAAGACAATTAACAGCAGATTCATTAAAACAAAAATATTTCTTCATTGCAGCTCTACATTATATTTCTGTTTTTTAATACATGCTGTACTTAAGCTACAAAATTATATTCCTATTCCTACTAATTTTACTTCTATTTTTGCTGTTGCAGTTAGTTTCTGGTAGTATCCTCAGAAAGAGTATCAAAGTTTCATCTTATTAAGGGAGCTTATCTTGATGATATCTGTTTGTGTTTCTGCACAGGTTGGATGATCGATGCAGATAGCCGACCTCGTTTCCGAGAACTCATAGCCGAGTTCACAAAGATGGCGCGGGATCCTTCCCGTTATCTCGTCATCCAGGTATTATTCTACCGTGAAGTTTGGTAAACCTCCTTAAATGTGCAGTTTACGTGATGATTAAAAAAGCTAGAGAGTTAAATCCTCTCCTTATTCCAGGGTGATGACTGCATGCACTTGCCGAGTCCTACAGACACTAAATTCTACCGCAGCCTGATCAGTGGGGAGGACATGGAGGATGCTGTGGACGCAGACGAGTACCTGGTGCCTCAGCATGGCTTCTTCAGCAGCCCAAGCACCTCCCACACGCCGCTGCTCACTTCCACAGTAAGCTACATCATGTAACAGACAGAATGAGATGTTTTGGATCGGACACAGGACTCAGCTTTTGGCAAAGGCATAGAAAATCAGGCATCATGGCACAATAGAGAACTTATAAAGAAAAAATAAGTAATAAACAAAAATGTTTCCCCAGTGCTACTGCTGATATTTCGGAAAAACCCAGAGGAGTGACTCTCATTTTCTGCTTTGTGGTCAGGCAGTTAAAACAGAACACTACTACTGTCTGTTTGTGTACACCTTAAACAGGGTGGCGTAGTTTTACTGAAAATGCATCCTAGTCTGCTATAAAACAAAACATCACAATATATTTTGTATGATTGTCCAGCTAAAGCATTATTACAGATGACACTGACTGGTCTAACAATTGGCTGCCATTTGTAGTCAGAACAGTCAGTTCAGAGGTGCAGTCTAAGACATTATTACACTGAATGCTGGTAGATCAAAAGTATAAACAGAACCAAAGTGTAAGATAATAGTGCAGACAGAGAAAGACCAATTAAACAAAATATGCCGTATCCAGTACACAGCATGTGACGGTACTTTCATATAAACAAGATTAGAAAATACTGGGGTGCAGTGAGTTATGTTTGAACTATTGAAGCCGTTGACCCGGCCCATACAGAAATCCGAGATTCCGGGCCAAGAATATTTCCGTGGTATTTTACGCCGTGAACTTTCAGCCACTGTAGGGTTAACTGAAAAGTAAGTCAATTGGTCCTTTACTACAGACACACATGCCAGACTCGATCACCCTAACCTTCTCTGTCCAAACAGTGAGAGAGGAATACCAGATGTTTTGAAGGCAGGTTCAAATTTCCCAGAAATAACAGCAGCATTAATTGATTAGGAAAGTGTAGCACACATGCCCCAGCAGTGCACACTCGAACAGCGTGCAGTCAACTGTTTGAAAATGTAATTGTACTATTTTAACTGCGTTCTGGGAAATGGGATCCCTGCATAAATCATTACCCTGTGAGTCAGAATGGGAATGAATGCAGAGTCTTTTCTTTTTTTTTTTAGCTTGTTGAAAGAAATTAGCTTTCATTTCGTCCAGCAGAAGCAGAACACTGGCTCATGAACTGAATCTGGGTGATCGTGCCCCAAGGAGAGTTGACCTAATTTTGCTGACTTGAACCTGATTGACCGGTCCTACGTGGCCTGAACCCCTCTTACCCCAAATGCCTTTCACCACTGGGACTGTCTCTCCTCTTCCTGACCCCTGCCCACTCGTCCACATCATCGTCCCTTCTCCCACGTTTCCTCCCAGGTGCCCTTTGATTGATGAGAACTTAACAAGGACAACTCTATCTTCCTCAGGTTCAGGGAAGGCCATGCGTAGGTTCTGGCTCCTCTACCTGGGATTGTTGCTGGCCATTGACAGCCTGGTTAGCCCATACAAGCTTTCAAGTTTGATTACCTTTGCAGGCGACCAGGCAAACTGTTTTCAAATCTCTTTCCAATAAAAGCTCACCAAAAGCCTGCTTTTGTAATATGACTGTTGGGGCCTGGCCCGCTAAGGGTCGAGAAATTTTTTTACAGATGGTTGCTCCTCAAGCGTGTTTAATTTCCTTTTCTTGCTGAAAGTAATTGCATTGCCACAGCTGTCACTCTGTTCTCTTTATTCGCTGGGTTTCCATGGTTTAACATCGTTCACCGCCCTTTGACTCAAGAGTCTGACAGACACAACAAAGCTTGTCAGTTTGCCTGAATGAATATGAATCTGCTCGGTAGACATTTATTTCAATCCTCTTCAGCTTGTACTAAGATGACAGCTTTGGATCCTCGGATACAATAAAAAACAGTACTATCACTATTCGGCGGAAACTTACCGTCCCCTGAGAGGCTTTGAATAAATCACAATGACTGAAAGAATTACACTTACATCAAACAAACTATAAATAAAAGAAAGAGGTTGGAGTCAGAGAGAACCAAAGTGAAAGATGACAAAAGTAGAGGCTGTGCTTAAATCAGGAAATGAGCCGGGCGACCAACTTTGTGTGGTGCATTGCACTGAAAATGCCCCTTATAGTTATGGCTCTATAAAACTGAACTCTGTATTTGCTGTGGTGCCATCATGACACATTAACTCAAGTTTAAATTTATCTGTTTTCCAGAGCCTCAACAGCAGCATTGGAAGGTGCCACAGTAGAAATGGCTTACTGGTAAGCGAAAGCCCTTTCTATTGCACCCTAAAGAAAATGACCTTCCTCTTTTGTTTTGAATTGTTTGTATGATATTTAGTACCCCAGCCCTAAAAACCTCCGCCCTTTTGTTACAGAACGGGTTCCCGAGCAGAGATGGAAGCTTGGTTCTCCGGTACATTCCAGACCCCACGGACAAACCTTTAGACGATGCCTTCCTGCCAGCTCCAGGCAAGTATCCTGCAACTTCCGAGGCCCCTTAGTGACTCTTCTTTTTAACGTCATCCGACTGATAAAGGGAGAAATCTCTTACTTAAGTATACTTAATAAATTGGCAAGTGAGTGGTCCAGCATGTTTCTGATCAGGTATCAGACCATTAAAATCTATTACTACTATTAATAGCATAACATAGAAGGAACATAGAAATTAAATAAAGGTTATTAGATTATTTGGAAAAAAAATATTAATGGGATAACAATAATAACAATGGGATGTTTTGAAAGGGCAATGCACTGGCTCAGCTAAATTACAGTCAAACTTCCTTCTGGTCTCTTTGACTCAGCAAGGGAGGGAGACACCTAGTGGATAAGAAGCATACTGCTGTACTTATTGCCCCAGCCAAAGAACATACGCTACCAAACTTTTGGTGCAGTTTTTCTTCCATTGCTTCCACAATCCCACAAGTATGCAAATCTTCAGACCTGGTGACTCTAGTGGGGGATTTGAAATGAATACCAGCAGCATTAGGGCTCTCAAACGTGTTTTGTTTTTGTTTTTTTTACCATCTGTGTGTTGCCTAACGCCTTTATTAGACTTTTAAGGAAAACACTGGATTGTATTGAAAGAGACCTCTGAATTCACACTGTCACTTTATTTTTCACAACTTAGAATAGAGCACAACCTTATTGTCCATCAAAGTGGAAACAGCTTAATAATATTTACACTCTGAGAGTCCCAAGTCATAAAATACATTATACACATTAAAGAAAAATACTTAAAAGAAAGTAAAAGAAAAAAAATGCTCACTCTTTAAGAAGTGACTAATCCTGTGGGATAATTTACGTCCTACATAAGTTCTCTGTTGCCAACGTATTCCAGAAGCACCTTCCAGAGTTTAGCTTTTCCAATCTGGGGAACGGGGAGTGTGAAGATTTGTTGGTGATACACAGACCCTCTGTTCCCAAAGAGCTTCAAACTAGCTTTGTGATTAGTTTACTGGCCACAGTGACGCCCCTCACCCGATGCTCCCGTAACTGCTTGCAGTGAGATTGTATTACAGAACATTTTCAGTCGGGGAGTCATAGATCACTTGTAAAGTTTGTTTGTTGTTTGATGTCAGTATTTTTAAAGAAGTAGCTCATCCAGTGAATTTGTCTCAATCAGTCAAATTTTAAATCCCACAAGTCAGAACCTCCTTGACTACATCACTAAAAAGAGTGTTCCTGCTCACCACTGCGTTACCACATGATGAAAGTCCCTTCGAAGAAAATGAAAGCAAACAAAATGCTTTTGACAGGCAGTGCATGTCTGCAATGTCAGAAATCAAATCTGCAATGTCAGAAATCAAATCTGCACACTTTGGGCTTTGGGAAATTATTTGCAGCAATGTAATAATACCCAGCTAGTAAGCTAAACATGGAAAACCTGGGTCACCCTGGTAGCCTAGGGGTTAAGGCACTAACCATGAACCACAACATTTTGGAGCTGCATGTGACTGAGGACCTCTATGTATGACCATATCCTATCATGTCTCTACAATCGGCTATCTAATGAAATGGAAAAAAATTTTTACCCATAAGTAATTATATACGTGCAAAAGCGTCATTTTGGGCCATCACATTTTACATCTAAGCCTATGTTCGCTTAATTGTAACCTGTCCAGTGTCCTTGCTAATATAACTGGCTCTCTTATAGACTACATGAATCAGAACGGAGTCTCAGATGTGATGAATCCCATCTACCAGCACCCCGGTCCACCTCGCACCATCCTCCCCACCATCTCCTCAGACGACGCAGAGACAGAGTACCTGCACTGCTTTAAGAACGGGTCCAGTGGACCCGAGTACCTCAACGAGGTCCAATCCCCCGCCGGCCTCCCGCTCACCTCCAACGGCACAGTCCACGGCATTCAGAGATACCAGCCCCAGAACAGCATAGACAACCCCGATTACCAACAGGATTTCACCCCCACCTTCAAGACCCACACCAACGGACACATCCCGGCGGCAGAGAACGCAGAGTACTTGGGCCCAGACTGAGAACTTAATGGATATAGAGAAGAAATAAGAGGCAGTTTCCTGTCCTGTTAAGAAATAGCGTTGAAGTCTTGGCTGGAAAACCATTGCTTGGTGGTACCATCAGTTATCATATTTGTTGTATCCTGAAATCAGCTGACAATTTGTGCAGCTTTCCGTGTTGTTTGCATGCTGTCGTACTTGTCATGTAAAAAAAAAAAACAAAAAAACTCTCATTCCAATGAGTTCTTTTCTCACAGCCAAACAATATGTGACTTTTTCTCGATGAAAGCCGGACAAAAGCTGATTCATACATGACTCGGTTGACCTGAGAGTTTCTGCACCAGATAGGCTCCATCCCAACTCCTGCCAGAAAGCGAGAATCTCATCTGAAAATATTCAGAAAGGAAAAAAAAAAATTTCTGAATGTTACGCAAAAAATGCTGTATGTGATCCAAATGTGTCGGTGGAGGAAAGCTATTCAAAGGATGTAGGCGCCTCGATTTTTTTCTTTTTTTTTTGAGGAGGCAGAAACTCTATTGCAAAAAGAAGAGAAACTGGCAGCTCAACCCAGAACACTTCTTAAGGTACATGTGTTTGTGGAATCACAAGTTAAGAGACACGAACGGCAAAAAGTTTTGATGAGTTTGAATGGAAAGGATTGATTGACACGCAGTGATGAACTCACATGACTCTCTATGTGACAGAAAAAGAAAATTTCGTACTGGTGACGTCAAGAAGATGATGAAAGGGAGTAAAAAGCTGACTTGACTGTTTGGGTCCTCAGAGGCCTGACGACGCTCTTCCTGTAGGATGAGCCATTGAGCAAACAAGTTGTCCCAATGTATAGAATGTATAGTCAGTTTAAAGGGGAATACTGGTGAATTGTATCATTTATATAAGTTACCTTTATGCTCTAAGACAGTTCTGTGTGTGTTACAAACTTGTGGTTCTCTCTTTTAGACTGAAACAAGAGAGAGGAGTTCCCTGTGTCCCCTGATGTTTGATACCACAGCAACTATGTAGAGAATGTGATGGTAAATATGGAAAATGTGATTGTGGTCAAATTCACGCTGCTGCTTTTTTGTGTTTTTTTTTTTTTGTAGCCAAAAAACCTGAAGCACTCGTGAATGAAACCCATTCGTGTGGAGCCACAAAGTTAGCTAAACTCCGTGCTTTGTGTCTATCAGTTAGACATATTAGTCTGCTCACACAGGAATCGCTCCTCTGGCCCTGCTTCTGACTGCTTCCCTGCCATAGTATATTTTTAACACTCCCCACTGTACCAAGAGCTTATCAAGGTTTTGTTGCTCAGCACGTTGACTTGACACAAAATCTCTGAAAAAAATTAGCTGCGAAGTTTTTTTTGTTGTTGTTGTTTGTTTGTTTTTGTTTTCTTTTCATTTTTTCACTTGTTTGAAATGCTGGTTGAACTGTCTCAGGTCATATGAGTGACTTGTTGGAATTTTAAAAATGTAAATAGTATTTCCTTCTAAGCATGATGTATTTTAGAGACTATTTTCATGGTCTCTATGTCATGTCTGAAACTAAGAATATGTCTGATGTTTGTGGTCTAATGCATCTATATTATTACCAAGAGACTTTCCCTTGTCTGATTTTTGTTTGTTTGTTTTGTTTTTTGTGTTTTTTTTGCTCTAAAATCTAGACTGATGATTCACACAAGGTGTTGACACCGTATCTAAGAATCTACTCCTAGCTTTAAAGTCTTGTAGTCTTGCAAGAGCATTAACTTTGCAAATATTATTCCTAGTTTTAAAGGAATATTCTATTGTAGCAACCTGTAAGCCTAATTTTGCAGATTTTACACAGGTACATGTACAGAAAACAGTGATTATGCTGTAATATACTCCTAAAGTCACCTATAATTTATACTATCAGTACACGTTTTTGTCACATTATACGTGAATATGCACTTCCTGAATTATGATAAATTCATTCAAAAGTGAACATGAATAAATCATTTTTTCTATGGAAATACATCTTGTTTGTTTGTTTTTCCCAGCAGCTTAAACAAGTAAATGAGGCGAGATATATGAAGGGGGAGGGGAGTCAAATGATTCACTCATTTCGATTCAGACTAAGTATCAGCTGAATGAGTGCTACTTCCTCTGTGATACTTCAGTTTTGAGTTTTGAAATGGGTTTGTTGACTTTTTTGTTTTGGCAGCATTCAAATTCAGTAAAAATGTCCTTGGTATTTACTGATGGTTTAAAAGAAGGAATTTGACCCTCAAACACTCAGCTTATCTGGTTCATCAGGATTGTTTGGATGTGCTTTGATCATATTGGATTGATAGTGTTTCCAACTGTATTTAGAGAAACAAATCATTAACAATAAAACAAACCAGGAGGATGTCTACGAATGAAAAAATATTTAAAAAAATATCTACACAATGATCATTAATAGCCTTCTTGCTTGAAGAGGAGATTGTGCAAAATGTAATGAAAAATAAAAAGGCTTTGTGGCTGTTGTTTTTTTGCCAATATTAAAATTACATCAATAAAATACATTTCTTTCTTGCTCTGTTGAAACTAAGTCAGAAATTCTTCAAACTTATCTTAAAATCACAGACCAATGTTATCGCTCATGAGTCTTGTAATGGCAGGAAAAAAAAACATGTGTATCAATGTTCTGATCTTACTCAGCTGTGATTCACTGAAACACTTATAACCCCCTTTTCCGAGCACAGCCTTGTTCTCAGATAAAATGCAAATACAGAAATAACGTATGTGAAATATTTATAAAGTTGTTCCTCTCTCTCTGTGCTGGCGCCATGGACTGGAATAAGCTACCTCCTTTCATTATGGAGGTCAAATCCTCATTCAAAATATTTTAGGAAACCGGTATAGAAAATCTGAAACGAATGGTTTATTTTCTTAAAGCTGGGATATTGTTCTATTACTACTTAAACTGCAAATTTAATGTCATTATAAAGCCAAGCATATCATGCTGTGGCGCAAAGGGAAGGAACAGCGCAGCTTGACGGTGTAGAGATCCAGGTGCAGTGCGCCGTCGGCGTCGCTTGGTGGCAGCACCGAGGTGCCGGTTCGTCTCCGCCACGGACAAATAATCCGAGGAGAAAGAAACCGTCAACAAGATATGCTGAACTTTACTTACGCCGGCACTTCGCCTCGGTCGTTTCGTTAAGAGGGATGGGACTCTCACCAACTGGACGCGTTTTATCTATAAGTTTCTTCATCATAGTCCTGTCACAGGGATATTTTCGATGGGTAAGTGGAACTTAACGTCCTCGTCCCCGTGATTAAAAAACGTGACTCAGCTCAGCCCGCATTCTCTATTGTGATGTTTATCCGAGGCGGCTAGCAAACGCTCCGGTTCGGGTTTACTTTAGCTATTTTGAGGCTTCCCGCTCCGTACACCCAGGAGAAAGACAGCTTTAGTCGGTAATTGGCTTTAGTAGAAGCTGGTACGAGTGTTGGTAATAATAAGAAAAGAAACTGGAACAACGCGGACACCGGGAACGGATGACACAAGACGTTAGCTTTGGCAGGTCCACAGAGGCAGGCATTGCTGGCACAGGTTGTATCATGGACCCAGAGCCGGTGTTGAACAAATTGTTCTTCTGTCATGTCATGACAAAACGAGGAAAACACCCCCTTTCTTCTAGGTATTAAGGATAAAGCCTAGGTAAATGTGTTCCAGGTAATGTTTCGGTCATCCCAAGCCAAAAACTTATAACCCAGTTTAACTGGCCAGACAAAACAGAATTGATAAACACTAAATCTGCAACGTTAGCAAGTCATTTACCAAGTGGTCATATGAATATTTGGAGGTAGCAAGCTAAATAAATTTGACTGTGACTTTTTTTTCTTACGATGTAATGAATTTTTTGATTTGTAAAATTCACTTTTATGTTCCACAAAATGTTGTCGTTGTGACAAAGCGCAGGAGGCTTGATTGCTTTTGCTTTTTTTTTGAACAACCGCATTACAAGATAAAAATGATCTGAAATAGAAATAATGAATAATTTAAAAGCAAGTACATTGCAACAGAAAAGACATTTAAATTATTGGCACGTACCTTTTATGACGATCAAATAATAGCATTCATATTTAAAAAAACACTGACATAAAGGTGTAATAAAGTGATTTAATCAGATGTAGATAGTCACTCTTCACTTGTCATTAGTGGCCTCTACTGCATTCACTGCATTGTTTTCATCTACATTCATGGGGTAATTCGGTCAGGCCACTGCAAGGCATGGAACTACTTTGCAACTGCAAATCATATCATCATCATACCTTGATCTGATTATTCATTCATTTCAAGATAAGATATCAGCATCAGGATAAAATGACAAACAAGAATGTGGGATGAGTAAAACTATTGATTGATCATTTGGAGACTGCAGTGGATAATCAGAAAGTATTTTACAGAAACGGGTTTGCCTGTTTCTTGTGTGTGGTTCAGGTTGTACCTCAGGTTTCACTTATCTATGGTCCACTTCAAACCAGCCTCACAGGGCTCTGTTTCTTAATCTAGATAAACAAGTCTTGTGCTTGAATCTGAATCTTGAATAGTTGGTTCACTTAGAGTTTTAGCCTGGTATACATTTGCATAGAACTCCAACAGTGATAAATAGTGTCTTTAGAATGCTGGCCTTGAACTCGGTCGCACATGGCACAAGTAGGACAGAGTGTGACACTCGGCTTCCTCATAAAACTGTTCGTAGACTAAGTGAATTAACTTCCTTAAGTCACCACTCCCAACAATGAACATGTGAGAGCTCTAATGCTGAATACACAGATAACGGAAAACTTTGAATGCAGTAGCTATAAATAGTATTAAGATATATCAATCATTTTAAAGCAATGTTAATGTATGTTACTGTATTTTCTGATTATATATCTTATTTAAAATAAATGTATTTGGATTGAACTTGGCTATAACATGAGTAACAATGGCTGAATGTTGTTATGATGTCCTTTTTCCCTTTTTCTGTCCTTTCTTTTTCATGTTTAGGGTTTTTCATTTGGGAATTTTTTTTTTTTTCAAATCATGTGATATTAGAAACGCAGGAAATAAAACTTGATCAGAGGTTTAACTGGGTGAGGGTAAAAATTCAAGCTAAAAAGTTACAGCTTTAATTTCAGAGCAGAATGTTTAAATCCTTTGGAGCAGCCAAAACCAAGTCACATGGTCCACCACAGCCTTTAGAGAACCTCACTGTGTTTGGGCTGTCTGTCTTTGATTTGATGGCAAAGCCTTGTACTCACCCTTACAAAGTAAAAACAGAGGCAGACACCTCTATAAGTAAAAAGCTACACAAGATTCACCAGACTCTACAGAAAAAAATATAGACATTGTATGCAGACCAGCATAGTGATGCAAAGGCCAAATGAATTTGCTATGTAAACACGGTGCACAAATGATCAGTATGTTTTTCTTGTCTTACTGTCAGGTTGAGGCCCAGCATTGTGTGTGGTATGGTGAGTGTGGGGAATCTGAAAAGGTGCCCGGGAAAAAGTATAACTGTAACTACACTGGTCCTCCAAGCCCATTACCCTCTGAGGATTATGACCTTCTCACGGTACGGTATATTTCTTGATGCTTTTGACCTGTTATTGCTGACATTTGATACTCAAAATAATGTTTGGCCACATACTTCTGCTTTCCAGTAGTGAAAAACTATGAAGGTTTATAGAAGTGGTGGTATTCCCATTGTGGTTAAACAAAATTCCCATTTTGCAGTTCACACAAATTTACATTCATTTTGTTTTTACACAAAATTTACATTTACATGCAGGAACTTTGTCCTGGATTTGACTATGGGAACCGAAGCCTCTGCTGTGATGTTGACCAGTTGCGCACTCTCAAAGGGAGTCTCCAGCTTCCCCTTCAGTTCTTGTCTCGGTATGCACTGTTTTTATAATATTAACTAATAAAGAGGATGACATTCAAGGATATTATTATTTCTCCTCTGAAGGTCTAAACACAAAGTGTAGATTATCTACCCCTTTAAACTCACAAGTTTTTTTCTATAACCTTGTTTGCGTCTGTTTTACACTTTTAAACTTTAACTTTTTTTATTATTAAATTATGTAATGATCCCTTTCATTTTTAAAAATCCTGCTTTCTGACCCCTACTACATCTGTGCGCAGGTGTCCTGCCTGTTTCTTCAATCTGATGAGCCTGTTCTGTGAGCTGACATGCAGCCCCCACCAGAGTCAGTTCATGAATGTCACAAAGATCAATGGGACCAGTGTAGTGGAAGTGGAGTACTATATTGGTCGAACATTTGCTAATGGTGAGTTCACTTCCAGATGTGGATTAAGGCACAAGAAAACAACTTGGTTAGGTTCAGAGTAAATGTGCTGAGTAAAAACTACCCAATTTGGCTTTAATTTCAGATCTGCAGATTAAACATCACAGACCCTATGTAAACATGAAGTTGTGCTCTCAGTTGTGTAATTCTGTTGGTAATGCAGTCGTCATAACTGTTACATTTTTCGTCGAATAAAAAAGGGGACAAGCAATTAAACTTAATGAAACTGGGAGTTTTTTTCCGAAAATAATTAAATTGGACTTTTTCAGCGATGTACAATGCCTGCAAGGATGTCCAGGCACCATCTAGCAACGTGAAGGCCTTATCGCTGCTGTGCGGCAAGGATGCAAAGGACTGCAATGCTACTAACTGGATCCAGTACATGTTTGATATTAACAATGAACAGACTCCCTTCCCTATCATCCCAATATTCTCAGGTAAATCATTTTGTAGTAATTGTTCTAATACATTTGTTGTTACTGTTACTTTTTTTGATGGTTAATCCATCATCTTGTGTTATGCTGTTTCTTTACTCTAGATGACCCGGTGTCTGGTTACACTCCCATGAACAACAAGACATTTGCCTGCACTGAGGGCTTAGAGGATGGTTCCGGTCCTTGCTCCTGTCAGGACTGCACAAATGCCTGTGGGCCCAAACCTGTACCTCCCCCTCTCCCCCCACCCTGGACAATCTTTGGCATCGATGCCATGACTGTCATCATGTGGATTTCTTACGTGATCTTCCTTCTTTTCTTTTTTGGAGCTGTACTCGGAGCGTGGTGTTACAGGTAAAGTCTTACAGTAATATTTTGGTGTTGTTCCTGGCATTTGAAGCTCATATGTATTTGATTGGTGTGGTTGTTTTTGTTTGTTTATTTGTTTTTTTGTTTGTTTGTTTATTTATACAGGAAAAGGACAGTCATGTCTGAATATGGCCCTATACTGGACAGTAATAATCCACTGTCTCTCAATAGTGATGATGCTGACCAAGGTATAATAATGCATGGCCTAAGGTCCAACAATTTTTCTCCTCTCTGTCATCTGTTTTACATAAATGTAATTAACTTGCTTTTGGGGTGTAAGACATGTGATGATATTGTTTTGTCATTGCTGTATGACTGAAACTAACTCTGCTCTTAGTAAACGCATCCTGCTGTGAAATTCTTGGTGAGCGCTTCGAGAATGCACTGCGGACCCTCTTCAGCTCCTGGGGTTCCTTCTGTGTGCGGCATCCGTCTTTGGTCATACTGGGCAGCCTGATACTTGTGGTAGCCTCCTCTGGAGGACTGGTCTACATGCGCATCACAACTGACCCCGTTGAGCTGTGGTCGTCTCCCTCTAGCCGGGCCCGTCAGGAGAAGGACTATTTTGACAGCCACTTTGGACCCTTCTTTAGAACTCTACAGCTCATTATAACCACTCCACTCAACGACACTTTCATCTACTCCCCGTACTTTGGAGGATCAGATGTCCCATTCAAAGCCATACTCGATAAAGACATCCTGCATCAGGTGGGTTAGTGGGGGAGGTCAGTTCGGAAGATCTTTATCAGTTTTTATTAGTTTGCTGTCATTCTGCGTTTTGCATCTATATTGTATCTCTTTCCAGATAAGAAGCATCTGTAGAGCAGCTGCATTCCTGAAACCATGGTTTATTGGTTCTCTTCTCTTTTTCTACTTTTAACCAGGTGCTGGATTTGCAGCTTGATATCGAGGCCCTTGTGGCCACATACGAGGGTCAAAACATCACCCTGAAGGACATCTGCTTGGCTCCACTGGCCCCATACAATGATAACTGTACAATATTGAGTGTCCTCAACTACTTCCAGAACAGTCACGCTGTGTTGGACCACAGCATAGAAGATGAATTCTATGTCTATGCTGACTACCACAGCCACTTCCTCTACTGTGTCAGGTGTTTGGGCTATTTATATATTTATTTATTTATTTGTAATTTCTGTTAGGTTATTCTTTTTTTCAAATGTAGAACCATGTCTACTTATGACCCCTATTCGTGAGCTGCAAATTAACACCTGCAGTTCACAAGAATCTATTTTATTCACACGAGGGCTTCTTTATTTTCTAAGAATTATTTCGGGGCAGAGCATCTTCCTAAAATAGCACAGTAATACTTCTTCAATTGCTCTCATGAGATGGTTCCTCTTTTTTCTAATAATGAATCTTAAGTGATTTTTTAACTCTACTTTTTCTTTCTTATGCAGTTCACCAGCATCCCTCAACGACACCACTCTCCTCCATGACCCCTGTTTAGGCACATTTGGGGGCCCCATCTTCCCATGGCTGGCTCTTGGGGGTTATGATGGTGAGCTGGATTAACCCTTGTTGATTGGTTAGAGAAATAGAAAGCAGTGGTAGTTCTTCATTTAATCCACTAACTTAATCTGTCTTAAACCTTTTCTGTAGATATTTTTTTTGCATTAAAAAAAAAATTCATAAAATCTTGATTCAAAAATGTATCAGTAATAACTGACATTGTGCTCTTTGCTTATTATATGGAGTGGATGCAGTAAGGGGTCAAGTTATTTTAGTATTTGTAGAGGCAGATATTAGCCCTACATGGCTTATGCAGTATATTCACTTTTGTGTAGCAGTCAGATTACAATAGTGCTGTATGAAATGATAATATGAAAACAATAAAGAAATAAGAAAAATATCCACTTCTTCCTCCGATTACTGTGCCATAGCAACCAATCACAGCTATTAATTTGCAATGTAGCCATGTTTTTCCAGGGTACTTCGTCTGTGCTATTATTGTCTCACTGCAGAAAGGAGCCATGTCTATAAATATGGTTGATAACAGAGAACTGTATCAGTGATGTCCTCATTTACAATTAATGCTTTTTTTCACATTACAGACACCAACTACAACAACGCCACTGCTCTAGTGATCACCATTCCACTGAACAACTACATGAATGACTCAGTCAGGCTGGGAAAAGCCCTGGAATGGGAGAAAGAGTGAGACATCAGTCTGTTTCTGAAACTACTCTTGGGGAGCTTCAGCAAAAGTCACTGCTAATCATGTTTTCTCTGTGTTTACTCACTGTGTTTTTTTGTGTGCATTTCAGGTTCATCAAGTTCATGAAGAACTTCAAAAACCCCAACCTGACCATAGCGTTCACCACAGAGAGGAGTGTTGAAGATGAAATTAACAGAGAGAGCAACAGTGACATTAGCACCATAGTAGTCAGCTATGCCATTATGTTCATCTACATCTCCCTGGCCCTGGGTCACATCCACAGCCTCAGGAGAGTGATGGTGAGAGACAAAGCCCCAATTCAGTGTTTTTATCATTTTCATATGGTGTGTTGTTTTTTTAGTGCTAGGTGTTCGCTAGCATAATCCATTCCTGGGATTGATTTACTCATGCAGTGTCACTCCTCTCTCCTGCCTATGGTGTAAGAGCTTTTGATTCAACAAAACTAGTACAACACGCTTGACAACTTCTTGTACTCGAGTGTTAGAGGGAGCAGCTAAGGGCAGGACATGGCTCATCCTCTCTCTTTTGGCCTACACAGGTGGACTCTAAGATTTCTCTGGGTATAGCAGGTATCCTGATTGTGCTCAGCTCTGTGGCCTCCTCATTGGGGATCTTCAGCTATGCTGGTATCCCTCTCACACTCATTGTAATTGAGGTCATTCCCTTCCTGGTGCTGGCCGTTGGAGTGGACAACATCTTTATTATAGTGCAAACATACCAGGTAACCTTCCTCCTCCCAATCCATTTAACTGTTTTATAAATCCACATTAATTCATTGTGTGGTTTAAGGGTTTGCATATGTATATCTTCATTATATATAAGTTCTTGTAGTTCACTCGGTTGACTCATGACATTTTTGTTGCTTTACCTAGTTATGACAGATATGCTTGTCTTCTTCTCTTAATTTCAGTGAGGTTACTAGTTTTGTATGCTGCCAGTCATTTGTTAAACCTGCTAAAAAAATTATGTCCATTTGTATTTTTGAACAGAGGGATGAGCGGATGCCACAGGAGGAACTTCATCAGCAGATTGGTCGTATTCTTGGAGACATTGCCCCTAGCATGCTCCTCTCCTCATTCTCTGAGACAGTGGCCTTCTTCCTGGGTAAAATTGGTCATCTATTGAATGCAATTCATTAATAAAGGTCTAAGTGTGTATTCCTGGTGATTATTCTTCATCTTAAATAAAGAAAATTGTTTCTGTGGACAGTATTGATACATGTGCCTCAAAAAGTGATAGAGTTTAGTACATAGTGACATGCTGATAAAAGTGTTTACTTTTTCTTCTGCAGGAGCCTTGTCCAATATGCCTGCAGTAAGGACTTTCTCTCTGTTTGCTGGCTTGGCTGTTTTTATTGATTTCCTGTTGCAGATCAGTTGCTTTGTCAGCTTGCTCGGCTTGGATGCTAAAAGACAGGAGGTGAGTCTGAGGGAAAACTGTGGTGACAGTTGTGGTGATTCTGGATGGGGTATAGATGGTCAGGGGCTGTGTGATTTACGTGAAAAGGCTCTCCTACAGATTTTACAGCCCCAAGAAAATATTATACGCAGTTTTATAACCAAGTTGTCATCCTACCAATCAGTACACTAGCTAATTTAACCAATTAGATCTATTTACTAGTTGACTGTTGGCAGTGTATTGTAAGAGCATCATCGGTGCTGTCATTTTTTGCAGTTAAAACTGTTTTTTCCTCAGCGACACATGGTTGAGGATGTTCTCCATGATTCCATCTCTAAATTTGTTATAGACTAAACTGCACTTACCAAATGCTGTGTTGTCTCTTCTGTTTAAAAGGGGAATCGACTTGACATCATGTGCTGTGTGAAGCTGCCAGAAGGTCAGGAAACAAAGACAGATGGCTTCCTCTTCCGTTTTTTCAAGAAAGTCTATGCCCCATTCATCCTCAAAGACTGGGTACGACCATTCATAGTAAGTACCTCAGTGACACTTCACCGGTTATAAACATCTATATCCAGAGTTTTTTTATTAGGACTAGGACTTGTATTATTGTATTATTCTAATATTTTGACAGCTTTAGTTGGAGTCATATTTTTCATTGAGTAGAATATTATTTTAAATCAGTGTATGATGATCATGTTGTTCATAAGAGTTTGTTTTTTGTTTTTTTTACCTTTCTTTCTTTAGATGGCAGTGTTTGTCGGAAAACTCTCCTTCAGTATTGCTGCAGTGAACAAAGTAGAGATTGGACTGGACCAGAAATTATCCATGCCTGACGTAAGTCTTTGTAGTGTATATCATAACTGTGTGTTCATGGATTTTTTAGTGAACATCACTTGAACCTTTTTAACAGATGTGGGCCAAGTAGAATGGTTATATTTGAATATTTTTGATTTGAATATTTGTAGTAACACTTAATCTGTGATGTAGTTTATTTTGCCAAGGACTTTACTGCTCCTGTCAGTCATCCAGGAAGCTAAATCAATTGCATGCCATGTAGTGTGATTGGTTAAAATCACATTTTTGCAAAGGTCTCTCCATGCAACATGTTGTACATCTTTGGCTTGTATTCCTCTGCCTGTGATGGTAAAATCTGATGATTTGTCTCTGTCCAGGACTCATACGTGCTCGACTACTTTAAGAACTTGAGCGAGTATCTCCACACTGGAGCTCCAGTTTACTTTGTGGTGGAGGATGGTCTCAACTACAGTAGTCTAGAGGGCCAGAATGTCGTATGTGGAGGAGTGGGCTGCAACAACAACTCCCTGGTCCAGCAGGTCTACGATGCCTCACTAATCAGCAACTTGTAAGTCTGAGCTATAAAAAAATCAGATCATATATCATTAAATTGCACAGGACAAAATCAATATTGAAGATTTAATTACCTACAGGAAGTGTATGGGAAACTGTCTGAAAATTATTTAATTTAAATTACACAGCCTGAAAACCTGGGAGCTCATATAAGGGAAAGGTTATGAAAGAAATTGTCTCATCTAACATATGATTCTAAGATCTCTTCAATTTTCAAATTCCAGCACAACCATTGCCTTCACACCATCCTCTTGGTTGGATGACTACTTTGACTGGGTCAAGCCTCAGTCCACCTGCTGCCGATATTACAACACCACTGGGACCTTCTGCAATGCCTCAGGTAGAACTTTTATTCGCTGTCAACTTCTTGTTAACCATTGTCACATGATCATGGTATCACAAGTTCAACATTTTTGCCAGTTCCCAATAGAAAAAATACATTGAAACATCTATAATTTTTAGGGCAAATTCCAGCAGAAAGAATAGCACAAATAAGGCAATACGAACAAAATTTTAGTTTATTTATAGTTGCATTTCTCAGCACTAAAATTCGAGTATAGCAGTTGTGTGCTTCAGCATGTTTTTAAGATTTCTAATCTACTTATAATTTTCATAACCTGATGCAACAACTTTGATTACTTTATTTATTCATTTATTTGTTTTTCAATTCATGGCTTTGTCTCAGAGCAAAGTTGTATATTTGTCAAATACCTATTGGTTAAATGGATGGATATACACCTGATATTGTTTTTCCAGTGGTAAACTCATCTTGTGTGCATTGTCGGCCCTTGACTCCTGCTGGAAAGAAAAGGCCTGTGGGAGAAGACTTCATGCAGTTTCTACCCATGTTCCTGTCAGACAATCCCAACATCAAGTGTGGAAAAGGGTAATTTTATAGCTCTGTCAAAATGTTCTGGGTTAGCTGAAAATACATGACATGAGATTGAATGCTTTCACTTTAGCTTGTTTCACATATGTCAAAAAGTATCCCTTTGCAGTTTACCAGTTTCAGTGTGGATTGTGAGTTTCCCCTCCTTTATTCTCACTAACAGTGTGCTTTTGCTCCTCCAGCGGCCATGCAGCCTACGCCACAGCAGTTGACCTGTATCCCAACAACACAGGGGTGGGGGCCACTTACTTTATGACTTACCATACGATCCTGAAGGAATCCCCAGACTTTATAGATGCTCTGAAAATGGCCAGAATTCTGTCTGACAATATCAGTCAGTCCATGGACCACAGAGTTTTTGCCTACAGGTAAGTCCTGTTGCACTGCACATGGAGCTTTCATCTTTGCTTAATATGCTGTATAAATTAACTCATGATAATTCGTCATTCTGAATTTCAGCCAGCCCTTCAGGGTTTTTCTCTGCAGGTTTTTTAAGTTGATATACTGGTATCTGAAGTTGTGCTTGTTTTGAACTCAAGGTTCAAGGGAATCAGAAGGGAAAAGTAGGTCAGAGATAAGCACACAGTAAAGAAAACATTACAAATGGCAACGCAGCCAATGTGTGACCTTGAGTACTGAATGAATCTTCCTGTCTGCTGTATCCTATATCAGAGAAAAGTCATGCCACCACTAATATGACTGTAGATCACAACCTCAGATACTGTGGTAACCCAGTGTTCCATGAATAAGTGGCTTGTGGATAGAAAATTAGATTTGCTGTCTCAGTGATAGAATGAGTTGCTTCAAGTCTCCATTGACATTCATCACTAGACAGGGTTGTAGGAAGAGGGTGATTGAACAAATATAAATATCTACTAACAGTAAAAGAACATTGATTGATTGATCCTGTTGAGTCCATTTTAAAATGGCAGCTCTACAAAGTTGGCAGTTTTCTTAAAGGCTGCTCATTAATACATCTTTTCCTTCTTGACAGCGTCTTCTATGTGTTTTACGAGCAGTACCTCACCATTGCCTATGACACAGCTCTGAACTTAAGCGTGTCACTGGCAGCCATATTTTTGGTGACGACGGTGTTGCTGGGATTTGAGCTGTGGTCGGCCGTCCTCGTCACCCTTACCATCGCCATGATCCTGGTCAACATGTTTGGCGTCATGTGGCTGTTTGATATCAGCCTCAACGCAGTTTCCCTAGTGAACTTGGTCATGGTGAGAGGCAACACAAAATACATGTAACATTTAAAAAAATATCAGTGGCTGTAACACCTAAATAATAATATCCCAAATACAGTAACAGACATCTTACATTTAAGTTTCTCATGAAGGCATTAAGAACTTTAGAAAACATCTTTACATTCCATTAAAAAATTGCATCTTCTTACAGCATTCATCCATGTTTATGTACTCTGAGCCAAAATTCCTGTAAGGCATGATGATATTTTACTTGTCAATTTAATTGCTCCAGTGTGGAAAACGTGGCAGCAATAAACAGCACACGGTCTGAAACTGTACTGATAAATCTCCTGTTTTAGCGTGTTTCCAAAAACTGTTTTGGCATATTCACCCGCTGGAAAAATTTTGAAAAGGCTAGTCAGCAGACCTTGACTTGAACTTACTGTCAAACATTCTGCCAACAGTCTGTTTTAGTTGCCAGTGAAATTTTACTGAGGTATTTTCCGGTTCAGCTTTGACTTGCCCTGCTAACCATAGTTTTGCTCACAGGTCAGTGCAATACCAACTAATAAAGTGATGTAATCTAACATTTCAGGAGCAGTCACACAATTTTATAAAGGTGCAGTTGGCCATTTTGGCTGTATAAATTAGAGGTAAATTCACAAATATATTTAAACAGTTTCACTTACGGATGAAAATAATATTTTTTTCTTTCTGGAATTATGTTAATTGAAATTACATGCCTTTTTTACTGTTTGCTAGTATTAAATATGTGTGGTTCTGTGGCTTTTTGGACATTCAGATCACAGATTGTGCCTTTTAAACTGGGCATGTGTTTACATTCTGTCTGGTTGTCTGACTCCTTGTCTCACTTAGCCCGAGGGACTTTGTTCTAGCAATATCACAGTGTCCCCAAATGTCAGCAGCTATGTTGGCAAGTAAAATGTTGTCATAACAAGAAAGAAACTGGAACTGATTATTTTTTCTTTAACACCCATAATTATTCTCAAGACAGCAAAAGCAAACTTCAGATGGTTGGCTTTCAATCCAACATTTCAATGTTTCTGGTGCTGAGTTGTTTCCTTTCCTCTGTTGCAGAGTTGTGGTATCTCAGTGGAGTTCTGCAGTCACATTGTGCGAGCATTTTCCATCAGTGTGAAGAAGAACCGAGTGGAGCGGGCTGAAGAGGCTTTGGCTCACATGGGCAGTTCTGTAGGTCTCACTTTACCTCCTTAGCAAATTCACAAGACGAAGCTTTTTCCATAAGGACCTATATAGGTTGAAAATGTTTATCTGCTGATAATGGGGATATCAGTGTACACAAACTTGTAGTGCAGGATAAAGCATTGTTTTTTGGGCTGAAAACTTAATTTTCATACTTTTTATTTTTACATAAAATTAGTTGTAAAATAATTTTGGTCCCCTACAAATGAAGTCTAATTTTTGTCATCATGACGTGACATGACATGACATGACATTTAATCACACTGTTTCCTTATTGCAGGTATTTAGTGGGATCACATTAACAAAGTTTGGAGGCATCCTAATCCTGGCGCTTTCCAAGTCGCAGATCTTCCAGGTCTTCTACTTTAGGATGTACCTGGCCATGGTACTTCTGGGGGCCACTCACGGGCTCATCTTCCTCCCTGTGCTGCTCAGCTATATCGGTCAGTAATGTCACACATTTAAAAGTGAGAGACATAAAGCATACAAAATTGGAACGCAGATTTAATGATGTTTTAAATTAAATGTAATACGTCTGGATTCCATTCACAGGTCCTTCAGTGAACAAAGCAAAGGTGTTTGCTGCTAATCAGCGCTATGCTGGTACAGAAAGGGAGCGCCTCCTCAACTACTAGCAGGCTATGTGGTACAATGAACAATGAACTAACTGTTTGTCTGGGAGGGACTGTGTGGGTGGGAGTGCAAGCGGTTTCTGTGATTACTAACAAACTCATTGTCATTGTCACTACTATGCACGGATTTAACTCAGGAATATACTTGGGAAAGGACTGCCAGAGGCCTTGTTCAGCAGAATGCTTACTGACTTCCGCAAAAGACTTTGGACCCCCACCATTCCTCCTCACATCACACGACAAGCGTGACTTCAATGATTGGAGTGCACAACATACTGAGGAACAGAGAACAACACTCGGACAGTGTCAAAGTAGGAGAGACACAAACCCCCAGTATCAGTTTACGGACAAACCCTCAGTCAGATTCATATGCTATGAGCTATTTTGATTTGGGAAAACAGAAAAGGGTAAAACTTTTTTTTTTTCATGTTTTTTAAATATATATCAGAAAAAAAACTGTAAAATAGAGCTGACTTTTGTTTGCAAACATTAACTTATGTGGGACTTCTGTATAACCACTTGATATTATGAATCACTTTGCCTGTAACAAGGCACCTACATGAACCACCAGATAACAGTAGTGACATCATTGGTCCTCATAATACCTGGCAATAACATGAATCATCCGAGTTGTGTCTACAGATTTAAATGCTAGTTTTCACCTAATTTGTCAACATCTGTGTTGGGAGAGCAGTGCAGGAAATGTGGCTCCAATCTGCATCCTGCCATGTCTTTTTAGTCCACATTGGTAGCTGTTTATGTTATCCTGTGCCACATCTCATTTCAGAGTTGGTTAATGTATCTTAAGTATCCTTTTGAGGTATTTACATAACTAGATTGTTAGTCCATCTTGGGTGCTTTCAGAAATGGCCACAGAAGAACTCACCTGTGAGACATTAGTCAAGATACATGTTCATGCCAGATGTTAAAGGGACTTTAATGATGATGATGATAATGGTTTTACATTGAAGTGTAAATGTTACACTTGCAGTTACTGAAGAAAAATTTTTGTTTCATCAAGAGCTGGAGAGACACAGCTCTACATTTAACTGTAAATAGCATATACAGGACTAATTTAGATTAATTATTTGGTCGTCTAGAGTATGATATACAAAATGCTGTAGACTGACTTGACAATGTTGGAGTTCTCATTCATTCATTTAAGTTTTGGTTTTTTTTTTAAATTTGTTAACTATTAACATTGTATTGCTTTGCATTGCCGTCCTTGCAAGTAAGTCCTCCAAAAGTTTTACTTGGTTTTAAGGAAAAAGAAACTTTGTGTGGCCAATTTAAAAAAACAAAACAAAGAAAAAAACACACCTCAAAAACCAAAACTTTACTCCCAAAACTTTGTTCACTTTCACCCTCTGCACCTCAACATGTCCAAGATATTGACTACTGACCATGTTGCGCCTTAATGAGGGTGATGCGCTTTCACTTATTTCAATTTTTTTTCGGACGTAAAGGTTTGATACATCACAGGAAGAGGAAGAGGATGTTAACATCTTACCCAAGTTATAACTGCTGGGACCTTAAAGGAACAGTATCCTTCATTGTTATAAGGATTCTGTAGCATTTTTTTCCCCCATTGATGCAGAAATGTTTTTCAGAATGTGAGAATTCTGTCAAAAACAAGAACCCGTATGTAAAAAATGTTTGAGAATCCCAGTGAGAAAGCTGTAACATGATTAAGGAATAGTTGTGCTTGTTAACAGTGCTGTGCATTGACATGGACAAATAATCTCTGACATGGAAGACTAAACAAAGCACTGCAATACTTTATTTTTTAACAATTTTACAATATATACACATCTATAAATGTATTTCTTGTCCCCAAATGTTTTGTCCTGTACTAATGTTTCTGCAGATGTACAGTTGATTTAACATTGTGTAGTACTCTAATGAGAATAAGATACCAGTTAAACACAAGAAGGCACAGTTCCTCTTATGTCAAATCTTGCTTTTCAGCTCCTGCCTGAAGAAAACTTTGGAGCAAGATGTAATTTTGTTCTCATAAGTAGAATACAACTGTAGTGTCTGGTGCTGTTGCACGAACCACACACACAGATTTTGTTGAGATTGTTCGGACTGACCACAGCGTGGCGTCATCCATTCATGAAGCTCTGTGTGCGTCACACTCTCAGTAATGTAATGGGAGTGACCTAATTTTAATGCCTTGAAAAGGAGCAGCCTTGCAACGCTTTCACTTTGTCAGTGAATTAAATATGTGCAGGTTTTTGTTTCTGAAACAAGTATAATGGAGCTGCTTGTGCGGCATCTGAATCGGCAGGTTTTGGATATTTACGCACAACATTCAGAGGCCATCGGTCACTCACATCCCATTCGAAAGGCGCTGCCAAACCCAGAGCTGGGTACTTCCTCCCAGCATGTGTTGTTGTGATCGTTTGTCTGGCCCTGTTGTCACACAAACCTCCAGCTCATGACTTATTTATCAGCGGCCCTGTGAGAGCAGGGACAGTTCTTTGAATCTGTTCGAGAGATTAAAATATTAATTTCCTCTGCAGGTCTGCTGTGCTGTCTGCAGGGGAGAATATACAGGTTGTGAGAGAACTATTATGTAAGATGTGCAAGGCTCGCCTCTCACTAGACTCTGACCCGCCAGTATCTTTTATTATGACACGCATATATTGTATAGCAGGATTATTGTAGTGAAAGCAAATGTAGAAGTAAACTAGAAACAGATACTAAATGTAATTGGCATTCTTAGGTAAAATTAATGCCACATTTTTGGCTATAAACCTGGGGTTAATTTTGGATTGGAGTGGGGTGGAATGGAGTGATGGAATGGAGCAGAAATGAATGATTCAAAGTATTTGTGTGCTGTGAAGATTACAATACCTGTTTGTTACTTTAAATATAAAGATTTTTTATTCAGATTTTTCAGTCATGAGACAGATCTCTTAACAGCATATCCACTCAAAGTAGGTTTCATTTATGTAAAAAAAAAAAATATTGTAATATATTGTATATTATGTAATTTCCTGAAGTAAAAGTCACTCAGGATGATTTTGTTATGAAAGAAGTTTTCATTATATAATTTGATCTGATGGGTTGAGAGAATCTCCCGCCCACTGAACGCCTGCTGTTTGGATGATGGTGACCATGGATTATCAATCCCTGGAATTTTTTTTTTTTTTTCTTAGATAACAGGACTAATCTAGAAAATAATCTCTCAATATTCTGTAAACAAATAAGGCTCACGAGCTCTAATTACAAAAATTTTGTTGGTAAATTAAATGGTTATGTGTTGGATAAGAAGTGTATGTGGAGAGTTGGCTATCCAGGTGTTATTCCACCAGAACTACTCCCAGCTGTCTGAAAAAACACAAAACACAAAAAGAAGGACTTTTGTCCAGTGAGAGCACACCTCAATCCTGAAGATTCAGTAAAGGCTCTAATGGTGTGGTTTAAAGAACTAGCCATACTTCCTAATACTGGTTTATCATCAGATTTCATTTGCATAACATCTGCTTCTAAAACTATATTTAAGAGAATATAGAGCGTACTGTGTTCAGAGTTAATCCTATCTGTGCCCTCTACACTTTCCTGGTGTTTCCTCACACATTTGTCCATGAAAACATATCGGGGCCTCCACCGCACCTGCCTAACAAGTGGATTCGTGTGTTTAGTTTATTTTAGTTTTGTGTTCAGAGATCCATCAATAAATAAGTGTAAGAAGCATTTAATGCCCCGCTTTGCGTCACTGGTTTTCTGTTACCGTGGGGTCAGTTGTCTCTGAAATAGACTCCTGGGGTGGAACAAAAGGGATTAGGTAGCCTTGTCAAACATGAAGAGATCGGATCAGATTTTCAGGTCCACCCGCAGAGCTTTTCCCCTCCTGACCACAGGCCAGGTTTGGATAAAATACAACATTACAGTTACTGAAGAAAGAAACCGGTGGATTTGGATAGACTCACTAGTTCAAATTTGTACTTTGTGTATATAAAAAAAAACTGAGCAAGTGTAGTCAATCTTGTAATATGTGATATGACTACTGACCGGACCTCCAGATTAAGGAAATCGAAATGGGCTTCAACACAAGAATTTCTGCCACAATCTTCAGTCCATACGTCCTTGTTTACAAACTACTGTAAATGATGGAAAAGCCCTGAGTCACAGTATCATGACAGGAAAGGTGCAAAGTGCCGTTTCAGCCAAATGTTGTTATTTTAAAGGGAAGGGCAATAGACCGCAGCTTGCCCCAAACGATGGTACACATATTTTTACAATGAGGGTCACTTATGTGTGAGCAGGGCTCAGGAAGGGCTGTCAATAGACCCCTTTATGAGGCGGTGCGGGGGGAATTAGGCGGTCAATGGAGGGGACTAAGCCACGTATGCCATGTGTCCACACTCGGGCCCGGCCCGTTTGTTTTGATGGTAGCACGAGACTGGGGTGACTGTGGGCCTTGTTTACGTTGAATATGTGTCAGGCAGGAGAGTTCCCACTCGATGAGAAACCGAGCCTCCAGATTGCATCAGAGCCACAGGTGCAATGCATTTCCAGTAAAGGCTTCTGGAGTCACGCCTGATTTAATGCACTGAAATGATCGGGCCTGACAGTTTGAAAACACGAGTTATGCATTTGCACACCATGGGGCTGTTTCATTAAGGTGGCTCCAAAAAGCAGGGATTATTGTGAAAAGCTTGTCTCGACAAAGTCCTGTCTAGTTTAAGAGCTGCTTCATGAATCCAAAACACAGGCTAAAGACGTTAAATGCCAATCACATCATTGAAGCATAGGGAAATTAGAACTAGACAAAACCATGATGGTAATGGCCACTGAGTAGCACACATCGAATGTATAAAATGGAGAATAAAATGATGAAAAAAACAGAAAAATACAGGAATTTACCAGTGCCATTGACAAGGAAAAAGAAAACTTTTGGCAGCGTGTTGTAGAGCTGCAGTGAACTCAGATTTTGGCACAAGTACAGATGAACTCAATTTGTTGCAGAGCTCTACTGATAATCTTATCACTGTGGTTTTGGATCACATGTGATTAAGTGGAATCTTAAGTGCTGTGAATGAATAATTAAGATGAACCATGACTTCAAGCACAGCAATAAAATGATTCAACTTTTAAAGACGTTAATGTTCTTCTTCAGTTAAGATTTCACTGCTGTGGTTTTAACAAGTATCAGAAACTGTGTGATGGTGTAAACCGACTCCAGGATTGCTCCCCCTCGTATTTCTTATTCTGTTTAAGTAGCATCTTTAACAGGGATCAAATAATGATATTTCTACTACTGGACCGCAGCCATGGGTTCAAAATCATCATCAGCTTTTCTTTTCTTTTTAACAACCGCAGTGCACTTAAAGAGAACATGGACCTGCTTAAGTTTAAATGCGATAAACGTAAACATGCCTGTGAGTTGCCTTTGACACGTCCCTTAAGTTTATTTATTTATTTATTAACTTGTTTTTAAAAGTTCACCATTTAATGAAACCGAAAAACCCGAGGAACTTCGGAGAAAAGACTTTGTTTCAGTCTGGACGATTCATCGTGACACTGGTTCAACCTGAATCGCGGCTACGCTCAACCTGAAAACTGACCTGACCTTCCGGTCTGGGGTGATTTATTTCTATTATTTTTAAATTTATTTAATTTTAACCTCGGTGAGATTTATTTCAACCCCCTTTTCTTGCAGGGCTAAGAGTCTACGTCCTTGCTGACAGGTCTGTTGAGACTGTAACTCGTTGTACAGGTGTGATTTGGGCCAACAATGCCAACATTAGCACGCTAACAACGACAATGCTAACATGCTGATGCTAAGCAGGTATTTTTACCTTAAGCCTCGTATACGACCTTAGGTCACATGCTAACACATGCTAATCAGCAACACACAAAGTTCAGCTGTTGCTGTCGTGAAATTTTGAAAGTTGTCTCTGTATGACACGCTGAGCATCCATCAAACCGATTAAAAGTCATCCTGAGCTGTACGTGGGTGTTTGTGCCCAATTTTTATGGCAATACAATCCAGTAGTTGGTGAGTTATTTTTCTAAAAAACACGAATGTAAACTTTACCGTGCTTGCTAGAGGGGAAAAAACAGTCAGGAGACCACGAAAGTCATAAAAAGGTAAAGAATCACAACAGGCCAGATTCAGGGGAAGCAAGAACACGTCAGAGTCTTGGTTTTGATTGAACAAGCAAAGCAATTTATTTACAAACATACACAGGTAGTAAATGTCGCCCATAAGTCTTTCCTCACAGAGTATTTAGTGTGCATCTTGGAGCAAAATCTTTGGGCTTGCAAACAGAAAGAAGCTCAGTATTTTTTTTTTTTCTTCTTCACCTTAAATCAGCAAAATCCATGCTTTCCTCATTAACATTTGGTTTAATCGTGTGATCGTTTCAACTCAAATAACATCGATACTTGGAGCAGCATTAAAATTCATTTTCAAGTAGGCCTACTGTATGTTCCTGATTTGGTGCCCCCTCCCCAATACTCACTGGCATTCTTTTAGACAATTTCAATGTAGTTAAAAAAAGAAAATCAAGATGAGATACATGCCAAATAAATGGAATAATACTTTTTTTTTTTTTTTTTTTTTTTAATTGGTCACATTGGCACAGTTTCATTTCCATTTTCAGTATTTCCTTTTTCTTAACATCTTTTATTTCAAATCAATTAATGCTAATTCAAGTTATATGCAAATGTTTGAGATGACATTGATCCTTGTTTGGAATCTTTTTCTCCTCCACAGAGGACAGGGTCAACTGAAGACCAGTGTCCCTTAAGCCTGAAGGGACTCGGTGTCTTGCTCAAGGACACTTCAGCAGGAGGACAATTACTGGCACAGTGTCTTAATCCACATCCACCAGGTAAAGGACATTCTCCCTCCAAACTAGAGCACCCTGCTGCCGCCCTGCTGCTAATCCTTTTCACTGTTTATTGGCATTTTTACACTCGAACAAATCTTCAAAATGACCATCTTGACCCCATTATAGCACTGAAATTGTGCCGGCAATACACTCTAACATAGAGCACAGGAAATTCGACACTGATAAAAGTGGGTCTGGTCTCCATAAATCCATGGCAAGCATTGACTGGTAGAAAATGAATGGAATACTTCAGTGAAAATAGGAAGTCCCATCTTGTCTGCAAGTACCTGTGTACAAACAATCATTTCTTATCCTCTGGGTAGTTGTGGATAGAAAACAGTGAATAAAACATGAGAGAAAAAAAAACAAAAACAAATCAAAGGTCCATTCAAATGACTTGTGTGTGATGCTTGTGAACACAGCTTATTTTTTCAGGGTTAGTTCCCAAGCTCATGAAAAGTCTGAAAAAAAATTTCCACGTTCCACCCATGTCTTGCAATATTCAAAAAGTGCACTTTTAAGACGAAGACTTGCAAAAAATGAGTCACTCTGAGGATAACAGTCCAGCCAAAATCAGCCACTTAAAAGGCTTTCGTTTAAATTTTATGCGGGTCAGGAGGCAACCAATCATACCAAAGTTTACAGGAAGGAGATTAATGAAGAGAGATGATAAAAATGTTACAATCAGCGGTTGCTTAACTGAGAAAAAAAAGTTCACCATCAGATTCAAAAAAAAAAAAAAGGTCTCTCTTAGGCAACAAGAGAGGTTTAAAATATACAAAGTGAAGATGAAGAGATGTAAAACATGCAAACTAGAAAAACATTGTTTGCAGACAGTTTAACCCATTCTTTCACAAGTCTATGTAGTGATGATGAATGTAGAAGTCAAAAACTGGAGGAAAGTTTGTTTAAAAATGTGTGTCCCTTTGGCTGATTCCAGGTCTCTGAGAGGAAGGAGAGCACTGTCGGTAGTGATGAACGGCTGCAGTCGGGTGACAACAAGTGGTACCTTGAAGCTGTCAGACGGCGACGAGTAGAGAGGTGGGAGGATGGATGCCGTGGGAAGTAGATCAGGAGGAGAACCCGGTGCTCGTCCCCCTGATGGGTCACTAATGCTAGGAGGTCTGCAGCAGGCGTCTGTAGTGGGGCATGATCTCGTGTTCGGGCAGGTGCAGGTTGAACTCCAGCGCCACCAGGACAGGGAACTCAAAGGCAATCAGCTCTCTGCGGTTCACTCTGAACCTCTCCTCCAGTTTCTGAAAACAAACAAGAGTTCAGATTAAACAAAGCATACATGTAGTGCTACGGACCTAATATCTTCTTGATGACTCATGACCGCACCCACACGTTTTTAAACAGCATTTCATGAGGGCTGGCCCCGCTCTGCCTCATAGCAGACTTGGACATGAAAAGTAAATGTGATGCCTGTTAATGCCATCATCATAGTCTACAAATTGATTTTAAAATGTAAGCAGAGGTATGTCACAGTTTTGCAATGGGTAGACTAAACTTTTTGTTTTTGCCAGTTCTGCAGAAATGTAACCTAATCACTATTGTGAAGGGGGGTATATGGTGATCTAAAATCTTTAATTAAAAGGGGAAGTTCAGCGAATTTGTTTCACATTTTCATAAAATTTAGGATTTGAGCAACATGTGAGATGACCCTTTAACCTGCTGTAATGGGAGGATACAAGTTTTGATTTTGAAATGTGTGCATGAGGGAACTTACATCTATCAGGAGCTTGACTTCATGTTTCTTGAGATCACCACCAATCTTGGCCGCCAGAAGGACACAAGCTCCAGCACATAGTTTACGATTCTGCTTGTTTAATTTGCCCTGAAGAACAAGTTTTTCGAAGTAGACGAAAGCCATGGCCACTGTGGGTTCCTCATAACCACATTCATCCTGAGCCAGCTTTCTTATTTCCCTTTTCAGGCTGCACAGAGTGAAAAAAAGAGAGAATGAGAGGGGGAAAGAAAGAAACGGGTCACTTAAGAGAGAGTAGAAAGTAAGGAAATGAGATTAAACAGCTTTAACAGCAAAAGCCTGCTTTACATGACATATTTTATGCATCTCTATCCATTTTACCTCCTTATCTTGCTGAGCGTAAGCCTAATGTGGGGGAATTTCTCCTTGAAGGTTTCGTTCATGTCCTTTTTGAGGTCAGACGGTTTGACATATTCAATGACCGTAGTCTGAAAAGGAAAACCAGAGGTGGTGTCAGAATGACCACACTTTTCAGCACTGAGCAAGCTGACTGCATCCTCACACACTGGTGTTGGATTCCACTGTTTCACAATGAGGTTCACTGAGCACCATGTTACCCATGCCACTTAAAAGGTGTTATTCTATATTTTTCTTTTAGTACAAATCCCATCAAAAGACCAAAATCAACAATGTACTGATCCTACCAACAAGTATGTCCTATGTATCCAATGCCTCATGTAGCTTATTCCTCTAGCCATACAGCTCCATTGTTCAAAAACTATTAAAAACACAATGAGCCACACTGTTGCACTGGGTGACATTTTCCTTCATTACAATGAACATGGACACTGTAGTTTTGTGACAATAGCACATACTGTAAACCATCCTGCTACTGTAAATGCTCACAAATGCATCAAATCTGGGGGGCTTGGGAGCCCAAGTGCCACAGACTGAGCAGGGATGTTGGAAAGTATTGAGACTAACAATCTTTGGTTTCGATCTTTTATTGGATTTGCAGTCAATGAGAAAACGACAAATTATCACCGTCCTTTTCCATTAAAAACCCAGAGGATGCAATATATACTCAAATTCCTACCGAGCTTTCCACGCCTTCTTCGGGCTTCTCTCAAAGCATGCTGCAACAAGCTCTAAGCAGTGCTTGAGTACTGAGAGGGTGAGTCACATTAGAACATTTTAACAAGGGGCTGAGAGTTGGAGTTTGGAATATAGTCCCCATCCTTTGGTTGAATTCACATCCTAAATTTAAGATATTCTAGAGGAAAAGAAACTTTTGTGCTAGATATGCAGGTTACTTCTGATTTATTACAACATCTGACTTGTTTTTTGTAGATTTGGCCATGGATCCTCCTAGTGATGATAATTGCAACGACGACAACAATAATAATCATCATCATCATTTTATTGCACCAAGATAATTCCTAAAATCTTAAAGGCTGACAGGACAACAAATGTGAGCAGTCAAACAATAAAACAAACCCCAGATTAGTACACACTGTATTAAAATAGACAAGGGAAGGTGATTACTAAAATTACTACCCAAAAAGCAAAAATAATTACCCGTTTGTAAACACCCATCTCAGTTTACAGACCACCTCCTAGGTTTAATTTTGACCTGCCACACTTGCCATAGCTGTGTGTACAGGATTATTACCAACATTTTGGCTGCACTTACTTCAAGTTTGACCTTGTCCTGCTTTCTTTCTTTTTTCTCTCTTAAGCCTCTCTCATGTACACAGAGACTGGCATATCAAAACACACATATTACACATACACACCCCTTTTTCTTTATCTCAGCCGAGAGCTCACACGAGTGAGCGTTATTGCACTCTAATTCAACTGTAGTAATTGTCTTGCACTTTTGCACCATATTGTTTTTTGATTAGAGCTGTCCTTTATGTGGGAATCTCACTAAATATATGCCACGAAAAATAGTATATAAAAATTAATGATAAATAAATACTTTCAGTCATTTTTCACATGAAAGTGCCAAATACTTGATGGTTCCAATTGATCAGAAATGACAGTTTGGTGATTGTTGATTTCTTTTTCATACTGTCTTTCATGGTAGTAAACGAAGTACCCTTTTGGTTTTGAAGTTTTGGTTGGCAATTAGAACACATTACCTTGGATTGTGGGAAATTATAATGTGTATTTCTCTAAATGATTAAACTGAGATATTATACAGCAGTTTGATTGAATATAAAATAAATTGTTGGTTGCTGCTCTATTATTTTGGATTAGGTGTTTTCATTGCTGACAGAAGTGGCCAAATGTACAAAAAGACCTAAGACCTAAGTTATAAAACAATGGATTTATCCTTTGGTAAAGTGTCCACTAGGGATAAGCAATTAAATGAGGACACACCATGCAGCAGTTCTAAAAATATAAGAATGTCCCTCTGTATGCATGCATGGTATTGCAGGCAGCGCAGAGTGTGAATAATGGCATCCATCCTGAACACCATGCTACTGATGAAGAAGCATGACGGAGACCGAATGTTCGTCGATGGTCCTAACTCTGGGAAAAGAGCATATATAGGACAGCAATGACTTAGCACGCCCGAATCTCTCCGACCGTGTCTCACACTGACTTATGTTAACACATTAAAACATTTAATTATTCCATATTTTTGCCAAGAGGAGGTTTCACAGATCAACATACCGCTAAATGTGCTTCTCTACCACATCTAAAATTATATAATTGAGGTTTCCTTACTTCATAATCATATTCTAGGTCATACAAGTTTTCCTAATTGCAAACTGCAGATTAAAAAAAAAAACAAAACAAAAACCTAATATTATCCCCTGACTTGACTGAAATTGAAAGTTCACTTATAGAGTGGTGTCTCCTGAGCTGCTGGTGTTCAACCCCTGAAATGCTGAGAATTTACTGGTTCCATTCCTGTGGCAAACACAATAGCCATTGTTGTGAGATGCTGGGTTTTGTAACTGGAGGAAGAGAGGAGAAAAAAAAGCATAGCCTGGCCTTGACCGAACATTTCAACTATGTCAGTCCTTGTTGTGTATTCTGCCAGGCTCCGTAACAAAAACACAGCCCAGGAAAGAATGAGATGGGAGTCTAGTCGGAGTTTTTTTTTTTGTTCCTTTTCCAACTACAATAAAACATCCGCTCTTTTCCGGAGAAGTGAGAGTGATTAGTGCTGAGACAAACACTGCTCTTGCTGTTGCACTGGTCAAGAGGCTGTTTAACAGCTACTGCCTTCTGCATTGGGATTAAGTATGTATATTCTTTCAGGCCTCAGAAGGTGGGAGAGAGAATCTGGGCCAATGACCTTCCTGATTAAAACTTGTTAGAGACATCCTCCTGGCTCCCTTTCAAAAACAGCTGATAAAATTCAGGAGGCCTTTTTTTAGAAAGAAACTCTTGAGCCAGAAAAATATTTCTGGTGTGTTATTGTTCTTGGTTGTGGTGGGAAAAATGAGCACATAAGGTCCGAAATGATAAAAATAACATCAACAGTGAGATATTGCAGGACATTTCAGAAGAACATGTCATAACAGAGGCGGATCTGTTACAGCGAATTATGTCCTGGAGGAAAAACAACCTTTCCATTATACTCTCAGGAAGACAAGGCTGCAGTTGCTGCTTTTGTTGCTGATGTTAGTGGTGTGTAAGATGCAGCAAAAGTACTTTCTCACCATGTAGGAGGGGAAGATGAGCACTCTCTTGTGTTTTCCACAAGGCCACTGAGGATCATCCAGCAGATTGGGGTCGTACTCGCGAAAGTCCCCCAAATCATTACCTGCACAAACACAACAACAGAGGTTGAGCCAGAAGTTAACATTTCTTTTCAAATAAAAATATACAGGATAATGGATTTAAAGAATAAATAAGGATTCCTTATCTTCATTATTTAACAGTCGAAATGAATAAGTTCAGTATTTGCTTGCAGCCAAACTAACCTGTGTCTAGGCTGCTCTGGTTGCTGTTGGCTCGACCCAAACTGAGGCTGCGGTGGCTGGCGTTTCGAGATTGAGAGAAGGAAGAGGTGGAGTCGATGGTGTTTCTTCGACCACCCAACACATTAGTGGGGTACAGGAATTGGGTGTAGGACACAGTCTGTGGAAAACAGGTATATACGGTAAATATCCGCCTCACAAAAGCCTAAAAGGGTTCGCTTTTATATTTCACCTGTTAGATTTATAGATCTTTTCCCATTATACCATACCAGAGAGCCAGCATGTACATTAAAAGGAGCCTGGATCTGACTTGCCTAAATGGATTGCAGTTGTTAATAATGTGTTTAATTATGCCTGGGCTCTTCCTGCTGTGAAATGTCAAAATAGCCCGCTGATAGCCCGTTGAACACGACGTACAAAACACAAGTATTCAGGGTTTATGTACTGAATTTATCAAATACTCAGAGCAGTGTCTAAAATAAGCAGTTTATTACAATATAAAAGAAATAAAATACATTTTTCAGACTAGCTAGATTGGTACCATTCAAGCCTGTGCAGCAACTAGCAAGCTTGTGAGCTAGCTGATATCTCTTTGAAATTCAAGCTGTGACTGAGTGAGAATATTTTACTAAACAGATGTTTAACACACCCAGGAGTGTAAGGATAATGAGGATAATGGTTTCTTAGTATTATTTAGAATTACTTTAGCAATATGTTTGTGGTCTAGCCAGTGTAAATATTGTTAGTTACCACTTTTGGAAGGTTGTGGAAGCAACAGTAATGTTTATGGCAGGCACATTACAAGATACAGTACAGGGGTGTGTAGGTTATAAAAGGAAGTAACCTGTTACACTAGTCTGGAGGAGAAACATTTCAGAATAGCTCAAGCACATAGTTGGTTTTTTTTTGTTTCTTTTTTGTTTTAAACAAACCGTATTCAAGTAGGTGCAAAAGTGCAGTGGTGTACAAAAGTTAAACCGTGGAAATTTTCAGCCTTTTTCATATGTAATATAAATTGTTCTTGCAGTTGTTTTTTTTTTTTTTTTTAACACTGAGCATTTAATCCTTTTTTTTTTGTTTAATACGCTGCTAAAATGCATATGGCTCCTTATTTAAAGAAATATTTGTGTAGTTATCTACTTTCCTCTCAGCGGTAGCTGTAAAATTGCTTTTTTTCCTGGTGCAGAAAAAAAAAAATGGTAGCTTTGTCCATTTTATTTTGAGAGCTTTCACAACACTAAATTTAAGTAAATCAAGACCCATGTGCACAAAACCGCTAATTGTACTCAAATATTGTTGGAGCAAACATCATCATAGGGACATCAGAGTGTACTTACTAAAGACCAACCTAATTGTCATATCTTTTTCTAAACTTTGTTTCAAAAGGTGTTGTTTTTTGTTTTTTTTGATAAATGGTACAGAAAATATAAAACCTTAAGCTGAAAATATTCCTCTTCCACACACACACACATTTCAGCTGATTTCTCACCTTTCCATCTGCCCCTAACTCCACTCCCTCCAGCCCGATCACCATCTCCTTGGCGCTGACGCCTCCTGACGAGTGCCGCTGACGCCCTCCTTCCAGCTTTATATCCCTGGTGATGAGTACACATCCTTTAAAGTTTTCATGATACAAACAACTCTCCTCCTTGTTTAATTCCCATCTCCTCTTGCTGAGACCTTTTCTAGCTCCCCTCCACATCGCTACCTCACAGATATAGGCCCTGCATCGATCTGCACTCATCGGCTGGCCTAGTTTCCATAATTGCCCGTGCCTGTGGGTGCATCTCAGGGCAATCAGAAATAAAGTACACCCTTGGGAGAATGGATTGAGGAGAGTATGGTTTCGTTCTAGCAGCTGAACCTCTTCAAAACTCTGCTACTGCCTCACCAATGCCATGAAAGGCTGTGCTGCTGTGGAAGATTTGCAAGAGGTCAAATGATCTGCTGCAGTGGAAAAAAAAAGAAAAGACGGTTGGAGAGTAAACTGTGTCAGTGGAGCAAACAGTGGAGAGACTGAACTGGAAATATTTTGTATGGGTCAAACATATCTGTATTTAATGTCTGCTGCTGAGAACATATAGCAGATTATATGCAAAATTAGACTGTTGGCCCATAAAGTCACATTTAATTGGCATTTTAATGTTTGTATAAAACAACATTAGTCGTAGCAGAAATCTAAACAATACTAATTAAAGTAAACAATGGTTATTGTTAGGTTTTACTTCACTTGATTTTAGGTGAGTGCTATTAAAGGCTAATGCAGATTGTGTACGCCCTGACAAATAACTGTCAGCAAAGATGTAATAGAAAGCTGCTATTATTTTCCAGCACTTTAAGAACTGTGATTAGATTATCCCTGGAAAATATAAATGTCCAAATATCCACCTGTGTTTTTGTAATAACTTCAGCTTTAATTTAGCTCAGTATTTACTTTGTAATGGAAGACTGGAATGACAGCAGACAGCAGGCATTTAATTGTAACAGTCTTGTTTTTCTGCCCTCCCTAGCTCAGTCTTGCTTTCTGTTTACAACAGTGCCCAGATAAGTAGAAAGAGATGACACAGTGGGCCCTCACATGACTCTACCACTGTTTTGATGACATGTGGGGCCAGTCTGTTATAATGAAAACAGGGTTATCTGGCAGAAAGGTACATCAGGGGAGAGTGTGGACGGATGCATCATAAACATGGAGATCTTCTGGCAACATCTTACAGCACAGTGGAGATTAAATTAGAAGGTGGGAAACAAAAGAGGCAGAACGCTATCCAGGTACAGAGCTTTTTTTTATGAAGCTTTAGTGTGCTGAAAATGAAGAGAAATGAAAGGAAATCATAAGAAAAGCTGATATTGCTATGAAACATGCATGAAAAGGAATCACTGCCTTCAAACATCTGTATGTTAGTAGTGTCAGAAATTATGCAAAGTGTTCATTATGTCCTGCCAAATATAGCATCATGCAAACAAAAAATAAAAAATAACATGACCAAAAGAATCTTGGCCTTTGCTGGTGTCTTTATTATACATACTTCACAGCTCACATAAACATTTTAGGGTTGGGTTGACTGGCTTGTAATAATATTTCCCCAGAGTCTTGCCAAAGCTTCACCCGTTACACAAAATTTATGAGCATTACTTGGTTATACTTTATTATTCCCTGTGAGGAAATTTATCCTTTGCATTTGAACCATCTAACTTTTTACCCCAGGAGCCAACTTCTAATAAACTCCTATGCCAGGAGCCTTACTGCACATGCATGTCTCTTAGGGTCAGAAAATACTGAAGAATATGGAAAAACCCATGCCAGTACAAGGAGAACATGCAAAGTACACGCAGAAAAACTACAGCTGAACCTAGAGGAGTTTGACCCCAGGACCAGAGTGTTGCCCCATGAACAGACGTCCAATTGCAAAGCCTTTCATTAAGCATAATGTATTGTTTTCTTTTCCTTAAAGGAATAGTTCAACATTTTTGGGAAACGTGCTTTTTCATTTTTTTTCAGCGACAATTAGATCAGAAGAGCGATACCACTTTTATGTCAGTCTGCTAAATATAAAAAGGCATCACCAGCAGGCATAACGTCAAGAAACGAGGTTAAACAGTTAGCTCAGCTCTGTCCGTGGGTTAAAAAACATGCATGTAGGCATCTTTAGATTTCACTAATTATCATGTTACACCTTATTACCTTATTACACCTTATTACACCATATTTAGCGAACCGAGGAGCAAATATTGCAGGTTGTGGTTTTATGGGGGGTTATTTTCTGAACTACTATTTTAGCTAGGAGCAGTTACTTCCTGATGTATAATCATGTCCTTGAGAGAAGTCACTGTAACCCGCCAAGAAATAGCCCCCCCCCCCCATAAACACAAACACTCGCAAGTTCTCATTTTTACTGTGAGATTTAGAAGTTTGGGGGGGGGGTGTTTGTTTTTTTTTGTTTGTTTGTTTTTTTTTTTAAACAGGGCCAAACTAACCATTTCCCCTTGTTTTCAGCATTAATGCTAAGTTAAGCTAACCATGTCCTTGTAAATGTTTAACAGACATATACAAAAGTGGTATTGGTCTTCACTTTTAACTTTCAACAAGAAATATTGATTATAAGTTGTTTGGGACCAAACCAGCCTGCTTTGTAAAATTTGTTCATGGGGCAGTATTTTCAGTAAATATAAGGACATAGAGATATAAGAAATATGAGGAAAGTAAGAGAATAGATTACATGCAATCAATTGTTTGAGCCCAGCTGTCTAATAAAATTATTTTTTTTTTATAGTTACAACACTTGAATGAGCCAACCAAAGTCTATCAGTAAACTGTCAATTAGCAGCAATGAGTGGCCAAATGTGCATATTGGAAAGCCATGGGGCTTTATTAACCCTTGACCTTTCACTGATTGGCTGGCTTAGGGAAATTCCACAAACGGATTGAGCCTTTTGTGCTCTTCACTAAACCCCAGTGTGAAGCTTTTCTTTCTGTGCATTGTATTCTCTGGTGTTTATCTGTCCCCTTTCTCTTTCACTTCCTCCAAAACACACCGTTTCATGTGACCGGGGAGGGCGTCAGAACCATGGCCGTGCCAGAGCTATCCCCATACAAACCGGGCGGGTTCCCATTACATAGAGCTTTATGTTGCTTAAAAAAGGAAACAGGCATCTACATATAAACCAGAGGTGTTTTCTGTTCTAGTGCCAATAAATGTAAATTCTAAGCCCAGGTATAGAATAAGGAAAAACGGTTAATAACAAACTGTCATGCCTGTGTAAAACAGATATTCCCATCTGGCATCATCATGGATGATTACACCACTGAAGAACACATTAAATCTAAGGGTTAAAGATAATAAATCTGAGGAGAGCAGGAATCCCCAGAAAAGGTGAGTCTTAAATGCTACGCAGCAAAGCTAGCAACAGACAAAAATGGGTTGACTTGAACAAAAAAGGATGAGTGCCCAAAAGCCACCAGAGCCATTGTGGAAAAGCAATTCAAGCAACAAGCATTAGGCTACAATGTAGTCTAAGTGTATACGAAAGTGGGCGTTCAAAGCCAGGTTCAGCCCAGTGTTTATTTAGCTTTTTAAAAAAATATCAGTTAAAAATGCATCCACCAAAACCTAAGGGATGTATGCACCAGTCGTAGGAGAATACATCCACAGAAAGAGAGGGATGAGAAGACAAAAGGGAGAGAGGGAGCACAAGCTGGAGGAAGTTACAAAAGTTCGGCATGCTGTCGGATACATACCCTGCTTGGCTACAATCTCGATAGGGCAGGACAGAAAATACACTATAGAAGGATCTTCTGCCACTGATAAGGACTATCCTATGAAAACAAAAATAGTAAACAAGCTAATCAATGTTTATCTGACAAGATCCACAGGTTGAAGATGGAAAAAAAGTGTGCAGTAAAAAACTTAGAATGAAGAGAATGAACTGATAATTCAGTGTGTTTGTGTGTGTGTTGTTTTATAGTACTGCAGTATGTAGTCAGTGGTTTGGGAGCAACAACGATGCATTTTTTTTTGCTACAAGATCTATTTTTAAATAACTTGAATTAAAACCAGAGCTATTTTTAAACTATATTGCCTTTTAGTTGTTAAAATTTAAAAATTCTAATAACTGCAACTCACAGAGGCATCACTGATATCACTACTCTGCCAAATCAACATCAGGACAGCACGTGAGTCACAAAAATGCCAATTGTTTCCGCATCAATGCATCAACAAGCAGTTATTAATGGTGTGGAAAATCCAGCTCAGCATTATTCCACATCAGATGTGATATCTCGATGTGAGGAAAAACAACTTCACCTCTCAAGTAATTTAACAGTTGGAACTTATCATGATGGTGCAACTGATTGCCTAAACCACAGGTACTAGCTTTCACATAGGATCTGCTTCTCTGTGTCAACCAAATTCTGAACAACAGAACTGAAAATCTTATCAATACATCTAGACTTTAAAAAAAAAAAAAAAAAAAAAAAAAAATACCTACTCAACTGAAAAGAGATTTTTTACTCAAAAGCACAGAAATTAGATTCTGCATCACAAAACACCAGGAAAAAAAAGCTAACTCAATTACCTTTTGAGTCCAAAGAATGTGACTGAAAATCACCAGAGCATTATTACTCAGAAACGCTCTATTGGGCTCCTGGCCTATATGAAACAACCATCTCCCCTTTGGCTGCTCTCTGCACATCCAGTAAAATGTCAACATTGACACCACTGTGCCAGAAGCCTGTCTGTATTCAGGGACTTTCTGTAGCGAATACATGGATAAACTGTGACACAAAGGTATTTGATTTAGCATTAAGTAATCAAGTAGAGTGATTTTACAAGTGTGATTTTACAGTGTGATTGCAAAATTTCCACAGTGTTCAAGGATCAAAATAAGGTACTATGTATTTAATATAGACATGATTCTCATTCAGATACATTTTACTTATAAGTCAGAACAACATTATGTGAATGGGCCCAGCCTGCTCGCTTTGATGGGGCTTGTAAGGTGAGAAACATTCGAACTGCAGTGCATTGACTGGGGCAACCTGCCATTATCCACTCAGGACTTGTAATGACTAAAGGATGGTGTTGTTTGCCTTTGTACCTTCCATTGCGCATATCATGTTGCCTCATGTTCTTTATGAAGTGGACTTTCTTGAAGCTCTTTGGTCGGGGTGAACCCGATAGGGTTCGGCATCTAAAATTTAAAACAAAACAACATCAGTGCCTGGAAAAAAACACAAACAAAACATAACAGAAACTTTGCCAGTGGGATAAATGACAATATCACATTTTGTAACTGGAGAATGTCTCATTTTAGACACACAACATATAGTAGCAGACAACATGGATGGAAAGAGTATTTGTGTGCAGTTTACTACCTGCGTAGAGGAGCATTTTCTTCAATGTCCTCTAGCGTTTCAAGCGAAGAGCGCTGAGAGATGAGTCTTCGTCTGAGAGGACAGAGAGAGGGGAAGTCCAACATAAGGGGAAATGAAGAAATTATCACACCGAAATCTTACAGGGCCAACTGTCAACTGCAGGAAACCCTACGATCATTTTCTCATGAAAAACAATTTGTCAGAAATGATTTGGCTCAATTTTGTTTAAAAATGTTGGACATTGTGATTTCAAAGTTTAAGTATGATGGTAAAAAAAAAAAAACCTCTATCAATACCTTAGTTTGACAGATAGAAAGATGTTTAAACCATTTAAGAAAAAAAATAAAGCTCAAACTGCTGCAAACAATTTTGTCCAAAGAAAATATTCCATGTTTTTTGGTAGTTGACGCTTGTCCTTATATAATGCTACTGACACATTTCCATCAGTACTCACCAATCATTAATGTTTGATACCCAGCACTAGAACAAAGAATACTGTATGTGCAGTGACTGAAGACCTTAACACAAGGGGCTGACAAGGTTGTTCAATTGTTAGCCGCTTCTGTATGTTCTGTGGTTAATTTACACACACGAGTCTTGGACGGTCAAGTTATTCCTGCTAACAATCAACACCCCTGTGTTCCTGTGTGGTCAATGATCACTCCTTAGTCTTGTGTAGATCACAGAGAATTTTGCAGGATCTTAGCTGCTAAGAGGATAATGAGCTGGCTCTGCAAAGCACTTTGTGTAAAACATTTAGTCACACATGGCCTCTATTTCACACTTTAGTTGCACGACTTGACAGGCTAATTCTGCTGGACCACTTTTATATGATCAGCTGCCAGTGTCAGACACAAACCCACATGTGATGGCTAAGTAAGCCTGAGCTGCTCCAAAATTAGGTTGTAATTGCATGTTTAGCACAACAATAACACCATAATCCAACTCATTATTCTGCCTTACAAAGTTGAAGTGCTGGAAATTTACACATCGGTAGTCAAATAACAGAAAGCTGAAACATCATTCCAAAGAATCTATCTGTCATCAAGTACTAAATAGCTCTGCGGCGGTCTTACTACTCCAACAGGGCAAGCAAGGGTGCGAACAAATGACTGTTCACACCACACATATTTTATATCATCTTGGACGATCTAATTATTTTCACAAGTCAAGATGTGTTGCAACGCTCCAGACCCTGCAGCAATAAAGACATGTCGATGACACTAAACCTGACTCCACGGCCTCTTCACTGAGCATCTCGGCCAAAGACAAAGAGAGCGGAGCGCGAAGCAGAGTGGATGGTTAATAAACGACAGAGCATGAGGACAAATTAACAAAAGATGACTCCGTCCTTGAGGATCTCCCAGGGTTTAAACCAACACAAGCGGAGGGAACTCTGCACACCGGAGGAGATGGGGTGAGATAAGTGTTTACATGAGGAGCCAGACTGGTGAAGCAGACGGGGAGCCGAGGGCCATTATTCTGCCTAACCCTATGCGCGGTATATTATGACCCTAATGATCATAAACTGAAGGGAAGAACATCAAGCTCTGATAAAGGGCATGAACAAATCTTGGTCCAAATGACAATAACAGCATTCAGCTGACGTTAAACATGGACTCTGCTACTGTGAGCTAAAAGGGTCATAATGAAGGGGCCTGACCTCTGCCTGAAGGTCAGGCGAGTGGGATCATGTGATTTATGGTTAGTCTTACATCATCCTTCTGCGGTGACGAGCCCAAGAGATGGGTTGGCCGGATAAGGATCTATGATTGCTGCTAGTCTCAGAGGAAAAGGGTTTTCATTTGCTCACTTCATTCCTAAAAACTACTTTATGCAAAATTAACGCTTGCAGAATCATTAAGGTCATTAGAAAACATTAATGAACTCACAAAGAATTAAAATACTGCAGTTCTCTGTAGTTCTATGGAGCGCTCTAGCTTTTTTCAGCGCTTTGTTTTGGTTTTATGACTCGCAGCTTCGCTGTTTTGGCTCGCTCTCGCTGCTCTAATCAGCGTTGTTTACAGCAACAGCAGACGGTCATTTTCGGCAAGTTTTAAAACCCTCAACGTGCAAAGACATATACTTCCCTCAGGACTTGTTGGAGGCCGAAACGGGGTTAACGGAGAGTGGATGCTAGAGTAACAATCACTAAGTGGCCAGAAACACGACTCCGAATGAATGCTAATGTTTCTCCGCATCTACTATCGTCTACTCGACTAGCAACTGTCTGTTAAAACTTGTCATAACAAGGTCATATTTGTAATTACTGCGTATAGTGCCGTCACCCAACTGACCAAAAGCCAGTCATTGCAGGTTCATAGAAGTATAGTTTGGGAGTCTATCTTAATATTACTCGAATGCTAATATGTACACTGAAATAGTCTTTGTATTCTGTAACCAGTCCCACTGTCCGTGGTGGAGGTGAAGTGATCCCTTCCTACTGTGAGAAGATGTAGGACAAAATATGCAGTTCTGATTCTATGTAAAACGCATTGTTCAGCTGATGCTAATATGGGACTTCAGCTGTCTATCCTCCACATTTACTATAAAGTCCTTTTAGTACAAACTGCCTATCCGGTAATTCCGCAAACAGTTTTCTACTGTATCCCCAGTCTGTGCCAAAGAAAAAAATAACCTCTTATTGTAACCATCTGTCTCCATCCTCTGACATTTTGTCATTTTTCCAGTCCAAATCTCTGCGAATTGTTACTTTCCTTCAAAGATCATTCACCACTTGGCCGAAGGGCGTGTTTCCAGTTCATGAGGACACAGCTGAACTGTGCTTGAGAGGACTTTGATCGGACGTGTTTTTAATGCAAAAGCTGTTTTCCAGGCTGGTACAAATCCTGGAAACAACAACACGGGCCAGGCCACTCATTCACTTTAGACACAAACGATACCAACTGGGGTCAGAACAGTCAGGTTCTATACGGTCTAACATTGACAGGGCTCGCTCAGTAGCTTCAAAGAAGCCTTTGTATAAATCTGTGGCAGAGGAGCAACATCAAGCATCCCTCAGTGTCTTTGAAATAATTCCTGCTATTGTCGCCTCAAGTAATTTCCTTTAATTATTTTTCCTACATACAACATTAAGCCGTTTCTACTCCAGACACAATACCATCCTCTTGGAATTGAAAGTTTCAAAAAGCTATTGATAATCTTACCCAGTTGTGTCATGAAATAAAGCTATAAAACTCAAGTGGACTATTTAGATTCGGAGATTAAAGGGCTCCACACGTACACTCTGTTGGCAGCTTGCCACAGGACACAGTCTTCCATTTTGCCAGAGAGTCGCTGAATCGAAATAAATTTAATGTCCTGGGCTTCTTCATACAAATATGGCCCGGGCAAAAGGAAATGTGATTATTCTGATAGAGAAAAAGAAAAAAAACAAAATCCAGTTAAGGCAGTTCAGCCTCTCTGCTCTTCAAAACACACTGGGAGGGTGAAATGGGATGTATCAGCAGATTTTAAAAATAAATGGTCAAAAGGGAAGTGAAAGAGACAGAAACACAGATAAAACAGTCCTGGTGTGTAGCACAGCAGCCGTAGACGTCACAGTTAGCTTTTCAGGTTGAGGAACCGAGCAAGTCATAATGTGGAAATTTAACCCTGGGGTCCAACTTCAAGCTTCATGAGGTAAAACACATGCCGACCCTTGTTACTCTGTCTAATACTCACAGTGGGATTTTATTTTTTAAAATTTTTTTTTTTTGCATTTAAATCACACGGGCTTTTCTGGGCATTTGTTGACAGCTCAGACATTGAGAGACTCTGTGGAAGGAAAATAAAGCATTCTTATATAAGCCTGTGATTATGCCAGCCATGACCTCAGCAAGCAACAATGAGCATCATAACCAGAAGTATGTGACCCAATCGCCCAGGAACTCCACAGGACCATTATAATGGCTTGAGCTGCTTGTTTTCCAGCCACAGATTCTGCTGCCTCATGCTAAAAAAATCTTGTTAAACAACTGTAAAGTACATGATTCTGCACTCTCTACTGCTGATGGGAACCAACTAAAGGAAGACATGAGAAGTAGTGGCCTGGTCTCACTGGGGGAAGGATGGATTGGAAGTAGTACTACACCTTAGGCAGACGGGTCCAGATGGTAATAGGTATGCTATATTTAAAGCACAGCTCTCGGCGTGCCGATTCATGATGGATGCACGCTGAGGAGTGGAGGGAAAGCGGATTATGAAATCCTCCATAATTTCCATGCATAAGATTCTGATTAGGATACGGTCTAAAGCAGTTTTGGCCTCTCAGAGCCTATTCTGGCGGCACATCAGAAGCTTTGCAGCTTCCTGAATGGGAGCGGGCCAAAAATCCTGAGGGGAGAGTGTGTCGCCGATGCCCCTGGGAGAGGAAGTGATATACAGGACAGAAAATACAGCACCGAGAGCCAGGCTGCTTCTCAGAAATCGTGGGCATCCTGCCTCTCCCAGCCAAGGCCCTCTGGACACGTTTCCACCAGCTGCCCTCAGAAAACAAACCCAGCACTGTGCGGGGAGCTTGTCTGTCTGCGCGCCGGTGGAATATGGCCGTGCTCCATCAACAGGTTGCTTACCTTCCCACATTAGAATTCGTTTTGCGCGGACATCCTCCGAACACATTCCAAAAGCAGGGCAGAGTCGAGATTTAACAACTTCACTCCACATTTGCTAACTCGACGACAGAACCGCGTAGTAGAAAGGAGACGTCAGGCATGCAGGAGCTGAGCACTGAACTATCGAACCTGAACCGAAACGTGTCCGTAGCACAAAGTACAGAGAACTGACTGTGAATATTATAATCTCTGATCTGAATTGCGATTTTGCCAAAAGTTCCTTCAAGACTGCTTCTGTTTAACATTTTTAAAAGTTTTGCTCTGATTGTGAGAAATGTACCGAGAAACGTACTGCTGCGGTACGAGCACCCAAGCTCCGGTAGTGCACCGCAATCAGCATTACAGGAAAATTTCAAACAATACTGTGTTTTAAGTGAAGCTTGTCAATGTATCCGCCTGCCTTTTCATTTTTGTGAAATTGAATCCAACCACGTGCACATAAAACTCAGTGCCACCATACACACCCGTCAGAGCCAAACAATTTTCTCCTTGAGGCTAAAAAGTCAGTCTTGACCTTGGAAACATGACTTGACAGAACAGTCTCACCACAAGGGCCGTTCAGTATTTGATCTGGAACTTTCTATCGTATCGCATGATTTTCCTCAGCATGTGGAGTTTTGCCCAGCTGTCATGGAGGTGCAGATTTTCAAATTTGTGTTTTTCAGAGTGAGGACTTCTCGTCCATGTTGGGTCCAAAGTTGAAAGCTCTAGATCAGGTGCTAAATGGCCCTTTCGTTGATACTGTTTTGCCACCTGCTGTTTCCAAGGTTGAGAATGATCTTAAAATCTCGACTTCTACGCCGACATGAACAGAGGGTCTTCAAAGTGCTCAGGAAAATGTAAATTCAAACATCTAAAATTGAGCGATATGATCAAGAACTCCGGAACAGCTACTAAATGGACTGTGGTCAGATTGTCATGTCAACTATTGTTAATTTTTATTATGAGCCTGCCTATCAATCCATCTGTTTATTTCAGAAACTATGGTTCATTATGTGGCGTTTCCGTTACTTTGTTCCTTCCCTGTTCCTTCCCCGTTCCCCGCCTGTGGTGTGAAACGTCTCATTTAAAAATGATTAATGATGTCTTTAATGTTACGTAACTTCTTTATTGCGCCAATTTCTCAAACGAAAAGTACAGATTAAGACTTTCGGAAGCCGTTAGTTTAGCAGTGCAATTTCCACGAAGGTCAGGAAGGGGCACTAGATGCTTACTTAGTTTTTCACCAAGAAGCATGGCTTCCTGAGGAGTCTGGCAGAGTCGAAGGAGGAAGGAGAGGATCTGGGTAAGGGAGGGTCTCTGAATGGAGAGCAGATTTGACAGCAGGCTCCGACAATGAGAGAGCAATGAGACGACTGTTTCTGACAGCTGTCCCGCTGCGAGGCGAGAGCCTCCAGCCTCTCCTCTTGTGAAGACGAAAGTAGACAAAGGGGGCAAATAAAAGACATCCGCGTGGAGCAGCTAGCCACTGTTTTATACGTATTTGAACGGGGGGGGGGGGCTGTAGAGTTACAGGATGTTTATGTCACGTAGAGGAGGAGAAGGAGACAGCAGGTGTGCGCCAGGTTGTGGAAGGACTTTCACTAAAAATAATTTGAGGTCGAGTGAATTTGACATAGAGCATGAGGACATGCGGTGTAAGTAAGCGGGGAGAGACTGATGAGGTGTGCCGCCGAGTTCCCCCCTCTCCAGGGAAACCAGGTTACGGCTCAACAGCTGCCGGACCTTTGATCATCGCCGAACGTTTCTGTCCCCCGTTGCAGGTGAGGGAGTCGTAATGCTACGACCCATCTCAACGGCGTAAATATACGGCACAAACAGCCGAACTTTGTCTTCCTGCCCTGTGCTGTTGTGTCACTGCCTCACCATGAAATCAAAAGTATCCTCTTAAAAACAAACAAAACAAACAAACAAACAAACAGCAGACTGTGAGATCAACATGAAAACTGTTCCTAGAGTTCATTCATTGAGGGCTGTGGTTGTGTCTGACTGTGAGGACACGTGCAACCACTTCATGCTCAAGTTCAGCATAACAATGTGGAAAGTCTTACAACATAACCGAATTAACTGATTGATTTGCCAAAGGAAAAGGAAAAATTATAAGAACTGACAGTCTGGCTTCTGTTGTGAGTTGCAATTACAAAACAAAATTGCAACGGGGGGGGGGAGGGGGCTGTCAGTGACATGTTCATGTAACTGTAAATGCTGATGGAGCAGTTTCGTTTTGTTTTGTTTTTTTTTAAAAGAAGTGAAACCTGGACAGTTGTCTGCAAGACACAAGAGGACTTTACCGCAAACACACACACAGACAGACACACACACACACTATGACCAACTGCTCCCATGCATTCTTGTGGTGGTAGTGGTTTCTTATGAACTCCAGGAGCGAGGGGGGGGGGCGCTAAATATTTGTGTGTTTGCAATTAACGTCAACAGACAGTTTAATGGCCGGACTCTGCAGACGAGCTCGATTCTTTGACATCACCCTAACACCACACTACACTACACTACACACACACACACACGACACGTCCCCGTCAATCCAACAGCGGAGTAAAATCGTTACCTTGACCTCTGCAGCTCTATGGCAGAGTTGGCTATCTGTCCGCCCTCCAGGCAGTAGTTCTGCGAGGACTGTCTGGAGTAGGAGGCAGGAAGGATTCCCTGAGTGTACGTCTGCAGCCTCCCTCTGGCCGAGGCGGGGACCGCGGAGAAAGGCGAGCTGAACGTCGAGGACGCGAAAGCGTCGCCCTCCGCGTCCGCGGCGCCCGCGCCCAGGCTGGCCCGGCTGCCGGCGAGGAGAGCCTGGTTGGCCAAGGCGAGCGCCTGGGCGGCCGTGGTCGCCGCCGCCGCCGCCGCGGCTGCAGCGGCCGCGGCGGCGGCGGCGGCGGCGGCGGCCGTGGTGGTGGTGGTGGCGTCGGCGGCGTTGGCTCCGGCTCCGGCTCCGGCTCCGGCGCCGGCGCCAGCGCCAGCGGTCGGCCGCTCCGCGGTAGCCAGGCTCTGTCTAGTCCTAGGTTCGAGCGAGCCGTCCTCTTCGTCCCGGTTGCCCGCATCGTCTTGCACGGGTCGCCCGTCTAGAGAAATGTTGCTGAGAAAAGACAGCGCCGCTTGCCTCCTCCTCGGGTCGATGCGTTTCCGCGTATGCTCGGCACTCGGGTGCTTTATCTGAAGCGTGGCCGTGGATGTGTTGCTGCTCGTGGCAGCCGCCATGGTCCACTTCCAGCGATCCGAGTCCCCCCCCCCCCGCGGCGGCGATCTTACCTCGCTGGCATTAATAACGTGCTAATCGTGCTTGTGTCGGTGGATGGTAGTGGCCTGTCTTTTAAGTACATGCGTTTAACTGGGTGAAAACAGGGAGGTCACGTGTGTGCAGTATTGTGGCAGCACAGGGAAAATCTGGACCAATGGGCTGTCAGGAATACATGTGTTTTTTTTTAATACCTTTTCCTGACTGCCGAAGCGTCGCTCGCTTCCCTGACAGCGCACGAAAAAATTACATAAAAGCAGGCGCATCTCCAAAACGGTCGGACCCGCGTAACATTTGTATGTATTCAACCCTTTTTTAATTCTAATTTCCCCATCGTTCATTATTATTATTATTTTTTTTTTTTTTTGCGTAACGCATTCCCACAAGAGACATTTCGCATCATGGCGCGACAGCTTCCAAGAGCAGCTCCCCCGCGTAACACGTCTCTCTCGGATCGGGGCGAGCAGAGAGCCGCCGACCGCTTGTGCGCGGCGGTGCGCACGGTGATCGGCGGCCGGCGGCGGCGGCGGGGGGGGAAACGGCGCCCGGCTCGGTTTGTTGTGAGAAAATAGATCATTTTTTTTTTTTTTCCCCTGAATCGTACAAGTCAGCATCTCTGCACCGAGTGCGCCATCTGTCTGCTCGACGCGCATCGCGGCGGCTGTTTTTTTGGCCGTAACCCAATTACATGTGCCATCTAGTGGCGTTTTGGATGAGGGCCACCGTCGCCTGCTCAGGCGCGTAACCAGCGTTGCTCCTAGGGGGAGACGGGATTGGGGGGTGATCACGCCCTGGGTCATTTAATTGTTTTATTTTTTTTTAAAGAAACGTATATAAGTTGATGCAGTATATTAAGTCTTTTGGGAAATGTTGCACATTTCCCAAATTAGTGACTAACTTTTAATGAGGAGAGGGTGAAAATAGATGTGAAAACGGACAGATGGACAATGGAGACACCAAACAAAATGAGTTTGTTGCTGACATTCTACCCTGAAATAAAATGATATTAAACACTCCCTTCCATGACAGGATTAAAGTGTTAGAGCGCAACAGGGGGCTGAGCCCTGTTGATCTATGTACCCTGTGTTTTCCAAGTTCCTGTGAAACAAAACAAAACACTGTAGCTTCTCGTAGGCCCAGAAAACAACCAGTGCTACCATACTGAAATTATTTCTCCACCGGGTGTAAATATGCACATAAATCTGATTGAACAAAACTTTATTTAGTATTAAACACCCTGTGAGCACAAACTAAAACCATGAAATCTATAACTAGACACAGGGCTATGAGACGCTTTAAGACTGGCTACATAGGTAATAATGCTTGATCAATTCACCAGACAACTTTTTCAAGGGAAATAATATTGGTAGCTACTACCAGCGGAAAACATTTAATAGTAGCTGAAATTCATGTTTCACAAAGGAATGTTTACTAACTGATTTTCACGACTTCAGCCTGAGAAGAGGGATCAAATCTGTAAGATCAGTGTAGAATCTAAATAAAAATGAAAAAAAACAAACGAACTGCAGAGCGAAAGCTCAATAGCACAGCTAATCTAAAGCAACGTTCCTCTCAAGCTCTCTGACGTCCACCCTGGTAACTTTACACGAGTCTCAGTAGCAGTTTCGGTCGAGCAAGCTGAGCTTCTTCAAATAGCACAATATTATTTGATTACATTGTTTTTCAACAGATATTATGGCTACAGAAATGTCTCACAGTAATTGAGGACAATAAGATCCACTGGGCGGAGCAGTCAAAACAATAGAGTCTGAGTTGCAATACATGTTCATCTAACCTGTAAACCTGCTGAGTCAAGATTTCAACAGTCATGTCAGCTAATTATTAGTGAGCCTGTCGATACAAAGTAAAGTTGTAACAACTATAGATAGTCTGTAAAAATATTGCATAATCCTGACTCAAAATCTAATTTCAAAATCTCCACTCTAAACACGTTTAATCCCCGTATGTGTATAAAGAAAATAAATGAAAAATTCCATATACAATGGAACATATACAGTTGCAGATGTCATACAGAAATGACATAGAGAGATATCTTGTGATAGAGATTATCCACCTGGCCACAACCTCATTACTCCTGTCCTCAACTACAGAGTAAAGTCTTACAGAAGAGACAAAATGTGTGAAAATGAGTCTAAATTAAATTAAATGTTTAAAGAATAGAACCCTTTTGGCATATTGAAGTGCTTTGTAGAGCGTCCTAATGACATAACATGAGTTTACCACTAGAGGTCTTTGTTGGACCTTAAATCTGCACCAGGCTGGGGTCTGTATTACAAAGAAGAGCACGTAGTAACTGATGTTTTATAAAGCCTCTGGCTGAATGTACATCATGATATCAGTGTATAAGTGTATATGTGCAATGTAACCAACATGTTTGAGGCAGTATGACTGTAATTTTGACTCGTCAATAATTTAATCTATCATCCTGTAAGGTTGTGGTGATGACACAGACACCATATTAGTAATGACTCATCTTTAGAGGTTTTTTTTTTGGGAGGGGGGTCGTTTAAATGCCAATTTTAATTCAGTTGTGCCTCAAAAAAAGATTCAATGCGTTAATGTCAGATCAAGTTTTATTTCTTTAATTCGAGCACCTATTGTAAAGGGAAAGTGTCAACATTCAAAACCAGAATGCTATTTACACTATATCTACATTTAACATTTAGCATGGGGTAGCAACACCACACTCTGTAGATCTATGCTCTGATGCCTGTCACTAGACAGTTGGGTAACAATAATGTGTAGGAACTGCAGGTTCTTTGGCCCCAGTTAATCTGAGCGTCCCATCAGTCCCTTGCAGCGCCACAGTAAAGACTCCTGCCCTTGGTGAGAAACACTGAGCTTCCTGTGTTTGTGTGAAGTTTCCTACTCATGAAGTACTTCAGCACCTCATTGTGAAGCTTCAAGCACATGGCTCTGCTATTACTTTTACAATGATTAAAGACAAAAACACGCCAGCATGCATCATAAGTTTTCCCCTCACAGCCACAGCTATACTGTAACCTTTAAATGGACGTAGCAGTGTACGGCAGCGCAATACTTATGGCCAAAAGAAGATGGAAAGAAAATGGGATTAAGGTGAGAGGACTGAATGTGGAAGGAAAAGGGCAAAGATCTCAGACAACAATAGGGAAATAAAATATAGTCATCCAGGTATTTATTATTCTATTTAAGCCTTGGAATTTAGCACTTACTGAGTGAAAGTCTCCATCAGTGACGTGCATTAATTTTTTTTGGTAATCTTACGCCTGGGAAAGGTTTCACCCTTTAGTTGTTTTTTTTACCAATAACATTTTGAGTCATTGCAGGATAAAGCAATTAAAATGCCTGCTGAGCTATTTCAAGGGTGCTAATGTCACTGCTTGCCTTAGTAGGTCTTGCTGGGAGGACACACTCTCCATATGCATACGTCAGACAAAAACACACACACACACACACACACACACACACACACAAACACACATACTCATACTCACACCCAGCGCCAAGAAAGCATGACAACATAACCTATAGAGTGCCTTAGCACCTGTTTCACCCAGGCAAGAAAACTATACTCCATTATTACACATAAAGTAGACAATGCTTCTAATGTAGCAGAGCCGTAAGAATGAATCCTATTCACACTTGGATACTGAAATGGAAACGTTATTATGTGATTTTTTTTTTTTTTTTTTACACTGAATTCTCCCATATTCCCCAGTCGAAAATCAAATCTATCAACATTAACAGCCCTGGTCAGATTAGGTGTGTGTTGATGAAGGATTAAGATAAGAGCGAGTGCGTGAGGCCAGCGCCGAGCTCTCACACAGGGAAGGCTCGTCTTAATGGGGCCGGGGTCTTATCAGAGGAATCTAAAGAGCTCCCTGAAGTTCACCTCAGTTAAATCGCAGGCTTTCGGATGACACTCAGATAGTGATGTACTCAGTCCTCAGTGGTGACCAGCATTCACTTTCACAGGGTTGAATATATTGGGGAGTAGGTCTGTCAAAAGAGAATATGGATTATGAATATGTGTCCGTGTCTCTAAAGCTTTCCGTCTCAAAGTCTGCCTGGTTGGGCCTGACACAGACAGATATGCTTATCCTGGTCGAGTGTTAGTGCTCTGTGGTCAAGAGGGCAGGGCTGGTCGGGGTTGGGTGCACGGCAGTTTGGGGGCGGTTGGGGGTGGGCGGTGGGTGGGTGGGGGGGGGGGGGGCAGGAGGCGTGGAGAGGTGGCGGGGGTCTGCGGTTGTGGCCTGGATTTGATGACTCCGTTATAGGTCACGGAGAGAGAGCCCACCCGCGTGCCGCAGCCCCCCAACATCAAACATGCCGTATTATGTTGATATATGGAGATGGCAGGGCAGCACTTTCAACTGATGCAGGCCAGGTCCATCAAAGGATTTATCTCTTCACAAGATTAAAGGGGGCCAAGGCGTCTGCCAAACAAAGGCTAACTCTGGGGGTCAGACCAGGTCCTGGACTGAGAGATTTACACTGAGACAACCTTGACATCATAGTAAGGCCCGGGGAGGACATCTCAGGCTCGGTGACGTCTGGGCTCTAACTAGGACCGAGCAGATTCTCTCACATGGACGTGGAAGTTTTAAACGAGCTAAGACCCAAACTTGGACAGGAAAGCTTTAAATCAGGGTAAAACGTTAACAGGAATGTACCTTCACATACTTTGCAACTCATTTCACATGGGAATATTTGTCTCACTTATAAAATCAGTGGTGGAGAGTGTTGGGTGATGTTAATGGGGGAGATAGATGAAGGGGAAGAAAAGACTTTCAATAGAATTCTCCTGTTGTTCTGAAGCAGTTAATCCATAATAGCTATGAAGTACAAAAGATATGGGACCTGTGCTGACTTTTTTCTTTTTTTTTGCAAGAATTTCCTACTTTTGTTTTTCTTTTAAACGAGTATTAGCCAGTGTTTTTGGTAACATACTTTGCTGTTTTCTTTCTGTCTCACAATGAAAACACTCGTTTATATTCATTTGGAATTGAGTGGGTGAGAGACATAAAGTGGACTGGTAGCGAGATACGATCTGGCGCTGTAACTAGGACCGAGCAGATTCTCTCACATGGACGTGGAAGTTTTAAACGAGCTAAGACCCAAACTTGGACAGGAAAGCTTTAAATCAGGGTAAAACGTTAACAGGAATGTACCTTCACATACTTTGCAACTCATTTCACATGGGAATATTTGTCTCACTTATAAAATCAGTGGTGGAGAGTGTTGGGTGATGTTAATGGGGGAGATAGATGAAGGGGAAGAAAAGACTTTCAATAGAATTCTCCTGTTGTTCTGAAGCAGTTAATCTATAATAGCTATGAAGTACAAAAGATATGGGACCTGTGCTGATTTTTTTTTTTTTTTTACACTGAATTCTCCCATATTCCCCAGTCGAAAATCAAATCTATCAACATTAACAGCCCTGGTCAGATTAGGTGTGTGTTGATGAAGGATTAAGATAAGAGCGAGTGCGTGAGGCCAGCGCCGAGCTCTCACACAGGGAAGGCTCGTCTTAATGGGGCCGGGGTCTTATCAGAGGAATCTAAAGAGCTCCCTGAAGTTCACCTCAGTTAAATCGCAGGCTTTCGGATGACACTCAGATAGTGATGTACTCAGTCCTCAGTGGTGACCAGCATTCACTTTCACAGGGTTGAATATATTGGGGAGTAGGTCTGTCAAAAGAGAATATGGATTATGAATATGTGTCCGTGTCTCTAAAGCTTTCCGTCTCAAAGTCTGCCTGGTTGGGCCTGACACAGACAGATATGCTTATCCTGGTCGAGTGTTAGTGCTCTGTGGTCAAGAGGGCAGGGCTGGTCGGGGTTGGGTGCACGGCAGTTTGGGGGCGGTTGGGGGTGGGCGGTGGGTGGGTGGGGGGGGGGGGGCAGGAGGCGTGGAGAGGTGGCGGGGGTCTGCGGTTGTGGCCTGGATTTGATGACTCCGTTATAGGTCACGGAGAGAGAGCCCACCCGCGTGCCGCAGCCCCCCAACATCAAACATGCCGTATTATGTTGATATATGGAGATGGCAGGGCAGCACTTTCAACTGATGCAGGCCAGGTCCATCAAAGGATTTATCTCTTCACAAGATTAAAGGGGGCCAAGGCGTCTGCCAAACAAAGGCTAACTCTGGGGGTCAGACCAGGTCCTGGACTGAGAGATTTACACTGAGACAACCTTGACATCATAGTAAGGCCCGGGGGAGGACATCTCAGGCTCGGTGACGTCTGCCTTAAATCTGACAGTTAGTAAATACAGTTAGCAGTTAGCTAGCTGATACACATATAATCATTGTCCACCACAACTAATGAATTATCCATCCCTGTAATATTTCTAGGAGATATCTGTATGTAGGTGTGTGATGTACATGTTCAGCAGTATCATCTAACACTATAAACATTAGCACATATTTTCTATGAGACCGTGAGGCAGGCAGGGTTAAAGTGATTCAAAACCCCCTTTATATTTCTGACATGTTCCTGGCATTTTTCAGGATTCCACAGTAATGACGGAATCACTTTTTGGGACCATTAAGTCAGTAATTTTTTCATATTTCCTTTTAAATAGCATGCCGGGATCTATAGTTAATCTTGTACATAAAAATTTGTGCCACTTTTTACAAATGTGTGTCATATACAGTGACTTGTTCCTGTTGCTTTGACCTTTGCACTCCTTCCTATTAGTCACTTTGTGATGTTTTTAGTCTAGGAATGTGGGGCTGTTTCACTGTTGCCCTTTTCCTAGATGCTTTGGATAACTTACAGCTAAGAGCCAAAAATAAACTTGTAGAATTTCTATTGTATTACAATGTGAACATTAATTAATAACCCTGTGTCTGATTTTACTGTAAATGGTTTTGACTCTTCCTCATCTTTCCTTTGTCTACCAGCTCTTCTGCAGTTTGCACATTAGCCAAATGCAGACATGAAAAACAATTTGGCCGTAACTTTTTTCTTTTTTTTTGCAAGAATTTCCTACTTTTGTTTTTCTTTTAAACGAGTATTAGCCAGTGTTTTTGGTAACATACTTTGCTGTTTTCTTTCTGTCTCACAATGAAAACACTCGTTTATATTCATTTGGAATTGAGTGGGTGAGAGACATAAAGTGGACTGGTAGCGAGATACGATCTGGCGCTGTAACTAGGACCGAGCAGATTCTCTCACATGGACGTGGAAGTTTTAAACGAGCTAAGACCCAAACTTGGACAGGAAAGCTTTAAATCAGGGTAAAACGTTAACAGGAATGTACCTTCACATACTTTGCAACTCATTTCACATGGGAATATTTGTCTCACTTATAAAATCAGTGGTGGAGAGTGTTGGGTGATGTTAATGGGGGAGATAGATGAAGGGGAAGAAAAGACTTTCAATAGAATTCTCCTGTTGTTCTGAAGCAGTTAATCTATAATAGCTATGAAGTACAAAAGATATGGGACCTGTGCTGACTTTTTTTTTTTTACACTCCATTATTAATAAAACCACTACGATGTTTTGATTGGCAGCCTGCTAGCTATTGACAAGCTCCTAGATAACAGTGAGTATGATGAAAGACTGCAACTGAGCCTTTTGCTGTGCACTAAAAGCGGCAATACTGCATTAATAAATGTTCAAAAGCAGAATTCATTTCTGCAAATTCAGAAGTTTGAATGTATTTATGCAATTAGCAAATGTCTCAGTCTTTATTCTACTCAGAGAATAAAGTTTCAATTTGTGTGTGTGTGTGTGTGTGTGTGTGTGTGTGTGTGTGTGTGTGTGTTTGTGTGTGGGTGTGTTTGTCTGTCTGTTGGCCTGTTAGCATACACGCCTATCTGTATGTGCACATATCAGTATTCGCACTGTGTTGCTACGTGCAGCACCACCAAGCCTCGCCCACAATAGGAGGAGAGTACAGGGCAGGGTCAATGCTGTGTGAGCCAGAGGAGACGCTGTGCCTGGCACCGCCATACACACACACACACACACACACACACACACACACACACACACGCATGCATGCATGCACTCAAACTAGAAAGTCAACCTTGTGAATCACAGCCAAAGCAGAACAGAATGTACATTAAGGAGGTCATCTCTCTTCTCCTCTTCTTCATATTTCTTTCCCCTCTCCCTCCACACTACCTACATTGTTAGGCAAAAAAAAAGTCTCTCCAAAATCTTCATAATAAAGTTAAAATTAGAGGGTAAATCCAGCTCTTCCTCATTTATGTTACTTCCAATTTGCCTCAAAATTCAGTCAGTGTTTTGTTTTGTTTTTTCAGCTGAAAAACATGCTTCTACTCACACTTCTACCATTTTACCTACACGTTTGCTTCTTGACATCAACAGTTTTTAAAATTTGAAGAGCAGTACACTGCAATCAAGCCGTCACCCTTCTGCTCCCTTCCTCCTTCAGTCACTGTCAAACAGTTTCAGCGTTGGAGGTCACATGGCTAAACTTTACCTTGTAAACACCCATCGCAGGGTTTTACCTTTGTGTTAAAGGTCCTGCTCTAACAGTGCCCCCAATGAGTAGCAGATGAGGGGAGTTGTGTGTGTAAAGTTTATAGGTGTGCATGTGTCATTGTCAGGTGTGCTGTCATGTCGGACTTGGAGAATCTATTGCAGGTCTTGAGACTTTAGTACAGCGGGGAAAATGCTCTGTTTTACAGCCAAAATGTGAAACATTACCCTTAAAGGTAATTAACCCAGAGACTACAGAGGAATCTAAAGCTAAGGAAGCCAAAAAAGGTCAATTTTGACCTGTTTTTCTGGTAGACATGAGTACTGATCTGAAATGTAGGGAGATTTTTCAAGAGTTTATTCAGCTGTTTTATTTTTTCACTGCCTTAAAAGATAATTCTGCTTTACTACATCTTGAGTCTTATTTCTGCAGTTTGGGTTCCTTCCTTTTGGTAATATAAATGCTGCACCTACCAAAGTCATCGCTGAGGTCCGGGAACATGCTGACATAGCAAAGTACAATAAGGAAAAGAATAATGGTCAGAAAAGTTTTAAATCCTAAATATTTTCCATATTACATGATTCTACACCTCACAGTTTATGTCCCATGCCAACGTTCAGTACTGATGGAAGGAAGTAGTGAGGTAGTGATGGAGTTATTACGGGCGGGGAGGTGGGGGTTGGTGGATGGACATGTAGCCTGTATGACCACCATGCAGGAGACTGGAGTTTCTGTCCCATAACAGACCTGAAAATAACTTTTGCCTTTTTATTATCCTTAATTGTAATAATTCAACATTTTGGGAAAAACTGAATGAACCACAATTTTAAATTTTTTTAAGGGATATATCATGTTAGTTTGAGAGGTCTTGAGGTGCTGGTAGGTGGATTCTGATACTGTCCGACAGAGCCAGGCTAGCTGTTTCCCCCTGTTTCCAGTCTCTGTGCAAAACCGAGCTAACCATCTCCTTGCTCAGACTTCCTAATTGCTAGATAAAAATGGGAGTGGTGTTGGTCTTCTCATCTCTGACGCTTTGCCAGAAAGTGAATGGGCATACTTCCCAAAATGTTGAGCTATCCCTTTAACCATTTTGTACTTACCATGCATATATGTTGTAGAAAGCAAGAATATCAAAAATGTTGGCATCGCACATTTGAAAAAAGAGATAGAAACAATTTTCGTGTAATTTGGGAATTTGCAGAATTGTCCATCACGTTATGTTCGTCTGGTGATTGTTGTAAACAAAACAGAAGGAAACAAAAGGAAACCAAGACAAATGATAAAACTACTGCCCACAGTGCTGTTGTAAACATCTTCTCACAATTTACAGATCAACTTCTTGGTTCAACTTTGATCTTGCATACTTGCCATGACTGTGAGCATACAGTGAGGGGTTATTACCGACGATATGGATTGACTCAATTTCGTTTTACCTCGGGTTAATCTGGCTCAACTTGTGGCCTTTTTACAACCTGTCTGATTGTCTGTCGCATCTTTTCTTACCCCAAACTTGTTGCACCGGTGTTGCCAGATTACAGTAATTATTTTGGTAGGTATAATGATATGATGACAAATAGAAACAAAGGTCAATACTACTAAAATAAGATCCTAGGTGTAATAAACTAAAATGTATCTTTGAAGTAAATGTAACTGATGCAGTGTCCTGGTGGCCCATTGGTTAAGATCGTTATCATAATGCTCATGCAACATCCCTAGTTTGATTTCTGCAGAGGACCTCTGGTGCGTGTCTTACCCCTTTCTTTCCTGTGTTTCCTGTCTTCATCTATACTGTCCGTGAAGGCAGGGAGCATGTATTTTAGTCCAGTCTTGACTGCAAGCTCTTGTCAGAATCTACAACTGCTTCTTCCTGTTATGGATCCCTGCTGCTGTTGATGAAAAAGGGTTGAGGGAGAGAAGAGAAAACACAAGCAGCAGATTTCAGGCATTCTACAATGCATTAGGTCATGAGAATTGGAACTCGTGATGTTTAAATGATGAAATGGCTCACCAAAGGGACCTTGACTGAGGTCCACGCAATTGGTCACCAAGAGGTCATCTCCGTCCTAGACAAGAGAAGGAATGATAAATACGCTCAGCTCCACACAATTATTAAATTTCTGCGTTGTTTTTTTTTTTTCTCTCTTCTGCTCAGCAGTAAATGAAGTTGTTCTCAAGGATTGTTTGGTTTTGAATATGAGCTTAGTCTTTGTGTGGGAATTTGAATGTGACAGACATGCAGAGAGCGGCGAGGGCCAGAGAACAGAGAGGTCGTAGCCAGACATCAGAGCTATTTTTGTTTGTAGAAATTCAGAAGTGGTCCTGTTACCCTGGAGGCGGCTCGTGTTTTCCATATAGTTCAGCGACTTGGCAGGCCTCTGCAGGGGCAGTTTCACATTGAGCCCCCTCCCTTCCCTCTCTGCCTCATGCTCCTCTCTCCCCCCTTGCATCTCCCCCACCCTTCCTCCCTCTATCCTCCCACCATCCTCCTCTCACCCCCAGCAGGAAAACGCTCGTGGCCCGCAGTGGAGACAGCCTGACTGCGCAGGCAGCCCGGCAGATGCACTGGAGATAAGTTTGTGTGCGTAAGCTGGGCCGCGACCCTATGCGGCAGGACATTGACCAGATCCTGTCAGTGAGAGGGCAAGAGCTGGCCCGGCACCTCCTCTGCTCATTTGCTTCCATGCCGCTGCAACCCCCCCCCCCCCGACTGGCTTCCCCAGCAGCCCACAGCAAGGGCCAGCTGGGAGGACAGGCCCCCTGGAGCCAACGCTTTCCTCTGGGATTCAAGGCTCCAGCCCTGGGCTCCCTGACACCCCCTGTATGCACCATAGAGGTGCCACAAACACACTTACACACACAGTCAAAACTCCCCTAAGCACACAATAGGTCCCCAAGATAACTTCCCCTGTCCCACGGAAAGATAATGGATAGCAGTGTGTGGACTTTGTGACAGAGACGCTGAACCACTTATGAAAACACCTTCCTTCATGCTACATCAGCGCTTTTTGGTTTCTTTTGTCTGTGAAACGGTTTCGGAGGAAGCGCCTAGCCTGGAAATGTGAATGATTTGTCATGTGAAAGCGTAGCTGGTGGCACCAAGTGGTCATTATAAGAGAAAGCTGCCCTAGTTTTTGAATAGTCAGGGCTCCCCCCCCCCCAACAGGGACAATATACAAAAGGATTTCTTCTTGTCTCAAGCCATTAATTCAGGGAGTCAGTGAAGTTGAGAGGAAAAGTGCCTCTGACAAAGACACACCACTAGGTCATAAAGTACAGAGAGGGTTTGGCTGAATATGTGCTCCAACGAGGATGACTGTTTCTGTATATTATGCAGTGCTTTGCCAGTCCTCCTACATCCTAGAATGCCATCAGTACCAATGACTTCCTGACTCTATCTAAGTGCCTGGCCCTTAAGGACCACGGGCAGAGATGAAAGAACTGGCACAACTTGAAATGCCATGGGGAAGTATTGACAATTTGGCTGCTTTGAAGTGCAGATAATTTAGCTTTCACTTGTTTTTATCTCCTCCTGAGACTATTTTTAAACCAGTATGCTCTGGCCAGCATCATTTAGATCTTGCCAGCAAACCAGTGGTAAGATCTCTGTTAACACAAATCATGTATAGTGCACTTTAAAGGGCCATACCAGGGGTTTTGTACGTTTCAGCCCATTTAAAAAACAGGCGCCATGGCGCACAGCTTGGCCTTCTGTACTATTGTGTTTTTATAATTTTCATTCTGTTTTCTCTCTGACACACATTTAAGGTATCCTGTCTCAATTCATATCCGTATGGTACAAAAATCTATGAGTACATTCTTGAATTTGCTTCAAATCAACGGCTTTGTGGAGGTCAAGGAAAAGTACAACCAAAATACAGAGACTGCGCATCAGGGATTTGAAAATAATAATATATGATGTGGAAGATGTCCTTTGTAGTGATATGCTTGCTAGCAAGTTCGCCATTTGTCAGTTTTTTGTTTACAGCTTCTTCTGCTTCCCCTGAACTGACCAAAAAATGAATTAGTGCAAGGTCAACTTCAAAAACCAGTAGAGAATCTAAATGCATTTTCTTGTTCAGATTTAGTAACTCACACATTTCCATTTGAGATTAACACCGTTTCTTTTTCCCTTCTAAATTGCTTGTAAGTACAATCATAGAGAAGGAGCATACATCCATACTGCCTTCTGCCCTGAATCATAACCTACCACTAGAATTCATCTCCCACCAGACAAGCAACTCCTACACACAGAGCAATAAGAGGCTGAACCCAGCTCCTCATAGCTGGGAGGTTAAACCTAGTTTGTCATCAGATTCCAGTGGGAGGGAGGGATGAAGACGTTGTGCAAAGAGCAAACAGGCCTGTTCACAGACAAGATCCGACTCCTACTGACACCTCTTCTAGGAAATCTCATCAGAAATTTTGCTTGAAACCAGAGGCCTCCTGTCTCTCCGTACTCTCACTCCTCCTCCTGTTAATTGGTATCCAAGGAAAAAATGATTGTGTGTTAACTTCAGAGCATCGTCTGCCGTCACCCATAACTTATCAGGCTAAAGTGAAACTACTTCTAGTTTAAGGCGGTTGACTGAGTCGACCTATTTTAAGCCCGTGATGTTCCACAGTTCTGGAAATACACTTATTTGCTTTCTTGCCAGTTAGATGAGAAGATTGATACCGCTGATAAAACTTGTCAGTAGGAGACAGCCAGCAGGCAGATAGCTTAATTTGATCTAAAATCTGATGCGCTAAAACCCATGTAAAAATTGGGATTTTTATGCTTTCAGGTTGTGATGTGTTCATTAATGAGGTTTTGAGGTACTTTCCAACAAAGAGAGGCTAGCTGTCTCCCCACTGTTTCAAATCTTTAAGCTAAGCTAAGATAATCATCTCCTGGCTCTGGCCTCATAACGAATGGAAAGAAAGGAGAGTGGCATCAATCTTCTCATCTAACTCTTGGCAAGAAAGTGAATAAGTGCGTATCCCAAAATGTCAAATTCAAGTCATCCAGAAAGCACAAAATGGTCCTTGATTTCATGTTCTTTGTTTCTAGCACGGTGATGAAAGACAACAAAAGAAAAGAAAAAAAAAAAACAATTGAAAGCAGACCTGTCTTGCTCACATGTGACAGCACTGAAAAGAAAACCAATCTCCAAAAATGAATATGAATTGCATTAGAACAAATCTACACAAGACAAGTCCCTTCCAGGTGTCTGATTTCTCTGTGGGACTTTTTTTTTGCAACACTTCACACTGAACTCAAGAGAGCCTCCCAGCCTTATGAATGTTTTATGATTCCGAACAAACCACCTAGCACCAGCTGGTAAATGACATCCAGCAAGCAAGGGTTTAAAGGAGCAGTTCACGCCGTCACACCCCACAGTTAAAATTTGTACATCAGTGACCACCTAATCTGACACACTGACTGTGTTGTCTGATCCCAGCATTAGGAATCTCCAATAAACTGACATTGACAAAGGCAGACAAATGACACCATACATACAGGTAACACAGCACAATCCAAGACTGTACATCCCCAAATCCTAGATTTATAGCAAAATCTCATCTGCGTGCATTAAATGATTGTTAAAATAACTGATTTTGAATATTCTGATCCATCAAAAAGTTGTATTTTTGATGCGTAATTTCTTTAACTAACACCACCAAGAGGGAAAGAGCTATTTTGGGTCATGGAGGCAGATTAGCCCAGTTAAGAGGACCGTCTGGAGGTGAGTCAGAGACGTTGCTCTTTAGATGTTTCAAAGGAACAATGACAGATGTGATGCTGTGTGCAGCCACACTCTCCGCTTTTTTCGCATGAATATCGTCTTGCATTGCACACCACGTGATAGGCTGTGTTTCAGGGTAAATATTGTCATAACATGATTCACCCTCAGATTTGTATGTTCACTGTCATTGTTATTCTTTAGAGCTCTATCATCAGTATGGTGCTGTCACTGGGACTCTGTCGGGCGAAATGTTTAATTTGTGTATTTTTTTTATCTCATAATAGAAGATAAACAAATGCATTTTGCAGTCTGATGTCGGGGTCAAGACCAGACTGGGTCATACTCTACATGATGTTCCACAATGGCTACATAGGATGGAGGCTATTATTATTATTATTATTATTATTATTATTATTATTATTATTATTATTATTATTATTATTATTATTATTATTATTGTTGTTGTTGTTGTTGTTGCTGTTGTTGTTGTTGTTGTTTTTGTTGTTGTTATTATTAATATTATATTTATTGATACTGATATTATAAATAATATCTATTAGCTTGTAGTCAAGTATTTTCTAATTTCAGTATGGTTACTCAAATACATGATCTACGTCTGCCAGTGGTCTGCATCAAGACGTGCACCGATTAACTAAGTGTGTCTTTTTCATTAACCCTTATTTTAGGTTATGCATCCACTGTCCATTTGCTGTGTGTTGCATACACCATCCCATGAGATTTCTACTGTTAGTTTGGTTTGTTTTCTGCTGTCAGAAAAATTAATGGTGCTTTCTATGAGAACTCGCTACACCATAACTCAAGTACTTCACTCTCAATTACCAATGCGAATGGCCATGTTCTTGAGGGAGTGTCTTGTTACAATTAACGCACCATTCCTTTGCACGGCACTCATCGATCCAGGGAATATGTTTTCTGTTCTTAAGAGCTTGTCTTTCAGCAGAGGCGAGTTTTTGCAACAAAGCTAAGAGATTGAATGAATATTACAAAAATGTTGGGTCACTTCCCAGATTAGAGAGAACAACGATGTTAAAGTTGTTTTTTTCCCAAAACTCTTCTGAGACTGAGAGAGGAACATTAGTGTGGCAGATGCGTTGTACTTGCCGTGGTAATGGTTGAGCTGTTCTAGGTTTCATCGAAATACATCTTTGTTTAATTTTGGATAAAAGGTTGCCGTAAATGGTTGATAACCCTAAAACATGCAAAACTGGTTTTATTCAGTATTTCAAAGCGCACATGAGGTACGTTTGAAATATTGAATAAAACCAGTAATATTACTTTCAATGAGCCCGTGAGTTTGAGATGTCAAATGCCAAACCAAAAGATATAAAGATTACATAATGTGAGTCGAATAAAATCAAATTCAAATAACCCTGAATCCCCCATATTAATATTATTGAAAAGATGGGACCAGACCTCAAATTTCCCACCATTAACATGAGGCAATATCTGTCATTACGGTCATCCACTCCAATTCTTGCAGCTGTAATGATACCAACAATCATGAAAAACAATTAGTAACGTAATATAAGCCATTTGTATTCTTGTACTCTCCTTTGAGGAGCCTAAAATATCCATTTTTTTTCCAGTACTCTCTATCTAACTTAAGGTCAAAAGTGAAAAGAAGGAGAGAATAAAATAAAGGCACGCAGTCCTTGCAGCCTCCAGCCTCTCAGTCAAAGCTCAATATCAAGTAGAAAGAGAGCTTACTAACATCAACATCCGCTAACTGAATGTGGTGTAGGGAAAATATTGTTCTCTGCTGTTTACCTCACACACTGGCTGCCTTTTAATCTCTAATCCCTCTCTTAGCCCTCGGACAACACAGGCCAAACAGACCCATTGTATGGAATTCCATGTCGCCTTCTCAAGGTGTGTGATTAACCCCTACTGTACACAAAAGTAAACACCACATCAAAGGCAGTCACAGAGGGTGTCTGCAGGTAACGGGGTCAGCAGGAGGTGAGGGGTCGGTCGCAGGCTGACAGAGCAGCCAGTCTGAGCAGGGATGGAGAAAATTACCCATCAAAAAAAAAAGAAGAAAGCTGATCCGAGTCTTTACTTTTACTGTTCAACCTCTCTCACCCCATCTGAAATAAAACCATTGCTCTTTAAAACCAAATAGTCCCAATGTGCCTGACGAAAAAATCATTCACTTATTATTTCATAATTCTTTTCTTTGCTTTGGCATCTCAACAAACTGTCCTTCATTACATTTTCTCTCTATTTTTGTGCATCATTTTAGGGCTGACGTGTACCTCGGGAGATCATTTTTAAAAATCCGGTTTGCAAAATCTAGATCGTAAATGATAATCCCTGCTTTTACAACCTGGGTTTTATTTTTTCAGTGGTTAAAAGACTCCACCGTTCAGCAGCTTAAGAGAACATCTGCGAGCAGACAAAACACAAGCAAATGCAAATTTACAATTGTCACCACTTTGACAAAAAGAAGGCAGCATTTAGGAAATTAAGCTGCAAATAAATAAAACACAGTCGCATTAAGAGACAGGCTCACAAATTTTGGAACAAAGAACTTCACTGCAGATATGCACAGATACATTACAAGTTGCACATATCAGCCTTGTTATCATACAATTTGGGCAATTAAAAACCGGATGAAATTGCTGTCCACTGATCATTTTTAATCACTCTGGCTATCCTTCATATCAGTAATAATAACATTTTAGCAGTCAAGTTAAAGAGCACCCAGCCTAAGCTCATGACTATCTAAACTTCTAATGAAATAGAAAACAAAAGCGACGTGTAAAACTGCTTAAAACGGTCAGTTTTAAACATCCATCATTATTGCACAGCAACTTCCTGGTTCAACTTTGCCCTACCATACATGCTGTTGTCATGTGCATGCAATTTTCTTCAATTTCAAGTGCTCTCTTTTTTCGGTTACCTTTTCCTTTAGATAATCAGGCTGAACAGTCGGGCTTGTTTGCAGTACAATACAGCTCAGTTCAGACCTTTGAACTTTGCTGTGACGATGTCGCTACGTCGGCAGATCAACAATGGTTGAGTTCAATGTTGTTCTAAACAACAGAAATGAAACTGCGAAAAGAGGACAAAAGTTACGCAGTCGTCTTTTCGTTGCATCCTTACACTGTGAGTTGAAGGTTTTCAGAAAATCCTTTTCCATGTGTTCCGGTCGTGCAGATGCAGGCGCAGGTATTTTCAAGGTGTCGATGATTTTTTTTTTTTTCAATTCTTGATGGTTCTATTTAGCAGGGGCTGGCACCCATGTGCGGTATAGTTGGGAGGTGATGTTACTCTCTATACACAGTAAGAGAGTTAGTGCAAACACACACAAACACCCTCACACCTCTTCCCACCAACAGCGAGTTATCCATGAGACCACACAAACTGTATTTACACCTTGCATTTCTCCACATAAACACTGCTGCTATTAATTGAGCTCAGGCTGTTTGTGTATTGCTTTGTGTTTCTAGTATGGGTTTAGGAGAACAAAGAGACCCCCCCCCCTCCCGCTCCTGCTGCTGCACTAATTGAGTGATTCAGAACAGGGCTCAGACACGCCGGCCCTGCGACTCTATCTGACTGGGATATTATCGGAGTGGCTGTCAGACCAGGGTCCAGAGCAGCTTGAGAGGAATGCAGCTTTAAACTGCTGGCCAGTAACAGACCCTCTACTGCAACTGCAGAACCTCAACCCCCACCCCCTCCATCCCCCCTTCGCAACCACCTCAGGCCAATCAGTCAACAGGACCCCAGGGGCCATTTTCAAAAACAATCACTCTCTCTAAGTAGTCAAGAGGTGCCAGAGCTAATTATAAACAAACTATTGATGTTCTAGCAAAGGATTGTGCTAGACTGTGCCAGTGCAGTAAATGTTTGTGTGTGCATGCATGCATGCATGTGTGTGTGTGTGTGTGTGTGTGTGTGTGTGTGTGTGTGTGTGTGTGTGGTAGGGTCACAGGAAGGTTCTGCTTGACAGAGCATGCAATTGGCCATTTAACAGACCTCACCCGAAGTGAACACTCCATGAAGACAGCTACAAACTCCTAATGACAAGTGCTTGGATTTCGCTGAAACGCATAACTGGAATAATTGCTCAGGTTCTGATTGTAATGCATTTTTTGCCGATTTATAAGTAAATTGAACAGAAAGACACTGAATTTAAATGCAGTCCAGGCAAAGGTCATTGAGGCGTGAGCTTAAGTGTGAGTCATATTCATCAAGAAATTGAGAAAATTAAATTATTTTTTTATGGCAAACTTTTTCACATGCCAGGGACAGATGTCCTTAAATACCCATGTATCCCAAGTATTGATACTAAAATGAGCACACACTAGTCCTGATTTAAGCTAAAAAGGGTAATGCTAACATGGGATCATGCAAACATTTACAGGTTGATGTTTAGTAGGTATACTGTATTCCATTAATCAACCATGAACAAAAACAAAATACTGGACAAATAGAGAAGATTTTGACATGATGGTGGCGCTAGATGAAAAGTTAAGGAGCCACCAAAGAAGCATCTTACCCAAAGCCCACAAATATAGAAAAACTCATGGTTGCAACTAGAAGAAAGGTCAAAAAATCACCAAAGTCATAAGGCTTCCTCCTCAGGGGACCTTGACAGTGCGTATGTAATTTAATGTCAATCCTTAAAATAGTTGTCCACAAATCCCAATCTGGACGAAAGTAGTTCACCAACCATATGACCGAGCACCAAGCTGACATTGCCATCCCTAGAGCTATGGCTGCTAGAAAGGTTAAAGAGTTGTATAAAGAATTTAAAAAAAAACAAAAAAAGCTCAGTGTCAGGTCATTAACTCCACGGTGACAGCCAGTGAATCTTGTTTTGCCGCTGAGTGTTGTGACTGCAGCCAGCCCGCTTTAAAATAATGTATTTAGGCCTAAATCGTGCGATAAGGCTGCATGCTGCTGGTCTGTGCTGTGTGACGGAGACAGGGAGCAGAGTGACAGACGCTCTGCAGAGCCAAAAAGAGTTCCATCCTCCTCCGGTTAAAACAACAGCCTTTTCAGAGGAGCTATCGCACTATGACCCATGGTCTGATCCAAGAGAGCCATATTTATTTTGGTGTGGGCTACATTTCTTTCCTTTAAGTAATGAATTAAGAAAACACAGGGCCTGGCGCTGGGATCTGGAGATGTGTGGGAGAGAGCTGCATGTGCCGTCTCACTGCAAAAGGGAAAGGAGTGGAGTTAAGGAGGTTGTGGTGGGCGTGAGGTATCCAAGGATAGGGAGCATTCCCTCATCCTTTCATGCTCTCATCCTCTCATTCTCTCTTTTTTTCTTTTTTCTTGATCCGACAAACTCTCTCTCTGCTGAAGTCATGTTTTTAGTCCCCGGTCCCTGAGAGACAGCCAAACTTGGGAGGACTGGATGACGTGGGAGACAGAGAGTGGTGGAGTTAAAGGGAGTTGGGGGATGTCTTGAGAGCAGTCTAAAACACTAAACGGCAGAGAGGAGACAGCAACAGTGCGTCTATAGTACGTTTAAATATATATATCTTAAAAGGCTTTGTTGCATGGACTTTGTATGTGTGTGTGTGTGTGTGTGTGTGTGTTCGCTGGCACGTAGGATATCTGGTAACCTGTCAGCCAAAGAAATTTGGGAACAGCTCCCTCCTCTGCACACTCTCTTACAGAACACCTTCTGCAGAGGGGTTAAACAAATGTTAGTGATTTGATAACCAGCCTGTTTATCGAGGGGCCTCTAGCAGGCCAGCTAGTGGGCCTGCCTGGGTTTCCTCTTTGATGATGTCATACCGCCAGTCCACCGAATCAGGCATCCGTTTACTCCCCATCTGTCCTCGATACAATGCTGAATTTGGAACAATTGTGCTTGATAAAGTGTGACATTGGGAGAGTGCCCATTGAAAGACACACATTTTAAGGGTTTGACTTGTATGGTATTGCATTGATGGTAATGCAAGAACGTAAAATGAAAATATTCTTCACTGTGGTTTTCAGCTGTTGCTTTTTACAGCTGTGAGGGGTCCAGGTTTGCAGATATACAAGGTGACATTTGACGAAGAACAACTGTAATTGAACTCTTGATTTACTCTGAATTCAAGGCCAGGATCATTTTAGTCTTGCCAAATAAGTCATACATCAGAAGGCCTGTTTCCTTTTTGTTTAATTTAATAAATTACAACAAAAGTGTTTTCACTTTCTTCAGACTCCCAAGAATGACAGGAATTCATCCACAATGAGAAGTTCACACATACAGGTTAATTCTTGTCAATGCTACATTTTATTATAATTGCGAATGTGCTGAATTTAGAACGTCTACATGACCCATCTTTTGCAAAATCCAGGTCATGTCCCATTGTAAACAAACCAGCACTCTGCCTGATTGTGGTTCATGGTGATAAAGTTGGGTCATCTGGCATTGAGATCAGCCTGTTTAACTTTACAAATCCGAAATATCTTTTTGACGGTCATGTTAAGATTGGGATTCCTCAAAAGCAGCCTGAGGTACTTGTTTTCTGTGGCCTCACTGGACACCTTTAGCAAAAGCTGTAGTTCAGCTGAATCTTCATGCACAGTCTCTGCAATGACACCGTTGAGACCAGTGTTATACTTTGGGTCTACATAACCTATAGGTATATGGGTTAGAAAATCAGATTCCTCATTCATGCTTTATAACACATTTGCATCCCACATGTTCGAGCAATTAAGTATGCACTTTCACAAATTTGACACAGATGCACATTTTAGAAAATTTCATTTTGCTGTTGCTCTTGTTAAGATACAATACCATACAGTCTATAATCTTGTAGCATATATTGAAATTTTCCTGCTATATCACTCAGGCTTTGAAAAACATTGTTGAAAACGTGCCATATAAAAGCTTTTATTCACAAAAAATATAAAACCTCAGGAAAGAAAATATTTTAACATACAGAAAATCATATAATGTATTAATATCACCTTGTAATCAAAGCTTTAGAGTTTGTTAATAGTAAAAATTTTCGATCAGTTACACAGATAATCTCCAGTGGAATAGAAATGTGAAATTAGTGCTTTCACACACCATAGATCAACCTATCAGTGATCTGACTCACAGATACAACAGCAGATAACAATGGATGGCATTCACCTGCTATGGCAAATGAAAGAATTGCTCACTGTGCTCTACTCATGAATAGGTGAAATTTTTTCTTAGAAACACACCACCTAAATTCCCTCACTCTTCAAATGTTCCAGCCCTGATATTACATATACATATGTCTTCACTTTCTCCTCCTTTTTCCTGTTTCCCACTGAAAAACACAGAGGGTGAAGCCTGGAGGAGAGTTTCAGTCCAGAGTTGAAAAGGGCACCTCTGAAAAACACTGGCAGGTATTCAACAAGCGTGGTGCATTTGTGATAACAGGCAAGTTGACTTGGTGCTCTTGAGCACTGGCTGTACAGTAAGCGTAACTGAACAAAAAAAAAAAACAAAACAACAACATCAACAAAAAAAAAAAGGCAAGAGAGAGATATGGAGTGTGTCTGCTGTCAAGGTCAGTTTCTAAGTCTGAGCGCAGACTCCTTTACTCATCTTACACGGCAACAGAAAGTCTATAGTCGCACCAAACAGCACAACATCTATGTATGCTCTGTGGCCAGCCAGTTGAATTGTGCAGTGTAAGTGAAAGCTTGACCTCATAACTGCTTAGTGTTAATACTGCAGGAATTCACTGGAATTTTGTTTTCACAAATGAGGACAGGAAAGGGTAACAGCGGAGGCATAAATCAGGGATTTTTTTTTTCTCCCTCGTTAGAATAAGCGACGGCATGAGTGTAATAATAAACATCTCAGGCAGAGATTGATGTTGGATGGGCCTGACTGAGGGCACGTAGTTGCTAATCCGTGCACGGGGCAGTGCCCATCTCGGGTACCAGCTCTCCTCACAATTCCCACATTATTCGGGGGGCGAAGCAGGAAGAAATGACAGACGTAATTTCCCTGTGATCAAACATTGTTGATCCGTGCATTAACACGACTGATGCAATCTGTGCTGGGCACAAAATAATTGAATGTGCTGAAATTGGGAACTATTTTGAGGTATTTCCTCTCTTTAGAGCAGCGGGGCAGATTGGCTTAATTAAGGAGGGAAAAACAGGAAGTTTTACAGTCACGTCTATAATTAATTGGACGCCTCAGCCAAGGGGTCTGCCTGGTCAGGAGAGCACAAGGAAGCAGCTCTGTTGTTGTGCTCAGTCACTGGGTTCACATCAGACTTCGCACAGATTATGCTTCTGATGTTGTTAAAAAGGAAATTTATGGCGTGTTGCAACTTGGGTGTGAATTTTCATTTTATCACTGCTAACATGACGTACCAAGCTACTCTCTCCTCTCTTCTTACTAACTTGGCTTCTTCTCTCCCCTGTAGTTTTGGGTTTCTCATCTCTCTCCTCTCTCCTACTGTCGCTTTCCTGCCTCTGATGCTGCAGAGTGTGGGACTATGACTGTGGGCCACCGACTGCCTTCGCCCAATGGGTCGAGGCAGACATACAGAACGTAAACAAGCCAAAACCTTTGCCAGATTAGCTTACAGTTTATTTAAGGGTAAAACTGATAGAGTGATAAAGTGGACATGCCTGTAATGCTGAAAAAAAAATTAAAATCATTGCACAAGAAAACTGTGAGCGCAAAAGTAACTATAATTAAATTTGAGAAAACGGTAATTTATCACTGTGATGTGGATGTAATCAGGTCAAAAATGCTCTGATGTTAAAAAGGATATGAGAGAAAGAAACTTGCCTCCAAAATAAGAATATTGAAGCAAACATTACTTCCAGTTAATCACATGTTGAAATTTTCTCTGAATTGCAAAATTCTGTCTTTGATTCTGCAACATGTTGGTCTTTGATCAAACAAAAGACTCCTGTCAGCTAAAAAAAAAATTTCTGGCTAGAACAGCATGAGATGATGAAACCGAAAACAGCTAAATTCTTTTGAGGTAGAAAAAAAAAAAATCAAAATCGCCGCACATGAAATTCAACAGAAATATATTTGCTGTAGAAACGAAATTAAATTAAAAAAAAAAAAAAAAACTCATAAAACATTATCCAACCCACATCCAGTGTGATTTGTTTAAAAAACACTAATAATAGTTTTCACAGCCTGCTGTAAACGTGTGGGCAGATTAGCATGTAGCTGCATTGCTAGCTCAGTTGCCTTGCAGGAAGTCGCCGTCCTCTGAGAGTTAAACTGTAAAGCTGTGGTTGATGATTACAGGGGACAGTTGGGGTTGTAATTTTATAATTTTCCTTCATTTTCACTTCAAAATAAATTTTACTAAACTTAGGGTTTGTTTACAATCTGTTTGATCATCTAGCCACTTGTGCCTGTTTTTATCTATATCTTGTCGCCGCGTTCAGTGACCTCTACAATGACCACAATGTATTCGCAACGGATAGAAGTGATGGCTGAAGCTGTGAACCCAAAACCCAAGTTGTGATAAACTGCCATTTTCTCTTAAGATGTGGGCTTCGTATATTTCACTCCGAAAAGAGTCTTTCTCTTTGTGTAGGTTCTATTTTTGTTCAATTATAAAGAGTGAAAATGCAGTTTGAAAAAAATCCTAGAAGTTTAAGTACAATGGAAGTTTAATGGGCGGCTGTGTCTTCTGTTTGGGAGCCTGCCATGAATTGGCCTGGTATTTATTTTAGATGCTCATTTGGTTATCAGGAGTGTTCATAACGGGTCTCAGTGGAGAGCTGCCCAATCAGCAGACAGAAGAGGAGCCTCACTGGTCTCCGCCTTCAGGCCGCTGCATCCTGCAATTTATCCCCCCGTCTTTAATATGTGGCTCTGCTGCTATCTTGAGCTCTAGATGAAAATTTATGACATTTCAAGACATCAGTGAGCCAAATGGTGTTTACACAAGCATACCTCGTTTCTGAGAGAGTGCGGGTCCTGAAGTCTCAGAAGCTGTGCTGCATTCTGGGTAGGAGGGGCTGGTAAGACTTCATCAAAATTCATAGCCCATAGTTGACCCGAATGTCTAACGCTATGACTCTGTGTGCATTCTCTAGAAGCCTGGAGACTCTGAGCCCAGCAACTGTTGCCAGTCAAGGAAGAATGGTTTCCTCCTGGCTCTTCTTCCAAATCAAACACAGACACAAAAACACAAACATGCAACACGCTGTACATGATTGAGCATGGAAATCACCTTTCCCTGACTTGCTCCACTGTTTTGTCACCAAACCTCAGCAATAAAGATGCTGGCAATGGAGAACTGAGACAGTCAGTTCCAGTTTAGTTTGTCTGCGCCTAAAATGCCATAAAAATAACTGCATCCTTAAGACATTTTAGATTTATGCCACTCGTGCTCACAAAATGTAATCAACACAGTATAGCGTATTTCTCATCTGTGTAAAGATAGAGACTGAGCCCGGTTTTGTCTGCGAGTCCCTTCACAATCGTGACTGACTTCTGATCATACATCACCAGGAGAGAATGTGCTCTCCCTGTCGAGACAATGATTAGCATATTGCTTGTTGACATATGTTTAATTGATTAAAACAGGCCTGCTGTGATTTCACTTTGTTTTGTTTTTAAAGGCCAGGGTTCTGACAGAAATACTCCGGGAAGTATTGCATTTGGCGGGGAGCTGGGGTTCCCATACACGAGCGTGCTGAACTTAACTCAAAACGCCTTGGACACAAGGCTGACTGTTGGGCTAGTAGGAGAGGAGAGATAGCTGTAACCTTAAATTGAACTCCCAAGAATCTCAACATACTCCTTGGACCGCGACAGCAGAAAATACTTAGATGAGTTACATGATTTAGTGGCTGAGTTTCAAAGCCCAGACCCCTCTAAGGCAGGGGGCTTGATAATGAAATAACTTTTCCATTAGAGATTAACAGAACTCTTACCTGACAAAACTAGCGATGCATCGTCTAGAAACAGTGACTGATTTGATAGTCAAACTGCACCGTGCCGTGACTTTACATATTTTACTTTGTACCTGAGGGCATGAAAACAAACGTTACTGTTGTTGAGGGGGAGTTTACCGAAGAGTTGATGAGTCAAGTAGTAACATGGCTACGTGGCCCTGATGTCAGCCCTTTTCTGATGCACTAATAAATATCAGTGTATGATTATTTTCAGGTAATATTTTAGGGAACTGACTGAAACACAATCTCTGCCATATAAGGTTTTCATAATTATAATATTTTCATGACATTTTCATAGGAATTTCATTTTTGCAATTCTCTGTAACTACCTGATATACAAAGGAAATGCGTAGGGTTGTTTCTTGGAAAGATAGATCAGAGAGACATCGACATTTTTTTTATGAAACAACTGATTACACACTTTTAAAGAACAGGTTGTCGACAAACTCTCCTTCACAGTGTATGTGTGCTTAAGTGCTTGCTTTGTATGCTAATCACAGCAGAAAGTTCCTGGCAGCTTGTGGGTTTAGGAGAAACAACAGGTTGAACAAACGCAATACGTGACCCTTTTTTTTCACTGTCAAGAGACGTTTAGTCCCAGCACAGTTTTATTTATCTTGAATGTTTACATATTAGTGTAGAGCTTTATTTTCTGTACCAACAGCAGCAGGCGTTTTCAATTAGAGAAATCTCTTTTTCCATATATACATGTATGCACAACTTTTCTCTAGGATCTAGTTTCAATTATTTGATAATGGCTACAGAGTTTATACTGGAGGACGAATGTCAAAAATAGATTTTAAAATGTATGAGGGTCAAATCAAACTTGCCTGGTTGCAGCTTTGCTTAATCACGCTGCATTGCTTAATCACCATTCAAATGAATACCACATTTAAATGTTGTGCTGTGATTCATATACAGTATGTATGATGTAAAGCAACAAGTGCCTCATGAAATGTGACATTTAGAAGTTGGCATATGGATAAAATCTTCTCTCTCACTATATGAAATTTAAATGGCGTTATTGACGTATACAGTACGATGGTATGTCAAAGAATTACAGGAATGTAATTGGATGATCCAATCATACAGTGAATACCTGACAAACTGGATACTTTATCCACACTGATGTCAAGAAAAAAATAAAAAATTAGATACTATCAATCAACAGGTTGCTAACTAATAGACATATTGCCAACTCGGCCTTTAGTGCATTCCCAAAAGAAGGAATGTACCGGTGAGCTCAGCAACACCAAAAAGCTTGGAAGACCACAGAAGACAACTAAAGTGCAGAGTGGAGAAGGAAAGGAACGGCTCGTAATCCAAAGCCACCACATCATCTGTCAAACATGGCGGATTCAGTGTTATGGCGTGAGCATGAATGGCTGCCAGTGGAACTAGGTCACTGGTGTTTATTGATGATATGACTGCTGATAGAAGTAGCAGGATGAATTCTGAAGTGCTATCTGCTCAGTTTCAACCAGATGCTGCAAAACCTGATAGGATGGTGCTTCACAGTACAGATGGATGAGGACCCAAAACATACTGTGAAAGCAAACCAAGAGCTTTTCAAGTTTAAGAAATGGAATACCCTTCAATGGCGAAGTCAGTCAACTGACCTCAACCCAACTGAGCAACTGAGGGCAGAGAGACCTACAAACTAGCAGCAACCTATGGCGCCTGCAGTAAAGGCCTGGCAAAGCATCTCAAGGGTGGAAACTCAGCATTTGGTCAACTCCATAGGTTCCAGACTTCAGGTTTCATGGATTGCAAAGAATTTTCATTTAAGTATTGAAAATAACCATTATATTTATCATTATGTTAATTTGTCTGGTTACTTTTGAGCCTCCTAAAAGGAGGCACTGAGAATGAAAATGGCTGTGATTTCTAAACGGTTAATGCAATTATTTTCTTAACTTGCTCCCGAGGAATTAAAGATGAAAGTCTGCACCTCAATCGCACCTTTGACTCAAAATTATGTCACTGTCAAAACACTGCTTTAAGGTAATAGTATATTCAGAGTTATTAAATGGAATGATACCTTTAGAAGAGAACTGAACTACTGAACTGAACTGAACTGAGCAACTATTTAAATATAAAAATATCATCGGAAGCTATTTCTATCATTCTTTACAGCAAAATGCCAGTTAGAAGTCACTCGGAACATGACATTTTGAGTTTGACAGCTTTTTTCCAGGTAGTGTAGCTAGTGTAGCTTCTGATTCACTCTCAGGTTAAAGGTTGTAGCTTGTCAAGGAACTTTTCCTTTTTTCATCATAACAGCACTCTTTCCTTTTTGTCTTTTCCTCCACTTTCAGCATTAAATATTTCCTCCCATTAAGTCCCATTCCTGACAACTTCCTGGCAACCCTTATGACACACTCACACACATACTTGCGCTCACACACGCAGGCACACTCATATACACTCAGAGTCAGGCTAAGGATCTCTGTCCCACCCTGGGATTTTTTTTTTTATATAATTCACCACCAGAAGTGTCATTCGCTCCAACACCCAGCCTTCCCTGAACACACTCCCAGTGTTTCTGTAATACGTAACACTTGACTATACATAGCTATATGATGTCATCTCTAAACTGTGTGGAGCAATTTCACTGTCATTGACATTGACAAAGGTGTGTCTTAATCACTGCTGTTTTATTAATAGAAAAGAGAGAGGGATTGAGTTCCTCATCATTTCTTATTTGGAACTGAAAGGTCCCCTGTTGTGTGACCAACTGTGAGTAAGACTGTGAGAGTTTATGACAAGCGAGGAAGAGTTCCTAATAGAGTTGTTGATATGTTTACCAAAGCTAACTGAGAGGGCAAATGCTCTGTGGAGACAGCTTTGAAAGCGCAGTTTGGCTTTCTACGAATCCGACAAGGTGAAAAAAAAAAAAAAATCACAGAGGAATAATCCAGAACAATAAAAGGTTTATATACACAAACACACTTTCCATTACAGGTCTTTTGATGGTACTCCAAATCTGAAAAGGACTCCATAAGCACCACAGCTATCATGTTTTTAAGTGTTTTTTTTCTCCCAGAATGTGCCCCCGTGTCTGTCGAGGAAACCCAGAAGGGCTGAGTCAGAGATCCCATCTCTTCCGGAGGCAGGGCCAGCAGTGGTCTCCTTTGAAAGGCAACATGGAAAGATCAACAGGCATCTCCTGAGGGAGCCACTGGGCCATACTGTTCTGCTGCCCCATGGCCAAACAGCCCTGGGGCCTGTAGTCTGCTGCTGCTGTTGGGTTAGCCTGCACTGTTTACTTTGGGAGGACTTTCAACCCTGTGCAGCCATCAAGATCTCTGTATTCTCCCTCTTGGTCTTTCTACCTCTATCACGGCCACCCTGTCTCTTTTCCCCCCTCTTTCCTTCTTTTGATCACTTATTTGGAAGTAATTCCTGTTCTCCTCCAAAACTACAACTCTATGACAAACATCATTCATGTCTCTTTCCATTGCTCTCACTGATAATAACTGTAAGCTTGCAGTTTGCATCACTTTGTGTGAATGTGGTGGTTGATGTGACCCTCAGCTCTGTGAACATCTATCCAGATGAGAGCCCAGGGAGGAATTCTGTGCTGTTGTGTTTATATTTCCTCCCTCGCAGCACCATGGATACCAGTCAGGCAGTGCCAAGGTAGGACCACATCATAAATTAAGATAGCTATAAATATTTGCTCATGTTTTGAGTTTAACACTAGTTTGCATTTACATATCTAAGGGTGGTTTTGTAATTTATCTGCTTGGAAGGTGTAAGACTTAATGCCTGGTGGTCTCGGTGTACAAACTTGGTTTTATATAACACCCAGCACAAAACGACCACATGCCAAACATTTCCATTTGCCACTTGCAGTCACACTCCACACCAGGAAGACTAACAATGAAAAAATAAAAGTGTGTGATAAACAGTCTTTGGCTGAAACAAATGGCAGTGACTGTATCATTCCAGTCAAATGTTCAAAATATGTGATCCTCCACAAAAGTAAAATAAAAAGTGCAATAACTGTGTTCACGTCCAAGCTGTGGATGTGGCTGTTGTGCAGTGTAGCACATTCCTCCACACTCAATAAACTCAGCTAAATCAATAATGTGAAAGAGCAGACAGATAACGCTAAGCCTAGACATTAATCTCAACCATCTCAAAAAATCTTTTCATGTGGCATTACTCACAGGCCATATTCGCTTAAGTACAGTAAACACTGTGACAGGTACTTTGAGCTGCTGGTTCAAGAGGACAGAGGAAAGCGGATCGTGCATCGAGCGTTCAGGGGCTGGTAGAGAAGAAAAAGTAAAAGTAAAAAAGCTGTCAGGCAGAATAAAGGCTTGCTTCAATGAAAAAATAAGCTGAGTGGAAGCAAAACACCTGGAAAACACTGGAGATGTAATGATTCGAGAGGTCTTCTATTGAAACATTTAGGTGGGATATGTCTCTTTCTGAAAATGGCGCATGGATTTTATTTCTCATTGCACAGATCTTCCCAGGAAATCCTCGGCTTGCATTAGCTGATCTTGATCTGTTTTTCTTTTTTTTTTTTTGGCGCATGAAATAATCTGAGACACTATTCAGTTTTTCTTTAGCCTGAGAGAAGTGGGGTGTAAAAGCATAGCTGTGATTGCATCATACAAAAGTATGTCTGAGTAATATTGATATTATGTAAGAACACAGTTCTTTCCAAACTGATACTTTTTTTCTTTAAAACACAACTATAACTGTAAATTCATTTGCATCAACCAGAACAATTTATTGGAATGAATTTAAATAAAAATAATTTCTTAAATGTTCCACAAAAAAATTAAAAAATAAAATAACAAAAAAAAAAAAAAAAGGATGGTGCTAAAATGAACACGATATTTCAAAAAAAATAAATAAGTCCAGTGAAGAGTGAATGACATGCCCTTTTGGATGAAGCAAGTTGTGAAAGAAAAAAATGAAAATAAAAATAAGAAATAACCCTTTTTACGCCAAGTTTCCAACTCATCAGACTGCCTCCGGGGTTGAATCTCCCCCTGGTTGTTTTGTGGCCTGAAATGGCTTTTTGAGACTCCACCCACTCCGCAGCTGGAGGACATGGACACATTGAGTGTGAAAAATCAAACATACCTCTCAAATTTTGATTCTGCATGCAACCCATTCTGCTATGAAGTCACAACAATTTTTTTTTTGTCACAACGAGGGTGAACTCTAGAGAAAATACATTATATTGTAATATGAACTGTTTGCTTCTTTATTTATTTTTCTTATTGTTGTCATCACTATTCCACCCCTTTAATCCTGAATGGGATTGGTCAAAGTTGTCAAAGTAAAAGTATGAATTTGTTCAGAGGTGACCTCACTATCCACTTCGGTCTAATTTTGGTCTAAAAATGATGCAACAGTGCACACTTGCATTGTGAAAGGTATACAGTTTATAGTGAGTCAGGCAGTGCAGCCAATAGTCATCTTTTGCAGTTTATGTCTTGTAACATAAAGGTCAGTAGGCTCATAGCTATTCTGGGTGTGCTTTGTTCAAACAAGCCATCGAACTGCTTTACATGTAAAAACAGTCATTGCAGCTCCGCTTTCAGAGAAGTACCTTAATGCTACTCAACAGCTGACAGCGCTTCAATATCAAAAATTAGTCTGAAGGAGTTGATTGTTTCAATTTTTTAGTAAATAATTAAACAAAAATACTAGATGACACAATCATTTATACCCTGTTTAAACCAAGCTAGTTTCAGTCAAATACAGTAAGAGCTTTCAGTGGAAAACATGTGCAGATTCAACACTACTGTACTACTAACAACCACTCATAAAGAAAAAAAAAATAGAAAAGAAGACATCAGAATGGTTCAACTTCTACTCTATAGTGATATCTTTATTAACAATCATAGCCATGTTTTCAACAATGGAAGATTTATAAATATTTTCTTCTTTTGATTCATAAAAGTTGTCTCGGCACTTGTTGCATGATTCCAGTTGCGGAAAGAAAAAGAGAATCTAAATGTCCTTAAAGAGTACAGCACTTTATGAAGCGCTGGTATCCGATCAGAGAGGAAATCCGTTATGTACATGATGCCTTTCTTTTAAAAACCCAGATCTGGTTCTGTGCCATGGATGGGAGAGATATCGAGTGCACGGCAGGTCCAGAAACCATCCACAGCAGGCCACACGATTGATCATCTGGCCTGGCGTTTCCCTTTGTTTTGTTTTTCTTTTGTTTTGTTTTGTTTTGTTGTTTTTTTTTTTTGTTTTGTTTTGTTTTGTTTAGGCAACAAGATCCCCAAACCAATCTGGAAACAAATCCCAGATATTCCAATCCCGGTTCGAGCTTGCGGCATAAGGTGATCTCACCATTCTTTTTCTCCCCTGTCCAATGCTTCTTGCATCAGCTGCAAGGGAGGAAACAAACATTGCCCCTGAATACTTCCATACTACATGGCATCCAGATAGAAGGGGCCAGGGATTGTTGTCCTCCAGAAAAAAAAAAAAAAAAAGATTTAAATGTTCAAGCTAAAGCCATGGGGCACCAGGGTTCACCCCTCACTGAAGCTACATCTGACGGCTGGGTCAAACCAACGCTGGTGTACAGGCCGTCCTGTGCCGGGTACTTCACCACTGAGCCGGAGCCCGTTCCCTCCCCTGAGCTTGACAGCACAGACGAACTGACCTGCAACATCAGAGCAAAGAAAAACCTACTATATTAGCCCGAGTGTGTTTGAAAAGCAGCCATTTCTTGTACAAAATATTAATTTGCCTTTATTTGGAGTTTGATTTGTTTTCTTTGGTTTTGGGACTGAGATGCCTGTTGCATTACACAGCTTGAGGGGAAGAAAAACACCAGATCCTGAGAAATGAGATGTTCATTTTACTGTAATATCACGGTGACACATCAGTAATCAGCACAAAGCATTAGTCAACCTGTATGTGACCATCTGACCAAAAAACCTAAAGTAGAAAAAGCTATAATGCTTTCATTTAAAAAAATTTCAAACTTGAGGATGCATCATGGACAAAGTTTGACATTTGAAATAACTTTAAGGATGGTGTTTTTCAAATTATCAATACCAATGAAGTTTTATGTCAGGTTTTAATTAAAAATAAACCTCCTGTGTACTTACATGTCCAATTATAATTTATGTGACGCTTTGAATTAAAATGAAGAAGAGGAAATTTGACTTCAATATAAAAATAAAAGTCTTACCTGTCCAGAGGGAGAGCTGGTTTTTGAGCAGTCTTCTGAATTTGATGAAGAGGTGGATGTGGGAGTCATAGAGACAGAGTTGTTATTTCCTATAAAAAATAAAGTATGTTGTTAAAATCATATTGGAAAAAGCAACGCGGTTTTTATATTCATTAACACGCAGAGCAGCAAGAATTAGTGGTGGCTCACCAGATGATCCCTTTGTTTTATTCAGTGTTTTTGGTTTTCTTTTTCTTGTCTGAATTCCCTCTTTTTTCATGGCGAGCGGCCGAGGTACCTGCAGATAGGATCATTTATGGAGAGCATTTATTATTTTTGATTTGTGGTGCACTGATTTATCAAGGTGGGTATTAAAGTAGGAAGAAATGTGAGATTAAAGAAAGAAATCTTAACTCACTCCGTGTAATTTTGTGTAGAGCCCACATGCGTTACACACCGGCTCTCCTTCGGCATTTCTGCGCCACAAAGTGGTCGTACTGGTTTGACAGTTGGCACAGGACAGGCCGATTCTTCTGGACGTTGACTGGTGATAGAAACACAACATTAAAATATTTATTTTAATCACATTTTAGCATCTATAATAAAGGGCTGATATTCGCAGGATTGTCGAGAAGAAATAATCTGAGAGTCTTTAACACAAGTTTCTTTTTTATGTTTAAAGTGAAAGCCACACTCCACTAATTGAATTACAATTCGACCATTCACATCCTATTTCCTAACAATAATAAAAGCCCTGTTATGTTTTCCACTTAGCTCACTTTTACGCACGACTATTTACAGGATGTTAATTTTCAAGGAGTTCAGACCTGACATTTGATTTCCTCGTAAAACTTGTGCGTAATGCTGTGCATCCTGGCACAAAGAAAAGATTTGCCACCGTGTCACTTATTTAGATCGAATTACCCAACGGGATCACGCAACCCTGGGACGAATTACGCAGAAAAAAAACCCAAGTCTCTGTGTGTGGGTGATTTTAATTAAATCAAATCAGAGCTGTCGGTTCCCCTAAATCCCAAACGATGAGACATCTACAAACGGACTCCTCTTTCCAAACCTGCATCACTTTTACTGTGATTGTTGACTGAGAATAAATTATTACTGGTGAATGCGCCAGAGGTTATCAAATGTATGTGCTACGTGACGTGCGTCAGAACCAGATTTCTGCCAATTTTACGCGTTGGATGCTGGAAGTAAAAAAAAAAAAATATGAGGAAATTTTATTTAAATTATTCAAATCAAATCTGAATTTAAGGTTTGGTATACGGGTAAGGCGTTAGACTCTGTGAACATCCTCGGCCATAACCTCCAGCCGTCGTTTGGAGCAATTAGGCAGGAAATTGAGCGGTTAAGTGTCTCCCCGCTTACCGTCCGTTTCTGTGGTTTAATTAATGGCCTGCTCAGCCCATTCATTTTGCTGTACAGGCCGCAGGCGTTGCAGAGAAAGTGGCCCGTGCCGTCGCGCCTCCAAAGCGGCGTGGAGATGGAGCCACAGTTGACACACTCTCTGCTCTCCCCCATGTCGTCGAGGATATCTGGAACTAAAAAAAAGGGGGGAGACCCCAGTCAGAAAAATAAACTCAACTCTTTATGTATGGAAATCTGTTTGTTTCTCTATTTTCCTAATATTTCACGGATATGGGTCAGGTGAAGCAAATTCAATCTGCCCCACAGGTTTCATGCAGTAAAAATGATTATTTGAATGGTACAGATTTTATCATTATATTAAAAACAAGACAAATCTGACACGCTTTCACTATATTTATACTGTTACTGAAAATGAATGCTGAAAATTTTGCCTGAATGCCTGCGGGATTTTTGGTTTGTTTTATGTTTTGTACTTTTACGTGTTTTGTTGTTGTAGTTCTCTGCACACAGAAATAAGCCCCAATTTTTCTTACAGGAGTGACACGAAAACGGTCCCTCAGGCCGAATCCAGGAAAAAAAAATCTTCAAAATAGAGAGAATATTTTCGTGGCACTTTATTAAACATCGTCCGCTTAAATAGTTTTTGATATATTGAGCTCTGGCCTCCGCGGGGAGATCGGGTTCTGGTAAAAATGCGTACCGGGGTTTGAGAGCCTTGCTTTAAAACGCTGCAGCAGTTGCATGTCTTATTAGAGGACTTTTTCCTGAAACATTTCTTTTTTTCCCATGCGAGACAGTGAGACTGAAAAACTACTCCATCACCATGCCCCCCCCCCCCCAAACCCCACCCCCACCCCATCTCCCCTACCTTGCGTTTTGTCTCTTACCTCCGTTTGGTCCTCGGATCAAGGGCGCGCCTCTGCTCTGCAAGGTGTGCAGCATTGTGTTATCGAAAGGTCCCCCGGTCCAAGGCGACGGCAGCTGGGAGAGCTGCGGCGGAACGTAGGTAGAGTATGGACTCGCGTAGGTCCCACTGAGGGGCCGTGAGAGGCCGTACTGGTCTCTGTTGCTCACATTCAGCGTGTTACTGTAGCCGGTGTCCCTCGGCGTCCCGTTGTTCATGGGCGGGCTCGGGGGATAGTGGAACCGGCTTGAGGTGTGCGGGCTCCCGGTGCTGTACGAAGGGCTCTCCGGGGTGGGCTGCGACCAGACCGAGTGGCTGGAGACGGCGTGGCTGGGCTGCCCGGAGCCGCTGGCCTGAAGGTAGGAAAGGCTGGGTATCATGGGGCCCACCCGGGAGCTAGGCACGTACACGGGGGAGTTGGGGTTGGAGTGCATATAACCGCCAGAAGAGGAATCATATCCAGTCTGGCTCTGGGCTGCGGCGATGGCCAGTGTTTGGTACATGTCGGTCGGGTCCACCAGCAAGCTCGCCTTGTGCGCTCCGCTGGAGAGGACGAGTTTGCTGCCCTGGTCTAAATCCGTAAACAGCGGGATGTCCTCGGTAGTGGTCAGGGTGTTGTTATGGTGTCCGAAGTGAACGTAGGAGTGTAGTGATCTGCCGTCGGAGCGGCGGTGCCCCAGTGCGTCAAGCTCGCTCGGAGGTGTCCTCAGCTCGTCCGAGGCGGGACCGTCCCTCCTGCCGTCACCGGGCAGGTAGCTCTGCTCAGCCGGTGACCCTGGGCTGCTGGATACTTCTCGCTTGACCATGGACCAGCTGTTTTCGCCCAGGTCCATCCAGGAGCACTTTCCATACACCGTTGGGGTTAATAAAAATGGTCAGGGAGTAGTCTACCCTGTAACAAAAAAATAAATTAAATTAAAAAATAAATTAAAAAATATGTATATATATATATATAATTTTAAAAAATATAGATACATATATCTATATCTATTTATATATATACAAGAAAAAGAGTGGTTACAGGTAGGAAATCAGGGAAAATACACTCCTGTGAAGTTCTGGGCAACTGAATTCAAAATGTGTCCCAAAAACGTCTGGATATAAACTCGCCAATATTCTGGAATGACGAAAATCCACCTCTGACACGCTGCGTTTTTCATCTTCGTGGGAACAGCCACGGTGACCAACGCGGACTAAAACGTGAATCTGAGGATATTTTCGCTAACTCCGTGTCATCGCTAACTCCAATAAAACACATCCAATCCGCAGTGACTGCCATTCTCCCATCGAGAGCTCTTAAGAGGCATGGATCCATCCGTGTCAAATCCATGTCCTCCCACCCCCCCACCCACCCCCACCATATCCACCACCACCACCCCACCCCCCTACACACACACACACACACACACACACACGAGTACATACACACACACATAACAGATAGGAAACAAAACGCAATATGTCTTCACAGCAAAAAGAGATAACCGTTTGATAAGACCCAAAACAGATAAGGGCCGAGAGGCAGGCCGGAGCGATAAAACGACACCCCGAAAGGATGAGTTAGGTCCTGCTGCGCCAGATGTTCGAAACAGCTGTTTTCCGCGGAGGAGAAAAGACGCCGAGAAGCGGAGGAAGAAGAGGGGTTATTAGTCGCTCCTCGCCACATACCTGCTAGTCGTGTGCCATAGGTCGCTCTCAAAGTTCCTAATAGTGAGCCGCCGCTTCTCCTGGAAGTAATGGGAAACGTTAGCGCGGTCTGACGAGGTTTATGAGAGGAGGCGCTTCTGGTAGCTGCGGCCGGAGGAGGCGGACCAATCATGTGGACCGCGGGGCCCTCTGGAAACGCGATGGGGGTGCCAGCCTGTGAACTCCTCCAATCAATCACACGGAGAAACGAAACGAAAGAAAAGCGAGACGGGGAGACGGAGAGGGCGGACTCGATCGCGTCCGACACTTCTAATAACCTGCAGATGCAATCACGCATCCGAGAGTTTGAGATAGTTTTGAGATGGAGCTCCGCCTCTCCCCAGCGCTTCTGCTTTGTGGTTTATCAAATGTGAATCCCGATATGGTTCTAAATAGCGACTGTCGTGAGGCTGAGCACTTGTGCAAAGTCTAACTCTATGTATTTTTGACTAGATTTAAAATCTTATCCTCTACTATTATTTTTGCTTTACATATTTGTTTGGAAAACTGTTACTGTCGTTTATACCAGAACCTGCTTATTTCAGTTGTGTAGTGTAACACATTTTCTAAAGTATTACAATTTTATTCTGAAGGTGAATGTACTTTACTTGCGTTTACTTCGACTTTATGCTACTTTATACTTTATACCTTATTTCAAAGGGAAATGTACTTTTTAAAAAAAAAATTGTGTCAATCGTCACAATACTTGTGACGATTGACACAATTTACATTAAAGAAAACTGAGTAACACAAATTGTTGCTCAGTTAAACGGAACCAAAACGTGGTCAAAACGGCTGCAATGCTACTTCCACCTTAATGCCTAATTAAAAATAACCCAGTGACTACAATACACGTTTGTTACATGTAAAAAAAAAGATAATACTTCCACTTTTGTTACATTTTTTTTGGCACTGCCCCAGATTTTGAAAGCATGACTTTACTCGTAAAGGGGTATTTTTTTACATTGTTGTATATCCATCTTTAATTTGGTAAAAAAAAAATATCTGAATACTTCTTCCACCACTCGCCCATAATTGCACCTAAAATTTGTCTGTTCAAGCCAATTTTTTTTTTATGTCTAAACGATCTAAGATTAATTTTTAATTTATATCTGCAGACTGAACTGATAATCAGGCCACCGAGCTTTGCAGTGCCTCCTGGATATGGATCATTACTTAGATCCGTTTGAGAATATTAATTATAACTGACGCGACGTTTTTTAATTGGACAATCTAAAAAATGAATAAATAAATAAATAAAAACGTTGGTATTCATCCAAGGCCGTGATGCAGAGTCTTGATTCGGGGGGGTCTGACGTCTCCCTCTTTGTTTATTCTCCGCGCTAAGCGCGGTGATCGATGAATCTCCCTCCTAATTAGTTTATTTAGGCCCAGACGCTTTTCGCCGGGAGCGCAGCGGCTTCACCTGTGCGCGGGCGCGGACCCCCGGCACCTTTCCGCCCGTCTCCGCCGCCTCGTGCGCGACCGGCCCCGCTTGGGGCCGCCGTGATTCGCTCAGGCCGAATATACATGAGGCTGAGTGAGCTGATCAAAAGCCCTCGAGGTGCCAATCCAATCACGAGGCTCGTTTACAGGTCTCCCCCGTGCGCGTCCTCCCCCGGTTCGTCACACTCGCGACCATTCAGAGGTTCCTCTCTGTTTGCGTTCAGTCTGGGCGGCGGATGGATGAATTGCGGTGGACGCCGCTATTCGGAGTATTGTTACTGCTGCCGCTACTGCTATCAGTGCTACTAATACCACACAGGCTGCGGGGAGAACCGAGTACTCCACGAATTACTTCTGTCGTTGCTAATGTAACAGTTCCCTACAGCACAGAGCCGAGAAGTGCACCATTTGCGACTAATGCTCTCAAAGTACTACTATTATTATCATGACTACCACTACCACTGATACTTACTACTGCTTTTACCACTGCTACAAAGAACAGTACCAGTACTACCACCGCAGTCTACCACTGGAGAACTGTACAACATGATGTATTGCAATTTATTTCTAATTCCTAGTTTTGCTAACTTACTAATATCACTACTCCTACACTCCTGTCTGTGCCTAAAGCCACAGAGCTGGACTCCACAATTTAATATTATGTATTGATAATTTATTATTGAAACATTCCAAAAAATTTTTATATTACAACTACAACTATCCCGGCAACCACAAGTCTTACAACTGCTGTTATTATTACAGCCACAGTTGCAACTACCACCAATTTTTGTATTTGCCACAATTCTTATTCTTAACTATATTCCGCAATTATACTGTTAATATTAACATTTACTTTTTTGGCATCTACGCCAACTCATCTTTCCGTGGGGCCACTGTTAAATAAGGTTTAAATCTACAGCTTCGGCCCACGTAGCAGTTGAGGCCTAACTGCTGCTGCAGCTACTGCTGCTGCCAAGAGTCGATCAGGCTTCAGTGCCACTGCCACTTTTATAAAACTGGCCCCTGCTGCTCTGGGCGTCTAACTTTAGACACCACCAACATCTCTGTCTAAGGTTATGCTTGTGCGTCAAAGTGCTGGATGTGGCGATGATTTTAAGTCCATCTGTGATGTTCCAGTTCCAAATCTCCATTTAAAACCTCTGCTCGTATGGTTTCAGTGTTGGTGACATGTTATTTTTATGCATGACATAGTGGTGGTTTTTTGTTGCTGTTGTTGTTGTTGTTGTTTTTTTTTTTTTAATCGGAGGGAGTAACCGACCCGTGCGCTACTGTCTCTCCCACCCCATCGTCTCATTGAGCAGTTGTCAGGGAGGTGCGAGAATACAAAATCCTGTTGTTGTTGTTTTTTTTTTTCACTCCCACTCCCCCACCCCGACCGAGCCCCCCCCCCTCTCTCTCCCTCACCCCCTCACCCCCCCAATCTCATCTCAACCCATCTCATCCCTGCTCACTGGCTGCGGAGCCTGGAGTTGATGAATGAGGTGTTTTCGTTGAGTCGTGTCAAAGTGTGCTGCTCTGACACGCGGAGCCTGGGAGGAGAAGTGGCAGGACGCCGCCCTGTCTCCACATTTATCCGGACCCGGTCAAACACTGTGTGCCTGTGTTGAATGGCAGCCACGGTAGAGACACGCAGGCCTATAATCTAATTATCTTTGCCACAAATTCGACTGGAAAACGCCCATCATAATTGATATGTCTTGGAAATGTAACCTACTATTATACTGCTACTGATAGAATGGGCATAAGAATAAGATTAGGAATAAGAATAAGAACAAGAAAGTAAAATATGACATAAATTGCACATAACTATATTGAAGATCATTAAAATTCTAAATTAAGTCTTGGGTCCCACTGATATTAGATATATTATAAGAATATTAAAGCAATATCAATTTCGTTAGTATAAAACTAAAGAAACAACAACCATAATAATCCCAATGATGATTATTTAAAATCTAACAGGTCATGGAATTAATTCTGAAATGAAAGCTTCTGTTTCCTTGTGTAATAATCTCAGTTTTATTCTCACTGATTATATATTTTTTTTTCGTGGCTCCAGTTTTATCTGAATAATGTTTTGTTTTTTTTTTTTCCCTTCCAGGAGGTGCACGGGCTAATGGCCGACCCTCTTCAGGTGTCACTGCCTTATGTACCGACCAGATAATGATTATCTCCGACACTCCAGCGCTTGTCATTGCTCTGCTGTTCTCCTGCGACGTGCGTGATGTCGTTGAGATAACGAGGAGCAGGGAGGTTTCACAAATTATTCAGCAAAAAAAAAAAAAAAAAAGGATCGATATTACATTATTACCCGATGTGATTGCTCGCTGATTTCAGGGAGTGTGACGTTGTGATGCCTAATGGTGGTGATTATTAATTATCGTTATTTCATAATAGCCTTGGCTGCTCATTAGTGTCTTTGTGACTCAGCGTAAAAAGCCACCGAGATCTGGTTTGCGTTTGTTCTCCCTTTTGCACTGGATAGTAAAAGGCGTTGCGGACGTTTAACCCGCCCTGTACACGAGAGTGTCTCCGTTATGATAAATGAGAGGTGACTGCAGCTAAAGGTAAAAAAAAAAAAAAAACAACACAATGCAGGGAAGAGACTCAGCTGGTTTCCACGCACTTCCCTCGTATTTCAAATAATTTGTGTGGTTTTAAGTAAAGCAATGCGTTTTATTACAGATCTTTCATTGTGATGGATTAACACTTCAAATTTCATTTGGGGACCTATTTTTATTATTATTTATTTGGATGTGTTTGCACATTTTGTAATACAATTGCCTTTTATTTTGGTAAATTTCCATTAAAAGCGATTTTCGATCAGTTTTACTTGTAATACCACAATAATACTACTACTGCACCACAGTTCATTTACCTAAATAGAGACAGACATGCTTTTCTTTGGACATAGGATATATTGATTTGATTACTAGAGATAAATATACACTGCACATTTTTTAAAATTTTTGTATTATGGGCTTTAAATAATATAGTATTTTATGAATCAATCAGAGCTTTTTGTTTGACACATCAAAAAAGTTGGAGCCTCGTCCCATTCTTAAGATGGGACCCTAAATGGCAACAACCCCCCCCCCCCCCAAAAAAAAAAAAAAATTACACAATTTTGTGGTGTAACTGACTCTACGGAAATTAAAAGGTTAATTTTAATTAATGATTATATCCCAGAACAAAAGAAAGGAAGACCCTGAAAGACTTAGTTTCACAATGAAATATACGATAATATAAATAAATAAATAAAATTATACTTATTTCGAATCATAAAGTTGGAGGTCCCCTTAGAATAAATGATTAGGAAATACTACCTTTTAAACGTAAACGTAACATAACTTTAAAAAAAAAAATCGAAACTCAATTATCAACTATGAGCTGACATATAAAGAATGTAAGCATCCATATGTATAAAATGTTAAGGGCCACAGCTGTAAAGCACGATCTCAAAGAAAATCATTTCTTTTTTAGCCGCAGATCAGAACTTTTGTTTGTACAGCTCAAACAAAAAAAAAGTTGAGTCCCTGTGAAACTGGGGGGAGAAGAAAAAAAAAAGAAAAAGAAAAGGAAAAACGCAACAGGCTCACAGAACCGTTTCCATCAGTTCACTCCAGATGAGTTCACGGGGAAAGGCTGCCCCCCCCACCCCCCATGTTGAAATAGCCACAGCACCTGTGAGAGATGTTCTTTTTTCCTGTATTTATCAGCCTACCTCATGTCTACCTGCCGCTTTGGCCCTTACAAACACTGACCTACTGTTTTTTTCTTTTGTTTTTTAATCCTTTATATATATATATTCGTATTTTATGTTTATGGCGGACGCGGTTAAGTTTTATACCTGCACGGGTCTTGTCCTCCCCTCGTCCTCCACTGAACGGCAGCTCGTCCGGAGGCTGCCGGAGCAAAGGCTGCTGGGAGGCCGTGAGCGCGTCAGACTCCCGTGTTTGAGGTGGTAGATGATTAAACGGGGCCTGACAGGTGTAAAAGCAACCTTTGTCATCTCGGACACGCACAGGCCTTGCTCGCCCACAACGTAACGCCCCGCTCACCTGCCTTGTTTATAACCGAGGGTGTGTTTGTGTGTGTGTGTGTTTGTGTGCGTGTGTTTGTGTGCGTGTGTTTGTGTGTGTGTGTGTGTGTTTGTGTGGGTGTTTGTGTGGGTGTGTGTACGTCGGAGCTGGAAGCTTTTTTTTCCTAGAGGTGGCTTCTATACAATCCCGCACCATCACACTCCCCGTCAGCGTCATATGATGGATGAATGGCAAACACATTCCTCCTGGTTGGAGACTGGTTGGAGAGGCGCAGGCTTGATGCCTGCAGGTTTATGGTCTTGGCTCTGTGCCGTACAAGAGCAGAAGAATCGCCTAAAATTGAGGGGACACACACACACACACACACACGGACACACACATGGACACACACACACACACTCCTGGTGAATAGATGCCAGCTTCTCACAACGGTTCATCATTTGTATCTGCAGCAGCTCCAGATTATCACTCCAGCGTCATGATGTTATTTCAGCCTGACACAGACTTCAGGGTTCCTTTGACATTTTCTCTTTAACTGCGGCTCCAATCACGTATCAGCTATAACATATATTATGGTACTGAGAATTTATTTTTATTTTTATCATTCACGCTGCTCTTGTCTTATCATGTCTCTACCCCTTGGAAAAAGAGCCTTGATATCAATGGGAATACTCCAGATAAATAAAGATTAAAAACCAAAAAAAGATAAAATAAAACTTCTGTTGTAAGCGTAGATACAGTATTTCAATTTAAGATTTGATGTGAGATGCAGAGTTTGCTCTGATATCATATGGAGTTGAAATTCAAACAGTTCTGATTGGACACTGAGGCAAAGCACATTGCTCTATTAGACAAGAGATTAGGCAGATTAGTAGAGCAAAGCCTCACTGCACGTAATTATAATATTGGACTGCACTTTTTCCAGGTTGTGCTTAGTCTTTTGGACGTGGGATTAAGTGGATAAAGAGAAGGATCTTTCACTGCATAGAATAATGAAATGAGTTTGTACACTTTTCAAGCTGTGCTTCATTTTTTTTTATGTGGTCTCTTTAATCAGCAGCAAGTTAAGTTAATAGCATTTGCTATTTTTAGATATCCTACGATACGGATGGAGGATGTCGCTTCTATATTTTGCGAATTAGAACAGTGAGTTCTTATTATGGCACAACCAGGAAAAAGACTCTCCTGTATTTATGAATTAAAAGCACCAGGAGGGTTGAGAGAAAAGATGTGCTGCGGTCAGCCTCGGTGCCGTAGCTCGTTTTGGTTTCCATGTGAGTCAGGTGCACACAGAGTGGGAATCTTCCCATATTTCCGGGACTTGAGGAGGCCGTGATAAGTTCTGCCACTTTTGGTCCCATGTCAAAGGAACCTTGCCTGGAAAGAGCCAGTAGTCAGATAAGGCCGCCATCCATCACCTCTAAAACTTACGCTTTTAAAAAGCTATTAAAACAAGATAAGGCAGAGGTGTGCAATTCAACACACTTAGTCACTAAATAGCTGTAGGCTTATTTTAGGTGCCGCGTCTGTCTGTTTTCTTACAAAATTCTAAAAGTGTACTGCCAAACACTTAGGTTGCTGTTCCTAGCCAAAACATTTGCTGCTTCTTAGGTCACAACCATTGGTGTTTGAGACTCAGAGGGAAACCAAAAAAAAAAAAAAGAATCCTTATCGTTCTCAGGAAGTAAGTACCAGTAGTTCAAAACCTGGGGTTCGGGAGCCCTGAAACAGGTCACAAGATAAATCTGAAGGGGTGTGAGGTGATTTAAATGAATAGTTGGACATTTTGGTGAACAGCTTTGATGAGAAGATCAATGACACTCGTGTTTGTGAGCTAAATATGAAGCTCCCGTGAAGGCACAAATGCATTGGCTGAGCATAAAGTCTGGAAGCAAGGGGAAACAGCTAGAATGGCTCTATATGGATTAATCTTTTAACTAAGCTTATAAACAAATGATGTGAGATCCAAGAAAGAATGAGTGCGAACGCCGAGTTTCGTCAACTCAAAGATGACTCGTCGCCGCGTCCGTCCCTGGAAAACCATGCCTCATCTCTGGTAAATTCAGACGCCGTGTTATTGTTTCCACGCCGACGTCTCCATCCCGCGGAGCCATCCCTTCTCCGTGTGTTTTGTCTCAGGAGAGAAGGTCAGGTCTCCAGTACACTTTGTTACTTTCCTCGAATCAGCTGTTTGGAGCCCCGGCCCAAGAGAAAACAGCCTTGGGCACAAGATGACGTCACTGATAGCAAAACGGAGACAGTTTGGGGGCGAGTAGGTGGTGGAGACAGGGGTGGTGTAGGGGGTTACTTGGGGTTGGATACTTGGGCCTAACACTGTAGTATACTATGGACAGAGCAGCTGGTAGACCTTGCAGGCCCACTCATGCTCTCAAGGTCTATGGAGTCTCAGCTGCTTGTTGGAAAGATATGAGAGGAGTGTGTGTTGGAAGTAAAACAATCACCGACTGTTAAAAGAAAAACTGAGGGGCTGATGGGGAATAGGAGACACAGGCGGTTTCAGATGGTGATGATGAATCAGGGCTTATTCACAGAGGACATTTCGTGCACGTTTAGAATTTTCCTTCTCTGAGATTACCGCCTCCATTCTGGGACAAGGGGCTTCCCAGTGGCTGAGGGGCGAGGGCGCACACCACGGTGCGACTTGGGCAGAAGGTCGACGTCGCATGTCATTCCCCCTCCCTGAAAAGAAAAGAAAAGAAAATATTCACCATGAGTACTCACTTACATAATGTACCGAGTCTCCCAAACATTTCCTCTCTCGTTCACGGGACTGCGTTGTGAGACTTATTCTCAGAGGCTTCTCTTTGATCTACTGTGCTTTGGATTGTTCTTCATCTATTTGTCACTTTTGACAAACCCTCTGCCAAATTAACAAAAAATAAATCAATAAATCGCTCTCTACATTCCATAGTCGCCCTATATTAGTGATTAAATGAATCACTGTGGGTATAATTACAGCATGATACGGCTCGATCGTGCAAAACACATCTACTGTACCTGCTGCTTCCGGTAGTGCCATCAAAAGGTCTAGTTTGGCATATATTAAAACCTATGCTGTAATATCTACAGCATAAATCCTTGCGTCAAGTATAAATCTAGCTTTAATGTAGTTAATTTACAGACACCACTATCGGGCCTCGATGGCAGAGGGCAGCTCCTATAAAAACCTGGGCTGATAAAACCAAAGCTATCTGCATTATCTATTTCTGGCTAGATTCCACAAGAGGTGAAAAAATATGTGTTTTTTTGTTTTTTGTTTTTCACAATGGTTGAACTGACCCTCGGAAGGCATGCAGAAACAGTAACAAGATTTTAAACAATGTTTCAAATAACAGACTCTCTGACCAGGAAGTGCCAAAGTTTCAGCCTTGACCTTCTCGAAAATACAGTTAAACTTTCTTTTCGGAGGGGAAATGTGTTCAAATGTGTCTATGGCTTTTCAGTCAGAAGAACAAATAAGCCCTCTAAAATCTGATAAGATTTGAGCTACACTCAAAGAGGTCTGGGGCTCCGCCGAACATGGCTGACGCTGCGCGGTGCTTGTCCTTCCGTGACCGTACAAACTCGCCATCGTCTCAGCCTCTCACGCTGAATACACATGCACACAGGCGCACTGCTTTCCCTTCCGCGCACATTAAACACACTCTCAGTCTGACTTGGAGGTTTCTGTCGCCCTCTCCTTCACTTTAGTCAGTTGCCAGACAATGAAAACATTGAGAGGCAGTTTCTATGGCGTGACCGGGGCTTTTGTTTGCCCTGAAAAACATATGCATTCTACATGCTCCAATTATGGTTTATCAGATCGCTGTCAAACACACCAATCGTGCACCTTCCTTTGTGCCCTCTCTAACGGTGTGTACAGTACCATGCGGAGCAGTGGCTCACTGTGTTTGCATGTTTGCCCATGGTGGGAGTATAATATCTCAGACTGGTTTGTGTCCCTGTTGGCAGCGAAAAACGCAGCTTGGTTGAAAAACAATGTGTCACAATCCCTTCCACTTCAAAATAACAGATTGGTTTCCAAAGCAGAACTTCCTTGTGTGAATATTACCACAAAATTGAAGAGGGGTGGTGTTAGCCCGCTACTGGTATCTGACAAACATGTCCAGTTTCAGCTCTGACCACCGCTACCGGGTCTCCTGTTCAGAAGAAAGGAGGTCATATCAGGGTGATCTGCAGCACGTACAGTTAAATCCCTTATTGTGACTTGCACCGTACTCTTCAACAAAAGAGGCCAAGAAAGACCCAGCTGATCTGACTTACCATTGGTTCATTTCTCAACTGGCATGACTTCCGTTCAGTGTCAAAGTCACGTCCACATTGCCAGTTATTTCTCAAGTATGCTGTTATCACAATTGAAGTTGTATAACCATATTAAATGTATAAAGACTCTACGGCACACCCGTTGCTGAAAAATGTTGGTAGATAAGTTTGCAAATATATAAACTGTCTTGAAAATCTAATTTTACTCTGTTCTCGAAACCAAGATGCAATTAAATCCATTTCTGGACTCCAGATCGAGACAGCCTCTAGCCTGGCCACGGCATTTATCCCCAAAATCTGGCCGGTGTGTGTGGTTTGTTTTGATAGAAGCCAGTCAGAAGTTTTGGTGCTTATGCTCGACCATGTCCAGTGTTCACAGATCTGCTAGGATGCAGTCTCGTAGCCTCTGGATGTTGCACTCAGGCAGCCAGACATCACTGAGGCTTGAGGTCTGGACAGGGAAATATTCCCAATCCAACACGATTAACACATGATAAAAGTGGTGAATCAAGGCGAGCTGGTTATCTTGAGCGCGACTCCATGACATTGTGTGACCGTGAAAACGAATATCTCGGAATAATGGCGATGATGACCAGAGCGTGATGATACCAAGCTTTTGTCTTTTATATCCTGTGAGTTATGATATACGTTCATCCGCTGCAAGATGAAGAGCCTGCTGCCCATGTTTTGCGATGTCTCTTTTCAGAATTAACACACAGGTACTGTCAAGAGCTTTCACAGATAATGTCTTCAGTAGTAAGTGCTAACTGTAATTTATAATTGCAGTGAACTGACCCCTTAAATTACAGATTTGAATATTTACCAAAGAATATATTTTACAAAACTGGTTTTTAAAAACAGGAGTGTTGATTTCAGAGACATATTACAGGAATAGTTTTAGGGAGAATGCCTATTTCCTTTATTGCTGTTAAATTGTACAAAAATTGAAATGTAAAAAAGCCACTATGTGTTTTTTTTTACGGGGCATACATGATATATTGATGGATAAACACAACTCCCCTTTTAAATCATGGATTCAACAAATGAGATAAAATGTGTTCATCAGTGAGCTTTAGAGGTGTTGGTAGGCATAGCTCTGAACAATGGAGAGATTAGCTTCCTCTGTTTCCAGTTTTAATACTGAGCTAAACATCAGCGTGGTATCAGTCTTTTCATTTAACTCTCAAAGAGAAAACTGTGTATTTCACAGAATGGTGAACTAATTCTTTTAAGACGCACGTTTTCACCACAGAGATGGGAGAAACTGGAAGGATGCAGTGGTTAACGACAGCAGCTGCAAACCGCGGTGCAGCAAACTAGCTAAAAAAACAATATGTGTCATTGCAGAGTTTTGGTGATGTTTTTTCACACTAAGGAATCATTTATGAAATGCTAACAGGAGTGTTTTCCTTCCAGCTCTACGTCGAAAATATTATGATATAACATAAGCAGAGATCTTATCACATAGGAAATTCTTATATTGCAGAAAAGCACTTTGATGTTTCCTCGTCTCACAGCAGAGTGCATTGCTGTACATGTGCTGTGAGTCATTCATCAGTGTCCTCTAAACATTAGACTTTTGCCCCAGAGTAAAGTACCTGGAGTAACACGTCAAACATGGTTCCTTTTAATTTTTGTACAAGACATCTTTACGTGTTGTTGTTTTATGGCAGGAAGGATAAAGGTCACCGTGAAGGTCGTTGAAAAGATCCAGGGAGGGAGAGGACTAGACTGCTCCAACAAGTCTGCGTAGGAGAGAAGGAAACAAAGAGGGATGAATAGAGGGAGGGAGACAGAGAAGGGGAAGAAAGAATTATGATTAAGAGGGAGGCTACTTTCCAACACCCCACATGGTGAAGGCTTGGTGTGTGAAAGCCAGACTGTAGGAGCATGCACACACAAATACACACCTTAGTGGGACTCCTACCTGTGACTCAGGTCAGAGGGAGTCATAAGAGCAAGAGGTGGTAATCAGTAACAGTATTATATGGCTGTGTTAATAGTTAACGTGGCCCCTAGACACGGTGCCCCTGGCCCAAGCACCTGCAGCCCCTTTTACAGGCATCATCCACAGAAAGAACAAATAATCTGAATGCTTGTTGGGCACATCAGCTTTACATGAACCATCGCATCTGACAAGCCAGCAGCTGTCTGGTGAAAAAAGTCTGCGGAAAAAGCAAGATCTTCGGTTAACAAGGTTAATAACTGGAGTTCGAACTTTGTTATTAGCTCCATAAAGCCCAGGCGTGCTCTACACAACTTTATTGCCCAGTTTCTCTCTTCTCTTCTCTTCTCTTCCCTTTTCTCCTCTACTGTTGTTCTGTTCTCTTCTGTTTTCCTTTCTTCTTTTCCCTGCCCCAACTCCTACAGACGACCTTCTGGTCTCACAAACACAAATGTGTCTTAGATAAACACTTTTGTCAAAAATCCTTTAGCTGCTTTAAAATTAGCCCCAACTCACCACAGTCTCTTTCTGTGCACATAGACACACATGCATGCATTGGCAGGCACATATCTGTACAAAAACACACTCTCTCTCTCTCTCTCTTACTTACACACACACACACACACACACACACACACACACACACACACACACACACACACACACGCGCACACACAAACACGCACACACATACACACACACACACACGGACACACATGCCTCCCTAAGCTCTTGATAAATACAGACAAGCTCAGGTCAGGATAACCTCATGGTGACCCACCGGCTCCATCTCCTGTAGTGACCTCTCTCACCACCTTCAAAGTATGGGCCTGTTGGCCCATCCCTGCTGCCAGGCAAACCACACACACACCAACACTTCAGCATAAAGGCGCAAAAGCACCCAGCGCTCTCGAAAACCCTCACAGCTTTAAGGCCTCTTCTCCTCCTATTGGTGTGCGATGCCGCTTTTTTTTTTTTTCCGATATTCCACATCCGAGCAGCATTGATCAAGTCTCAAAGTCCAAGAGCTTGATGCGAACGTAATGGCAGTGACATCAAGAGAGCACTATGGCAATGTTAATGCTTCTCTATCCGGGCAGATGGAGGTGTGTGTGTGCACAGTGCAAACAGACCCTTGTACTGAGGAGGCTAAGCTGGAGCACTTGGCGGTGTAAAACAAAAAAGGGGGAAAAAAAAAGAAAAAAAATCTGGGCTAATGTCTGTTTCTCTCACTAAATTGTTTTTTGATAAGGGAATATCAGGAGATAAGTGTTGTCGCTATCCTATCTGAAAACCGGAAGCCAGTTCGATAAATCTCCTCTGTAATCTAATAGGAGTCATGGGCAGTCACTGCCATAGAGGTAATATTGTCTGCTCCACTGCGCTGAATTGAAGACTTACAACTGATTAAAGAAGAGTGGAGGCGATGCCAACACTGTCAACTTGTAAAAATTGATAACATCTTTACATTAAACAAATGACTATCGGCCCTTGTTCAGGATTACTTTGGATTTGTTGACATTGAAGTAATACTGATAGCCCAGTGACAGTATATCCCTCTTACAGCATACGGCGCAAAAAAGTGGAACAAAGTGGAAAAATCTGGGGTATGTATAACACTGAGTGTATCTGAGACAGGGCAGGAAAGGTGAGCGCTCTTAAGGATGAAAAAATATCAAACGTCGGTTGGAAATTCAATGGCCGCCTACACGGAGGATGCTGCATACAATATGACTGATAAATGTAACTTTGCAATTCTTTTGCAGTTTCTTTTTTTGTTTAAAGATCAGAAATTCGCAGTGACCGTATCATAGATTCATGAAATGAGGTATTACTTTGAAAGGAAATGTCTAGTATATTGCTCTAGTGAAACAATTACAGATGATTTTAATGGCTTTCAGCGATTACCAGCCTAATTATGGCAAAGTAGTTCAAAGATTTTATTTAATATTTTGTTTTCACTCTTCTCTCCTTGAGCTTTGAAGAGAATTCATTTGCTCAAAGTGCTGTACATTTCAGTCCCACAATCCCAATCAACCCTCAGTGCCTTTCAGTTCAACCACAGACATGTATGCCGCATTGCCAAAGGCTGATACACTCTATTCTTTTGTGCCGTAGGCCTCAGTTGTTGTCCAAAAAAACTATCAAATACATCAGCACAGTATGAAAATCCCATTGCAGAGACCTAAACCTTGCCTGAGACAGCTAATCAAGCACAGCGAGCAGTGAGCCTGCTCTGTTTTTATGGGTTACCACTGAGCGGTTAGTGCTGTGAGAAGCTGGCCAGGTTTTTTGAAAACACTTCCTTGTTGGTGCGTTTTACTGTGGGAAACTTAAACATCTGGGATTAAAAAGTCGGTTACAGAAATAGCATTACATTTATGACCTATGGTGACAGGAAATCAAGCCTGGATGACAAACAATATATTAACTCGGACGCCTTGGAAACTTGAATCATCAATAGACCTTGGAGTTTCCAGGAGGTTTTCAGCCGGGGAGGGAGGGGGTTTCAGGTGTCCCCGCTTGCAAAATTAATCATCATACTGTAAAATCTAGCTGAATAAATAGTAATCATTGCTAGTTCCTTTGCTAAGTGTATTGACATAAATGTAAGCCGCTCAGTAGGTAGAAAATCATTATTGAAAACGCATGGATCGCATCAGCAAAACCCCATCTCTTAGAACCACAGAGGCCGATGTTGTTCCACGTTTTCGCCGTTGCACCGATCTTTTGCCCTGACAACACTATAACTCTCTGAGCTGGAGCTGAACGGGGTCCTCCTCCCCTCTACGGTGACCCATGCTCCCAGGGGTTGGTGTTAAGTAAACTTTGTCGGCCATACACCGGTCTCCAGCCGAGAGCTGTCTCACCGCTCATCAGGAGACCTTCTCCGTGACCCCCGCCTCTCTGCCTTGGCATTCCTCCGCCACACCAACTCCCTGATCCACCTTCTCTTCATCTCTGCTGCCCTCCCCCGTCGGCCCCGCCATCCGTCCGTCGCCCCGGGCCCTGCTCCCTGTCCCGGCAGCCCGTGCGGCCTGCTGGTGTCTCGTCCGTTGGAGACAGCCTATCGGGGGCCTCACGTCATCTGTCTCCGAGGACCTGACTGACAGGTCGACCTTAGAGATTACCTGCTACTATCAGTGTGTCTGTGTGTGTGTGTGTGTGTGTTGGGGGGGGGGGGGTTCTTCCCCGCCTAAGTGGATGCTCCTTTCTCTCACCATAACATTGGAAACTGGAACCCTTTTAGGCCCCCGCAACTCTGATGTAGCGTTTTATCTGTCTGGTTAGCCGCCTGTTGATTTCGCTACAAGGTCTGCAGCGACGGTGCACCAGACGCAGCGACGGTGACAGATATCAACTATCTTGGCCAGCGTAGGCTCAGGGAGGAGAGGAAAATTCAGGCTTTGTTGGGCTTCGCTGTAAACAAAAAAGTCGGCATTGGCCCCCGCCCCAAACCACGGGGTTTGGAATAACAGTACAGAAAATCGCCGGTACGCTATCAAGGTCCAGATGCTCCATTCCCAGGCTGCATGCTGAGACCTTCAGGAACATTAACAGGGTGGTTTTTTTTTTTTTTAATGTTTGTTTTGTTTTGTTTTGTTTTTTTTAATTCTTCCAGTGCAGGTTGAAAATATTCCATGAAAATCAATATTTTCAAAGCAAAATGTACTGAGTCATAAAAACAAAACTGACTGATCGAGTTATGAATCAAAAGTCATTTATTGAAGGAATAGCTTGATATTTTTTTTGGGGGGGGGCAATGTCTGTTCATTTTCTTGCTGGGAGTTATATGAGAGGTTTATTCTTTCCTGTAGTCTAAATATTGATGGTTCAACTGGCGGCCAGTTAGCATAGCTTAGCATAGAGCGTAAACAAAGAGGGAGATATGAAGTTGTGGTTAAGGGGGTTACATGCTCGACTATCTCTGTCTCGCTTTATGCTGATTCTGCGTTCATGTCAATTGGGTAAATGACAAACCTCAAGTCGGATTTCTGACAGCTACGATATCTCAACACGGCAGCGGCAGAGCCATGACTGCTAACATTTAGTGCTAACTGTGACCCGTTCTCCTCAGCTGGTATAAAAGGCACAGTTTGTTTGTATTGCTTCACTTGTTATCGACCTTTGCCGAACAGGAGAAGATCATTTTATGCTTCGAAGTCAGAATAGGGTTTTCCTGTTCTTCTCACTGCGCCAAAATTGCCTGAGCACAGCGCGAGCTAAGCTAACCAGCCGGCTTTGGCTCAATGATTAATGTACGGATAAAAGAGTGGTATCACTATTCTTAGCGAAAAAAAACAAACAAACAAAAAAGCAAAGTGAGTGTTTTGTTTTTTTTTTTTCAAACATGTCAAACTAAAATCCCCCAGATACGACCTCACATTGTCAAAACATGACTTAGAGCTTTTGAATGTTGATAAAGCCTTGACTTTTTGCTCTTTAGAGCTCTGGTCTATCAGCTAACAGCTCTCTGTTTTCAAAATGGACTGTCTTCCAGAAGCCTCTAGACTTTAAAGGAATAGTTTGACAATTTCAAGGTTATTCGCTTATTTGTTGGCTGCAGCGCGGCCTCTTAGCCTATGCTAAGCTAATCAGCTGCCCGACGTAGCCTCATATTCCGCACACGGATGTGAGAGAGGTGTCAATCTATCGGCGTTAAAGGGAAAATATACCCCCAGACTGTGAAGTTACTCTTTTAACATTTGTTTTCCAGGCAATTTAGCTCGGTACAACCTTCAGTTTTCCAGAACATGACTTGAAACTGTTGAATGTTAAGTAAATCTTGCATTTTTTCCCCCTATGGGAGCCCGGGTCTACAAGCTCGCCAGACTTTTTTCTCTCCTTTCCCTCTGCCAGGTGGTGTGAAGCTGGCTAACTCTCAAGCCCTTGTCATCTCTCTCTGTCTAGAACATGGAGCCCTGGGATATTTGTGTATCATGTATTGATTTGGAGGTACAACCCTTGGCTGTAAACCAAAGATAAAGAAGTTAGGCATTAACTATATTTTTTTTTCCAGGGGTCACTCTTTAGCCTGTTTCACATAGCTCGAACCCACCTGGACAAAAAAAAGCAAAAAGAACCCCCCCTCCAAAAAAAACACCGAAATGCCTGCACGTGTGATGGACTCTGGAATATTGATTTTTCTCTCGCAACGAAAAAATAAGGCCTTTTGCAGTCAGTATTTCCCTCTGAGCTCAGATAGGGCTTCTACATTCGTATCTACTCCCTCCAAGGTTACTGCCTGCTCAGCAGAGGCAAGCACCTGTCAGATGTACACTCGGTTTTTTGTTATACAACGTGTCTTTGTAGCATTCGCTGTCTCCGTAGAGCTCCCTCTTTTTCCAGGCGTGGAAAGAAACTGGAAGAGACAAAAAGGACTAGTCGGGGGAATTCAGTAAACTCCGGCCTGGGGAGTTTCCTTGTTGTCTCTATCTGAGTTCACAAGGATTGCAAACACATTGAGCCCTCACATGGGGCCCAAATACTGATTCCAAAAGCAACCTTGTTTAAAAATCCTTGCCCGCCACTATGCAGGAGAACAGAGTCATCAACACCACCTTGTTTACTCAGAGGAGCGTGATGAATGTGATGAAGTTTGCACTTGTTGATTAAGTACGTCTACCTCATTGTTCTGCTCACTTATAGTGGCGCGAGACTAATCATATCAAAAGAGAGCTCTGGTACCACTGTTGGTTAATTATTTGAAGAGTTTATAGTGGCACTGATGTAGTACTGGTAGTGATTAGCATTTTATTTTCATAAAAAATTATCTAAGATATGAAAATGCATCACTGATTCTGCTTTTGGGTATTAGTTAATCATATTAACCGAAAATTCATTCTGTAGTTTTATCAGTTTTTACTTGACTGGAAATGATTGTTGTATATAATCTACCCAACAAAATTAATAAGTTGCAGTATTTTTTTTTTTTTTTAATTATTATTTTTTTTTTGGACCCTGTTGGGAAACTTTTCAATCTCAGCATCAAAAAAACTTGAAAGTTTATTGCCCAGGCAAAGGTTGCACCGACACCATTTTATAGAATTATTAAGCAAGCAATTATGATAACCCACTGTTTTAAAGGTAATAGGATGATAAGGTTCTGCCAGACTCACTCTGTAGTTTGCCCTTATGCTGCTCTTCCTGAGGAGAAAATCAATATATTTTACACTTAAGGCCAAGTCGGACCATTTTGTTCTTTCGACGTGCCGGGCATTTATTTTACCTGTTGACCCATAAAAGTTCCATATGTTCCACCGAAAATAAAAAAAATTATAATCTAAAAAAAAAAAAAAATCACCTCACAGCCACACATTGCAATGGCGCTGCTCGCTAGTGGCATTTTATCAAAGCTCATAAACCTTGAATGACTATATATTGATAAAGACTGTTTAAAGTGTCATTGGAACGATAACATTTGCACTGTAAATGTGGCTTTCAGGCTCCAGCCTCCAATCCTGCCAGGATGATAAGGAAAGCACTGAGTGGGATACGACTAATAGGTCAAAAGCCGCAAACAGTTGAAGATGCTGAAAAACAAGTTTTACTTTGTTAAAATCCTTCAATTATTATAAGTAAATAGTAAAACAGACTGTAACTTAACCGTGATAATAAGTAACACTCATCCCCTAAAAAAAAAAAAAAAAAAAAATCAGTTGATGCTATATATATATATATATATCCTTAAACACTCTACTGGAAATATTAAATCACAAAAATAGTAGAGGATATGTAAAAAAATAAAAAAACAAAAACAAACCTAAAAATACATATGAGTATTTTTTGAAACCTGTAGGACTTGACTGCAGTTTCATTTGAGTGCTGTTTGTGTTAACCTTCTCCCTCTACATGCATAAATAACAATTACCCACCACTGAAAGAGTGATAGGCGAGTGGTTTGACACTTTGCCCTGATCAATATCAATAAAGCAATCAGCATGTCAGGGGCCTTTATGTTTTGAGTAGAGAACTGTGAAGGAGGAAAGCTGAGTTTATGGCTTAACTATGGGAGGTGGGGCTGCTGCATTCAGGTACAATCACCCGCCCATACAGAGGCGCACAAACACATAAGGTTAGATCACATTTAGAGACATTTGGGTGATGTATATTTTTTACCATAATCTTAAGTACGAGCGATATCCGCTGAAGTTGACCCCGTAACTGTAAATTAATCCACATTAAGACTGTTTAGCATTTGACAGTACACTGCCTTGAATTTCCCAAACTGCTCCCAAAATGTGACACGTCAGGCCCTTTCCTTCTTCTCTGGTCCACCAAGAGTCGGTCCAAACGGCAACAGTGCACTTTGTTCAGCCATAAACTGAGACAATAATTTGCAGCCGCATTTCTGAACTGGATGACATGAAGGAGAAAGAGAGGAGGAGAGGACCTGGAGACAATCAGCGATCGATTCCTCCAACATGGCAGGAAAGCCCCAAGTGGCCAAAATAGATGGGAAGAAATGTTTCTCTCTTTTTCTTTATCTGTGTGGTCTGACTGAATCTAGGGCAGAATTGATTTCTGCATCTCCAGTTTAAAAAAGACAAACACTGACACTGGGAATTTGAAGTCTGAAAATTTCAAATAATGTTGTGTAATAAGAATTGCGCGGCAGATGGCAGCAATTCAAGGTCTAACTCACTTACTCTACTCTACCCTCTTCTCTGTTGGTCAAAAGTGTTTCAGACCTAGAATTCATTATCCATTGAACCTCATTTAAAAAAAAAAAAGCATTTTATGTGCATTAAGTAAACAGTTTTTTTTTCCATAGCTTGACCCTGAATGATGTCTCGGTGCTGGGGTTTAGTTTTACTCAGACATTTAAATGAAAAGTCCTTCGTGCTGTTTCTAGTTGGAACAAAGCATACCTGGTATCACACCATGTTAAGGTCAAGTTCTGTATCAAGATGTGGTTGTAAATTTAAACAGTTGTATTTCTTGCTGGCAGCCAAGGCCAGGGTTAACAACTCTGTTTCAAAGCGAGCATGCTGCTCTGGAAAACCTACAGAATAACCTCCAGATGAATGATGGAGGCTATAACTACCTGTCATGCCGAAATAGAACGCACAAGTGTCTTATTGTAAATTCTGTTGACTTTTCCTCTGCACGACAAATACAGGTAAAGGAGGGACCTAGGGTATATAGCCGTTGGGTGTACTGCCACCTTGTGATGTGCTTTGAAACCTGCATGTCAAAACCCTGTTCACGGCCAATGTGGAGAGGATATGCTCATTTCAGTCGGGTCATAACTTCAGAACCAGCGCCAAGGGCAGAGCCTGAGAGGGGACACGAACCTTCCTCCCCCGGCGGCATGCTGACTCCACCAGGCAGATGGATGTCGCTGACCCTGCTCAGTGATCACAGCAGAGACTTGGAGCGGGGTCAGAAGGTATTTTCCTGCTCCCAGTTGCCCGCTCTCCCCTCCAGGGGGTCCAGTTCATCTCTATCTGCTGCTCAGTCGAGCCTGCAAGCGCCGAGCCACCATCACTCACACTCTGCTGGGCAGGACCGGTGGATTAGCTGACCCCCCGGTGTGGGAGTTAACAACCCCTGCAGTCCAGTCAGCAAACGCTGCAGCCTTCAAGTGGCTGAAACCAGCAGGCGTTGCGGTCAGGGATGCTCCCCAGGATCAGGCCACGGCCAGGGGATAGATAGCGTCGTCTCCGGCACCCTGACAGTCAGCCGACGTGGCGGCAAGGGTCTGCAGCCAGTCAGAGTGTCAGACAAGCAGCCTGTTCCTGACATTCACCTCTGTTTGTCTCTATTCAGTTTGCACATCACTGTAATGGTCTAATGTCATGGTTTTATGACTCTGGCTATATGGCCATTGCGGCCATATATGGGATCGATGAACATTTCATTCCAAAACCATAGGCATTATTCTGTTGCTATGAAACCTGACTGCAGAGATTTACTCCCATTCAGCCACAAGAGCATTAGGGAGGAATAAAGCCTGGGTAAAGGTGTTGTGTGGGGTTGAGGTCAGGGCTCTGTGCAGCCTAGGCCAACTTCCTCCACAGCAAACTCTCATCATTTTCTTCTCAAACTTTTGCAACAAAGTCGGAAGCACACTATTGTCCAAAATATCTAGCAACAATTTGGCATGTACATGGAAAGATGTCATCCATCTCTTGCATGCAGCTAAATGCTTTAAGCACTTGTATCGTGTTATAGATTTGTCCCTTGCCTCTCTGGAGTTGATTCTGATTCTGAAAATGAAGGTTTCCCTTAACTGTTTGGCACCAAATCGTTAAAAAAAAAAAAAACACTTCAGAACAAAACTCATCGAAGTGCTTGGGGTGTCCACATACTTATGACCACACACAAGATGGTGACAAAGTGTCCAGCAGCAGCAGCAGCAGCAGCGACAACGGCAACAACAGCAGCAACAACAGCGGCTGCCGTCTAATGACTGTCTGACACTGGAACAGGTAAACCATATGATAGCCCATTGTTTTAAAGAGAGCTACTCGGATATAAAATGACAACCAACCACGAACATGACAACAGGCTGCACACCAGCTGTCTCGGCCCGATGCCAGGTCCCAGCGATCTGAGAGGGTATAAAAAGGTGTCAGAGTCTCCCCCGCCGTCAGCGCGCATTGACGAAGAGAGAGGGTGACAACATGATGAATGTCTCGTCGTGAGCAGCCACACACTGCCGCTGCTCGTGAGCCGAGCCCGGAGATGTCCAGGTTATGAATGGACTAGTCAATGAGCTAGAACATAAATGGCCTTTGGTCATAATTTCTTAGTGATTGGGAGACGCCTTGTGAGACGTCCTGCTGTCACACCACTGACTGGAGAAGATGCATCACTCTGTCCAGGGTTTCTCCCGTTTCTCCTGTGTGTTTTTTTTTTTTCCTCATCCTTGCCCTTCTCTTCTTTCTCTCTCTCTCTGATTAGCATAGCTGACCAATAACATGCTGGCGCGGAGTCATTATTAGGTGTTAGCATTTTCAATTACCCCACACCTCCCATCTCTGCCACCCTGTCTCCTCTGTGAGGCAGACGCTGCACAGCAGGGGAAAAGCAACAAAATGCTAATTCTCTGCTTTAGAAGAAGTTAACTACCTCTGAGCTCAACTTGAAACAAAACAAAACACAACCTAATGAACAATTCAGGGAAAGTCAGAAAAACAACAGCACTTTTAATGCCGCATGGTTCATTTTGAACTTTATTTCAGCTATATGGTTGTTTTAAAAGCACTTATTAGCAATACAGACTGAATGGTTACATGTCGTACTGCTTATGTCAAACATTCATGCCAAAGAAAAACACTATTGATACATTTCCAACAGGACAATTACAGGTATTGAAAATAAAGTACAAAATAGGCTTTTTCATAACAACCATAACAGGACAACACTACTATAAAGCGAATTAGTGCTTCTAGCTTAAAGTGTTATCATGATCAGTGAAAAGAATTGAAACTGTACTCAAAAAAAGTTGCTTTCAGTCCTAAAGGAGAGAGAGAGAGAGAAAAAAAGAATGCTTGAAAGCGGTTGCAAATTCCCACATAGCGGAGCAAGCTAGCCAACTTGCTGAATCTCCACATGGGCAACTGCCTTTTAAAAGAGGTAAGGCAAGTTCTGTCTCAGAAAATCATTAGCTTTCCTCCCAAATGAACACTGGTGAAAAGATACTTGACACTTTTGACAACAAAATGTCTTTTTTTCCCTCCATTTCACACAAACAAGTTAGGCTTACAGAGACCTATTTCAGAAAAAAAAAAATGCTTCTACATTTCTACCTAGAAAGCTACTGCCAACAAAAAGCAAACAAAAAACATCACAGACGTATCTCAACATTAATATCGAAGCAGAATGTTTTGAGAGATTTTTGAGGCTACATATTAGGAAGGCAGTGATACCTATAAATCCTATTTTTTTTGTTGGGCAGCAGTACAAAATAATTTATTCTACATTTTCATCTTAGTGTTCTAATAGATTGTTCTTTCTAGCTCAGTAAATGTTGATTTTGAGAAAAGGAAATACACTTAAATAAAAAAAGTAATACAAGATTAAGAGCACCTTATCCCCATACAAGTTATTTAACCAGTAGATTTTTGGAAGCAAATGGCACACAGTCATCAATGGTAGATTAGCAATGCTCATTGAATTGTACAGTTTCTGTCAGACAACACCACCAACTCTCAAAACAGTTTAACAGTAAATTGTGACAAGAGGCTCTTGTTACAGAATTGTTTGCATCGTGTGGGTTTGTGTGTACAACAAAAAGCTACAATGGGGGCTGATCACTGGACCGAAGCTGAATCACTTTGCGTGTTTGTCTTGAATCCTTGAATCCTTACGCGGCAGCCCCTGAATCCGCAGCCAAAAGGGCGTTGCATCGCTGCCATCGTTCTTGGTACAGCTTGGTAAACAAACTATGGGTGTGTTGCTACCTGGCAGTCAGACTCCTCTATCTGTGTTTTTTTTTATCGCTGACCTGAAATGGACCTTCCAAAGTAAGTGGGGAAAAAAAAAAGAGCTTTTACCCTGACTCAGCTTTTCTAGTGCAAAACCGCCAACATCTGGTCTTCAACTTTGAGAACAGTCGGCATTCGGTGTGTCACAATAGCCAAACTGAACACAGACATGAAGCCAAAACACTCACCGAACCTTTACAGGGTGCAAACAGTACTGTGTCACAAACTTGCTATACTGTAATGAAAAATTAAGTACTTAAAATCCACATCAAGAGCTTCCAATACCAATACACTTGCATAAAGATTTACAAATACAATAAAACTTGACTGCGGCTGGCGCTGACTTAGACAGATGCATGAGAACTTTACATCAAAGGTAACACTCAGATCCCACCTCCTCTACACTTGTGAAATTGCTCCGATACTCAGAGCTGTTCCAGGGTGAGGTCCAAGCATGGGACTGACCTCTTAAGGTCATATCCAAGACCGTGAGTCTGAAGGTGCCCCCACAGACTCAAAGTGACAAAAGAGGATTCACATATCATGTGAAAACAGATTAAGGGATGAGGCGGGGGGGGGCAAGAAAGAGAGGAAAAAAGAAAGGGTGACGTCCATGAAGCAAACATCTCTCTGGGTGTATCTAGGAAAAATGGTGACAAAACAGCAGAGCTGATGAGAGTCAACCCATATTTTTCCCTTGTTTAGTAACAGAAATTCCACGTGAACACAGTCAGAACATTAAGAGAGCATTTGTTGTATAGAATAAGACATTTGAGGACGCCCTTGGCCGGATGACTAAGGTGCTGTGAGGATGGTCGAGCAGCAGTGACGGCGGTGGCAGCAGCTGGTGTGGTTGTGGCGTTGCGGGCGTGTTAGGTGTCAACTTTAGGAGAAGCCAGAGAGTCTGTGGGGGGGGATCTAGTAGAGGAGGATGCGACGCTCGATGGCCTTGCGGCAGATGGGGCACTCGCTCATTCGGTCCCCGCACAGCTGACAGGTGCCATGGCCGCACATGAAGATCATGTTCTTTAGCCGGTCCAGACACACCGGACACATAGTCTGCAAATGGGGGGGGGGTAAATAAATAAATCACAGTATATGTTTTGTTGTGATAAAATCAGAATCACTAACTTAGCCAAGTGCTACACAAACTTTAGAAGACAGATGTCTGCTTGATTACACAACATTTTACAGCAGTGTTCGTGGCCTCATCACCTCCCAAGCATGGTTCAGTTTTATTTTCCCCGGTAGTTCATGAGTCACATCTGCTGTGTACTATGAAAAACAAGTTTGTCAAGATCAGTCTTATTAAGGGTTTTCTTTTTTCTTTTTAACAGTTCAACGGTGGTGCACTAAAGACCCAGTCGCCATTACAGAAGCTCCTGCAATGACAGTTGTCTAATTAGTTTTTCAACCAAAAATTAATCTGAAACAATTTTATTCAACTGTTCAGCTGTATTTTTCAAGAAAACAATGCCGCAGGTTTACTGGTTCCAGCTTTTCAAATCTGAGGATTTTGTGCTTTGATCAGTTAACTGTAAGTTAAATGTCTTTGGGTTTGGAGTTAAGACATCCTGTAACAACTTGTCATTGGCATTTCTCACAAAACTTATACTGATATTATTATACTATATTTCTAACTATATAACGTAATACTGATATATTTATTAATAGTGGTAGTTGCACCTTTAAATCTGAGATCACATTGAAGGTTTAAATATAATGTTTACTGATGTTCACCATGGTGCATTTATGGTTTTTTTGTTCATCCTATCATATGTGTACTTTGGTTTTCACCTGACACACCCAACAAATGGGAGGAAACACATCTCAAGGCTGTTGCAAAATGTTGCACACCACACAAATCATTGGTTTCTTATTCATTGCACCTCAAGAGTGGATGACTAGATGGGGGAGGATTATCACAGTTGCTGGCCTCAGTCCATCAGTACACTATGGTCTTACCTGTTCCTTGATGTCTTGGAGCTGTTGCTGTAGCTTCTGTACATCAGCATTGACGTTGGTGTTGTCCTTGTCTCTCTGCAGGGCTGGGATGTTTCCACTGGCTGTTTGAACACAACAGAACACCACAAAGACAAGCTGAGGAATAAATCTGAATTCAGTTACGAGCCTAGGGACTAAATAAATTAACAGTTTGCGCCAGTGGCCACATTAAACTTCACCTCCTCATAATGATTAACTATATTACCAATGAAACAGAAATACAGCCACACCAGCACTGCCATTCTGAAATTAGCTGGGAGTTTGATTATATTTAAAACACAAGCTCTGTGAACAAGCAGAGATCACAAACACATGCACTCAGAATTTTTATTATATTTGGCAGATCGAACTCAGGCTCCAACAGTCTATGTTGGCATAGTACTCACTGTTAAATGACTTGATTTCAGAAATGTATACTTTGTAATTATTGGGATTACATAAACTGGCAAAGGAAAAAACATCATGCAGTGTTTTTGGCACCGTGCGATCCACTGGACAAGTGTGAATAGTGATACAAGTGTGAAACTGCCTGGATATATTATTTGAGCAGTCAACAAGAACTAGCTGGACCAACGCCCTGCTGGAGACTCATCTGACAAACATCGTCCAGAGATAGTGATCACCGGTGTGATTCTTGGCATATGGATCATCACCTACAGTTTATTCTGTGTCTATTGCTGTAGGAGAAACGGAGGGGAATTAAGAGGAGGGGCCAGGGCAGCACTGTTCGGAGCTCTTTAAAAGCAAGGCTCTGATAAGGGAGGGGATCATGGAGTTATACTTACACCAACTTAGTGCCAGATTGTTGGGCTGGAGAAGATCCTGCGATCCCCCTGCCATAGAGTTAGAGCTCCCTGCTGGGAATAACCAGTCACATTGTTATAGCAGGAGCCATCCTCACCAGCTCAACAGATGGCCTGAGGACCAAAACTACTAACTACAGCCTCTAAGGGAGGTTCAGAGAAAAGATTTAAAGAGGAAGCTAGCAAGTTTGAAAAAAGTGATCAGGGAAAGACGGGGAAATGGAGGCACTTCTATGTAGAACTGATGAGTTAAAATGCATAGCAGCAAGTGGTTCTTTCTCTTTCTGCCATCAGTTAATTCTTAAGCACGAGTTTAATACCTATGCTTGCTGGGTTAGAGGTACATTATTAAACCAAGTACCAAACTAGAGATGTAGGGGTTTGAAATAATCAAACCAACAGAACCAACTTTGTGCCCTAGATTTGCTTTTGTAACAGACATGGAAAGTCAGTGTTACTGGGATGCTGCCCCTTGCATGAGTGTATGCGGTTATCTGAGTCTGCGTTTGCTTTTGCACATCTGGCTGTGAGTGCGTGTAAGATTTGCATGCCAACAAACCGACACGTGGAGAAATATTCAATAATTAATACGGGGACAAACATGAGGTTAGTGAACCTGCAACAGTTTCCCTTTTAACTCAACATAAAATGTGGAAAACACGAAAGAAGTAACCATTAGTGAAATACAAAAACTAAAAATAGGGAAATGGGCAATAAAATACTGTTTCAATTGGAAGGATGGATTGAGAATGCAACCAAAAATAAATAAATTTACACAGTACATTACATCATGATTCACTGAAAACTGACTTCCACATGACAAGTCATATTTTGGGTAAAAAAAAAGGTCTGTTTTGTTTCCTTTTTTAGAAACCCACTACTAGGAAGGAATTATAATTCAGTTTTTTATACATTGATGTGGGTATTAATATGCATATATAATTAGGACTACAAGTCATTTTGCATATGCCTACAAATAAGTTCATCCATTTTATCCAAATGTGATTAGGCCAACTTTTAGAAGCCAAAGAAACATAAATAAGGTAATCAGGTTTTCTGTATAGTCTATAACAGTATTATATTATACAAGCTGGCCAGCAAAATTCAATTTATAAATGTCTTCAAAGATCTTCTGTAGAGAAATATATATATAAACCTAATATATATATATATATAAGCCTAAAATCTTTTCTCTCTAGAGGATCTATGGGGCGACTAAGCATTAGTGAAGCCACTGTCCATTATAGCCAATATCCAAATAGAAGCTAGAACAAATGACATTGATCAAAATGGATGGATTAAAACGTGCCAGATCTAGTAGTGGCAAAGAGTTTGGAAATTAAGGTTGACTGATTAAAATGTCTGACTCCATTTTTAAATATTTAATGTGTCTACCAGGATGAAAAAAGACCTTAAAACAACATTAAAGTGATGCAATAGTAAAAAAAATGCACAAGCAAGGAAGCAACAAAGCAAAAGATAAAAAGGGTTAAAGCAAATATTTTGAAAAGAGTGAAGAAATAAGAAGAAAGAAAGAAAACTTTAAAAATAAAGGAGGTGATTAAAAGGGAACGTGTGAAAGATTCACTCACTAAGGTCATCATCATCATCATCATCATCATCAGCGGCATCATCCTCCATACCTTTCCCTCCACAGCAAAGAACGAAGGGGGTGCGGCGTTCCACCACAGCCCGGCACTGTACGCACTTCTTCATGAGGCTGGCACAGTCTGGTGGGAACAAAATACATATTGTTTAGACCTGAAGGTAAAGTCTATTTTAAATACAAAAAGTTGTTTATATGGAATCTGGCCAAAAAAAGGCAACATTTGAGAATCAGGTGCCAAAGTAAAGATAACAATGTAGAAATGTGTGTAACTTACTCTCACAAGCGCACATGTGACCACAGGGCTGGAACAACACGGCTGCCTTTTTATCAGAGCAGACTACGCACTCTTCAATCTGTGGAGGGACAAAATTAAAACACATAAAAAGGGATCAAAAGTGTCCACTCCTCATCATTTGTCTATTTCCGGGTACGATAGTTAGTGGCTGTAATACCTTGGTTCTTGACTGGACCTGATCCTTGCAAATCAGACACTTCTTGACACGTGGCGAGCAGAGGGAGCAGGTGGCGATGTGTCCGCAGGGCCCGAACAAAGTGTCTCTCTTCATGTCTGAACACACCATACACTCCTCAAGTGACTCGATGTTGCTGTTCAGAGAAGGGCTGCGGGTGCCCACCTGGCCACTGGGATGTTAAAAACCACAGTGTTTAAGAGCAGTGCAGACTACAAGCAAGAGATGCTGACAGAGAACAGGGACAATAGAGGGAGACGAGGAGAGACTAAAAAAAAGGAATGAAAAAAAAAAGAAGACAAGGCAAGAAAGGCAAACAAAGCCCTACATGAAACATTTTTAGCAAAATCAATATGTGTTTCTGGTGTTTTGACAGTAGGTGTGGGTGAATGAGAATCCTTAAAAAGCACCAAGCAGCACGGTCTAGGAAGTTCTTCTCTTCTGCTTTTTTGAAGACCAAACATTGTAGATGCAATGTAACATCACTTTGATGAATGGTTCAGTGCAATTTGAACTCGTTTGTTTAGTCCATACAAAAAACGAAATGCAAGGCATAACCTCTCGTAAATTGACTTTTTTTCACTTTTATTTTTGTACATATTAAAAAAATGAAATAGCATAGGTTAATTATTGGGTGTTAGAGGTGTAAGTGGATTTTATTCTCACTAAGATACCCATCTCCTGGCTGTAGCTGCCTATTCACAGTACATGAGAGTGGTACTGCTCTTCTTATCCAACTCTTGGCAAAAAAGCGAGTAAGTCTATTCTCCTTTTTACCTGCTCTTTTCTTTGTGACATTTGGCCAGAGCCTTGCAGAGGCTGGGGTCAGGACACAGGTCTAGAGGGGACTGGCCCTTCTTGTTACGAATGGTCAAGTCCGCTCCGTTAGCTGCCAGGAAGCAGGCGATGGATGCTGCACTCTTTTTCTCTGCCCCCTGAGTGCCCAAGCCCATGATTAACTGCAGAGAACCAGATAGACGCACAAAAACAGATAAAATCAAAGACACATCAGGCTTTTGACACACTGCCACTCAAACCATTAATACAAAAGCCTGAGAAGGATGAGACTTCCTGATTTTAATTCTATTCAGAGTTATATTCAGATGAACAATGTCAAGGTACTATCACGTCGCCACCAATTAGCCAATCAAAGACATTCTTTAAGATGGCTGTCAGGCAGTGTAACCCCCGCCAACCACCACCCGAAATCCCATTAACTGTCCCATCTCCCTTTCTCCCCCTACTCATCGCCTCACTCATTCTATCCCTTCACTCAAAGCCTCTCTCTTTCAAGCAATTTGGGCCTCCCATGTCTGATTGTCTTCAGCCAGTAGCTTTTACATCTCTGCTGATGGAGCCATCGGGCCGACTAATTCAATTCTCATCTTGATGGCGGGAGGGCTTTGGGAGAGTGACCCTATTGCACATATCTCAATTAGGCCTCCTGTCTGTCTGTTCCACTACTCTGGTGGGGTGCAGGAAGGGGGATAAAGGAGAGGAGTCGGGAGGAGGAGAGAAGAAACAAGTGGGAAGGGGACAGAAGGTGACAGGTAAGGTAAGCCTGTCACTTCGGCGAGGAACTCTAGCCTCAAACACATCCCTGTAGGGATTAAGGATGTGGTGTTAACACTGAGATGGTTCAGGTCTGACATGTTGGCCTAGACTGAGGGGCTAACTCATTCGGGCCGGTCAAGAAGCGGCACCAAGCTGGTTGACTGCTCCCAGCTCGCGTCGGGGCTGACATCTGAATGATGGGCCCGGTGCAGACTGGGCTGTCCAGTGATGCGCGTGACGGGGGACTGAGGAGCACTGAGCTTCCTGTCTGGGAGTGATCTGTCATCATCTTTCACACACTGGACAGCGAACCACACACTGATCTTCATACAGGTGTGTGTATTCAGGTCCTGCAGAATGCTGCCACAGAAACCCTAGTCACAATCTGTCATAATAATAGATGCTGAAAGCCATGACATGATTATACTTCTCTGAGTGGTTTGTGTGTTCTCACCATGTTCATACAGGTTTCCACCGGAAGCTTTTAGTGCCTCATTCTCTCAACCATGAATTCTGTTCTTTAATCTCAAAAACAAAATAAAATCTCCAGTGGAAATTTGCAGCTGGTGCATTATTCTCCCTCACACGTATGGTGTCTGTATAAAAGTAGCATAAACTGCCCCCACGTCTGTGAATCAGCCCTGCAATACAGTTATGTCCTGCCTTGGGTGTTTCTGAGTGTTCTGCCCAGTTTATGCTGGCGAAGCCTGGACTAATTAAGTCCCTTAATAGGAGAAAGCGGGATTATAATACAGATGAACTGAATAAAATTTTAAGGAGCCATAAGTGATTGCAGGTAATCTATCACAATTGTTTTAATGTGCTGTATTAGTCAGCATTCTGTTTCTAGCCACTCCAGCCAGGAATATTTAGATGTCCCCCATCAGCCTATCGGATAACAAGGAGGCACATTTCCTTATTTATACCAGTGACTTCCAATATTTATACTGAAACTCAGAACGTAACAACTATTATTATTAACCTAAATTAAATATATTTTTGGCATTTTTGCTCTTCGGTGTGCTACTACAACCATATGAGTCACGTTTTTCCAGTATGCTGCTATTTTCTTATTGATAACCGCATTTCTTGGCTGTTGTTTCATCTTTATATATAAAACACCTTAATGCTGTGATGCCCTTACTGTGTTCTTGGAGGGTTCCCAGGGCTCCACTTTGCTTACATCCTGCATATCTTGGAGTTGTCGCAATTGGGACAGCGTGTGGTGACGCAGTGCCTCATGAAGTGGTGTGTCCCCGTCCTTGTCCTGCACATCGAGCTTGGCCTCTGCTCGCACCAACAGCTTTTAGGAGAAATGCAGAAACAAAGAGTTATACCAGCAGGCAGTCAAACGGAAACTCTACCAACATCCATGAAACAACTTTAATTCTATGCCACAATGCAAATGCCACATTGCTGATTTCTAAGGTTGCTGCTTGCAATGAACTGCCTCAAGATTGTATTCCTCAATTATACAGTGCATTTTTTCTTGAGTCCACAAGATGGCAACGTGGCAATCCCAATCGAATACTACACCAAATGACTCTAGCGAAGACACAGCCTCACGCAGCATTTTCCCTACGCAGCATCAACCTTAAGCAGAACCTCAGTCAACTGCAGGACATCCAACCGTGTAAAGTAAATGCGGGATTCGCACTGATGTAACTCTGCTCTCTTTTTTGTAGGGTCGAGAAATGAGGGACTGATAGAGAGACAACTAGAGACAGAATCTTTAGTTCGTTGTAGAAGTGAAACAGGAAAGAGGGAGAATAAATTATTAAAAAAGAGGATAAGAAAGAAGAAGTCCGACTAACCCGGACTATCTGGGTGTGTTGGCGCTCCACTGCCAGGTGTAATGCCGTCTGCTGGTTGACATTCTGGATATCTAAGCTGGCGTTGCCCTGGGACGTGGGAACAAGAAAGAAGCACACACAATAAACATATTGGTATTCATGCATATATTATCATCGAAACATAATGTGTCACACATATGTTCACAGAGAAATGACAGATGAGTGATAAATGTCGACAAATAAAATAAGGTAATTATTTAGTATATGAAAGACAGTAACAACCCTTCTGGCTTCATGAGCCACAAAGCACCTTCCCTCCTTCAACCCAGCCGACCAACAAAGTATCACCTAGGGGGCTGGAAAAAAAAAATAATAAAGGAAAGGGGGGGAAAAAAAAAAACGTATCTCACAATAACACCACATGTGATTGTCATTTCCAATTGTGAATACCTCGACTGAGGAGATGTGGGGGGAAGATAAGCATTGTGATCAGGCAGTGTGTGAAATCCCCAAGTAATAAGACTGACTGACTGGCTGGCTGGCAGGGAATCTGCAGTGCACCTTGTAGCGTGGTGCAATTTCTGAATAGAAAGCTGAGCCATCACTGTGAACCAGCCCATTGCAGGGACTTGGGAAAAAAGGCCGTCCCCGCTGAAAGGTAGCTTGCACAGCGAACATTCATGCGTTGGAATGCTGCAGCAACGTTGCTGCCTTGCACCATATCCTAATTAACCCAGTTCCTGCTCGGTCAGGTGACTTTTGCAGTAAACGCCTGTATGTGTTAGTCTTCGGGGAGTTAAACCTGCAATCTCAGAAGGGAAAAAAAGAACACAAACCTTCGCTTTCAAGAAGAGGATATGAGGGCCAAGCAGCTCTAAAGATTACCCCTGAAGGCCCCCTGAACCGTATGGATTCAATAAAAAAAAAATGGCAGTTATAGCAGCTTCAACTGGTCTACAGCTTGCTGACCGCAGGGAGTGTTGTGGAAGCTGCTCCTAATGGTCTATAGTCGGAGAAAGCCAGGAGCGCAGGCTAAGATGATGCAGCTATGCTTTGAGCTAATGATTGTAAACGGAAAAGGTCTCTTATAGAGCATGAATAGCCGCATTTGATGTCAGGTTGAATGCTTGAACATGCATTAAACTTAGCTATCTGCAAGTCTTTGAAAGCTGGTGTGTTGTTACCTGGTGCACCAACAGCTCAGCAACCTCCACGTGGTTGTTGAGGGCTGCCAGATGCAGTGCTGTGTAACCGTCATCCTTCTTCTCGTCTACGATCCAAGGCCTCGGCAGTTTGGATAGAAGTACACGCATGGCACTGCACAGAGAGAAGAACGCGAAGGAGGGAGGGAAGTGAGTATTTCGCTGGACTCTGAGCTTGAACACATGAGAAAAAAACCCTATAGAAAGTTAAGACAATGCAGTTAAATTGATGAAAGGTATAAATTTGTGAAGTAAAATTTTCATGTACTATAAAGAGTGGGGTCACACACAAGCTGTTAGAAGTAAACACATCACAGTGTCTGTACTGCTGATACACAGCATATTCCAATATAATTTTTTTCCCCTCTTTCTACAGCAGAGCATATCCCATTTTCACACATGGGGACAAGAATACTAAATCAACTTAGGGAGGAGTTGCTTTCCCAAGCAGGGTGTTATTTACATCAAGCTTTGAGCGGTACAAGTGCTGTGTGTTATTTTAGAGTACCCGCCCCCCTACCATCTCTTCAGTTAAAAAGGGAAGCCACTTTTCCCTTGATGATGCGGAAAAGCGCCTATCATTGGGAGGCAAAATGGTAATTACATGAGATTTAGCTGCATTCACTCAGGTCTCCTCCTGGGGAAGAAACTGACAGGGTGGGAAGATAAAAATCCATTGTTTAAACAGTGCTCTTTAACAGAAGTGGCCTGGTGTGGTTAAAAGAGCCAGTCGGTTCTGTGACACTGAAGGTCATTTAGAGGATGTGTGCCACAGAGAGATGTGGCTGCAAAGGCAACTGTACAAGAGGAAGGCTGAAAAGGAGCCACAGTGCCACAGTAGGGATAAAGAGGGGGGCTGACTGTCACTCCCCACAGTGTCACTGAAGAAAAAAGACTTCAGTTTTACTGGTAAAAGGAAGCCACACATATTTCAATTCCTTATTTAACACAAGGATAATAAAAAAGGCTGCTGGGGGAAAAAAGAAAAAAAAATCTCCACCATAGGTAGATTTGACTGGAATCAGAAAGAAATACATGTGAGGTAATACCCATCTTCTTACTATGTCAACTAGGTTTCCTTGCTTGGCAGCTTAAGTTTAACGTTTGAACTCATCCATTATCTCTTTGCTCCCAATTCTTATCTATCCTTATTCTCTTCTTGCTTTAACTCATGAGCACACACCCAGGCATATGGTACACGAGAACAATGACATGAGACTCATCCCTATTTTAGCATTTGAGCAGTGCATCAGCCAAGGATGTCTAATGAGAAATAAAGGAGGCAAATGACTCTTGAATTTTTGCAAATACTATGGAATAACAAGACACTAAAAACCTGAACTGTAGCCCTGGATTGTTCCCGAATCTCCTCTGTGGTTAGGTACACAATGTACCTTCAATAAGCATTAAAGCAACTATGCTGGATGGAACACTTCCGACCTTGATTAACCCTGAATAATCATGCAGGGCATATGAACTGCAGCGGAAGGAGGCAGTAGATTTTACACTACCTTCATACAGCTGAACAGTCCCCATGCATGCAATGGAGCATTTACATACACAACAGAAAAGTAAATAGGGTTTGAAACAGTACGGAGAGGAAATGGGCTCTAGCACAGGGCAGGGAGGCCACAGCCTGCACAATCAATGAAAATGGTTTACTCTTAAGACAGAAAAAGAATCCAATGCGAAACAATATGCTGGCAGGCTTTTAGACTGAAGGAAATCAGGATGGTGTGTGGCTTCCCTGCAGGTTTTTTGCTAAACTTACATCTGGTCTCCCTCCTTCTAGAGTAATGAAAGAGAGCATCATCAGCACACCCTCTTTAGGAAAGCAGAGAGAGAGAGGGGCAGAGATGCAGTGGGGCAGGCAGTCGACACCTCTGTATGGACAGAGATCCAGGGCTGGTGTACTGCTGCAGTGATGAACAGTGCAGCACACTGATCCCAGGCTCCCTCGCTCTCTCTCTCTACCTCTCATTGCACAGAGGCTTACGCACACGCTCACACTCACGCTCACGCTCACACACACACACACACACACACACACACACACACACACACACACACACACACACACACACACACCTGCATTGCTTGCAGCCATCTTCAACCACTTAATGCAGAGGAGCACTGCTTAAATGATATAGCAACCAACCGCGCCCATTCTGCCTAATCGCACATTCATAATGTGTCGCCTTTGTTACAAAGAACTATTTGCTTGTGTGTTGTAGTTTCACCATTGACTAATTTCATCCATGGCACTCCCACTGGGTAGCAGTTGAAATTTAAACAAGAAAATTATTCAAGAAAACACCTTGCTGCATCAGGTCCTTGCCTGAAGCTGTAACATAAAACTTATTCCCAGTAGTTAAACATAAAACTTCCTTAGCTCTCTTTCAAGCATGACTGATAGTCAATACAACAATGCATTTACCAACACAATCAAGGGCATTTGTCCCACATCAAGTCTTTTGTTCATTTTGTGCCCATTTTCTACCTCCTATTGGTGCAATATATAACATCTGTTTGATCTGGATTGGTTGAAAATATCTCCTGCATGTAGAGCAACTGGCCAATGAATGCATGCTTCTTAAACTACAGGGGCAGAATGGCGCCGTCTAGTGTAAAAACTGGGCACTTGAATGCTGGGCAGGTGTTTGCTGATGTAGGGAGACCCTCCAATAGAAGTCTAGATTGACAGGCTCCCTGCCACGCTGGGCGAAATGGGCGGACATTAATATTAATGCCCCATACTGGCACTGCTGCATTGCAGTTAAGCTATTTGCTGTAAAGGCAGAAAAAATAGAGTGAATTAAGAACCAAGAAATAAAGTCAAGATGTTTTTTTTTTTTTTAATACCTCTCGGTTAAGCGATGTTAGCGGTGACCGAGGGGGGTATGAGAGAAACTGTGTATTCACTCTTGAGGTAGGATGTTCAGCGGCAGGGAGATGGAAGAAGACAGTCAGTTTGGCCAGCTTTGGATTCAGACCTTTTAATAAGCAAAAGGCACTGATTTGACCTGGGAGTTAACCTTTGGAAATATAAAACTCTACGATGTGAAGAAAACAGATATTTAGAATTTAGAGAGGTTTTCCTTAGTACATCTGAACCTTAAAACGAATGCAATGGTCTTTGTGAACGTAAGAGGACCTTCAGTTGAGGAAAGAGAATGGTATTGGGGGGGGCTGATGGAACTGGGTCACCCTGTGAGAGATCTCTGGAGTCCCTCTGGTGAGCTACACCAGGGCCTGTTGTTTTGGGCTGCAATTTTTATTGACCAGGACGTGCTCTGATGCCCTCAGCTCTGTGTGTGTTGTGTTTGTCATTGTATGTAAGACATTGAACAAAAAGCGTGTGTGTTTGTGTGTGTGTGTGTGTGTGTGTGCGCGTAAGGGTCGACAAGGCTCTTCTGCTGCCCCCGCCAGGCTGACAGCCATCTGTGTGGTGGTCAGTAGCTGTTATTACAACAGGAAGTGAGAGACGGGGGACAATAACTTCGGTAGGACAGGGCAAAATGGGAGCAGTCAACATCCAACCTGAGATTAATGGCTGCGAACAAACATATGGTTACTCTGATGTACGAGACGTGTTTGGCATAACGTCAGATATTAACTAAGGCTTCAAGCTCGAGAAAGCAGCTCGAAATCCTGCATTGGAAATTAGTCACCAAAAAGTGCCGCCCGCCTTGGGAAAATAAAAAGCCTTATAAAACTATTAATGAAAATGCTCAGTCTTGCAACTGTGAGTGCACTGATATAGTCAAATATGCAGGTCAGATCAACACCAATTAGTTGTAAAATTAAAAGAGGTGAGTGCTCTTAAGTGGTAAGTGTTTGGGACTGATCAGTGTATAATAATTGGTCACCAATACTCCATACCCTAATAACTTAACCAAAATGATTTTAGCCAAAGCTGATTCTTGACCTTGGATACAGCAACTCGGAAAATATCCCCAACTCAAATTCCACTTACTAACTTTTACCGACGCTTTCAACTGCGTCACAAAGCCTTGATCCACAGATGAAGATAAGATATTATCCATACCATTTTCAAGACTTAAATTCTGCTACTTAGCAGGCATGTCAACAAATCCATCTCTGTGATAACTATACAAACTATCCGTTGAGGAAGACCATTTGATACAGTTGTAAGTATTTGGGGAAAAAAAACCCTTTGTCAAACTTAGTTGGTCAGATGCGGTTTGTCTATATATTCCTTCCCCACCACTGGTAGTATTTTCTTCCTTGATGCAGAATCCTTATTGGAATAGGCTTTCCAGATGAAACGACTTCAGACGATACATGAGGTGCCAGCTCATCTGGGACAGGATCAATACTTTCAGGTCCTTTGAAATATTAAACTGTGTTCCCAACAAATCATTCATAAATGCAACACAGTCACTCCAAATGGACCGCCCCTCCCCTTCTGCCTCTCCACTCAGGGCAGGGAAATGCTCTTTATCATGTCTGAGAGGTTTAGAAGGCACAGAGTCCCTAACTCAGTGGTAGCTGGGAGGGCTACAGTCATAAAACTGTACAGGATTTCACTGATCTTAAAACACGCTGCTCTGAATGAGAATATTAACTTTTATATTACCCATTTTTTTTTTAAATTGTGTGTATGAAAAAGAACTTCCAAACAAAGAGGGTTAATTTAACTGTCAATTCCACTGCTGTTACTAAAACTACAACAGACGCTGGAAAAATAATTAAAGCAGCCTATAATTCCAATGCAAATATAACTAGATGGAATTCAGATAATACATTTATTTGGTACAGCATCTATCATAGAAATAAAATTCACAAAGTTCTTCACAAAATGAATAAATATATAACTAAATATAGATCCCTCAGACTTCATCCTGTCCATCTCTCCACCCCTAGTTAGCAATTAGTTACTTTAGTTCCCTTTAGTCAGGGTTGCACCACAGCTACCGGCTGTCCTGCTGTGGACAAAGTAAATAAACACAGGTAGTGTCTGGGCAAGCAGTGCAGAAGAGAGCTAAGGACAAGAACCTAACTGGCTCCGCTCGATAAAAAAGGCTTTCATTACCATGCCGTGAGGAGAATAATTTCCCCTACAATGTGACCTTCCCCTGCTTGCCTGTACCCGAGGCCCCTGAGTGAGCATGCTTTTATTAAGGACTATTTGCATAAACCGGGAAGGGGAAGATGGGGAAGGGGTGCATTTCTATGATGTTTTGGTTATCACTATAGCTATTGCTGCTGCCTTGAAGGTTGTTTAGGAGATGCCAGGTGCATTTTCAAACATTCTCAGGTATAGCCGTCTGTCCATTTGGGAAGTAGGTGGGAGCCTATAAAGGTTTAGCTTTAATTAGCCCTATATCACCCGGTATTATGGGGTGTCCTGATTCATAGCAATTTATGAAGAAGGAGGCAGCAAGACAGTCAGAGAAGCCCAATGGCGCATAAATGTCCCATTGGTTCGAGATGACCCAATTATTTTCTCATGCTAGTCTTCCTTTGCACTTTATTCTCCTCGGTACCTTGAAAAGTCTTATTCTCATTTCCGCACCAGCCATAATAGCTATAATGTACATCCTTTTACGCAAAAAGTGAGAAATGATATAAAAGAAGAAGCAAGGACATGAAGACTATATTAGAAACGAAAAAAGACATTTAAATCATAGAATTACTCAATAGAATTACCCAAAAAACAATCATGTCATTTTTGAACTTCACTTTTCGCACAGGCCTAGATAGGCCTGGATCATAACATAATAGGTTCTATATTAGTTTTTAGTCTATTACGAATGTAAATCTGGAGAAAGTTGAAAAAAAACTTGCTGGATGAAATGGCTCACAATAATTTGACTTTAACAGAGTGAATATACATTGACAGTGTGCAAAAAACAACTTGAAAAGTGAAAATAACACAAGAAAGCATTTGGTAATAGCATTTTAAATGGTTAACGTGACAGGATGAGGTATATAATCCAAAGTACAGAAAATGAAAATTGTAGCTCAATCACTTGTCCCCTAAAGATACATACAGACTCAAGTACGCCCGTCATCAGGGCATCCAAACTCACTGGCCTCTCTTTCCTATAATAACAGTCAAACAAGCTGTTAAGTGTGCAAAGAAAATCATCTCTGACCCCTTCACCCTGCACACCCCTTTTTCTATAAAAAGCCCTCTGGTAGATGATACAGATCAGTAACCTCTCAAACTGCCTGCTACAAACACAGACATAGAAATTAAATTGATGAAAATGAAACCAACTGGTCGATATTTACACCTATGCACTTTGCCATACACCGATCAGTCACAGGATTGAAAGCAGTAACTGGTTTTAATGTTGTGGCTGATAAAAGAATGTTCAATATTACAATATTAACAAAAGAAAGAGATAAAAAACTTGCATAATATTGATATAATACAAACAAAAAATGTGCTCACAAAATGGACACAATTATTGGCACACTGATTAATTTAAATTAGTTCCTCAAACAAAATTCACAAAATGAGACCACCTCTGTTTAATTTCAGTGTTTGCATGACCTAAATTAAACAATGAATGTTGATTTTACTGTATAAAAAGAGGCCAATTATGTTCAGTCACAATGGCAAAGACAAGAAAGCTGTCTGAGAGCATCAGAAATGCTATTATTAAAAACACATAACAACTGTAAATTGTCAGAAAACTAGGTTTGAGGAGAAAGTCTTTGCTTATTCAGCAGGACAACGACAAAAAACGCACATTTTTAAATTGAGTATGATGTGTAAATTGTGGCTTTAGCCAATATTTTGATTTTATGGCCCCAGTAAATATGAAGAGGGTGGTGAAAAACTATATGAAGGCTTCCCAACATCCCTTCATAAGTTTGTGGGTATCAACACACATGCACCATCTGTGTTTTTCTACCGAGCAGAGATAATGTTAATCGATACTTAGTCGCTACATCATTGGTATCAATACGCACTTTTTTTCTAGCTTGCTAGGTCATCAGCAGTCTCTGTGTTAAACCACCATGTCACTGTCATTCAAGTCTTTTTCGGGTTTTTTAGGCATAAGCTTACCTCACCTAACGACATCTAAATGACCTCTTATATGTGAAGCCAGTGTTTCATATCTGACTGACAATCATCCTTATTGCAACTGAGATACAGTCCATTTTGCGATTATAAAGTCCCTCTCGCAGTTTCTTTGGAGCAAAGCTAGACTTACTCCTGTCTGGTGAAATTAACTGCAGGTGTTTCCACACAGAGGTACAGAGCTGTAAATAGAACCGAGGGATTGACTCTGGGCTTTGCAGAGCAGTGGAGAATTCAGCCGCTCTGAAGGTCCTTCGATCGACAGCCACTCAGCCGCCTGCCACACTGTCACCATATGGGCAGACAGTCTGAGAGGCTCCCATGATCTACAGTCTCATGGCAAATCTACCATTTTAAATCAACCCTCACTCCCCCAGCCAGCCTCGCACCTTTATGCCCCCACAAACACATTATGACCCCCCCCCCCAAACGTTCATCACTGTATGTTGTAAACTGCAAGGGTCCCATTTCACACAGAAAGCCAACAATAACAGTATCGCCCCTTAAACAGTAGAAAAAAAGAGGACAACAATTCATCAAATTCTCTACCACAGTAATAGGCTGACCTGATCCAAAATGACACAAACAAGCTGCCATTTTGCATTGGATGAGTCCGACTCCTTTGGCAGTTACACTTCTAGGCACATATGCAGAGGAAGAAGCAGTGGCTGAAAGAGCGATTTGGTAATTAAAATCCATTGTTTGCAGTGGGAAATAATGGGGATCAAAGGCGCTTGTATCAGCTACTGCTTTCCCTAAGCACTGAGACAACAGGCCATATGCCCCAGAGCAGAAGAGAAAATGTCTAACAGCCAACTTGTTAATAGTGGGGGAATGGAGCTTGAATGAATGTACTGTACATTACACAGATAAGACTCCATGGAAACTTCAAAACGTGTTTCACACAGATCCACACTTTTACAGATAGTTCAATGAAGGTTTTCTCCTACAATTTTCCACATAAGCTATTTTGCCTAATTCTAATCATGTAATGCTTGTTTTCAAAAGAAAGTGCTTTGCCATTGCCCGATTTTCCTCAGTATTCTTTGCATGTTTGTACGCAAGAATCCACACACTCATGCCTGAGCACACGAAAAGACACAATCAAACACAAATCCTTATCCTCTCTGACCTGTCATAACACATTTACATGGGAGCCATTGACTTGGGTGTCCGGACAGGTTACCAGGGCAACATGGTCTGCATTATTCAACAGCTAAGCTTGGTTTAGATGTGAGCATCAGCCTGAATGTGTCTCCAGGAGTACATTAGGTTGCTAATGCCCCTTCCACTGACAAAAATTGTATATGACTGAATACTGGACAATGAGCTTGGGCTCTGCCCATATTTGATCATACAGGACGCATCAACTAGGTGACACCAGCTTAGTTTGAAGCTCCCCGTGTATCATAGTTTGTTGAATTTTGACATTGTTCTAATGGTTCTCTGGTCTGGTGTGTGAAGAGGTAATCCTGAAATTATATTGTGGCTGTATTAAAAATGAATTCAAGTGCTTGATATGTAAAGCCTTATCAATTTCCTATCTTTTTCTTAAGATTGCAAGTCAAATTTAACATTTGACTTCGTATTGATCCTAAATATTAAATAAGGTGAATTGGAATCACCAAAGCATGACTGGGACATGTCTGTCTGCATGACTGTCTAAAACCCAGGATGATACTAGTACCATTTTACACTATTTGTATTATATATTGACGCAAAAGCCAGCTATAGGAGGTATAAGGCAGGAAGATATATAAAAAATGAAAAAAAAAAGTATCACAGCACACGAAGGGACCAGATGGTTAAAAAAAAAAAAAGAACAGTGACACGTTTTCTTAAGTTTTGTGTTGAGTGAAACCATATTTAGTACCTTACCAGGTTTACAATGATGTTTTACACGTGTTCACTCAGCTAAGATATGTAGCACGCTTCTAGGTTATTTATAAAAAAAAAAAGGAAAAAAAAAGAAAAAAAACCCCAACATAAACCAAAGTGCCATCACTAATATTAAAGTACCATCTAAAGCCCAAATAAATTCTATTACTTATTCCAATACATCAACTAAATAGATAAACTACATTTGATTTTAAATAGGGGGAGAAAATATTAAAGATGTCTGACAGCTGTGCTGTCGATATACATCACCTTGCTCTGTCATATTTATTACCTGCATTGCTGAGGCACTTAAAGTGCCACAAATAAATCCTGCTCTTTCTAGGTTTGGCAAGTGGGCAAAAACATACCATCAGTGCTTATGGCGTCTTCATAATGCAAGCTTTTCTCTTTGCACGCTATAGTCACTTTCCCAAAAGCTCTTTATGTCCTTGAGTCCCTTCAGTGAGGGATATACCCCTCCCTCTCTCTCCCTCCATCCATCCCTCGTTCTCTCTTTCCCCTCTATCCATCCATCCTTGCCTCCCTCTGCTAAACCCACCCCTCCCTCTCCCAACATGTGCTATAGCAACATAGCAGCCAGGACTCAATGTTTCAGCATGCCACAGGACAGACAGAGCATTACAGCATGGCTGAGCTTATCTATTGGCTCAGAGCCACTCTTGGCCCAGCCCTAGGAGGAAGTGTGGGCGTTCTGATTGGCCACAGGGGGATTGGGGCTTGTATCAGCTTGTCCTCTGGCGGCTCTGTTGGACTGGTCCCAGCTCAGAGAGGTGGACACTGGGAGGGATTCTAGGATTGGGGGACTTTTCAATTAAGTAACAGCGCATGCTGCAGCAAACTGGTACCCAGGCTGGTTGAACGGACCAGTCAATGCACTACATCTTTAATGGGTCTACTCGTCAAGTAATTTAACTAGAATAAGCTACAGCAACATAATGCAGAGTCTAACTGACATCTGAAGATAATAACAACACCAGATAATACTAAGGAGTCATGTGTAATTACAAAAGTAAATCAGTGGGACCAATCTCTCCAGACTAAAGAGAGTATGTTATAAAAACTGTCTAATAGAAAGATATTACCTTCCATTGTGGGCTACAAGAACTCACTGTGTGCAGTTCATCTGAATTCCAAAGGTTACTTAGACATATCTCTGCAATCAGTTATCTTTTAATGAATTATAGCAGAGCACCTGTCTATACCTTTTCCTCTGACCAAGTTTATTGTGTTCAAAATCCTTCCCTCAGGAAACATTGCGAGAACATATACATGGCAGCTAAACACACAAACACCTGTAATCCAAATAACAATGTCTTACTGAAATAATTCCTCATTTGTACCCTAAAAAGCAATAACATTTGAGCATCATGTATTGTGTGAATAATCATATATGGTGTGTATTAAATAAACGTTGGCAAGGAGGAACATTTTCGTCAGCAGCTACAACACCCTTCCCGTCACCTTTATTTCATTGATAAGTTGTTAGCTGGTGCATCTAGGAGAGTGGCCAACTGCATGTAAGTAAATATAGATTATAAGCACTATACTGTTGGTGTGCATGTGCATGCCTCTGAGAAAATGGTCTTGTACACAAATGTGCCCCTGCAGTGCATAGGTATTTGTAGCAGTTTGCGAGTCACTTAATGGTAACATGCAGTGCCAATAAGGCACGGTAAAAGATCAGAGGCAGGAGAGGCAGAGGAGCTTCCCCTGCAGTGAGGCTGGCGGGAACAATGGGCTGCTGGATCAGAGAGCCAGACTGCCACTGGCTTCCCCCTCCAGCACCCAGGTAGGCTGACCCATTCATAAATCACTTTTATTCCTCCAAGTGCTCAACAGCCTCACCTCTTCAAATGATGCACTGTGTAAAGGGATGAGGAGGGAGAGGTGGTGGGGAACGAGGGGCAGGAGAGTGGGGTGTCGGGAGGGAAGGGAGAAGAAAGGAACTGATGAAAGATGGTGGAAGAGAAGCATGCAGATTTTCTCCCAAAAAAAAAGGAAAAAAGAAAGAAAGCACAAACTGGACTCATTAGAAGTAGTTCTAATCCCTCTATGATGCTGACTGCTGGGCAGGCACACAGAAAGAAGGAATTAAGACAAGCTGAACGGCAGACCAAGACTTCACCAGCAGGCTTGAAGCTCAAAGAAAAAAAAAAAAACAGGGGCATCATCATCATCAACTGAAGCTAACCAGAATTCCCTGAACAAAAATTTTCAAACTGGAACCGGAACTCAGAGGGATGTACTCTCACTAGTAATGCCCATTATATGAAAGAACCAAGAACATATCATGCTTAATAAAAGACATTCACCCCATCAACTCTGGATTTTAAGTTTTTTTCTTTTTTTCTTTAAACAGTTTTACCACCCTGAATCCCTGCGGATAGGGATTTTTGAGATTCAAAAGGAAAAAGGAAGACTAAAGTCAAAGTGAAAACAAATAATTACAAAATTCATCTTAATTAAGTACAAATACAAAAACAAAATAATTAATTGTATTCACCCTTCCCAAGTTGATATTTAGTAGTGGCACCTCTGGCAATTACAGCTTCAACTCTTTGTGAGTAGGTCTGTGGGGATACTGCTTTCCCCCTGCCTATTCTTCTTTGCTAAACTGCCCACGTTCTGTTATGATGCACGAGATCCATCCGTCCAAGCCATTTTAAAGTACTGCTACAAATGTTTGATCACAAGCCTTCTGGGGCTTGCTGCTGACAACCATCGTCACAATATAAATGCTGCCACCATCGTGCTTCATGGTGGGGGACTATGCATTTCTGCCAGTGTGCAGTGTGTGACTTCTAACAAACACAGCCTTCGTGGGGTGATTAACCAGCAGGGGCCTTCCACATAAAATCGTGTTTAAACGAAATACACATATCACATGATGATTAAAAAAATTAATGTCTCAATTTCCTCCACATTTTATACAACTTCTACAAAGAACGGACTTTACCGCCGACAGCTTGGAAACAGAGTCAGAAAAAATTAATGTGAAGGGTGAATACTCCACAATCAGTTGTTTCATATTTGTGCTTAATCCAATATCAATTTATGCAGATTATGTTTTTCCCCACTTTTTCTTCTGTTAATCAGTTAAAATCCTGATGACATCCACTCCCAATTCCTAGGAAAAGAATAACATCAAATATTAAACTATCTACAAATAACTTGTAATCATCTGATTAATGTTGCATTTGTTTCTACCCATATTGCATCTTCTGAAAAATATAAAAAAATCATAACAACATGCAAATGGTTGATTTCACACCAATCTGTTTTAATTGTTTAATTTCATATTTTTAATTTGAATGGAGATACATCTCAAGTGGTACTCATAGCGAGAAATGACTGTTCCACCCTTTCCTCCAGTGAAACAAAGCACGTCCATTAGTAGACCCTTTTCTTATTGATCGATTAACTGCTCAGCTAAACATTCAGCCCCACGCTATTCATCATGGCGGGAAGATGTAAGTCATGCTGCTGAGTTTCAGGGGCAGATGGAATGTCGGGTTGTAAATGAGATTAAGTTGGTGAGGTTGGGTGGCTGGAACAGTGAGGATGGAGACCCACAGAGAGGATAGACAAAACACACAAGAGCATCTTCTGCGAAGACAGTTTTAGGCCATAGAATCCTTAACCAGCTGAATAGAGATATAACACACACCAAGGTCAAACTTGCATGTACAGTGAGTGCCTTTATCGTGTGTGCAAATGAACACACATTACATGAAAAGGATTTTTTTTTTAACTCCAGGTCCAGTTATAAGTGGTGTGTAGACATTGTAATGCAATAACAGGTGGACATTTACAGTTGCCATTTATACAGCTGCAAATCTACACTTTGATTGGCCATGTAAGGGCAAGTTTTGAACAGACACATTAGCTGGGAATCCATTTTATCTCACAAATGGTCAATTCTTTTAACAGCCGTGAAGATAATGTAATCGAAAAGCTATAAATTGCAGTGACAATACATTAATTAAATTGCACACTTAAATCTATGCAGAATTATCTCCACCGTGAAGGCTTGAGATATAACTGAGTGAGGGCAGAATGACTGTGGGCTTCTTAAAAGGCTTATCAAATCATGGACCTGTGACATTTTTCTGGCTCACGAAAATACACTTTGATAAATGTTCATGGTGCATTCAGGGTGTTTGTGAGTTTTCACAGTCTCATTCATTACAAGCAAAATGTCATAGTGTGGTTTCCATGTGATTACCTTATTAAAGAGCTTATTTGGTGTGCAATACCATAGGCTTACACATCCTGGGGCATTCTGCGGTTAAAATTCAGGTGGAGTAAGTAACAGGACTTGTGTGCTGCCATTGAGGTATAAGAGGAAAGAAGAGGAGAGAGTGAAAAAGAGAGGAGGACACAGAGGACATTGCTTCTGTACAGTATAGATGTGCCCCGTGATGAGACCAACTAATTAAACAGATTCTTCAGTGGCCGCGCCTCGGGAAAGCTTGAAAAAGACACTTGAAAATTAATGAGAGCTCAAAAAGGAGAGAAAGCAGCCTAAACTTTTCAGCGCCTCAGAGGTGAGGCTGCCACTTGTCTCCTTGCATTGCCAATAGGTTTATAAATAAGTAAATAAATGAGAAAACACAATAATATTTCCTGCTGTCTAACCCCTTCCACACTTCTCTGCACTACACATTCAGCCTTAGTCTCTCCTCCTATCGTCGAATGTGCAGTTATTCTAAGTATAAAGGTGAGCAGACAGAAGCTCTACCATGAGCAGCATGTTCCAGCTCTATTTAAAAGGAAGAATGATAGAGATTGGGGGGGTCAAAAGGACACAGAGAGTGAGGGGGTGGTATCAGATGAGTAGTTGGAGTTGGTGGTGAGGATGTAAAACAGGGGAGGGGGGAATCAAGAATATACAAGTGGAAGCACGAGAGACCACTTTATTTGGAGCTACTAAAAATAGCGCAGCAAATGGTAGCAGGGGCTAGCTGGCCTAACGCTCCTCTCTCCTTCCAGGCCGGTGGAATCGATAGGCAGGGAGCCGTAGGGAAGGCTTCCCGGAGCCTATGGCCAACAGTTGCTGGTGGGGGGCAGGAGGCGGGGGTTTGGGGGGGGGGGCAGGAGAGGAGCAGAGTGGAGCGGAGCGGGAACTATTTTTTGCACTGCTTGACTAAATATGGTCAGGGAGGTGGTGAGACAAGACACAGGAGCAGCCCGGCAACAGGGGCCTAGGCATGTTTCACATGCTTGGCTTCCTACAAAGTGCTAACCGTTTAGCTTAGCCCTCACACTGTGGGGTAGGACGCTGTTGGCTGGTTGGCCTCTTGTCCCTAATTTGCTGCCACTGTGTTTTTCCTGTGCTCTCTGCCCTCCCAACTGCAGCAGCATCTCTGCTTGATCTCTTCCTCATGGAAAGGTGACCGTTGAGTGCACTTTCACGAATGCATATGCTGCATATTGAAGACGTCCAAGTGCAAACACCAAAAATACCAAAAAGATATTGCAATATCCTTCATCGCTTGTCCCTGACAATTGTAATCAAATTTGCATGGATCGCAAGGGACTATTAAAAGTACAGCTGTCTTCTACTGCAGCGGCACAGACACCTCTTTTTTTTTTAAATACCTCTATCACTATTCTTTCTCAAACATTCGGTAAACTCCCCTCTTCTAAGCTGCTGTATAAAGTTCCACTGAATAATAAAAGCGCATTTTAGGAGCAGGGTAAAGCTCTGGGGCTGCGTGTGTGTCGATGGAATAAGAAAAAGGCAGGGTGGGAGGCTGGCTGCTATACTTTCTGCCTCCTCCACCGACCAGGGCATCCTCCCAGCTCTCTCCCTCAGAATGCACATGATGGAGAGGAGAGTGCTGCAGATTTTTTTTTTTTTACCCCTCCTTCTCTCCCTCTTCTCTCTTACCCCCCCCTTTTTTTTCCAAATGGCAGCTCTCCATGTCAGCTCTACGTCTTCCTCCTCCAAAGGTATGACTTGTGTTTGTGTGGGAATGTGTGGGAATGTGTGCATGTGTGTATGTGTATGTATGCCCGCTTTCTCTCCTTCCCCCTCCTCCCCTCCCTGACTCTGGCACTCAACCCGCCCGCCACCACCCCTCCTCCCCCCAATCATAGAAGCTGATTCAGCGAGTCAGGCGTGCACCCGGCACACACGATGGCTGCAGCAGCTGGAGCGCTCTCTAGGTCATTATGGCTCTCTTCACTACGGGAAGAGGAGGAGAGGAAGGGAAGAGAGGAGGAGCAGCTCAGATAAGAAACTGATCTGACAGGTAATATATGCTCTTCCTTCGCTTTCGGACGGAGTTTACCCCTGACAGGCCTTGACGTCTCCTGTCCTGTCTCTTCCCTGTCTCTTCTTCGGATGCAATCAGTTATTAACCGCATGGTTTGCCTGTGAGTCGCGTAGTCGAAAGGGGGAGTGGAATGTACTGTTCTGCAGCAGCAGCAGCAGCAGCACTGGGACAGAACTTAACCAGAGAACACCTTTGGGCTTTTTTTCCTCCTTCTCTTGATCCTCTTGTCTTAGAAGAAGGGAAGAAATAAAGGCTTTATGAAAAGAAAAAAGTATGGAGAGGAAGAGGATGCAGGAGGTGGTGAAACAGGGAAAAGGGAGGCTGGAGAGTTGCTATGGTCCACATGGATTTTAGCCCTGTTTTTTGCACTCTCCACTCTATCTCTCTCATCTTGTTCTTTCTCCCTCCCTCCCACTCTTGTCTTGCCCCCCCCTCGCATGTTCCTGGCACTGGCCGGACATGCTGCAGCAGCAGAGCTCTTTGGCTCATTAGGCTTCATGGTTGCAGCCCTGCCGCTATCTAATGACGGACTCGTTAACTCAGACCTGCACTGGTATGGAGAGACATTCACTTATGCACAATTTGCCCTCTGTATCCGACACCTTCAAAGATTTTTTTGTCACCATGACTAAGGATACTATAATTACTGGGACTTTTAATGTGTTATTTTTTGTCTTTTTTTAAATATCTTTTTTTTTCTTACTTGGTCTTACAAGACCACTTTTCAATTAAACTGAGGGGCGGGGGAGGTCACTGCCATTCTTAATTGATGGGAGGTAAGTTTGAGGACACGTCGCACTTTTAAACCCAAGGCTGGCTGATTGGTGCGGAAGGATGGAATGTGGCGACCAGAGGGATGACGAAGCATCAGAATAATGAACAGCGGGCAGGTCAGGAGTTCTGAACAGGGGGAAAAGCGGATTGACAGCACACAGCTGTGAGAAGTGTATTAACACAGATGTGGGGGGGGGTAAGGATGGGGGGGTGAGGATGGGTGGGAGGGGATATTGGGCAGCAATGGTTGGCTGAGTAGATGTGTGTCACTGGCTGAACCCACAGCACTTAGGGTAGTAACCCAGTTTCTTCTCTCTCTGTAACGGATTGCTATAGGCAAGGCAGGGCATGCAGGGTACAGAGTGCTGCAGCGCTATCGCCCAAACCAGAAGAGACACAACAACCATTGGGCTAATTCGCCAGTTCATGTTCCCCAACCTCCATCCCCCGGTGTGCATTGGAAGGAATGCCAGCCCCCTCTCTCTCCTATTTGCTCACCCTATCGGGTGGCCGTGACATTTCCTAAACAGGACGTCACACCTTTAGGACCAGGCTCATCCACCTGCCCAACCCTATCTTTGCGCTGAGAACAACTGTCACCTCCAGTTCAACCTCCTCCTAATTACTATTCTAAACCCTTCTGCTGCGAAAACATTGCACCACTTTTCCCATTTATTCAGCACCCAGTCTCCAAACTCAAACCTAAGATGGTCTCCCCTAATCCATTTTTCAATTTACACCCATCGCCCCAGCGTTCAGCCTGCTGGGTAGCTTTGCGTGGTTGGATGCAGTGTGGACTTGTGGAATGTGTTGGTCTGGGGCAAAGATTCATTAGAGGCTTGCTGAACAATTCTCGCTACCATGCAAATGGTTATTGATCTGTTCCGCCTCCTCTGCAACAGAACAGCTGGTTTCACTGTAAACACAGACAGGTGAGGTTTGATAAGAGGAAAGAGGAAGTGAGAAAAGATGACCATAAAAACAGTGTGGGGAGGGAGAGAGAGAGAGAGAGAGAGAGAGAGAGAGAGAGAGAGAGAGAGAGAGAGAGAGAGAGGGAGGTGGTGGGTGTGGGGTATGACCAGGACCAATCCACAAGTGCTGAGTGGGCATTAGCGCCTTCATGTGACCTATGGCCTGCCTCTGCGCCTAAAGCCCAAATCCTGCTCACAATAGCTTCCTGTTCCACTTGGATCACCCTCGTTTTCAAACATCAGCAACCGCTCCAGCTAGCCACTGGGGACGTCGCTGACACAAGAGAGACAGGCAAGAGAGGGCTACATATTGGTAGAAGTCAGAGGTGGGAAAGGAGAAAGGATACAGAAGGTGGGGGTGAAATAAGAGAACGAGATGGCGGTGAGGGAGACAGACAGAAAGAGAAGTGGGAGGAGAGAAGTAAAAATGTTTAGTATGTCAGCAGGGCCATTCAGCTTATAGGAGCACCTCTGCTCCCAGGACACAGCAAATGATCGTCACACAAGATGAGGTGCACACAGAGGCACCTTACACCAAGGACTTTCTATCAAGGAGAAAACTCTTCTCGTCTCTGCTGCTGTTTTTGTCCAAACCCTTAATCTACCACCTCAACATTTTTTTTCTGGAAAGAGAAAAAGACCACCTTCTAACTGTCGTAAAAAAAAAGGGAGCTGTATTCCTCCCCCCTGATCCTCCTGGTTTCTCCCAGTTGTCTGGAGGACAGTGGGGGTCACTGTAACAGTCGGCTATGGTATGGACTTCAAAACTTTTGTTATGTTCAGGGGCGGGGGGACTGGCTGTTCAGCCTTACATGGCAACCAAAGGAAAGCCCTGAGTGTTGAACTGAATTTACACTCAAAGTCACCTTACGGTGCAGACTACCATACTTGGGAGAGAGAACGGTGAGGAAAAATGTTCTGCTCATAACTTCCTGACCTTGGCGAAAGGTGAGAACATTTCATACCTAAGATTACCTCCTTGGTGTACATACTTCTTTATGTACCCATATGAACATATGATAGCTATGGAATGTAAAGAAGTATGTATTCTTGGTGAGGTTCGAATCCACGTTCTGGAAAAATTATGTTGGCTGGCACTGTCTGAGGATGTTTGTGATTTGCAAATTGTTAATATGGCTATGATCGTGGTGTGAGAGATAATAGCAATCAAAGTAAAGGGAGAAAGAGAGGGAGGGAGGGAGAGAGAGGAAAATAGAGCATGAATGTGAGTGGTAAGGCTCATACATTAGCTATACTGTCTCTGGGCAGTCTCACTGCAGCAATAATCGCTGTAGGGAACTTACTGCTTTCTCAAATTGGCTGACTTGGCCAATAAAAATCTCTCAGCCAAGAGCAATTGAGCAACAATGACTGAATCCAATAATTCAATGGACAATTATGTAAGTTAAGATAAAATGATAACGATCATGTTTTGAGCTTGATTTGAGCATCATGAGTTTAGCACACTACTTTAGCTACCTACACCAACTATGGGCAAACAGTTGCCTTGTGACACTGCCATATGAACAGGGCCTCCTTTCATTATTGGGTGATTTTACTGCATTACAGCCCTTGAAATTCAGCCAGCGGCAACTTAGCACCAACTTCAGCAGGCAGTGAGTGGTATGCTGGAGCTGCTCCTGACCATTAATACCATAATCTTTCCCAGTACTTCCACATGGCTCAAGAGGAAAAGAAAGCAAGGTGAAGTGGACCTAAACTCTGCCATTGTTGCTGGCTCCTTTTTTAAAAAAAAAATGAAAAACATGCAACTGAAAGAGTAGGAAATAGTTGCTGAGTAGGCAGAATGAAGAGGCACTGAGGCTGCTGCTGCCACAAGCTGGCTCTATCCTACTGCTGTATCATATGGCTTCCGTGTTAACAATCTTGTGTGTTTAACTATGACTGCCCTCCCTTTATGCCGCTGCCCTTATCCGCACCCCCACCCCACATCAACCCGGCTGCCCCGTGCTCCCCTCCCTTCCCCTGATTCCTGCTCTCATTGTTCACGTTTGCTATGCTTGCCAAATGCTTTGCTGCGCTGCATGGCAGTCAGATTAGACCATCAAAAAGTGACAATGCAGGATCAGGGTCAACTCTGGCCTGTCAGCTGATTCCAATTGTCGACTGCTTCAAACAAATAAAGGCAACAGAATATGGACAGAGGCACAGAGAGAAATGAAGCCAGAGGGGAGGTGGGGAGTAGTTTGCATGGCGAGCTATTCATATCTAGCACTTTCACCTATTCTGACCCCCGCTCCGGCCTGTGCCTGAATCACAGACAAGGCCTGTGCTGGTTTCAGTGCAGGTTTAACTCTCTTTAAACCCCTTTTATGTGGAATCACTGCTCCGCTAAAGGCATGAAAGCTTGAAAAAGCACATGGAAGAAATAATAAACAGAGAGTAATGAGAGTGTTATTAGTAGCAAAAAACCTGCCTGTGCATTTTGATAGTTCTAACCAACACAATAGGCAATCAGTGGATTAACAATAATGAATATAAATTTATAATAGTAATTTCACAATCGCTACAGTAAACCTTTGTGAGGATGATCTTTGATATTGTGAAACTAGAAAATAGAGTGCCTTCTTATTTAAAGTGCTCCTTCATCAAATTAGATTTATCTTGCTAAATTACATAGAATGTTGTTTGCGGCTGCAGGCAGGAATGTATCTGTGCGTACAAAATTTCTCCCGCAGTCGACCAAGGAAAAAGCATATACCTGCCACTCTAGTACGACATCTCTATTCTATTAAAATAAAGGACCCTTCGTTCTGAACTGATTAATATGCCAAGTTTAGGGCTGACTTACTCCATTTCCCTTGAATAAAAGAAATATCTAAGCTAAGGTGACATTGGTGACATTGAAATTCTGCATTTTTTTTAACCTGAGTTTACTGACATGGGTAAATCCTGAAGTCTCTGAAGAAGTCATATTTGATCTATGAAGAATAAAACAGAAGTCCCGCTTAGATGTTCTAAGGGAAAATGAAAGGCAGGAAAGTTGAACTGATGATTTACTCATTCTTTAACAGATACTAAATAGGATCAAATCTGTTTGTAACAATTTAACATTAAAAAGAGACAACAGAGAAAAGGTCACATCAATCCAAATCTAAGTGGAAAAATCTTTCTTTTTTTTGGGGGGGGGGTGTCCTAATGAAGTTTAATTTTAAGGCTTCAGTTCTTTCAAGTTTTTTTTCATAACCTAAGAGACATAACAGGCGTGTAGGATTGAATGGCTTGCACTGCATGTTTCTCCCAGGCCCTCAATAGCACTGACCTGCTGTCTGAGTGACAAACACAGCAGATGCTGACATTATCAAATGCTCTGTGCCTGTCGTCCCCCTTGCTTTTGCCCTGTTATGGCCCTCAGATGAGGTGAGCAGCCTGGCCACCTGACTCTGAGTGACTGAGAGACTGTTTGTGTGTATGTGTGTGTGTGTGTGTGTGTGTGTGTGTGTGTGTGTGTTTGTGGGTAAGTGGGCCAGAATGAATGTGCATGTGTGTGTTACAAATAGACCTACCTCTGGTGTGCCATATCAAGCTAGCCCTATGCTGACCTCCATCCTGTCTACAAGCAGTGCTGTATATCCCTCAGCTGTTGCTGGCCAATCTGAGAACCTTTTTCATGCCTTGGCAGAAAAAAGTCAATAATTATAACAGCTGACGATGTTTCAGATTCCCCTTACAAAATAGTGTCAAACGACAATTTATTAGAATTGATTGGAATGAAATGAAGGCTGAAAGTTGGCCAAATAAGTGTTACTTAACTGTATTTCAATGCAAAGATCGAGGTACAAGATTGAATTTTTTAGAGGCAGAACGGGTGCTTGAAAAGTTGAGTGTTTTGAGGCAGAGATAAAAAAATACTTCAGCTGTGAGATTAAATAGGGAAAAAAAAACTATGTTACAGTTCTATGTGTGGCTAAAATATAGGAAAGGTATTTTGATGACACCTTAATAGCCAAGATAGTTTTATGATCTTATGATTGACTACAATTACCATAAGCTTAGACACACACAAACCCAAAGCATAATTAATAATCACTGTGATAGCTTGTGTATTAGTACAGGATGGATTTTTAGTAGAAAATGTTACAACAATGTACTACTGTAGAGACCTCAAAGAGGAATAAAATAATCTGCTCTCAGTCACTGTTTAAACACTAGCTTCCAAACTACAAATCAGTCCCTAGGACTTAAATGACTGGTTTAAATTAATGTTGTGACTTGATGCCCCAGAGTGCTACAGTAAGAATATGAGTGAGAGAGCTTGTGTATGTGGTTATGCTTCTGCATTTGTCTGTTAGCCGTCTCGGTGACCAGAGCAGCAGCGTGCTTACAGCAGGGCCCATCTGTCAGAGCCTGTAATTGCTTCATGACTCCAGGACATTTGACTCAAGTGCACTGCCACAGATTATTATTATCCTTTTCTCAGGGAACAATTTTTCTCACTCTCTGGGAGGGGGCAGGCATAAAACTTAAAACGATAGCGAGGAGGATAAATGGGCTACCTGGGAGGCAGCAAAGGAGAAAGTTAGGTAAGGTTGATCAACTGCACCCGTGTGTTATCGGCGTGGTGGTAAATGGGGTGTAGTGTGCTAAATGTACCTGTGTGTCACATAGACTGGGTGAAGGTGAACAGACAAGAGAAAAAGCAGTAGAGAGAACAGCAGAGACACAGCATTGTCCATTTCAACTGATGGGTAAGCTTGGCGCCATGAGCCACATCTCAGATTTTAATAAGATGTTCAAATGCTACATGGCCTTTCCTGCTTTGTGTTGCTCTGGCTCTTTTTCGGATAAAACTTTACTGCAGTGCAGCCTTTGAGACAATTCACTTCACTTCAGCATTTTCCATGTCTGTCTCTGGAAACAGTGATTCCAAAATGCTTTGCTAAAGCTGGTAAAATGGAACCAAATCACCTCTTGAATGGATTTGGTCCCCTTCAACCAGCTGTAGCTATGCTTTGATGACTACAGGGGCTCCTTTTGCTGAGATGCCTTCAACACGATCACTGCAACAACAGCAGGCAACTTCTTGACGACAACTGGCTTATGGCTTTCCTATCCTGACAACATCTGGACTGTTTGGTGATTGTTATGTTCAGTGCTAAAGCTGTCTCATTTTTGACTAATAAAGAAACCAATCTCAGCTTCAAAACTTTGGTATGGTCCCCCTTTCCTGTCTGAGTTTTGCCTCTCTGCCTCCAGAGGGATTGATATTCTGACCACACTATCAATGGCAGGTACAAAAATAGCAGGGGATAGACAGCATGCGCTATTTCAGAAACACAGTGCTCACATGTCTGTGTAAGAATGTAAGGCTGTCTTGGTACGACATCTCCTAAACTGACTGTCACTGGATGCCAACAGTCAATTACACCGTGGGTGGGAATAGGGAAAAGAAAAAAATGAAGGCGATCGCTAATACAGCTAGGGGCTGCATTAGCTGGGAGGGGCATGATGACATCGTAAAGGGTACTAAAAGAGAAATAAGACGATAAGAGTGCAAGAGATAAAGAAGGGGCAAGATATAGATGTTAGAGAGTGTACAAAACACACAAACACACGATCAAACTCTTTGGCCCCCCTCCCCTTGGAGCCTTCTGCAGTAATGTCAGACAAGCTGGGGTAGACGAGAGCCAGATGCTCTGGAGGACAGGAGCTGAACGCACAAATCACAGGACCAGACACTCGCAAACAGTTACAGCCTCACACATTCACTCGTCGTTACTGCAGAACAAGCAGGCAGATAAAAACAAACTCCCTTCACTCCGTCTCCCAACAACCCTCCTTCTCTATTCCCTTTTCTTTTGACTTCCTAATTTGGCACTTATTGCCGACAAACACTCCTGAATTATTCGGTCCAAAATTAATCTAAAAGCTATAATTTATCTAATTTATCCATTTACTCCAATAGATCTGAGGATACGGGTATAACGTATAGAAATTTCTATTGAATTAATTATAAATAGCTTTGTATTTTCCATGTCTTTTGAATTTAAAGTGTTTTCCACTGGACCAAAGAAATCTATCTGGGTAATGCAAGAAGCACTGGCTTGCTCAATCGCTGTCGTCTGACTTGATTAGCCTAGTCTGAAATGAGTAAGCGAGAGTGTGAAAAACTCCAAATTCAGTCAACAGCAGCCATTGAGAACATGTGAATACAGCACTAAGCCCCTAGAAATGCAAACACTTGATCCATTTTGCAGATTTATCTCCATGGGCCCACAACACTCTTTTCTATCTAATTGTGAACCGCGTTAAGATACTACCTTTACGGTGCTGCCCATTAGTTCTGAAATTATATCGGGAATACTTGTCTACACAGTGTGAATGCTTGCAGAGCCTTCCATCTCCTCAGGTGAGGCAATTAGCATATGGGGTTTGCCTGTATGTTGCCATATTAAAACAAAGCTGAGCACCATGAGAGGGAGGAGGGCAAATATTACAGGGAGGTGACACGTAAAAGGGTACAGACCGCCACTGCAGGGATTGTTTGGAGCTCGTTTATGACTCATAGGCTATTAATCGTATTGTTTACAGTATTGTAGCAGCTACTGGCTTCTAGCAGCCCGAGGGAAAGACACAGAGACGAGCCAGGCTCTCCTCGCAGGCCGGGGCTGCAGTAAACACACATAGGGAAGAACACACAATGTGCATGTCCGAGAAAATCCTTTCCCGAACTCGTTACTGCTGGTTATACCAGCACTTTCAATTTACTAGCAATTGTAAAACTTAACAACTAGGTCTAATTTATGAGGGAATGCCTTTGCACTCTGTAGTGGGAGTGTGTGTGTGTGAGTAATGAACAAGGTGAAATATAGTAAAACTCCCCAGTTCCTGCTGCGCCCCTGTTGGCAGAGCTGATTTGTCTGAGTATTTGGGACTCCAGGTTGAAAGATTCATGTTACCCACAGGGTTCTTCCTATGTGTCTTCCTCAATCTTCTCTACGCCGCTGGAAGACCCACCCACGCTCTTAAAACCCCCAGACACATAACACAAATTACACACACACCCAGGACTCTGATGCACTCTCTCCTTGAACCCAAAAGCTAGCATTTGACGTTGATAACTTACATCACTTACAAAGAGAAAACATAAAAGAACAGAAAGTGGAAGCCATTTTTTTTTGTTGTAGTATTGTTACAGTGTTGATAGGAAATTATAGATTAGACTTTGTTTAAGTCCCAAATGCCAGAACATTCTGTGCTGGTGCTCAATCCAAACACAAGGAGACAGAGCAGGCGCAATTCCTAACCTTACAATCAGGAAGAAATAGTAAGATCAATCGTTAACCATAAAGGCTTCATGTCAAAATGTTCATCTGAGGGGCGTCTGATTGGCATCCAACTCCAAGCACTTCTTAATGACAGTCAGCAAGAGCACTTTTTGGAAATATGATTCTGTAGCAGGAATTCCTCTAAATAATCAATCCAAACAACTGCCTCTCCACTAAAAACACACCAGACAAGGTACTTTCACTTCAACCTAGGGAGAGATTTTCGAGGGCTTTAGGACTTGTGGACTGTCTCCCTGATATTGCAGGAGCTCGAGCGTGAAATAAAAGTAAATGGGCAGACTGGAGAAGGCGACATATATCTTCGTTTCTGTGAAGGCAAGGGGACAGAGCCTGGACCGAAGCGAGCAACGCACACACAAAACGACAGGGGCCCTGATACAGCAAATACTGTACTCCGACACTTTTCACCTCTGAATCAATGAGTCATAGAGTGGACCAGCTTTCTGCTCCTTTATATAATGAATACTGGTTTAGACATTACGTTCCGATTGCATTTCAATATTTATAATCATAATTTATAATATTTATAATAACAATTTTATTTGAACCCTGTCAGTTTTTGACCTTCCCTAAATAGATTTAATATTATTCATTAAAGTTTAAAGGCGGTGTTATAAAAGACAACACATTATCCTTGTAATATTTTTTTTTACCCTCGGACTACAAAGTCAGGCTGGGACCACTGACCATATGGCCATTTCTTTCTGTCTGTGTGTGTGTGTGTGTGAGAGTGTGTGTGTGTGTGTGTGTGTGTGTGTGTGTGTCTGTGTGCCTGATTTATTTATATCATTTAATGGTTTTAATTTGAAAAAAAAAAAAAAAAAAAGATTTTACATGTGGATTTTAATCAGACAGACCTACATCTATGTAATTACATCTGATTATAGAATTTCATGGATCATCAACTCTGGAACAACCTGCCAAAGGCGATGACCTGCCAAAGTCTTATTGCTAATGTAATTTATATTCTAGATCTTTCTGTACATTTGTTGTTGTTCATACTTCTGTCTTCATTCGTTGGTTTTATATTATATTGCCATCTGGTTTATTCCTTTTCTGATTTTGTCTTTTTGTAAAGCACTGTATCTCTTTGAAGTGCTTTGTAATTTGTATTTGAAAAGTCCTAAATAAATACTGTTATTAATACCAAAATCATGGTAATTTGCTTGTTAGAGAAAATAAAGCCATGGGTACAATCTGTGTATTACTTAAATCTCTGCCTCTAAATCTGAAAGGAGATAAATCCATTGACTACTGATCTTGATAAGGAAAATTTAGTGATGTATATGTTCTTCTTTATTTCCAAGTCAATCCACAAACCACCTGATCAGTGTACCAGATAGGAAATCGGGCCTGGCCTATTCTCAGTGTGCCAGCGGTGGAGTGCTGGGTCTGGCCAGGGTTGTGGCAGGTGGCAGGTGTTCCAGAGTCTCTGACCTCAATTCCATTTGTCACGCCAAAAGGAATGAATGCCATTGAAAAGGAATGACATTTAGCCTGGGATAACTACACTCACATGCAAACATACTCATCCACACCCAAAACTCCCAGTAAGGAAAGCAGCTGTTTTCTAGAAATCGCTCCAGTCTACAACACTGACCCTGTAACGTCACTGTCCATCACCTTAAGAGACCCCCAATGATCATCCTGACACAGACAGCCGTCTCTCTGAGCCATCTTTAATATGCTCATGGTTGAGAGACAAGAATAAAACAGCCAAAGTGCAGAGTAGCAATCTGCTGGAGCCAGAAATAGCAATGGCCAAGGACAAGGCGTGCTGCCACTGCTGAACGGGGCAGCCACTTCAGGCCAGTCTCTGCCCACAGCACATGGTGATGGACAAGCAGGAGTGTAAAGAGAAACAACAAATGAACTTCAAGGGCTATTAGCAACACTAATAAAAAAAAGTCAACATAAGACAGATGCTTTCAGGGCCTCAAAGGTAGTCTAATGTCAGTTTGAGACCATAATGTCTGTTGAGGAGATGACGCCTATAGGCCTGCTTCAGACTTCAACCAATATCAAACTATGTTGAGGAAATAAAGCTTATAGGTGTATAAAATGCTATCAGTAGGGTAGTGGAATTAAAGTTATTTTCGTTTTAACAACTTTTAACTACTTTTAAACTTAAGTGGAATCTGTGGAAGAAATATCCACATCAGGTAGTCCGATCATTTAAATATCCAACTGTTTTAAAATTTGTTCAGGAGAAGAATTTTAAGAGAAGGCCCCAAACAGGGCTGCATTAGTGTACTGCATGACAAGTTTGATCTATAGGTTTTTCATATTCTTCTGAGAACACCTTAGATTATGCAATAAATATCTGTGACTGAAAATTGTTCTTTATGGCAAATACAACAATTTTTGAAATAAACACATGTTCTGAAATGCAATACTTAAAAACAAATAAATAAATCTGATGCTTTAATTGGATCCTCTGTGAGTTATTTAAAATGTTCTATTTTTGTTTGTGTCAGTGACTGAACTTAGTCCGTCTCCTAGTTTAGACTTGTAGGTGGTGAGCCAACATCTTTCATTCCAACTGTGGATGATTAAGTAATGGATTAGTAGTAGCAGATTAGTGCCTCTGCCATGGCCTCTGTCCTTTAGCTGCAAAGAAGCAGAAAACAAAACCTAGTGGTTCTAGTTTTGAAAAATATTTTCAAAAGGTTTATATGACTTACATACCCTTTTTTCTTATGTAAAAGTTGTCTCAACTTTGCTGCTGTGAATATTAAAACATCAAAGAATATATTAGTTTATTATTCAATATTCAAGTCTAAATAAGCCGACCAAAACGCGTGCTGAAAATATTTTGGGAATGACTGACATATATTCAACCTAATAGTTTATCTGGTGTCCATTCATTATTAGGGCTGAGAATCTCAAAGTAACTCCAATCTGATTTCGATTCAAGTTGGCTCAGCTCAATTTTTGATTTCCATACTTCTGTTACTGTCACTGAGTTTTGTGTACCAATGCTGAATCATTCAAGAATCTGAATCTGTAAAAGAAAGATTTTTTTTACTTAATGTTATCTATAAATTTAGTGCATGGATAACAGAGATGTACTAGGCTTTAAAGGCAATATTTTTGGCATTCAGCATGACTGTATTTAATGTAAAGGCTTTACTGAAAGCATTAAGCTGACATTTATTGAGATCCTGAGGACATAGTTTCCACAGATTCCACTTAAAAATGCCCTGTTCCCTTGTAGACACCGAATAAGCTCAACAGCCAGTGGTGACAAGGCGAAAGTTAAGTGTCTCATACCTTGGGTTTCCTCGCAGGGCAGCATGATGCAAGGCATTGAAGCCATTATTGTTGGTGATGGTAACGTCAGCACCAGCCTCCAGCAACACCGACAGCATGTCGTCTCTCTTCTTGCTTATTGCGTCGTGCAGGGGTGTGTCACCCTCTGAATCCTAAATGGGAAACCTTGTGTCACTTACTACTCTTTCACTACCCCGTGATTCAAACCCTGCCTAAAATTGCCTATGAATGTATTAAAACAAGCAGTGGCAGTGAACACTAAAGTATAAATCTATCACTGTAGACTAAACAAACTGATCTTTGACGGGGCTGTTGAATACACTTGTTTGTGTTTTACCTTGCTGAAATGCCACAAATTGTGTCGCAATGCATTTCTCAATAGGTGAATAAGACATTGTGACAGATACCTGGAGGCTGGGGTGGCAGCCAAAGTCCAGCAGGGTTTTGACCACCTGCAAGTGGCCTTTGTTGACAGCTATGTGTAGTGGAGTCTGCCTTCGCTTGTTCCTGGCGTTCAAGTCGGCACCACCCCTCTGCAGCACCTCAATGACAGAGCCCTCATCACCAAAGGCTGCGTGGTGCACTGCTCGGTCTCCATCTTTGTCCTGAGTACAGTAACACACCCGCATACTGACTCAGTGTTGTGTATGTGACTGTATTTTTACCTTTTAAAATATTATGTGACGTTCACTAAAATTAGAGATGCATCTGTGATTAGGAAGAACACGGATTACAGAGGAGCATTATTTTTTAATTATACCAACCTCAGCCTCCAGGTCCACATTGTGTTTAAGCAGCAGCTTTAGGACATCCACGTGACCGTTCTGACTGGCTGCCTGCATAGCAGTGTGTCCAGCGCACTGCCCATTTACCTGCAAACACAGAGTGAGGACATTGATGTGTGATAATGTAATTTTTCATGTTTAGGTCTGCATCTACTGAATTAGCTGATCACCTTAGTGGATAAGAGACTGTTGAGGGTGTATTTAAGCGTTTGTATGAGTGAATTTGCATGCACGACTGTGTGTGCATGTTTCATCACCAACTGCAGCACTGCAAAAACTCAGAGCATAAATATTAATGTGGACTCCTCTGGGAGTCTCGAGACATCTCTTGTCCTGGCAGGCGGATCACTTGGCCAGGCTCAGTGTGCTCAGCTTTAAGCAAATAATTCCACTGAAAGGCAGTAGGGCATCTGGCCAGCCTTCACCACTGACACACACAAACACACACAAAAAGAGACACGTCCTCACACACACACACACACACACACACACACACACACACACACACACACACACACACACACACACACACTTGCTCTCTGAGTGAAAACAGTATTGCAGTCTTGGCGTAACCAGTTCTTGTAACCTATACAAGGCACAGACTTCTGTCCTGTGGCAAAGGAGTGTTTTCCCTGGCCTATAGCATGTGCCAGAACACAGTCTGCAACCATATGGGGTTTGTGGATCTCCACTTGATTCTGAGAGTAAATTGGGTCTGTGCTGCAGTGCACACCAATGGTCCTTTGTGCCTCCTTTGGGCCCAGCCTTAATGCTTTTCCGATTTAGAGAGGTGCAGGAGTGGGAGGATCTTAGAGCCCTTTCCTAGGAGACTCTAAACCTCCACAATATACTGAGAACAGAGCAGAACAAAGCCAGGGGTATTCCAGCTCCGATTATCCATGTACTCAGATCTTCTGTATATGTTTAAGGGCATTATAATTTTGTGTTCATCAAAAACTCAACTAGAAATGTTAGGGCACTTACATCCACATCAGGTCTCTTAAGGATGTCCTCCACCTTGGCCAGGTCTCCATTAGCTGCTGCCTTGACAAGCTCCTCGTTGATGTCTCCAGACTCTTGTGTCTCAAATAATTTCTTCAGCAACTGAGACAAACGCTCTGACCAAACGAGGGGAAAACATCAGAAATTGTTAGCTTGTAGGAGTCAGAAAAGAGCGTGCAGTGGGGACAAAGAACCGAGACGACACTCTCAATGTCAGTAGTGCATTTTCATACATACCTCCAGAGGCGTTGCTGACAGCAGAGCCAGAGGGGGCAATCTTGGTGACAGCAGCAGGATTGTACGTCCAAGAAGTTCCACAAACCTCGACCTTCAGGTCGCTGTCAGAGTAGATTTGCTGCACGCGACCCACCTTGCCTAAAGTCTGTTGATAAATGTTGCAACAAACTCATTAGTATATAGAGGGTCATTGTCTTTAGGCTATGTTTTGTGTACATGGAAGAGCAAAAAATTGAGAGAGATTGTGAAAAAGAGCGAATAAAAAAGAAATGGGAGGAAAAGGATAAAGTGGAGAAAGTACCAGTTCAAGAAAGTATTTGTCCTACATGGAGAAGAAAAAAAAAACTCATTTCAAATACAAAAACGGACAGAAAACATTTAGATCAAAGCAGGGATTCAGTTGCGCAAGAAAGAATATGGATATAAAACAAAGAGAGCCTTCTACGTTCCAGATCATTCCTTATCTATACAGGCAATACAGAGAGGATGGAGCAAAACGCTTTCCAATTTTGAATCGTATCATCTCGATCCTGGCTATATGAGAAAGAAGCACTTTGAATCTGTCAAGCAGGGTCTGGGCCTGTCCTGGAGGATGCCATCAATAACGGGGACTGCTGCAGTAGAAGCAGCAGCGGGCGGCAAACAGCCGTGGTTAGTGATCAAAGCTACAACCCATCTCAGGGTTTTAAGGCTCATTAGCTGCTGAGGGGGGCCGGTTTGGCAGGGAGAAGTGGCATATTGGAGTAGACTGGCGTTACATAACCTAAGGCACACTGGGCAGCAATGAATAAACTTCATAATAAGGGGAGAATAACGTCTTGTTGACACAGAAAAAAGATCAAAAAAGAAAAGAAAAAAAAATACTGGCAGCAACACAGCCAGACTGATTTGAGGTGCCTCTGCATGTTAATAATACTGCAGCATTTTTTTTTAAAGGAGATGAGGGGCTGGCACTGCCAAGTGTGAGGGGAACAGCAAAAAACTACAGACAGATAAATTGAGCCTAATTTATAGAGGGTTTTTGCATACACATTTTGTGCCCATGAAGTGCAAGTCAGAATTCTGATTAAAAAAATATGCCTATAACATTCTTGATTTTCTTAGATTTACACGTACAAAAAATTACACAGATTTAACCCCTCAGGCTTAAATCACCAGTATCTATAGTGAAACTATTTATGGTGTAGTACAGATTTGATGATGTTTTATTACTCACTAAACATACAGTCCAGTGGATGGATTTTATGTTAGCATTTAATTCAAATTTCCATTTAAATAAATATGGCTAATAGGGGTTACATTTGCACAATTTGGTGTGAACAAATTTCAAACTCTTACAGGCAGCATTGCCTCAGCCCACTCTCCATGGCCCCTTTGTAGCAGCTTGATTCGGTCAATGTCATAACAAATCTGGACTAGGTCTCCCACTAGGAACTGGGAACTGCCTCCCTCGGCCCCGGCTGCAACTTCGCCGCTGCGCACTACATTGGCCTTTGTCAGCACTGCTGGATTGAATGTCCATCTGAGAAAACAGAAATTAATGCTTTAAAGCAACACAGTCCAATCATGAAACATGATACCTGACCAAGTATAGATTTTGAGCAGTTATATGGAATACTTGGACTGGAAAGCTACATTTAGGATTAAAAAATAAAATAAATATAAAAAAAATAAAATAAAAACATTGTCCTAAAATATACACCCATGATAAATGTCAGGAAAAAAAAGTTAGAGAACATTGTTATGAATACTGATAGTAGACTGAAAATTTGCAGACTGAGAATATTTTACTACAAATGAACCACCAATTTTAAGAGTCTCTCTCTCTCTCTCTCTCTCTCTTTCAAGTGTTACAAACTATAATTACATCTTTCAGTGAAGATGTACTGAGAAGTGTTTTGCAGATTTTAACTGAGCTGAAGTGAAAAGGGGATTTATAAAATTTATAAAACTCATACAAATACATGTGATTCAGCTCAAAAGAAATGAAGCACTTTCACTGGGCTTAGTCACCAATAGCCAATAAATCTGAGCCAGTCCATCTAGGGACCCACCTGTTCCCACTGGGGTACTGAACCACAATGTCATGATCCTCATCGATGCCACATACTGTGCCAGTGGTGGTGAGGGTCTCAAACATGCCATCAGTCCACCCACCGTGACCATGTTGGAGGGACTGGACAATCTCTAGGTCTAAATCAATGTTGACCAGGTCTCCAATCTGTAGACCACCAGGATTTCTGTTGCCATTCTGCTCACCTGGGAGATAAGGGTAAAGTTAAGTCTATTTGTAATATAACTGCATTAGTACAAGTGTATTGAAAAGTGTACTACTCATGAACATCAATATTTAGAGTCTGCAAGTGATTTTAAACTGGAATACATAGAGACAAACAAGTTAATACATTTTAGGTAACTACAGTCTGAAAATCTGTGAACAGAAACAGTACTACAAAACTTTCTACAGTACATATATGCTAGAAAAGTGATAACAACACAACATAGATGAAGTATAACTACTTGGGCTACACTTTAGAATAACGACATGACTGATTAAACCTAACAAGACCTCCACTGCAGTGGTGAATCCAGAGAGACAATTCATTCCTGGAATTCTTGGAACACTGTAACTGCATGTCCTGAGCTTGTCACTGATTTTGACAGCCAGGTGACTAGGTAGTACTGCCATCTAGTGGTTAGACAAGATTAACTACAAGTGGAACTCCCCTAATGCCCTTGAATTCACTGCACCAGAACAGTAGGTGAGAGAATTGCTGCAATAATGACGGTGGACACAGATCACTGCCGTCCTTACCTAAAACAGGACAGTGATCTCTGTAAAACGAGCCTCCTTTGGCATCTTGGACACATTTCAGATCCGACTGTGAGAGAAAAGAGAGAAGGGGTTAGATAATTACCAAGGGTTATTCCATTAGAAGAGGGGCACGATCATGAATAATGAAACTGAGAATTTATACACTTCAAGCTGCGGCAACAGTGTAGTTGTCTAGAATACCAACAATATTAGTGCCCTAAGGGTAAGGCAGGACAATGGAACACTACATTGCTACAGAGAGAAAGCTTCATTTGTGATGACTCAGATGTGCAGAGTTAGAGGGTAGAGGTGAACATGAGGCAGAGCAAACGCCCCTCTGAACTGCTGCAAAACTAAAGTCCTGAGTACAACAAGTCTCAACAAATTAATAATTCAAGTCCATCCCACAGTATCCAGCCAGAAGGGCATGTTTGATCTTAATATGCTTTGTGCACAAAACAGACATTTCAAAAAGGGAAAGGTGTTGACTTCTCACGCTGTATTTGGAACACAGAGTAAGCTTGACTTCCTTTGTACAGGATGTGTCCACTGTCTTAATAAGAAACAAAGTCAAGGTAAATATGGTCAAGATAGGGGTCTAATCTATGATATCATTAATCCAGAGGCAGATGCCATCTACTTTCCTTTCAACCTATTCGAATAACAAAGGACAAATCTGTTATGCAACCAAGACACCCGATTGGCCTCTTTCACAAAAGGCAAGGGCTGTCTCCACCAATGAGGAAGATGCTTTTCATTTAAGATGTGTGTGTAGCAGCACTCGCAAAAACCCCCAAGACAATGTCCCCCTCCACTAAAGTTGACCTCCATGTTCACTCTCTTTCCCTAAAAAGCAGAAAGAACAGATTGCCTTTATCATGCAGATACCTTCCCCTTCCAGCTGCCTGTACAATGGCGCCTTACTCATGCTGGCTGCGTGGCTCTCACAAAGGCCTGGCAGCCAAAGAAAGAGCTGCAGCCCTGTGGTCGAACACAAAAGCCACCTGACAGCTGATCTTTTGTGAGACTGTGTGTGTGTGTGTGTGTGTGTGTGTGTGTGTGTGTGTGTGTATTAGTAAATGACTGTGCATGAGGGTCAGACTGGAAGTTTGCTTACCATTCCCTCAAAGCCAACTCTGTACAGGTTCTTGGCCCCATTGTCCCAGAGTACATAGGCAGCACTGTGAGGGCTGGCTGCACTCCAGTCCTGGATCTCTGTCACCTGTGGAGGAGGAGTGATGAGGTGAGAAACACAAAATAGGAAACCGCTTAGTTTTTTGAGGTTTGCATAACATTTACATTACATGAAACTAAAGGTTTTGGCATACTGTATGCGAAAATGAAACACTGAAAAGAAGGTGATCATTTTCAGTTCTTCATCTTCAAATCTCATAATGATAGCAAACATGATACTTAATTGATCCCTGTAGGTAAAAAGCTTATCTCTCAATTGCTTGCTTCAAATGGAAGGTCAGAGTGACACTGCAGAACAGCAACCCTGGGGTCTAATAAGCATTCAGTACCTCACTCAAAGACAAGGAATGTCTGCTAACACAAAAGTTGTACTTGGGATCTTCTAATTGGACATCTCCAACGTCAGCTTCTGTCCATGTTAGGGGGTACCAGTTTGCACCTTCAGGCTTATAGCATTAGCTTTTTCTGTCAATTTCTTTCCAATGGGTGATAGGCTTGTTTAATTGACAAAAGAGAGCAAAAGTCACTGGCAAATTGATGTAGTAAATCTACACATTGTAGTGTCATATGCTCTGTATGTTGCTACAACACTGTGTTTTTGACCTCAGGTTTTATTCCCTCACTGCTGAGAAAAATTAGCAGTGGGACTTATCAGGAACAAATCTCATTAGGTTTTGATTCCTGGGGTTACATGGGGGTAAAGTGAACTAAAAACCTCCTAAGGTTTTACTTTTTTCCCCACCAATTGAGAATACTTGTGCATTCTGCAAGAATGTTTTAATTGAATGTCTGCAACCATTAATGTGATGGTTTGCACAGCACAAACAAGAAACCAGACAATGGCAAGCCTAGTCCGGTCAGACCACAGACAGAGCCTGTGGGAAACTTAAAGATTAAGAGGACTCTTCTTCCCTACTGAGAGGGAATTAGATAAAGTTTTTGTTTTTCTCCTAGTGGGCAGCAACATCATCTTTGATGAATTCAGGAAGTTTCTCAAAATTCACATACTTTTCCATCAATTACAGGAACATACTCAGGGCTGGATACAAACTGTGGTCGTAGTTATATGGTATGTCCAGGTCAGTCTGCAAAGCATCTCCTCTTTATCTCATGCCAATTAGCTGACTATCTCCATGTATGTATGTATGTTTAAATATACCAAAGGTCAGTCTATATTTTGTGTCACCACAGGTCTGACCTGCTATAATTTTAAGAGAATTTGCAAACAATTTTGAAACTGCTCTACGCACTTTTAGAAGATTGTTTCAGAGACCCGTAGATGGTTGAATAATGTCATTAACCTTCTTCTTCCACAGATACAAAAACAAAACCTTTAAATTGAAATAAATATCAAGCTATGCACAACTCATCCAGAGAGGCTAAACTAAAGAGAAGGGCTAGAAGTGGCACTTTATTCTCCTTAGTCCATTAATGTATTAATAAAACCATGGTTCTCACCTTGGCTCTGATGTACCCCTCTACTTGTGGATGTACATTAAATTGTTTCAAAACTACCAAAACAACCCAAAATAAACCATCTGCCCCAACATTTTCAGACAGGTTTCTCTACTTGTACTACATTATGACTAATGCTATACCACACTTTTTTAGTAAGAACCAGCTTACAGCTCCTCTCTAAAAACATTTGAAGGGCACTGCAAGCTGAAGAAAATTATGTATTTATAGACATAAAGAAGCAATTGAGCTATGAATGGAGGAGTGCAAAATCTATTCAAATTGGGAAGATAATGTTGGGATTTTTACATTAGATAATTCTCAGGGCAACACTTTCATAACACTGAGAAAGTGTCTAGAGAAGAGCTGTATTGGAGTAAATGAATTCTTTAATTAAAAGCTGTGCTGTAAGTAAATACAGAAATCCAATTGTTAAATTATTTTCAGGCCCTTTCCAGAGGTAATTGATTAATAGGCCATAGGAGGTAATAGTAATGCTAAACTAACGGAACTTCTAAGCTGCAGGACATGTAAAAGCAGTTTTCTGGAGAGCATATTGCTTACAGCATCATAAAACAGTAATGAGATATGCTATTAAATAACACAGCAAAATGAAGTCTTAGATTGCCTGGGGGGGGCATTTAAATTGAATGCTCTGGGGTTTCGACCAGAGTCAAAATAGAAGCACTTTACAGCACAGTTACAGTATAAATCTAAAAGAGAGTGCTAAACAAATGCAACCTCATCAGATACTGTATTACTTTCTAATGGTGTATTTAAGCCCGGAATAACCTGCAGAAAGGAAATTTGTTTTTAGCCTCGGTAGGGATGAATAGGAATCAGTGGAATGAAATGAAGGAATAAAGGTTTTTCAGTGTCACATTCTTGTAGTTTCTATTATCATTTCTGTACAAATTTACTATCAATGTACATTAGGATAATTTTCAAAAACACTGCACAGTATTGGAATGCTTCTGTGGATTAAAAAAAACAAAACAAACAAACAAAAAAAACAATCAACCTCTTCACAATTTGAGGTTAGAAACAATTCTACACAAAAGCCTATGACAGGATTTTTTGCCTTAGCTGTTTAGGTTAAACAAAAGTCTTTTTTCCCAAGATATGGAAAATAATGCTAAAACCTTACTCTGAACAGTTTGCTGGAGTGAACCATGAGAAAATACATTGTCAATTAATTATTATTTAAAACTCTCTTGTTTATTATTTCTAAAACACTCTGTTTTAAAACTAAACTGTTTTAGTGATATATCACATCAATCTGACAAATCAAAAATGGAAAATTTTGGTTAATGTATTTATTACAATGGATTGCAATTAATTAATTAGAATTTCTGGACTTAAAAAAATCTGCAGGACGACAGATATGATACAGTTCTCCTGAATATATCAGGACCATAGTAACATCAACAACAGCATACTACAGTGTACTATTTGTGCACTCTTTTGCCTTTCTATATCCACACTACTAACATGTTGAGTCAGGCAGGGCCCTTCCTGTTTTGGTTGAGGCTTCTGTGCATTTAAAACAAATCATATCCTGGGATGCAAGTTTGTTTTTTCCTCCCTTAGATTGTTAAGGGCAAAGGATCCTTTTGTTTTGTTTTTTGTTTTTAAATAGTACACAACCCTCACGGGTGGTCATGCTCCCTTCAGTGGCACACATGTGGTTATGATTGCCTCTGGCACGCTCACCAAACCTGTTTTACCTCCAGGGATTTATTATCCACTTAACCGTGCAGCTTTGGAATAAAGTTCAGACAAGTTCGGTCGTATTTTTAAAAGGTACCTTTTAGCAGCTTGGCTTACTCAGCAAAATTTTTTATATCTATCTGCACGCTTAAACCTCACTTCAAGCTCACGCTTAAAGCTCTCAATAGGATTTATTAGAGACAGGTTTTCTTTCTTTTTAGTACTGCTGATCTTTGCATCGAGTGCCCTTACTTTCAGTTAACACACCTGGATGTCCTGTCAACCACTGACAACTCTGAGTAACTGGGATCCAGGAAAGTTCACGGGTAATTTGTAAAATTATTTGGGGAGACAAAAGTAGCAGAATAGAGTAGCAAAGATAAAAAGCTAGAAACACTAGCCAAAGCCCAACTTAAAAGACTATGTATTCACATATTCAAGTCCAAATCTTCTTGCCCTTAATAGGTGAACAGGACAGTCCTTGCTGTTGAGCTTTTCAACATCTCTGTATTGTATTTATTTAAAGGGCAAAACTTCAGATTTTGGCTTGAGGAGCAATTAAATCAAGTACAACAGAGTTACAGTCTACCTTTCTGACTGTTACCTTACCTTTCCTCTCCTCCCATTGCCTCCATCCTGGTCCTCCCACTGCCAGTCAACTCCTCTCACCACCCGGCCACCAGTGAAGATCCCTCTGGCTGTGATTTTCTTTGACTTCCGGCGTGACTCCAAAAGTACTCTGTTCCAATTAAAAGTTTAAACACATGGACGATTATTTTCATTTGGACTAAATTTATTCACTCATTTGAGGGTGTCAGACAAAGTATTCAACAGCAAGCATTTACAGGGGCTCTGTTTACATGGATCAATTCATTGCTTCTGCAATTACTAGCAAATATGGATTGCTGAGGGGATGCCAGTGTCTGCTCTACAGTAATTGTTAAATGACACAGATTAAAAATCATCCCCTCTTCACCTTCCCTACTGCTACCTCATGTCCTTAACTGCCCTTCCCTGTGTGCCTACTGTTCTGATTCATGGCATAAATTACTTTCAGCAAATGGGACATGGCATTCACACCGTAGTGACAATTTCTGTCCTTTTTCCTAACAATCATTGCACTGCAAAGGAAATGCAAACAATTAAGTAGTCAAATGCAAAATGTCATTTTTTATTCACTACAATGCTGTAGTGCAACAGTGAAAAAGTTAACAGCGAATAAAACATCCAGCTGAGCTCTATGCAAGCCTTGATGGTAGACACGGCAGCTGGACAGTGCTGTTCTAACCAGCACAAACAGCTTGTGGTGTCCTGCCACTCCCTCTTCACAGTTAGTGAAAGAATCTAATGTGGTGTAACAAAACCACACCACGCTGTTGGAGCGGTGCAAGCTGGGGGAGACCTCCAGCACCCACCGTGCATTATGTAACGACTGTCTCGGGGGAAATGAAGTTGTACTCAGCTGAAAAGGCTGCCAGCTGTTGGGCCATGTGTTCATTCACTAAAATATGGTGTTTGGGTGAAATAGGCCTGAAATGGATAGTGTCATCACAGTACTGACAGTCTATGGGACAACACAATCAATTGCAAGTTGTGGAATACAATGAGCATGTATGCACAGTAGACCAAATAATATATTTAGAGTATTTTCTTTTTTTTTATATATCAGATTTTTTTGATTGCTCCTTTTTCCTATAACACATTATCTACCTTAACCTCTGTGTAGGGCATCTTTGAATGCACAGACTAAAGATATCTTCAGCAATTTGACTTGATCTTGTCTGCACATGTAGTAATTGGTAACACCGTTTCCATTTTCCATGCACCATGCCTAAAAGACTGTTTCCAAAGGGAATTCTTTCAAGAAGTGAGGAGGGAGGATTTTAAAAATGTTCTTGACTTTAATTTGAAGGTTTGACGCTAGCTGAAAGACAAAATGGTTTGCCTTGTGCAAATAAAAACCCCATCAGAATGTCAATTTTGGTTATTTCTTTGCCATAAGACCTAAGGATAGACACTTATCATGAACACATTCTCTCATATGTTAAAAACACACGGTTCTTAAGGCACTATGAACAGGTCCCTTGGTCTGATTACCGCTGATCATGCCCTGGTTTGAAGTTTTCCCAAACTGTAAAAGCTTCTGCACCAACCTTCAGTGCCTTAACCAAAAACTCAAAAAATGTCTAATTCCAGCTTGAGATAAACTTTTATCAAGTAAGCTTTTAGTAATGCCAGTTAATCATGCCGACAATGTCAACACTTCTAGAGCAGGCTTTCCATTAAACCTACCACAGCCTTCACATTACCAACACTTACATACTAAAATGTATTTATTGTTGGTCACATGTAGGAAGGGCTGGGTACTAATAATAGTAGTTTCACACATCACAACAGCTTCCAGAAACAAACAGAGAGAAAAATAGAAAACAATGGGACTTCCGCTGTGACAGTGCCACTAGAATGACAGAATGACTTCAGGCAAATAGTAACTAATAAAGTAGTATTAAACACAAGGACTTACTGCAACTGAATGAAATGAAAACACTGGGCTGTGCATGTATAGTATTATTATTTTTTATTATTTTATATAATTGTGAACGTCTAAGACAGCTATTACACGTTTATAAACCTTTTCAATTAAAAGGAAGCTTTCTTACATAGTAATGTATTGAAAAGTTTTATTATCTCTGTTCACCAATATGTAATTACAATGTTCTTTACAGAGTAAACGCTCTCAATTCTGAACTATAAAAGACACCTGCAAAAAAATAAATAAATATATAAATTTAAAAACAAGCTGCCCTTTAGTTTTATAACCATGCAGCCTTCTGAAGGTATAAATACAACAACAAACAAAACATCTTGAAATTCTTGTCAAATAAATTCTATAAATGGGAAGCACTGCATTAATAAAAATTTTAAAAAGGTCTGACTGGATCTTAAAACGAGGCTGAGTTGTTGCCTGGCAACTGAGGGCTAGGAGTAGAGAGATAGATTCTGGTTGCCTGAGAGGCAGAGTGCACAAAAGACTTCTCAAATGTCACATAGACACACACACATATAAAGAGCGCAAAGCTAAACTATGGGAGTAAAAGGGTAGGCCAACCAATCAAAGTGAAGTGCAGGGATTACCTGGCTACCTTGAGCCCATTTCATCATACGTGGTTGTAAGGTGAAGCACAATATTGCAAATGTTGCTGGGTTAACTAACCTCTCACTGCCTGGGGTAGTGATCCTGTAGAACCGGTGTCTCAGATGATGCTTGTCTCCATGGTAACAGGTTGTGCAAAGGTCATAATTGGTGCACTCAGCACATTTCCAGCGAATACCAATGATGGGCTGTTGACGGCAGGTGTCACACATGGTTCCATCATGCTTGATGCCTGGGGGGGGGGGGTTGTTAGTCAAACTTCATTAATCTGAAGAGTACTGTGAAATAGTACATTTTACATCAGTAGTACTATGGGTAAAACCTTTAATTATTTCACAGTCAATAATGTGTATACAATCTGTTCAAATGCATTTATTCTACAAGCAATCGGAAATCTATGTAGCCGCTCCCCATTTCATGTTTGCATTATCAACTCTAAGGAACTGAAGGAAGCCTGTCAGTAAGATTAGGGATCTTGAAAGGTGTAACCATATTGGCTTGCGATTCTGTAACTACTAAAAAGAAAGATAAAGCTAAAAGAAAAAAGCAGAAACAACCTAATATCATTCTTTTATATAATGAGGAAGGATAATGTGCGAATAAGTTATGCATACATACTCTTGACTCTGACTCTCTTTTATGTCTTACACAGCTTATTTCCATATATTGCAAAAAGGGCTGTCTTGTACATACGTGTGCTAAGACAGAATTTATTAAAATAATCATTCTGATTTTATGCAAAATGGGATAGTCTAGCATACATTTTCTGCGTCCATCACACAGAATAAACTACCCACAACTAATTTTCCGCTGCCTCCAAGAATTTTATACACTGAAAGTTTCACGAAGAATGGCAGTGAATTCGCTTCACTACCCTAAACTAATATTTTAGTTGCATCAAAAGTAAATCCTCGTCGTCTGGTTGTCTAATCGATCACAATGTACCCAATTCGGAGCCAATGAAAACCCGTGCAGAGTGCGTTAACTCTGTTGCACGCCAAGACGCTCATCTTAACTTAATCTCGAAGTGCTGACAAAGAAGGTCAGCTGATGTAAAGTTACCTGTTGGTGCACTGTCTAGTATCCTCACGTCGTAGGCTCCAGAACAGCGGTAGTTAGCAGCCGTCCCATTATCCCAGACAACCACCACCTCCTCTGGACTTTCAAAACTCCTGACGGTGCCAACATGTCCCTCTCCACCGTCCTGCTTCCCCCACTTCCAGTCAGGTCCGCGGACCACTCTCGCTCCGACTCCTTCCATCATCGCTCGGTTATTCCTCCCGGTGGTCATTTACGAAAAGATCTCGCAGAGCCACGACAATTCTTGGAAGTTAGCGGGCTAGCAGCCTTCGCTAGCCAGCTATCGGTGCCCTGGTGGACAGTTTCCAAGCGCAAGTGAGAGCAAGTCCTAACAGGAAAGAGACTGGAACAATCCACAAAGCTAGCCTGCTAGCTAAGTAGCTAAGTTAGCTACCTAAGGAGGCTGCTGGACCACTAAACTACTCCCACGGGCTAACGTTAACTATAAGCCACAGCCTCCTCGCTGTTGCTTCCGAGAATGAGAAATGAATCACCGCAGAAGCCTATTGAGTCGCCTCATTCCCAGTTTAGCCAGACCTCACAACCGGGCAAGCTCCCCGTCCCTCTCCTCCACTACACACACAAGAATACCACCTCTTCAACTTAGCAAGCTAGCGAGCCGAGTTGCTAGCTATCGCAACGCTAGCAGGATAAACCTCTCCCGGCTAGCAACTCCTTATCGTTGAGGTAAACGCAGTCCCCCTTTTTTGTGGTCGTTTATCCTTAACGGTGTCGCGTAGGGTCAGCGATGACCCATCCGTCGGCCAGAGATGGTCCCACCGGAGTCAACTCAGAATCAACGCGTCGCCATTATTGTCAATCATCGTTCAGACCCCAGGACTAGCAACAACTAGCTACGGAGGTTAACGACAAAACCCGAAGACGCGAAGGCTCTCGGAAAACAAGCGCAAGTTCGGCCCGCGGCGCGCCTGCGCACCCGCGACGCGCCCGACCGACCCCGGTTCGGTTTCGGGACGAGAAAAACACGATTATTGATATTTTCGGCCTTTCGGTGATGTTATGCAGGAAAAAAAACAAACAACAACAACAAAAAAAACGCGTTTGGGTGACTTTTCTATTTATTTTCTACTTAAGTATTTTAAAATCAGAACTCACTCCTTGCAAAATTTCATTATTTGCCAACAAGTACAAAGACGAACCGGAGACCCTGTTTCGATTGGATCTCATCGGTGTTTGGAGCAACGGGACGGACAACACGTGAATTTAGGGTAAATTTAGGGTAATGTGGGCCAGAAGGGCAAATTATTTTCTTTTTTTGGGGGGTGGGGGCGCCCCTCCCTTCCTGCTCCCTCCACCTGCCCTACTTCCAGCTCCCTTGCTGGGACCACACCCATGTGAGAACCATGGCTTTAGTTGAGATGTCAACTGCACACCTGGAAGGTTTCGTGAATGCATCTTGAAAGGTTGGGACGCTATAGTCGAGACAAAATCTGTCCACAGACGGACAGATGGACACCCGACAAATTACATTAAAAGCAGGAATTGGCATTTTAAGCAAAAATAAGGCCCAGATGCAGATTTACAGATATGAAGAACCCTGCATTTATTTGTGCATCCCGTTTTACGAATTTGGTTGTGAACAGTATCAAGACTGTTTTAACGCCACAAGGGCCCAGCAAAGTGCGCAGAGACCTCACCTCAGCCTGCCTCCTTCGATGGGAGGATGAGGCGTAAATGTCCTGCCTCTGAATAGGAGGAAGAGCAGTCAGGTAGACTTGGGTTCTCTCCTCTCCAGGTCTCAAGTCGGCAAATAGCCGTAGGCCAAATTTAGGTGCTGGATTACAGTGCATCTCTCTAAAATTGGTTTGACATTGACTATTGTTGTATTGAATTTACACTGTTGTTTAGCTGGGAATACTGGGGAATATGGATGCACATCTCTCAGTAGATAAAGACCATCAAGTAATAGCTATAGTATAAAGCATAAAAGGAAATCTGGGGGAGCCAGTTTGGATTGGCCAATGCAGCTGATAAATAATGAACCTGCAGCTATAGCCTATATGCTTATGTTTATGTTGTATAGCCAGTGCCAATTATTGTATAATATTGTGAGGACTGGACTAATAACCATATAGGAGAGCTGAAGCTCAGTATTATGTTCCATTATTTTCTAAATGTCATGTTTTCTATAACTTCTTATTTATGTTTATGTTAATATTCACTTATCTTAAGATTTTATATAATATTTGATAAATATTGTTTGTTCTATATATGTCTATTTATCCTAAGATCACCAGATGGAGGAGATTGTTTTAAAGCAGGGAGGATTGTAGTGGGCGCACAGGGTGCCAGGTGTGATTGTGTTGCAATGGCAAATGGTCCTTTAGTAGAATTTTGCCTGGGGCCCTCGGGAGGTCAGGGCGGACTTTGTTTGAACCTAATCTCAAAATGAAAGTCTGTCAACTTCACCCAAGGGTGTGTGCATTCCACTGTTGTAATTTCTATGGTGCTTAATTGACTTTGAAGTAAGCTGAACTAAATGAAAAACTTTTTGGAGGGCTTTATAAAAGTAACTTGAGCTCTAGCAAAATTACAACTCTTTTTCATCTGTATTTTTTTTCCTCTATGTCCCTTCCCAGGCTCAACCTTCTGACGTGGTAATCCACCACAGCCTGTAACGAGTCCCAGAAGTCTGTAGAATTGGTTGTTATATTGACAAAATATACATCTTTCCCCTTCTCTCAGTTTCCCCATTAGCCATTGCTCTTTCAAAATGAATTGGTGTTAACCCATACGTCATTGGGGGGTCTTTACAGAGAGAGTTGTTTTTTTCAAAAAAACACCAAGTGTAACATCTTGCAACTCTTTAGGAAAGGCCTTAACTTCTTTCCTTAGAAAAGAGTCACCTGCTTTGGCGCATGAGTGTGAGGTTGGGCTTTCTCTCCACAGGCACACCTCTCTAACTTTTCCTCTGAGTGATCATTTTACAAGTAAATATAGTGAAAATGACAGCACAGCTATTTTCTTTAACTTTTGTGTTTGAGACATCGTCTCGGTTTATAAAATCGTGATTTTAGCAGTGGAGAACAGCAGCTTGGAAGTGACTGCTGGTTAACATGTAGTCTTAATGGGCCGTGTTTCAATCACTCTTTCAAAATTGCTCTGTTTCATATAAATGAGAACAGCTTTATTGGGAATTCAACTCTACTGAATTACTGTATGTGTGAACACAGAGAGTAGGAGACAAACAGGTAAAGGGCTGAAACCAGAGAACACTGGGCAGAATGCAAATATGACAATGATGTCAAGGATATGCTAATTAGTGTATTATGTCATATAGCAAAAACTACTGATTTTCCAAGCAGCTTTTAGTTTACTTATCAGTTTTCAATTACATCCTCAATTTCATACACTGACCATACAGAGTCAAACCACATACCAGCTTTTGAATTAGTCTTGTTGATTTTGACCTCCTTCATGTGCAGTCTTTGTGCTGCGATTACTGGGTTTGGTATATGATACCTCCTGCTGGCTTGACTGATGCTTATCATTATTACCTCCGCCACAGGGTTTACATTTTCACCTGTGTCTGTTTTATCATTTGTCAGTAGGATAATGCAAAACAATTGAACCCATTTGCACCGAACTTGGTGGAGGGAGGGGGCAGGAACCAGGGAGGAACCCATTAGAATTTGGGGCAGATCATTTACTATGAATTTGAGTTCCTTGCTCTGAGGTCTGGTCTGTGTAGTTTGGCATGCACCAGACCTCAGGTCTGTGCTCTCTGAGTGCCTTTCTTGTTTTATAAAACTATGATTGGTGCAAGACTGTATGACGTTCTAGCCAAAACGTCGCGACTGGATTAACTGTCCTTGCATCAATCCACTGTCAACAAAACGTAATGTCTATACTGTAGTCTGCTGAGATAGTGACAAGTGCAACAAATGGTTTCAGAGGGCTGAATGCCGTAGGTTACGCACTGAGCGGGATGGCTAGCCCCAGCATGTTTTCTGGTTTTCTCTGAGCAGTTTGGAGTGTTGTCAGAAGGTGTTGGTTTGGCCACCTTGGCCACGGCTGCCTTGTCCATCTATGAGAGAAACATGGGTTCAGGATATTTTCTATTGGACAAGTTTTAATTATTGTTTCACTTCAGCTAGTGTTGGCCATGTATCATGCTGTCTGTAGACAATAAGGCACTGGAAACAACGTCTTCTTCTTCTGTAGAAGTGGAGTCATGAAGTGACAGGCTTTGCACACCTGCATTTGGGGATTCTCTGCCCTTCTTTTCTGCAGATTCTCTCAAGCTCTCTCAGGTTGGATGGGGGCAGTAAAGTGGACAACTATTTTCAGGTCTACAGGGATGTTTGATTGGGTTCAAATCAGGGCTCCGGCTTGGCCACCTGAGGACATTCAAAGAGACCTCCCTAAGCCAATTCTGCTTTGAGTCCGCCATGAGTTTAGATTCATTGACCTGTCAGAGGGTCAACCTTTGGCCCACTCTTGGTGGAGGGGAGGATTGTGATGGCGAGGGGGGAGAGAGAGGGATGATGAAACCTGAGAGCACATCTCGAAAATAAACACCAAGGTAGTTATGTCGCCTGTTGCATTGTTTTTCCTTCTCATGGACAAAATGCACAAAAAGAGATATTCAATGGTTACGACCTATGCATTTGTTTTTTTAGTGATGTGCTTTAGCAGTGCACTGCATATTGTGTACTATAAACAAAAAATCCAGTTAATTGAATTACTACCGACTAATGGCTCCGTTGTGTACCAGGAACCTGTGGGCCCCCTGTGGTGTGCAGCCCCTGGGACAGTTGCCTCCTTTACCATTTTACTTTTAAACTACCACTGCAGTAAATCCATGATCCCCCCTTTTTTTTCAGAGGCTGGAGGTGTTAAGTGGTGCTCATGCTGTCTTTGCAAATACCAAGCTCATTTACTACTGATTTGTCTTTTGGCTGAGCTACTGGATGCATGGGGGGGGGGGGGGGGGCGCTTCCAGCCTCACATCACCTCTGCCGGCTGCAGGGGGCGACTGTGGGACTGAGCGGCTCCGTCGATAGCCGGTCAAAGAGCGCCACCGCTCGCCGGTGCATCCCCGCACACAGACACACACACACACACTCACACACACACACACACACGCACACACACACCAGGTCCCCTTGACAGTCTCCTTCACGTTGGGCTCGCAGGCAGACACAGCCGAATTTCGACCGAGCTGGCCGCCGTCCTTGCACTAGGGGGGGAAAAAAAACAGGGACCTTGCAATGATCTCGCTGGACTTCAATTTCAACATTCTGACGAGGGACCTGTCACATTATCTGGAGAATCAAGTGAAAGTTGGGCTGTTCGGCTCGGGAGTGGGTCTGTCTCTGGTGCTGGGCTTTAGCGCCGCGTACACCTGCTACTACCTGATCTCGGTGGCGAAGGTGAGTAAAACGCCGACGCGAGGCGCGATCACCCGAGCGGCAGCTCCGGACGGGACCGTCCGCGTCCCGCAGTTTGCATGATCAGTCAAAAACCGACGCGTGTGTCTGTGTCTGTGTCTGTGTGTCCGTGTCTGTGCGTGCGCGCTTCTCACGCGGCGGCGGCTGCATCAGCATCACTGCCGCGCGAGTGGATGATACCGGACCGGTGCACCGGCGGATGGAGGTTTCGATCCGGCTGCGGTTAACGCGCCCCGCACATGTGGCCCCCACGCACGGGTCGCGGGCGGACGGACGCGCCTTTTTAATCGGCGTCTGTGGGAACATTTTCCCCCGCATCCGCGCCGGGCCGGTCCGTGGCAATGCGGTTTACCGCTCCGGCGTCGGCGTCGGCTAAGCTATGCTACCGTCGGCGCGCCGTCGGCCGGAGACGCCGGAGGGAGGTCTCACCTACCGGCGCCCGGTCGCTGCCATTTGTCGGACGGCGAGGAGAGACTCCAGATGTTAGGATTTGCATAATAAAGGCTCTTACCTGTTGAGTAACTTCGTCGGTTGCGGGGTTTTTACGTTCGCAAGATGCTATTGCAGCGTAAATATAGTCTGCGTTACGGTGGTAAGCGTTCATCTGTTTGCGTTGAAATCCGGTGAAATGAACTGGATTTGCATATTAACGTGAAGGCCACTATTTTCTCCTGTGAAACTACTTGAAATATATAAGAATAATTATTTAATCGTGCTATACACACACACACACACACACACACACACACACACACACACACACACACACACACACACACACACACACACAATCAGTCTGTCCAAGCGCAATAAAGGCCTTAAATGCAGGTTCATGCAAATGTGCTATCCCATCTACTTTAGACTCTACAGTCAGTAGGAATTTCTCAGTTACCACGTTGCTCTCTGTTATAGTTGGATGATTCTATTTTAATCATCTAATATCCTCTATATTAAACCTTACTTTGTATGTTAAAAACAGTTTTGCGTCAGGAGATTTGATGTTAAGCATAGAGAGAATAATGCAACAAGTTGTGCCATTGGAAAAAAAAAATTAGGCTCTGCACAACATATGATGTAATAAAACATTGGTTAGAGCTAAAAAAAACCCCCCCAAAAACAAAAAAAACTTTTATTGTAGTCTTGGATCTCTTGTTATATTAAATAACAACACAGTGAATAATTCCAGGGGGGGAAACAAAAGAAAAAAGTCACTTTTTGGCTCGCACCTATGCCAAACCTCATCCAACTGTGTTTCACAGAAGCCTCAGCTCATCTCGGGGGGTAAGAAGTTCTACCAGTTTCTGAGGGAACAATGTCCGGTGGTATCCGAGACCTACTACCCGACCTTTTGGTGCTGGGAGAGCCGCATCCAGACTCTGCTGAGACCTTTTGTCACAGCCAAACCCGGGGTCATTTACAGAAAGTAAGTCCTCGCCACGACTGACATACTGATTATCCATCACACAAGTTGTTTTTCCTCCCAAACTGAAAATGTCTTTCCAGTTGCAAGCAGAAAGGCTTTATCTGGCTCAAATGTGCATTTGAACTCAATAAACTGCTCGAGTCAAAGAAGTCATATCCAGGGAGAGATAAGTGTGAAGTGTACGAGCTAGAAAGTCCACCTCGGTCATAGTACAGTAAATATATATTTTGAAATGGCAGCTGTCTTGGGGATTGCCATTCAGATTTTTTTTTTCCGTGCCCACTGTGCAAATCTTTACTAAGAAACTTTTCAGACTAGCTTGGTCACTGAGAAACTGCCATTGTCTCTTTCTTGATTCCGTTCTTTACGGTTTCACAACTGGAAACAAATCCCAGGCTTGTTCTTGACCAAGACTAAAAGCTCAGAGGAGAAAGAGATCTTTTGTGCCACGATGCAGGCTCTGGCCGGCCTGCCCGCTGGTGCTTCAACAGAATTTACATTCTGTTGAAGATTAATTGGCACTGAATTCCTTGCCTCCTGTGTATAAAGAAGATTAAAATTAGATAACACAGCCTTATTTGGCATTATTTCTATGTATTACTTATTTATTCATATTTCATTCTCTTGTAATTTGTTTAATGTCTTCTGACCTCCACTTTTTGACTAAGTGTATGTGTGTATATAGTATAAATTGGACATATACTAGTTGATGTTATTAAGTGTTGTGTCAGACAGGTACTTGGGTTGGATTGAAAAAAAATAAATTTCCTCTTGTTTTCAATAACTTCTTTATTTATTTTCAACATTTACTAAACATAATTGAAAGGCAGACTACAGAGAAAAAAAAAGGCAAACCAAAGTCTCAATAATAGCGACTAATGTGAAATGAAATTCAAAATGATTGGGAATAAATAAATAAACATCTGAAAAAGAAGAAGAAAACATAAATAGTAAAAAATTAATTATTTCTGTAAATGTGTTTTTTGCTTTGTTAACACTTTGCATTAAAACCATACCTTAACTCAAACTTTAACATAAAACATTAAATTAATAAATCTAAATTCTAATTAAGACTATTGTTTATCATCAATATCAGTAATTACTGGAACAAATCTGTTCTGGCCTTTTTGTGTTTTTAAAAAATTTACTGATTTGACCACGATTTGTGATCATGATAGTTGATTACTCATAATTGTTTCTTGTTGTTTTTGTGACACTTAATTCCTCAGCTGAATTATTAGTCCCATCATTCGTCTGTGCCAAGGACCTTCACGTTGCCTGTGCCCTTTACTATCTGCTGTCCCCTAATCAGGGAGATAAATACTCCCATAATGCACAGCAACTGCATCCATCCTAGTCCAACTCTCTCTTATCAAACATGGAAAGACTGATGGTCAAATTCGCTGAAATTATTTATCATATGTCCTATCATATGCCCCCCCCACACAATGATAAAGTTATCCAAGGTCAACCAAGGACAGATATGGTAAAAATAAACTGTCCTTTTTGTTGCAAGTTTTCTGCGTTGAAATTTGACTCAACTTGTTGTCCGAGCAGGGGATTGGCAGCAGGTCTCCTCCCTCTTTGTGCTCTGGACACTCTGGATTGGCCCTCTCTGACTTTAAAGGCTATCCGCAGGTGCATATTTCATGGCGGTTCTGTAATTTCATGCTGATGTCTTTACTGCCGGCCGGTTAAGTTGACTCATGGGCTGCTGCGTGTGTCTGTGTGCAGTGCAGGTTTTGAAACGCAATGGCGCTGAGAGTGAGTGACCTCATCTGCCAGGCTGGGGTCGAACAGCCCTGAAATTGACTGACCATAAGAACCCACTGGTGCAGTGCCGTCCTCTGTATCTTAACTTGCTGTGTGTTGCAAAGTGCACCGACTATACGATCGCTGGGGAAATGAGGCAGCTGTCAGCGAGTGTTCTACACACGTATCCAATTCCCCTTTGGCAGTGTGTGTGATGGATACGATGATACAGTTTACCTGGAGCTGAGCAGCAAGTATTAATTGTGCAGGGAATGGAACCAGAGTATTCTATCCATTTTTAATGACCATTCAGTGAGCAGATATGCATTTAAACCCAAATTTGATACTGATTTCATTACTCTTTCTTATCAACATTTTCCTGTGTGTCTACTTGAGTGTATGCAGGCGATTGATGAGACAAATAAAAAGAAACATAGAGATACGGATAGAAGATAATGCTGAGAAAGACCCACATTGCTGAGTTGCGTGCCCCACTCATCTCTGCAGTGAGCTTATTAAGGCAGCAGATGGAGGACAGATCTCTTTGGATTGGTTTGACAACGATGACAGCATCGCTCATCCCGACCCTGCCACCAGGCCCACAGTGCTCCTTCTCCCCGGTCTGACCGGCACCAGCCGAGAGTCCTACATCCTGCACATGGTCCAGCAGAGCCGGGATCTGGGCTATAGGTGGGTGGCCTTGGCTGGATACCCTGGCAGAGGTCCAGCGCTGAGCACACATGCACGGCACTGAATCACAAAACTTATCTGGAATACAGATTTCATGTCCAATCAATCAAAACAGCTCCGCAATCATACCAATACTTCTACAGTAGACATCCACGATTGTGAGAATTCTGTTACTTTAATAGAATGGATGCATGAGTGAGAGGGGCTCGGGGTTATTTCAGGTGACGCGCACAAATAAAGTAGACGGCTAGGCCTGTGTGTCGAGAGCTGCTTTTGTAAACAGCCCAAACGTAGCGCAAGCACGAAGAGTTGCAGAGAGAGGCACTTTTTCCCCCTTTTTTCTCCCTCTCCAAAAGGTCCTTTCTTTATTCTCTGCACTCATTCTTTCACCCAGATTTGGCAAGGCATGGGAAGGGAGCCAGCAAACTCAGCATCTTCCACCCCTCGCCCCTGTCTGTGTAGCTTAATGAATTACAGCTTATCCCAGTACAAGCTTTGCAGCTTAGCCCACACCAGCTTCCGAGTCTATGCTGCAGTGTTTGTTTAAGCACCCACCACCACCATCACCTTCTCTCTCCTCTTGCCCAACACTCTGTCCAGCCCCACCCTGCTGCTGAGTTACACAGATAGAAACAGCAGGTCTGGCTCCACCACATAATAAATGACTTGCAAGAGATGTGAAGCGCGGAGGGATGCTCTACAGTACAAACAGAATGGTCTTCGCACAGCTGTGTCTCTCTGCACATCTCATCAATCACTGACAACCATTCATTTAGTAGGAAGCTGTTAATTTGTAACAACAAGAAAAAAAACAAGCATAATCCTAATGCTGGAACGTTAAAAGTTGTTCTTCCCTTGAATTTAGGGCTGCAGTTAACAAATATTTCCCTTACTGAGTAATCAGCCAGTCATTTTCTTTAAAAAATTGTTTGATCTGTAGAAAAATAAAAAGCAAAATATGCTGATCATGCGGTTCCCAGAGCCCAAGGCGACATCCTCAAAAGTCTACTTTTCCATTCCATTGAATTCAATTTTATTCATGTGGCAGCACATCATAACAGAGGTAATCTCAGTGCATTTTTCATATAAAGTAGGTCTAGGCCGTACTCTTTGTAGCTATTTACAGAGACCCAACAATTCCTCCACGAAAAAGCATAGGAGAATTGACCTACAGTCTTTAGCTCAAAGATATTTCGTTTACGGTCATATAAGACTAAAAACATCTGAAATGATCTACAGTTGGGACTATTGATTTGTTGGCATTTGTGCTTAAAAAAGGTGCTTAAATGAATAAATGATTGTCAAAAAAATCAAACAGTTTACTTATTAACTTATTGTTTCAGCTCTTTTTGAAATTGTTTCAGTCAAAAGCAATAGATGAAGTGATTAAATGAGCCATTAATGAGAGTATGATAAAGTGAAAATAGTATATGTTTTGTGTGTTTCAGATGCGTGGTATTCAATAACAGAGGGGTTTCCGGGGAAACACTACTGGTAAGAATCTAACATTTGTCATAGTTTTCCTCCTGTCATCCTTTGTTATTTCATATTGTTATTTGTTTTTTTCTATATTTAGAAAGGCAGACATGTATACAGGATGAAAAGGAATGTTAAAAACAGTAGTTTTTCCCATTTGTCATCATCACAGCATCCCAGTGGAGTTGTCCTTTTCTTTGCTTCAGCCAGCACAGAGCATGTCTGCTCCACACGTGTCACAGAGCCTGCAGGCAGCCCTAAGCAGACGCCGCACAGACAATGTTGTTGCAGAGCAGGGATTAAGTTGCAGGGAGATACAGTATTTTAATGCTGATCCACAGAAATATGACCTCGTCGTGCACGTGCTGTTCTGACACCTGGCTTAATCTGTCCCCTTACACCCGGGTATATTTAGCCAACAAAATGGGCCCTGAGCTCTGATAGTGCTTAGCATGCCCACTGTGTTTTACGCCCGCCCTCTGTGTCTGTATGTCTGCACTACAGAACAGAGGCACGTTCTTTATGGACGAATGTATCACCCAGATCTAATAATACCGTCACTACCAGAGATCTCATCCAAAGCACAAATGGTGTTTCATTACAGGCAGGGATTGCCCACAATCAATCTAATGTTCCTCCTAGTGGGTGTAAATCTGCATCAGTGGCCGGTCTGTGTGGTGCTGCTGCCTTTGTTGTACTCTTTCTCAACTGCAAAAAAACCCCACCAAACTGTAAATGTGACACTAAAGCAAAGTGTCCAGTGTCACCCAGTCTGATTTAAATCTGTATTCTGGGTCATATCCAGAGTTCAGTTGGCTCAGCTGTACTCATGTTTAAAAACAAAACAGTTGGACACTGTAACCCTGGCACTATATCAAGAGGTGGTGGTAAGGAGGGAATTTTGTCTCTCATTACATTGGGGAATTACATTCTATGCAAATGAATTAAAAATTTTGTGCTCCTGTGAGTGTTTTCTCTGTGTCCAGTTAGTGTGAATATCCTCCATTGTTTAAGTAGGACAGTGCATTAGAATGAAATGCTGCATGAAAGATGCCCCCTGCCTCAAAAGCGTTCCTATGTACTAGTGCCCTATTTTTGGATCTTGTAAAGAACCTGTTACATTACAATTCCTGTGTTGTGGCTTTGCCGTGCATAAGTTTTAAGTCTGCCTAAATATTTCCCCTAACTATAGGTATTTATTTTCATTTTGTTTTATTTGTCATAAAGCTCTCTGTAAGCTCTGCTCTTTTGCTGCAATGTTGAAAACTTGTGCAGGCCTCTTAGAGGTACGAGAGTAGAAAAACAAGAATTTATTTTCCCCGAGTTTCTGCTTGAATCTTAATGAAGGGCCTTGAAGAGCTGAACAGTTTTATAAAGTTAAGTAGCCTGCTCTGCCTGACAAACAGTTTCAAGTTAAAAAGTGATTTTACTTCCTTTACTAAAAAAAAAACCCAAAAAACAACATTGTTCTAATCTCAGAAATACTTGAATACATGTGAATAACATGGCATTTCATCAATATTAGTTTCAAAGTGGCACCTTAGCAACATTCAAGAGAGATTTCACCCCTTCCTGGCCAATGAACAAATTATATAGAGTAGTTTATAGAGTTAAAAATAAAACTCCTGTTCACACCTTTACATATTGCTAGGGTGGTGATTCTCGCGCAATCCAGTTGATGTCTGGAGAAGTGTTTTTTCACCCCTGATGGTACATTAGAAAAAAACATTTAAAAGAAAAGAGAGACACAGAGAAAGACAGCAGATTCATAATAACAGATATTAGTATTTGCATAATCATTCAGTCAACAATCTGTGAGAAAAAGTGGAAAATATGTTATAATTTCCCTAAACCTCAGGGTCTTTGATTGTCTTGTCCATCCAACAGCCCAAACATATCCAGTTTCCTTTTGTAAAACATTTAACTGTTCAGCCCAGTTCCCTTTTGCTGTAGCCCTCTGCAACACCCCAGATGGGACTTGAACCCACAATCCCTGGCTTAGGAGGCCAGTGCCTTATCCATTAGGCCACTGGGGCTGCAGACGCTCCCTCTGGGTGCTATCATCCACAACCCAGTCTTCATTGTTGGTGCAACTGACACTGCAATACCATTTATATTCAAAGTCAGTGAGTCATGAAAGAGTTGAGGTGATGCCCATGCTTATCCACTGTGACCTAAACTGCAGACTGTTTGTTCCATAAAACATCAGACAAAAGTGAAAAATGTCTAATATAGTTTCCCAAAGGCTAATTTAGCATCTTCAGATGTCTTGTTTTGTCCCGACAACAATCTAATACCCAAAGATTTACAGTTTGCAATGAAAAAGACTAAAACAAACAATAAATATTCATATTTGAAAAACTAAAAACCAGTGAATATTTGGCATTTTGGTTAAAAAAAAGACTTATCAATTATCAAAATAGTTAAAGAATAACTTGACTTGACTAATAAACTAATAATTTCAGCCCTTGTTTGATTTGTTTTTACTTGACCTGACAATGGGGATGCTATAAAATCAGGATTTTAGCGATGTAGAGCACCAGCTTGGAAATGGCTTGAAAGTGAAAAACATGTAAATGAGAGAAGCTTTATGGGAATGTGGCTACATTAGATTACGGTATATGTGAGTGGGAGAGAAGCAAACAGACGAAGGGCAGTCTGGTTGTATACTAGGCTTTGACCTAGGTTTTGAAATGATGCTTGGTGTTTTTAGCTTTTTATTTATTAATTTATTTATTGATTAATTTATTTATTTTCTCATTTGAGCACATAACCAGAGAAAGTGGTTACATACCATGGGTGGAATATCTTTATACAAAGTTGACTTTGTATAAAGTTATTGTTGAAATACATAGGCAGCATGTACGTCTTACTCCTGTTCATTTTGGAGGCAAATAAAAATAATTCACTTTACCTTGTGGTCACGTTGAGTCCTCATTATAATTTAAACAGAGAACGAATGATTCCATTGTTTTTGGGTCCCGCCCAGACCCCGAGGACTTACTGTGCAGCCAACACAGAGGACCTGGAGACTGTTATCGAGCACATCCAGACGACCAGCGAAGCTGCTCCAATCATGGCTGCTGGAGTGTCCATGGGCGGGTAATGAAGCCACTCACTACCAGCTGACGGGAAATTTTAGTGCAGGCAGTGCTGCTTGTACACAAAAGTGTATAAGACAACATCACACATTTGTTGGTGGATCACTGGTAACTAAAACTGCAACTAAAATAGATTTACAGTAATACCAAGAAATCCCCTGACATAACCTAAACCAACATTAGTGCTGTAAACTAGACTGAACTCTCCTAGCGCTCAGCTCTAGTCCAATATCGTTCAGAAATGGAACATCTCCCGGTCACTCACACTCCTTTTTTTCTCCATCTGCCCCTTCCTCTCGCCCCCTATCCCTACTCAGAATGATGTTGGCCAATTATTTGGGGCGCAAAGGCCGGGCAACCTGCCTGAAAGGTGTCGTAGTCTTCTCAGCAGGCTGGGATGTATTTGAATGCACCGCTTCACTGGAAAAACCCCTGGACCGTTTCCTCTTCAACTCCTACCTCACCAGCTGCCTACAAGCCTCTGTGCACAGGTCAGCCAAGGCCAGGGCCGGATTAGCACGGCCGCTAACTCGCTGCTGGTGCTGGGGGCTAAATGTTTCATGAGCTTTAGTAACTGGGTTTTACTCTTTTTTATGCTGATTAAGGGTTTGCTTTTTCAGTTTTGCTGCTGGTGGAGTTTTTATTTGTTAGCTGTGGATAAGGCATATTTGAAAGGTTTGGTAACATTCCTTTACGGTTATAATGCTCTGAATATATTCCAGCCTGTGTATTGATATAGACATGATGCACAGTGATGCTTTTGTTGTACTACTTTGAAAGCTTGATTGTTGTTTCATTACGTTGTTACAAACTTGTCAGCATTTTCGAATGCACATTATCTCACCTAACAGAAGTGGATCCCAGTTTCATTTTTAATCTCCCCTCCAGACACAGACCAGTTCTTGAAAAGTGTTATGACATCGATCATGTCATGAAGGTGGGTAGGGACGCTCTAAGTGCTAATCTCATTATTGTAAATGAGATGGCCAGAAGTTAATCATATTACTCGGCCCCTTCAGGCAAGGACCATCCGAGAGTTTGACGAGAGGTTCACCTCTATTATGTTCGGTTATCCCACCAATGATGACTACTACCGTGACGCCAGTCCGGTCCACAGACTGAAATCTGTGCAGGTGCCAATGCTGTGTCTGAATGCTGCTGATGATGTCTTCTCTCCGTCTCACGGTAAGACCCAGCCATGTACTGCAAAATAAGACTTCCTGTACAATCCTGACCTCACTACTGAGCCCTCGTTATAGAGAATTTCTTTATCTTTATGAAAACAAATTATAATAACCACTGTCAATGTATATATATTGTAATATAGTAGCCAGTATGCACTGCCTGGCAATACTAATAGAGTAGTTTAAGGAATAGAAACTGTTCCACAAAAAACTCATTACAAAGAATCTGAAAGCTGTGTTTTCCTTGCAGCCATTCCAGTGGAGGCAGTGAAGCAGAATCCCAACCTGGCCCTGCTTCTTACCTGTCATGGCGGCCATATTGGCTTCCTGGAGGGCCTTTGGCCACGACAGAGCACTTACATGGACCGGGTCTTCAAGCAGTTTGCCAAGGCGGTCATCGAACAAGGCGGCCGACTCAAAGACCTCTCTTGATAGGAGAACTTAACCAAGTGTTCCTCTAGTTTTACTTATTTTCTCACTCACTTTCCTTTGTTCTTTCTTTCCTTGGTTTCCTTTCATTTTTGTCATCCATCTTTCCTTGCTGCATTCCGTCCTTTATTCCTTCCAATTTCAATTCCATCCTACGTTTCTCTGTCTTTTCCTTTGACCTTTTCCCCTCTTTCATCCTTGCCCTTCATCCCTCTTTACTGCATTCCATCTATTGTTTATTACCTCCCTCTCTTCCACCCCATTCTTCCTCCTCAAGCAAAAAAAAAAAAATCATTCATTCTCAACTGAAGGGCGATTCCAATTGAACCCAGCATTTGTGTTGCGTTCAACTTTCATTCATTTATTCCATTGTTAACAAGTCATTGTATGTAATCATGCTCTCGATGGTATGCCTATTAAAAAACAAACATAGCTATTCATGTCACTGTTGAAAAGCTGAATTTGTGCCCATCTGGTTTAGTTGTATTACCTAGCTAAAAAAAAAAAAAAATCTGCGAATACCTTGAGCAATCATTTTCTTTTAAAGTTAACACAAGTACTGTACGTGAAACTCCAATCATCTTTATTCATGAAGCGTCCTTTAGTACATACATCAGTAGAATTTTAGCCCTCAGGGATTTTCTTTCTTTACTCATGCTTCTTTTACTTCCTGTATGATATTATTTTATATATCATCCTCCTTTAGTTTGTATTTTCCTTATTTAAAAGTTGACATACAATAGTTCATTTTCTTTAATCGTTTGAAATTTTGTGAAATGCGCTTTTTTTGCTTTCTTGCCAAGAATTACGTGAGAAGATGGATAGCGCTTCCATGTCTGATTGCCACCAGCCCATTAGCCTAGCTTAGCATAAAGACGTAGGTGGGTGCTGTTACTGTTGGCCAGAGCCAGGCTAGTTTTTTACAACCAGCTTCCAGTCTTCATGCTAAGCTAAGCTAAACAGATGCTCCACGTTCAACATATGGCCAGGAAAGTGGCAAGATATCTTCTCATCTAAATTTTGGCAAAAGCGCAAATGAGTTGATTTCCCTAAATATTGAACTATTTCTTTCCTTAACCTTTTGCATGCACTTTTATTTTCACACATTCTACCTTTACGCACACCAAATAGTTCTACAAAAGGTATAATATGGAGAATAATTCATTAATGACGAGGAATGTGAAATTGCACTATTTTAGTTGAAACTACCATGCCTCTAATTCCTTAATGCAAGGCACTTCATTTCATTCGATATATGAAAGTATATCCCAAAGGCTGAACAGAGAAGTATTTGAATTCCATGAGGTGTTCTATGTGAAAATGTTGGTGGTTAGTTCTGTCAGTAGGTCTGAGGGTGCTAGATACAGTGATGTGAATGAAGTAATGCACATAGGAAGACGGAGAGTGTATATGTTGGCCGTTTATAGTGGTGGATGTTGCTATACAAGATGCATAGTATCGTTAATGGAACCTGGTCGTCAGTCTTTTTTTTTTTTTCCTCCTTTTTTCTTTTTTCTTTTGCCAACAATGATCAAGCGGCTGGCTACCGTGTATGAGTTGGCACCGACGAAACAAGCAGATCTGACTAGCGGCCAGGCTTCCGGTAATGCACTGCATGAGGGAATTTTGGCTTCCTGTTCCTGTGGAATTTTGGTGTCTGTTTGTTCTGCCAAGTGTCCATTGAGTAGCATGTGTCTCATCAGCGTCATCATGTCCTGAACCTTAACATCACCTCGTAATCTGTAGCACAAAGGACATGCTTGTGTTTTTTCCATAGGATGCTGCATTTCATTTTGTACACTATTTTAAAAAAGACAAAAAAAAAACATTCTGTTTAACATGTGCAGCAATAAGATTTTAAATTAAAGATTTGTCTCTATAGTATAAGTACTAGTATATGCACATTATCAACATGAGTGTAATATGCTGTATTTAATAAATTATTAAACAGAGTCTAGATCCATTTGTCTGCTGTCTTCTGTGCTTCTGCTTCTAATGCATTTTCCCAACAGAGTATATCTGGTTGCTGAACTGACCATTTACTGCGGTTTCTTTTCAGCAGTCCTTTCCTTCTTTTCTTCCCTCCCTACGTCTGTGGCTAAATACTGATAATATCTCACATGGTGCTCAGCTCACGTGGGACCTCACTCTCGGTCAAAGACTCATCCCCCAACGGGGAGACATTTGACAGTCTACCACTGGAGCTGGCTTGACTGCTGTGGCCAGTGTGTCACCTGGCTGGGTCATACTCCCTCCCCTCCCACATCAAAGTATTGGGTTTTTGGTCCCTGGAATTGACTTTCTCTGCACTCTCAGGCTTAGCTGCTGATAGGATATGCATTGCCGCAGTAGTGGATGTGATCCACCAAAGGCAAACTGTAATCCCCTGGCACTCCACTTACCTTCAGCCCAGACCCCATAAGCACACAGACAGATGAGCTTTGGTTTTAGCTAGATGGGATATGGAAGATTTAGAGTAATTAGAGTAGGCTGCCAAGAGGGATGAATGATTTACTCTTGGTTAACATCCATGAAAACTGATATGTTGCAGGAATCCCTTGGTTATAAATGTTGCTGATATCTCTGCTCATTTGAAAATATGCAGTACATCATTAGACAGGTGTATACATATATATACATACATACAATACATATACATATATATATGTTTTATGTGTTATGTTGATATAAAAGAAAATATATAACAGTAGCATCATTGATATGTTTAACCGTGTCTTAAATGTAATTAAATATTAAATACTGTATTGCCTGAGGACAGGAAATCAGTCAGAGACAATTATAAAGAGATATACAAATCAAACATCGAATTTAATCTCGGAAACTGCACCACAAGTAGAATCACAGCATAATTGAGAGAAGCCAGAGAAAGTCAATGTATATGTGTTGTATGTTTGTCATCATAAAACAGTCAATTAACCCTTTGCCCTCTTTGTAAGCATTGGACAAAATTAATTACTCGAGGACATCTGAAATCTTTAGAGACGAGCCTCTCTTGGGCTTTGTGCACAATGTCTTTCTACTTTTCCCAAAAGAGCAATTAAAAGGTACAAGAACCAGCATGCCAGCCACTTCTCTTCCTTATTCCATCCTGACTGCAGCTGGCTGAAAATAGCCTTGTGTTATATCACACAGGGGCTTCAGCTTGATGGAAAGCGTGCCCTAATATTACCTTGCAGGAGCTGAAATAGGACTGTCCCTGGACCAACAATGCCCCTGTGTCCTTACAGTGTAGCCGTAGGAGATCCTAGCATCCACAATAAAACCATCTCTGTTCTTCTAAACGATAAGGGTCTTGGTGTTAATATGGTCACAGCATGGTTACAGAAGTGTTGAGGGAGGAGGAGAGGAGAGAGGATACTTAAAAAAAATGAGCGAGGGCCTGGGATTTACTCCTCAGCAGAATAAAAAGATCTGGGATGGAATGCAGAGGAGAGAGTGAGAGGATTATTCATCACAGGCTTGAGACGGGACTGCACATGCATTTCAACAACACCGCTTAAGTTTTGTATTAATGCAATTGCAACACCTGAATAATAACACTGAAAGAATCAGAGTTTAAAGGGGCTCTCCATCAATTTTACACATGACGAAAACAGTTGTGTAATGTCTTCTTTGGCTCTGGTGAGAGCTTTCCAAAGTTTGATAAAGGCACAAAATGTTTATATTTCCTTAAATTTAGTTCAAATTTTCAAATATGAGCACAGGTGGAAAAATGCACGGACGTCTTGGCTATGTCTTCTTCAGTGTGCAATAGGTCTCCAGTTGCATGGTTGCATCCATTTCACTTTTCCCCAACAAGTGTCAGTGAACTTCTTATCAACAGTTGTACTAAACGGCCGCTTGTTACCAGAGGTGTCCTCACAACACCCTTTCCCAACATGAGATCCCATACATTTAACAGCCCAAAACAAAACTATAAATTCACATAACTATGTACAGATTGTACAAGCAAATGATTATAATGTGAACTGCACAGAAAATTTTTCAAATTAACAATTTCCAGCCACAATGGAACTTATGAATCTTTTTTATGCATGGGACTTTGGATATCTTGGTGTCTGCTTCTTTAGTTTTGACCATTTTTAAAAAAAATTTAAAAATTTTTAAAATTTTTAAAGTCAGAGGATCTTTACGCAGTCCACACTCATGTCTTCTGGAGCTGCACTCAACTCAAACTTTTCTAGGACTATATCAATTCAACCATAATCTCAAACAGCTGTACTGTGACTGAGTTAACAACAGATACAACAGATATCAGGTAAATTTTATATCAAGCAAAAATCCTTTTTTAAAAAAAAAAATCAGCGTCAAGCTGATCCCCAAGGAAATCTGCACTGTCCTGTTTAAGAATTTCTTTGGCTAAGGTATTGATTTATTCGTTCAATTAAGGGAATCTATTCATCCTCCAAGACTTTATGTATTATTATTGACCAGACTGCAAAGGGGAAGAAGTGAATTATGTTTATACCAAGTGAACCGTTCAAATTCAATTTTTTTAATAGCTGCACTAGTCAATCAAGTGGAAATATCTTAGATATCTTTTGCATCATTGTGTACACATGTCTCATATTTCCACTTGAATTGAAATTAGATTTCTTTGAGATTGAATAATCTGTGTATACATAGCTTGAGCTTATAAAGGCTTGGGTTTAACATGTTTTTTTTTTCACCGATTTCCAGGTGAAAATCATAGAAATAATTAAGCATAAAAACACACACACACACACACACACACAAATGAAATTAGAAGACATTTTATTACATTCATAAATTTTCAACAATCACATGGCTCTAATGTCATACGTTCACAGCCCACAACCACAATGGTAAACATGAGGTAGATCACCCAGACACCAAGGCTACCAATGGGCTGTACATGGTTATCAAACACATTTCAGTGAAGATTGTGAAAGCAAGTTGCATATTAAGTGTTAAATTATTAAAAGGAAAGACACATTCTATGGACTATTGGCGCTTGACAAAAAAAGTTTTGATCACCAGTCTTATAATTTGACCAATTCTGGGGGGATTGGGGAACTTAATTTAATTTGTTTCGCTCATATGGAATTTTTTTTTCTTCTGCGGGCAACTTGTATAGTGCAAGTTTCACATTTGCCCTCAGTGACATTCAGTAAATCTAAGAATCATTCGTTTGGGTCTTGTGCAAAGCCTTCATGGATGTTTTTGATGAGGACACATTCCCTTGGTTTAAGCGAGCTCAGGATGCGATCCAATATTACATTTCAAGATGATTATCAGTCCAAAATGCTTGTCAAATAAATAAGAATCCCTTGTGGACCTGACTTTCATTTTCAACAAAAATCCAACACAAGAACAGGAAGGGATACAGACATATGGTTAAGGACACATCTAGGTAGATTCGTCATGCCTCTGCAACATAACATAAAATGCAGAAAGACATTATGACCAAAATATACTGGAAAAAGTTACAGAGGACTAAAAAAAACATCAGTAACCCTCAGTGGTTAAAGGGATGATATAATATATTAATAATGTAAACAAACCTTTAAACAGTACAGTAGTCCAAAATCCAAATTATTTCATCTTGCTTCATTTAGACAAACACTTCTTCTCCTCACAGTTAAATGGTTTCTTCATTCTCATTGGTCCGAAAAAATGCGCGACTTGAGCAGTGACTCTATGAAACATCACTTAAGGCATATTCTTTGGACAACCCTGTGCAGAAAAATATAATAACATTCGACTTTCAAGTATATAAATTGACCTGGTCAGCTGCTTTTGACTGTGTGCACTCTTTTCTTTGATTACCCTCTTTTTTTTTTTGGGGGGGGGGGGGGTCGGGTTTAAAGTATGTGGATGATAGCCAAGATCAGCCTCCGGACATTACAACAGGAGGTGAAAATCCCAGGCATGGTCAGTAGCAGGGTATTTGGCAGTGAAGAGGTTTGCTTATTATATCGCATTTACTCATTTAATGTGATTCTGCTTAAAATACCAAGCATTTAAGTCAGTAAATGCCCTAATGCAAAGTAAATTTACATTTCAAATAAACCTCCACGTGGCAACATCTGAGTGGCGTTATGAGTTTGTAAAGAAAATAAAACCCTGCGGCAAGTCACCTAAGTCTGTTTTGGAGAACAGACCTGCTTCGTAGTTGCGTCTTCAAGCCATAATAGAGCATTATTGTCTTGCATTCTTGAAAGGACACAATTTTTACTTTTCTTTGGTTGTGAATATATATTCTTTGAAAAAAATTCAAGTGAAAATTATTTGAAAAATACTTCCACTCTCGCTCTACCACGGCTCCTTGTCAGAGGGATTATCGATGCCACATTAATATTTTAGAGGCACAAGAGGAAAAAAGAGTCCCCAATTACAGTTTAAACGTGCTAGCACATATAGACATTTATTGTTTGAAATCCCACCAGTGTTATGTTAGAATTTGATACTCAAGATGATAAAAGTCCAATGCAGGCCAAGCTCTGTGTTAATATTTCTTTGATGTAATGAGCTGATTTTTTATAGCCCATGAGCTCCGTGGAGTTTTAGAGGCAGAGCAGGTGAGACGGGACGAGGAAAGCAAAGGGAAAAGGCAGGGTGCAGCTGAGGATGTCTTTGGTGCCAGCATACATTGATGCCAAAAATACATGGTGAACAGGGAGAAAAGCGTTACTCCTTTAAGTGACCACCCTTGGATCTCCCTTAAAAACCCTGAGATAAACACGTATGTCCAGGATGGGACATACTGCAGTCACAGTCCATGCAAACATACAATCTTAAAATAGTCACATTATCGATCGGAGAGCCTCCATTTTTGCCAAATACAACAACAAACAAATAAAGTTCAGTTTCAGCTGTGCTTTTTTTCTCCAAAGCAAAGTGTTTTTTTCAGTAGAACACAAGCTCAAGTGGAGACAATTCCAGCTACAAGCAAGAGTTGGAAACATGAACTGACCCTCTCCAGAGCCAGGCATAGTGCACTGTGGTAGTACAGATGAAGAGAAGCCACATTAAGTTGTCATGTGTCAACTACTAGGGAAGTTCAGGTTTCGTGCACCAGCATATCCTCTCTGACCTTCCAGTTGGATGGCAAGAACTGTAGTACCTGGCTGGTCTGGAATCAAATCTACCCTCATCTCCTGATTGTGCTACTGCAGCAGAGCAGTGGACCCGAGCAGTCACAGGTTCAAACATGGCGGCCAGTCAGAAAGTAGAGGGGCCGGTCCTCACTGCAGTTGGCCGTCTGAAACTCATCGCGCAGCCGGAACTGCCACTCGTCCTCCAGCTCTAGTCGGACGATGGTCTGACGCAGAGAACTTCGGTCCTGGCAGATCACACAGAGGGTGGCACCTGTGGACACGATCGGGGTCAAAAGCAGATCAGAAAGCGTGGATCACATCTAGAATCCTGATGTCGCTTCTTAAACCCACCAGGGCCACTGAACTCCATTTGAGGCCTACCCTTTTATGTTAAAATAACATTAATGAAAATTATATTCAATCAGTGCTCTGTACTCATCTTGACATGATCATCACATAGCAAAATATGTTACTTTGTTAATAAGACCATGCTTTTATTAGCAGATATTTATGCCAACATACTCATGTTTACACTTTGCTGCTATGAATTCTGTCTTAGAGCCACATGCTCTGCTTTACAATTGTAGCCCATGTAGTGCAGTTAAATGCGAAACAGGCTTTTTTGTCAGTCTGACTTATTGTGATCACAAGAATGCATGCACGCTCACTGAAAACCACTGGAGCATATACACAGAATCCCCACAGTGGCAACACACTGTCACATACCACATGTACCACTGTGGACAAGACAACTTTAAACAGATGATACAACAAGAGAGTACAGAGGCAGTAGTGTTAGCTTCCACTGCACTGAGCGGTCACCTTTGAGGAAGCGGAATTTCTTGAGGAGTCCGGAGACAACGAAGGAGTCACAGAGGTAAAGCAGCAGGCCACTGAACACCAGGCCCTGATGGTTCAGGTTGGTGGAGTGTGGGCGAGAGTTGATGTAACACACCGAGATCTACGACAAAAGATAAGATAAACTGTACTAATCCCCATCAAGCAAACAAAAGGAAACATGAAGTGCATATATTTTGGGTCAGATTGAAATAAAATAATCCATGAAACCTTGATAATCCCTGAGAGGAGCTATTGGGGCATCTTTACAAGCAAATTCATAGGTTGTGCAGTGTGCAACCGAGCCTCGTGATTTATTTCCATTGCAGGAGAAAAAACTGCACATTTGTGCAGATAACAGAGCTGTGCAGAGTGTGCACACATCTCACACCTCATCTGCACAAATGTGCAGTAAAAACAATCATCGTCAGCACTCGTTGTTTGCACATGTGCTTGGTTGCAGGTCAGAGAGTACTTAGCAAAACAGATTGTAAAAACATGCAACGTGACTCTGTGGGTTAGACATATAAAAAAAAACTTTGGACTTATGAGAACGTTTGAAATTAATTGAGTCAGCAGGTTTCACTTTTCGTGATAAGAGTTAAAACTTTACTGAAATAGTATGATCAAATATATGAAATTCATTGTGTGCCTTTTATCCCAGAAGAAGATTTTCCTGTAGGTTTAAATTGAAGGGGTGTTGCTAACAGTCCTCTCTCTTGCTTTCAAATGCATCCTCCTGGGAGCTCTTACCTCTGGGCTGATGTTGAGGTAGCTGTCAATGGACAGAACGGGGTTGTTTCTGTTTTGAACAGCCTTCGGAAACAGTCTGTGGCTGCAGTTCTGCAGGAACCTTTCCAGCAGGAACTGGGCTGGAGCATCAAGAAGGGTCTGCTCGCTGTCTGGGGCGCAAACATACTGGGACGGGCTGATCGGAGCGAGGTTTTCTATTTCCTGGAGAGGGAGGGAAAGTAGTTCATTGTTAGATGGTTTTTATATATTGTTAGAAAACAAACTCATTCAGAAGTGGTGCAACGTTGTACGAACAAGACCCCCCTACCATGAGTTTAGGTTTGACCTGGAAACCTTTGTTTCCCCCAGCTGGAATGTGTTTCTTCATTAGGCTGAAGTAGTTGAAGCGACACAGCAGCAGCCCACTGCTGTTCACCCTTAGATTGAAGTCCACCTCCTCACAGCTGTACCTGTGTAAAATAGCCATGCCGAAAACATCAAGACACTGCCCACGTCTGTATATCCATGACAAGCACAATCTTCTACTAACTTACCTATTAAGGTCATACTGAACATTCTGTGTCAGGTCAACGTTGAGCATGACAAAGTCGTGGAGATGACACCGACCGAAGGGGCGGCCGGGGGACTTGCGAGCCAGGCGGCTGCTCCACTTGCGAGTACCACACATTGCGTATAGGGAGATCTTCGGCGTGGCTTCCATGTGCTGCAGCACCATCTTCAGAGACACGTTGCTGAGGGTTGAACCTCCATCTGATGTCTCACTGAGACACCGGGCAAAGGAAGGACAGCGTTCACGAGCGTGAGGATGCTTTTTTGGGACAGCGCAATTTGAAAATCTTATCCATTTACTAAATCATCGGGAAATATGAACATAATGTTTATGTATTTTTTTTGAACAGGACTCTTTAAAAATAATAATATATACATTCTAAAATAGGTAAAAAGGGTAATTTAAAAGTCAGAGAAAGTGAAAATTAATTCAATAATTCATATTCAATTCATAGTTATAATGCTAAATGGCCAGCGACTCCTCTCTTTGTAAATTTTAGCAATCACAAAATGCTACTACCTGCTGTCTGCTGACTGGTGGACGTTCCACAGCACGCAGGTGTCGTCCATCATGACGATGAAAGGCCACACATCCTGCCTCTTGACACCTTGCTCCTCCAGTCGGTTCCTCTCCAGCTCCAGGTTATGGTACGACAGCTCTTTGATCATGAAGCGAGCAGCACCTGAAACATGACAGGAGCACAAGTGTCAGTTTTTTAATCACATACTCTCTTGAAACTGTTATACCTCAAGTGCCTTTCAACCAAAACACAGTGCTACAGGAGGCAATAAGCTGTGCAAATCAAATGTTAAAGCTGAACATTAAATTTGCAAAGCGTGTGTATTGCATTACAAATTTACGAGTGAACCCGTTACAGTTCAGAGAAGGCTGCTAGTCAGCACTGTAAGGTACTGGACATAAATGTTTTAATGTACAGTAGAAAGTTTATTGGGTCTATCCTGACCATATATATTGCGCGTGGCCACGTTGACACTTGGTAATGGTAACAAAGAAAACAAGGGTCTCTTGAAGTATCTGACCCCTTTTGCTGCCTATCTGAGTGCAGGTTAGTTTGGCTACACCCACTCCAGACGGGCCATACACCCGATTGGCTTACTTACAAATCAGGCTACTGCAGTGCAGATTTGCTCATATATGAAGGCTCTCTCCAGTTGGTTAAGAAAAGACTTCGGATGACTGACTGTAATAAACGAATAACCGTTTATGATCGCTGTAATAAACCACTCATTATCAGCAGAGAGATAAGTCGCCAGGTGATGCAGACTTGAAAGTAAAAAGTGGAGCTTTTGAACACTAGTAGCCCTGTGGAGCAGTGTTTTTCTGAGCGGGTCTCTGTCTGGTTTATGTTATGCATGCTCAAAAGAGTTGCAGGTGCAACTCAGATTTTTCAGATTTTTCAAAAAAGGATATACACAATGAGTTTTGGTGAGAGACAGTATAAACAGAAAATCTGTTTGTTTCAAAGGAAACTTTAAAGGGCACCTTGGATTTTATTAATTTCCGCTTAAAAACACAATAAAAATTGTGTTGTGTTTATGTTATCAAACATGGTGGAAGTTGGCATAAGTTTATTCTGTTTCAATTAAAGCCACTACATGTGCAATTTCTATGTTATATTATAGCATCCTTAATAGCATAATAGTATCTTTCAAAGAGGCCCAATGGCATAAGCTTGTTGTTTGTGGTAAAATGATAGCCACCCTCCACCATGCATCCTTGGAGGGACAGGATCGGTCAGAAAAATTTGATTTCCGCACACAGTCAAAATATCTCAGCTCAGTTAAGCCAGTAGGTTGCTCACCGACTCCAGCATTGTTGAACATAGCTGGCAGGACGAGCAGGATGTGGTTAGGCCAGTACTTCCTGTAGTGAGGCATCTCACATTGCTTAACCACCAGGATGTGCACATGAGTGGCTCCCTCCATGGCATGAAAAATGTTGAGCAGGCCATGCTCCTGGTGGCCTGTGGTCGGGGTGAAGATTGGACTCTTCAACAGATCAGGATCCTACAGACAGACCCAGACAAAGAGAAGGAAACAGCTGAGATAAACACCAAAGAATAAAAGAAAGGAATAATTTCTGACAGATGCCTCAATTATAAACTTCAGCATGGAGAGGAAAAACAGGCCCAACCTCTCTTTAGGTTATATACTTTTACCTACCCACTAAAACATCTGTGTGCTTTTTTGTATATACAGGGAGCGGCAAACTAACCTTGCTGGAGACTAGAGGCAGGCACATGCTTTCCAGGTGGCTGCCCTGCTGACTGAAGACAAAGTGCTGCTCCTTAGCTTTGGGAATGACGAACTGGAGCTGGACCTCCTCCCCCAGCATGGACGAGCAGAAGGTAAAAGCATGAAAGGTGCACTCCGACAGCTACAACAAACACACGCACACCCACAGTATATGCATTATTAACACAAAGAGATCACTATTAGATATGACTCCAAAGAGTAAAAAGCTTTCAAGTGTCAAAGTATTTTGACAGGTCAGGATATGTGTATGTGCATCCGTAAGCATGCAATAAGGCTGCGGCTGAGTGCCCCAGATGTTCGATGGAAGCCCGTGCGCTGCACTCACCTGCATGGCAGGGCTTGCTTCACAGTAGTGGTGACACTGCTCACAGTGATGAAAGGCATTGTGGGCGGCAAACCTGCTCAGACGTATTGACTTGGTCTCTTGTTTGGCCGGCGTTTGGCTCTGTCCTTCCTGCTTTAAATCTGCAGGTACAAATATAAAAATCAAAACATTATCACAAGTGTTTAGGTGAATAATAAATCAACATCAATGCTGTATTTAAAATGGAAGATTAAAATATTTAACTCTAAAATATCACTGGTGAGTGTTTTCATATTTCTGCTGACCTTTAAAGAAGTTTGGCATCTTGTCAGAAAAAACAGGGCTGGCCTTCCTGAACTTTGGGTCTCGGGGGTAGGGGTCAAAGGGCAGCTTTCGAACTTCCTCGATGTCAGGCCACTGGGTATTTACGGGGGTCGTGTCCTCTGCTGTTTCTGAAAATGAAAAGCACATGATAGGATTAGAACTAAAACTGCCTCACTATCATGAAAAAGACCATCTGGCATTAGTTTCCAATTACATTAGTTTTTCATCAGCGGGTTCATGTAACAACGCGGAAAGACAAAATATATAAAACAGGGAGTCTCAATGATCCTCACCATCCTCCTCTTCATCCTCCTCATCATACACGTCAACCTCCAACAGTCTGATGAGCATCCGAAACAGAATACGGAGAAACTGCAGGTAGGCACCAGTTTTCCCCACCTGGTAAAGTACAGGTAAACACAGTTAATTGCCTTAACCGCACATCTTGGTTTTATTTTTATGTTTTCAACAGAAAGAGTAAAAGCAAATCAGGATTTTTTTTTTTAAATAAAGGCATTGTTGATCAGTTTGTAGTCTATCCTCTTTTATCGTTTTTTCTATTTGTAGTAGCTGCTATTCTTAACGTTCCATATTCTGTTGAAAATTGTCCTGTTTGAGGTGACATGATTCAATCAGCCCGACGGGGGAGTAGTGCTTGTGCTTTTTTACCTGTGGGGGTCCACTGAGTAACAAGCGTCTTGGATGCTGCACAGGTGGAGCTTCATAATCAGCGTGATGCTGCCTGGCACTGGTCCACTGGCGGTAGTACATGCTCTGCTCTGCCCCCTGCAGGTTGTGAGTGATAAGGGGCCTTAGCGGGCTGCTCCAGGCCACATCTGCATGAGGCAGCAGGGAGAAGGAGCTCAGCTGACTCCCCGACTCCCCGGCCAACAGGTTGTACGCCGCTCGGGACATGATGACTGTCCGCGGCGACACTCGAGTGGGCTTAGGTTCTCGACCGCACTGCGTGGATTGGCTGGGCCTCTGGGTAGAGGAGGAAGATGGGGAGGGGGAGGAAGAGGAGGAGCTGGAGTAAAGGGAAGGTGGAGCATTGGAGGCTTTGGAGGGGTTGGAGGAGAGCTGGTTTCCCAGGGAATCACACTCTTGCTTGAACCCTTGCGCCACCGTGCCTGTGTCCCAGATGGCGGCAGTTTCAGGGGGGCAGGTAGAAGTGGAGGGCCTCTGGAAAGTGTCTGCTACTTCAGTTGAACTGACTCCGTTCTCTGCCAAAGAACCTGAGTAAAGACATGAAAAAAGTAAAATGTAAAAGATAATACAAATTTCTGGGCTGTAAAACCCTCCAGCATATTTCCTAGTTGAATATAACATAAAAAGCAGTGTATAGACTCGTAGAGGCTAACATCCTGATGGCTCTGCTGTGTCTTTGCATCTTTAATGCTGAGTTTCAGTATCTCAGTGAGGTAAAGGACTCACCAGAAGTTCTGGTTGCAGCACTGCCGTTGCTCTGAGGTCTTTCCAGCTCATCTCCGTCGTTCAAACTGGTGGCGGCCTTCTCTCCATCTGATTCCCGAGGGGCCATGGCCTTCTTGGGCTCGTGGACAAAACCCATTGACACATAGGTGCAGGCCAGACCCACTTCCTGTTCCAGGGCTGTACGGGTCAGGTAGCTTGAGTCTATCAGACGCAGGTCACTGTATTTCAGAGACCTAAAAGAGCAAATGTTTGAAGAAGAGGATTGGTGGAAAAATGTTTAAAATTTTCTTTGGTTTTATATTTCCATGTTCTCTCCCTCAGATTTTTAAAATGCATAGCCAAAAGGTATTTACTTGTAAACTGCTCACTAAGATTAGTACATTCCAATAATCCGTTACTATAATTTTACTGATACTGACGCAGCGAAGATACACAGCACGGGACAGACAAAGTGGGTGCAGAACATAAAAGTAACAGGACTTCTCTCATAGAGAAGATAAAGCACACTGCGTGAATGTAGATGTGTAAAACAACACTTGGATGAACAAAAGACAAGGCAACACCACGAGCAAGAGCAATTATAGATGAGCAAACGGGAACTGTACTAAATCCAACATGAGGTAATCTGATATACTGCCATCTTTTATGAGCAGGGAAGTATTGTGACATGTGAGACTACCTGGGGAAAGTCTCTCCAAGTGGGTCTTTCCCTGTGAGGATGACGATGCAGGGCAGCCCTTCGAGATCCTCGTAGGTGTGTGGTACCCAGTCTTCATTCTCACAGCCTCGCCATGCCTGCAGCAAAACCCAAATAACAATTATAACAAAACCTTTGCATAACGTTTGCTGTTTAGTTAAATATGTGTCAAAACTAGGCCAATAATGCATGTTGGATGCCTACATCTCGCTTGAATAAACCAGAGTCGCTTTGCATGAATATTTAAAATACTTAGTGGAAATTTTGACTGATGTGGTTCCATGTCATTCTCACCCTCAGGCGGCTAGTGAAGTTTCTGGGCAGGTTAAGTTCGGACGCTGGACTTCCCAGCAGCACAGCGAAGCACAGCTGGAGTCCCAGCTTATCCCTCACGTCCTCTAGTCGTTCCCGGGCCAGCATCGCCAGCTGCAGTGAGGGGACGCGGACCAGCAGCATGTGGCCCCGCCCCTGGGAGCCCTCTCTGCTCGGGGCATTGATCAGATCCTCCACCATGGCCAGAGTCTCTGGGGTTATGTGGTCTCTCAGCGACGGGGAAGAGGTCAGGGCCATCATGGCCTCTGTGTACTGCTGAATCAGCAGGTAGCTGCGGATTACCATGCTATGTAGGTGCGGATGTCTGGGAAAACAAATAGGATGGTTTTTTTTTTTTTAATATGAGCTTTTCAGCTTTTCATTGTTTACTGTGGTCACGGTGAAAATTTTGAGTTTTCACTCAGCGCCATTTGACAAAAGGAAAGCTATGCAAAAGATTTAATGTCAGATGACATTTAATGCCCCCCACCCCCACCACTGCACTGATTTCTCAAGTGTTCACCCCATGCTGACCTTTCAAGGAGAGTGTGGACCATCTTCTCGAATGCATCATCACAGCGCAGAATAGGACTGGCCACGCCCCACTGCAAGGAGCTGCTGTAGTCCCTCAGGCCAAAGTAAAACAACTCATTGGGTGACTGCTCCCCCTGCTGGGGGGAAATTATAGATGGCTGAGAGTTCATAGTAGATTATTGCATTAAGGAAGAACATAGCATACTCTTGCAAATGTCAAATGGAATTTTTCCTCCGAATTGGTGCTTCCAACCCTTTTTGGCTTGTGACTCCTTCAAACGACAATGACAGTGTTCACTTTCAACCCACCTTCAAAGCTGATGAACGTGCACGCATATATCTCATTTTTGATCTGAAGCAACAGTAAAGATCCCGTCCGCCTTATTGTTAATTTAACTGCGTTTGAGTCCACCAGGTGGAGTAGCTACACCACTACAGATAAAAAACTAGCCTCTGCATGTTACAATTAAGTTGTAATTCAGCAAAATTTAGAGTAGCAACATCATAGATGCCAAACTATCCCCTTTTGACTTTTACCTCACCATACTGCTTTATAGTTGTTTGATTTTCAATGGATGCCAGCATCATTCATTATTCCACTAACACCCTTTAACTTGTACGTTTCTAAATAGAGCTCAGAGTTCAATTGAGGCCTCTTTAGAGTAAAAATGAAAATATTTACCAGACTGGAGGGCCAGTGAACTTCATTGTGGATGCTGATGCGGGACTGGCGGGTCTGTAGTGTGTATGGGAAGCAGCTGACCTGCAAGACCAACAGGTTCATGGCATCTAGGACTTCCTGGCAGTTCACCACCCGGTCAGCCAGACCCTGCAGCTCCCCATGGCACACTGAGCCGGACAGAGCACTGGGGAAAGAGGGAAGCAAAGTGTCAGAGAGCTGCGATGGATATTTTAAGCTCCTGCACAAATCCTACCCTAGCCGTTGAATACCATTCAAAAAATAACAACTCAATTAGGGAAGTGGCTCGTGAAAGCCTTTGCTTATGCTTTTCTAACTGCCCAATGTTTTGTAGAAAAATGCTCTGGAAAACAGGAAGTGGAATTTTATGTTCCTGGCAGGGAAAACAACAGTTTGCTAAGAATAAACAGAAGATCTTGGCATGAGCAGCAGTAGAAACCATTTTTGACTAGACACAAACAAAGCTCACAAATGGATCAACACAAAAATCCATAATAATAATAATAATAATAATAAAAAAAGATCTCAAATGACCTGGCCTACTTTTTGCAAAATTCAAAGTTAAGGATTTTCTGTGTTTGTTTTCACTTGCTTGCAGCTGTTCTCCTCTCTCCACTTTAATCACAGTTTGAAGAGGCCAAGGCCTCATTTTCAGCCACAACAACCAATATTTTCATAGAGCCTCAGACTATCAACAGAACAAAACAACATCAGTTCTCATGGTCTTGTAGTGTGTCTTCCACTGTTTCTGGGGTCAGTGTACCTTGTGAGGTCGACGTGTGAGTTGTCGTGAATGAGGACAAACAAGGTGTAGGGGTTCTGTTTGACTTTCCTCATGAAGGCCTCCATCTTGGCATGAACGTCACCATCCAGACGCACCACGTACTTGTCGGACTTCTGGTGGGCTGAGGGGGCGTCTTCGATTCCCAGGTCCACAAGCACTCCTGAAAAAAAGACAAAAACGCCAAGGAATGATGAATGACAAATTATGTTGTGACTCAACTATAATATTACAACCAAGACCTAATGAAATGACTCTGGAATGGGAGGTTTTAAACACCCAAGATCCCAGCAAGCGGAAAATTCATCCTTGAATAATTATTATTGATGTCGTCATTGGATACAAACCTGACTGCCGGATGCGCTGTGCCGTCTGGTGGACCAGAATGTGAGAGGGCGGGACCAAAACAAGAAAGTCCACTTTACAGAAGCGACCCAAGTCGAGGTTCTGGATCCCTGAATCAGCGATGGAGCAGACTTGAGAGAGAAGGCTACGAGCCACAGTCAGCTGGGTTGGATAGATCTGGAATACCTTACTTAAGAGCTCTGCTACGGAAAAACGGTAAAATAAGAAAAAAAAACAAGTTTATAGCATCAATATAGTTGTTGATTCAATGTGCAATAAAATAAGAATTACCTCAAGCAACAGATATCTAAAATATTGATAATATTTCTATCAATGTCAAACATTGCTATAGATTTATTGTAGTTTACAGACTGAGAATCTTCTCATTTACAAGAGGCAGTGATATTCCTGAGTGAAACAGGCCTATGGTCGTGGTCTGGAATTTAGATGCACATGTACCAGATGCCAGTAAAATTTGGGGTCTCGCAGGATCACTAAAGTGGTCAGCAACATATTGAGCCATATTTTGTTTCCTTGGTGTTTTTGTCTTTGCCTCATTCTGTTTCTCTCCTGCACACGCCCTCTCTGTGACCGTCAGCTGCGGGGAATTATTTGCAGAATAACTCTAAATATGGACTGGGCGATATAATTACATTTCAAGTAAACATATTGATTGTTTTTGTTAGTTAAAAAAAAAAAAAAAAATTCCCCTGGCTAACGAACCCAGCAGTTCAAACAGATTAGACAGTGAGTACGATGGGAAGCGGTCCAACCTCTGTCTGAGGGTGGTGACATGCTGGCAGCTTCCTGGGAATGGATGTGGTCAGTGACATCCCCCTGAAAGGGCTGGATGACCTGTCCCTTCCGTCGGCGCTGGTACCGCACCAGCTGCTTGTCCAGATTGTCCCCTAAAAATGACCAGAGGCTAAAGTTACACCTGCGCCCAAATATTCCCTTTAATATATTGTGTGTTGCCACAAACATGCTTATAAAGCATCGGAAACATCATCAGAAACCAATTATATAGATGCACCCTTCGTACAGTTTTGCTCAGTAATTGATAGATCTACAATTACAAAAAAGTGGCGTGACTAAATTCTCCTACACAATGATACACAGGGTAAAATGAAAACATACGATGACACTTCGACAACTTAGGACCTTGAGTTTTTTTTCCCATACAAATCCATTCTTTTTCCTTCATCAGACAACATGAAAATCAAAGAGCACATGTTTTATGGATGCAGAACTCACCTAATGAGGTGGTTTTGAAGTGAGCGGCCAAGATACTGACTTTCCCCGTGATGAGCTCATAGCTGATTTCCTTCAGAAACTCATTAGTTGTCAGCATGCCTTCAGCTAAGGCCCGTGCTTGGTACTTTCCTGTGTGCAACAAAAAGTTTTAGACTTGGTTATTGCAAATTCTACATACAATTTTGCCAACAAAATAAGCCAGGCTGCAAAACGTACCCAAAACAAGCACACAGAACTCGTTGTTGCTCATTTTAGAGGCACATATGATGACCACATAGTTGGGCAGGCACTGCTGGTGGTGGGGACCCTCACTGAGAGAACGTAGTGACTCAGAAATGCCCTCTCCCAAAGAGTTATGGGTAACCACGACTTGGACACTGCCCCCGGACACGCTGGCCTCTAGCCGAGCCAACCAGGGTAGCTGGGACGGGGAGATGGCGGGACCCCCGGGGCAGCACAGCATGGCCTTCAAAACTATTTGCTCCAGCTCCTCCCTGAGCGGAATCTGCTCAGAGCCTAAGGGGAAAAAAAATTGAAATATGAAAAACCCAATCACTGACAAGTCATTTCCAAGAAAGGTGCATGTGAATTCATCTCCGTTGCGATAAATTTCTGTTTAAATAGGACAACAGCCCCTCAGGGTCTTCTACCCCAATACTATGTGTGTTTGATAACCGCTGACATGAAAAATATCAAAATTCTTGGGTAAGTTTTGTGTTTGCTGCTTACCTAAACGTGCAAGATACTGTAAAGTGAGCAGAATCATGGTCTCCACACTAAGTAGTTGATTTCTGTTGAGGCCCAGGGTCTCCAGGGTTTTCTCTGTCAGCTGGCTGCTCTTATAGCAGCTGACCAGCAGGGGGCTCACAACTATATCCCCGACATTTCCATAGAAATAAGGTAAAGTGCCATGCCCTGAGAAGAGAAGTCTTCATTAGAGAAAACTGAATCATAAAGAGGCTAGAAATCTGCTGGATTAAAAATTCTTAATAGTTGTTACAATATAAACTTGATTTGAGCTTGATTTTTTAACCTAAGTACAACGGGTTTTGCTGTGAGTCTACGTTTGGGAGTGATGAAGCTGTAAGTATGTTGGGAAATACAATGTGCATCCATCTCATACGATAAAGTCATAGGTCAGAAACAGGGCCAAATCAAAATATGTGAAAAAAAACCCACTGTATCTTAAACTGTGATTCCAAAATATTGGCTGAAATACAATGTTAAAGCGAGTCAGTGTGATATTTAATGTGCCCAATGTAGGGATATAGTACAGTGCAAACCTACCTGAGCTCAGTTAACTTAGCCTTTCATTCACTGAAATAGAGTTGGACTAACCCATATGGCTGTAACGTCATAGTTAAAGGTACCAGAAGGTGATATGATGAGGGTGATCTTTAGCAGAGAAGTGAACCACTCATACTTCACCGAAAATACTGTAACTTTGTCCGTATGTGGCTGATGACAATCAACTGGATAACTTCATTCTTTCAATTTGCTGGTTAAAAAGAATTTGATTCTGTTTTTCTGACACCGATAAAGGGCTGTTTCGTTAGGTCCTGCAGGATGAAGAGGGAGCATTATGAAGGAGCAGATCAGTGAAATAAAGCTTGTACCGATGAGGATGACAGGGCGAACGCCAGAAGAGTTAAGCAGGTTGTCGGGGACAATGACCGTCTCTCCGGCAGTGACAGGTTGGGGCTGAATGACTCCAGCTACAGATGGCTGAGGAGAGGACACTCCCAAGACAGAACCTGGGTTTAAATTAAGGCATGACATGTCAGTAGGAGTCAGGTACAGCTGAGCATCTGCTTAAGTTAGGTTTTAACACACTATTATATTTCACTAGTCAGGAAATGCTACATTCGTATAAGTGAGTGTTTTAAACAGAAAGAAAATAGGACAGACAATTTAGGTAATGGTTATATATATAAATATAATCACATTAGCATGATGCAGCAGAAGTTTTTCAATCATGCAATATTTTTAAATCATTTCTGCTACAAACTCTCCATCTCTATCTCCATGGAGATGCACGGTGAATCATCCCTAACAATCAGAGAACATCAGGGATGAGGCATACTCATCCCCAAACCAAAAGGAGGGAGGGTGGGGGTTTGTAAACAACACAGTCTAGGATTCAAACAGCACAGAAACACACCACTCACGCACACACGCACACAGTGAAATGAGCCAAAAAGGAGATACATGAAATACGAGGGTCAATTTACAACCCAGCTCACATTGACTCATGTAAAATACATTATAGCTCGAAGAGCCATCCTGATGAGGTTCAGGAACCGACCTGGGGAACAAACAATCGGTCGGATGGCTGGAACAGGGACGGCTGTCGGTGGGACGGGCACCAACGTGGTGGGGTGCCAGCTCCGGTGGCGCTTCTTCGGAGGGCCCGTGTTCATTGCAGAAGATACTGAACATCCAAAACAGACACAGAGAAGAACGTCAAAATAGAGAATTGAGCAAACGAACCTGATAATGAATGTAAAACAATGTTTTGCCTCTGCAGATATGTGTGTTTATTATCATGGAAAACAGAGAAGGGCTTACCTGGACTGTCTCCTAAGTCAGCTGTGCGAAACCCCTGACCCTGCGGCCCTAAGGAGACCTGGGACGGGCTCAGTAAGGGAGGCCGTCCATCAACACCCAGACCATTGGTCGGCCCGTTCACCCTCAGAGCCGTGGGGACTGGAAACACACACATATTGACACATTAATACACTAGAGACGATTAAGACTGTACATTTAAGTATATACAGACAATGTATAAGGATTTTGGAAACATGACTAAGAGGTTGTACATAACTTTGAACTTAATGCTAACAGCCCTAACAGTGACAATACTAGCATGCTGATGTTTAGCAGGTATGATCTTTACCATCGGCACCATCAGTGTTAGATAGTCAACAACTGACGATTAGCACAACACACAAAGCACAGCTGGAGCTGCTGGGAACGTCATTAGCGTTGCAGGTATTTAGTAATCAACCAAAGTTTTGTACAAACTGAAACTTTGATCTGATGGTGCTAGAGGAAAATTCCTTAGTTAACAGTGGTAACTAGAAAGACACTGTAAGGGAACAAACCTCCACCAAGTCCGATGTCAAACAACAAGACTTCAAAGAAAAAAACTGCAGTCCATAGAAAATGATCTGCATCTGCCACAAAATTTAAACAACATTCTTTACTGTTCCATGCCCCATCCCTCCACCAAGTTGGTCCAAATTGGCTCAGTATTTTTTTGTGTAGAAATATGAACCAATAAACAAACTAACATGCACAAAGGTGATTATATAGCCTCCTTGTTAGAGGTAATAAGGATGCACACTCTAATTCACGGCAATCCAGCTAGTAGTTGTCGAAATATTTCAGTCAAAGGTAATGGCCCAACCGACAGACCATCTTCGCCATCCCTAGAGCAACGTCGCTCATGTTACTAAAAAAATATTAGCGGCTAATGCGTTAATAAGTACATAAATAAAATATACATATAAAATTTTCTCAAAACTGTAAAAGTCTGCAGGGACAGAGCAATACATAAAAATTACTCAGTACTAACAGTGGTTTATTGATTTTGTACACATGATCGTCTATTGCCAATGACCTGATTGGACTTTTTCCAATCTCATATTCACTGTGTATGCAATACACTGAAACATTGATTGGTGTGTGTAGCCTTTGCTTGTCAATATCACAACCTTGTAAAGGGGCTAATGGATAGCAAGGCCTTAAAAAGTCATTACAGCATTCCTTCCTCCAGTATTGATTGATGTGTACATATAAGTGCACACACGTTCATGTGTTTGTGTGTACATGTTACGTGTGTATGTGTGTGAGTGTATGTGTGTGTGTGTGTGTTGGTTTGTGTGTTTGTTTGTGTGTTCATCTAAGTAGGCCGTAGCAGAGGTTAATCTCGGCTCCACGGTCAGCCACAGCTCCATCTGCCTTATGCTGAACCACGTAAAAAAAAGAAAAAAGAAAAAGAAAAAGAAAAAGAACCACCTGTAGCTAAGCAACCCCTTTCAGCATAAGGGCAAGGCCTTTTAAGCGTCATTCTCATAAAGGCAAGGCCTATCGGCACCTAATTCCTCGCAAATGCCAGTGTCAAATCCTCGATGCGACAAGGAATGTGTCAGTGTGACTGAATCTTAGGTGGTGTATGTTATTATGTTTGTAATAATGAAAAATGAAATTAAGTTGACGATATCATTCATCGATGACACCATGAAAAAGCACTTAATTGTGTTGAAAAAGAGCTTCACCTATTGGCAGAGTCTTGTTTCCAGGTGTGGAGGCCAGAGGTTTGAGGAAATTGCAGTCTCTGCTGAGGTCCTGACTCCCAAAGAAGACAGAGGATGCTTGTGTCGTTCTGGTGGGCGGAGAATCTAAAAATGAAAAACAGAATTGTACTATTGCATTAAAACGCATATAACGCTTACCGACACTCTCTCTGGTGCACGGTGTTTCCCTGTACACAGACTGGCTGCAAATGCTTTGGATAGCTCAAAACTAAAGTCTTAACAACCTCCATTCCTCTGGCTGTTCATTTAGTTGCCTTTGGACTTCATACTAGTATCAAAAATGTCAAATGCTAACAAACACTTCTGCCTCCGTATCCAATGTCCATCACATAATGCGAACAGACCGTAACTCCCCTTTTCATTAATCATTTCAAGACAAACAGTCATTTGGCTTGGAGGCCGAGAGGTGCATGTTATGGTGTCTAACCTCTTGGGTTCCTAAGCGAGTGTCAGTGACCTCTTTCAGGGACAGGATGTACCTGAAGGTTGCAGTCAGGAGATTTCAGGCAAGAGTTATCCCAACAACACATTAATGTGTGAGATGTCTGCTGACAGGCGGCCTCAAGGTTCAGAACAAATCAATATCATAAGCCCAGGAGCCTTTTTTCAATCAGAGAGGGAACAAGCACTCTTGTTGTGACAGCTCAGTGAAGAACAACATCTCCTTGAAGAGAGGCAGAGTCATTCTCTACATCATAAGACCCTCAGCAATTACTTCACCACAACAAATGATCCAGGCTCATGTTACATTACACTATTGAAGAATTTCTCTTGGCATGACTTCATATGACAAAGAGTTTCAGAGGAAAGCTGTTTTCTGTAAAATTCTGTGACCCAAATGTATAAAATTGCCTTTTTAGTCTGAAAATATTACTGATACAGGCAACTGATATCAGAGAATTCTGCAACAATAATAACAATATTGAACATATACTGAAAAGGTTATTTAGTATTGATGATTCCCAACAAAGATGCCGGGATGTATGTCAAAGTATAATTGGAACAAAATGGGATGAAAACCAACCAGCAAAGCCCCCTGTTTGTCACATGAGATGACTCACAAACAGCTGAATGGAGTGAAGTGGTTCAAGCATCACACTCTGCTTGCCTCGCAAATTTCAAGGCTTAGCCACCACAACCCGTCTCTGGGGCAGCAACATCAATAACTTAACGTCAGCGTGAACTGGATCGCTGAATATTACAGTGCGTGCACCTGTCTCACCTGAGAGGGAAAAGGGAGAGGAGCTGTGTCCGCTGGTGCCTCCGTTTTCTTTACTGCTGAGGGAGGAGGACGAGCTGGGTTTGGAGGTCGACGCATTGCTGGAGAACTGACGGGTTTTACAGTCTGAGAGGACACAAAGGGGAAAAACAGAGACTGTGAGGATGGAGGAGGATGTAAAAGCACATTGTCAGAGAAAAGATGGGTGCATTGTGGGCCAAAAGTGTTATATGCATAAATTTTTGAAAAGCTTAGACCCCAGACTTTGTTTTTTTGTTTTGTTTTTTTACCTTTCCAGCAGATGAGGGGTCCTTTGCACAGAGCACCCTGAGAATTCTTCACCAGGTAGTATTTTAAGTGCTTCTGCTTCTTGGGCTGGGTGGATAACTTCAGGTTGATGTGGTTTGAAAACTCAGTGAAGTATCTGAAACCCTTTTCCCCACAGCCCACACAGTTTCCTGAAAAACCTGGAGGTAAAGTAATAAAACCAAAATTATTGCATTATTTTCCAAAACGATTTCAAATATTTACGGTCAAGTCCAGTGGATTAACCAGTAAAAGCCGAAAACACAATGTATTCATTCTACCGGGGACTTTAAAGTGATGCTGTCTGATGGAAATGATAACTATCTGTCTCTGCCACTCTTATCTCAGACCAGGGGAACAGACTGACCTAAAAGTGCATTTTTCCCATTCTCATCAGGCAAAAAGCGGCGGTCCACGGCACACACCAGGATGTGCTCGGGGACACTGGGGGACTTGGCACCCACCAGCTCGAAGCCTGCTGGGACTTCAATGGGCTCTGTTGCTATGGAGACCAGGCGGAGGTCCTTGCCGGCCTGACAGAACCCTGAGAGAGGAGGAAGATGCAGATGGGATATTTAAAATAAAATAAAGAAGGACTGTAGAGTATATTGGTCTAACTATCAGTTTATCTGTAACATAATAAAAGTATCAACATCTTCCATAATCACTTCATCTTAACAACAAGCTCCATAGTTGTATTTTCCTCTAGGATGCTGTGTAAATTCTTTTTCCTCCACTATAAACGTGAGGAGATGTTAAAGTCTCCATTAAGGCCTGTGGGTAGGGGAGTTACCGTCCAGTGTGCAGCAGCCGTCTGGTGCGGGTGCCTGTAGGTAGGGAAGAGGAGGGCTGCTGCTGTCTGAGTCATCTTCATCTTCCAGCTCCTCCAGATCGTTGGAGGTGTGGCCGTTAATAAGCCCGGGGCCTGGTTGCTCCCCACTGTGGAGGTCGGCTTTCAACTTCATGTCTGATGGAGATTTTAGATCACTTTAACAATAAGTACGTTTCCTAGGTTTGATAATAAATAAAAAAAATATTTGTGTGGGTTTTTAGTGGAGCTGTTCTGTCAGAGATGTTCTTACTTCCTTTATCATCGGTACCAACTGACATATTTTTTTCCTAGTAAACTTCCCAAGAAATTATTAGGAAATGCATAAAATCGTAAAATCAACCCATAAAATCAAGTATTACTGAAAATCGCTGAATAAAATATTGGTGATGTATCCGTAGTTAGGGTAGGAGAATCAACGCTATCATATAAAATGTAAAGCAGAAGTAGATGATAAAAATAATCTTTAATAGACACAAAAGCAGACATCATTCATTCCTCTCAACTTGGGCAGTTTCATGTCCATTCAAATTAAAACCGTATCCTGTTTTTTTTTTCTCTTTGCTGTGGGTAACCTACCTTCCCCGTTACCAGAATAAGTCTCAGGCTCTAGGTAGAGCTGTGTGAAGATCGGCTGTGGATCTCCACCACTCGAGCGCAGTGAGGCCTCGATTGAGTTATGGAGAACCTCTTCAAAGCGAGCAGACTTTAGCTGCCCGGCGTATGAATTCCCCATTATCTGTAGAAGCAAAGGGAAAGGCTAAATGTATACGATGCCGTCTATCTCTTTGATTAGTTCTTCACATAAGCACGGCAGATTCTACAGACTGCACAGCAGCAACAGGTGTCTCACACAAAATGCATTCACATTCTCAAACAAGCACAGCTGTATTCCACAGGGTTAGGGCATGTTGCTAATCTTTTGATTGTTGTATAAACAATCAATGTTCATCGTTGGTTGTCTATTAGAAACTCTTAAGCCAGATTTAAGCATTATTCCTGCCTCTATAGTAATGGTCTTATATTTCAGCATGAGATTTAACCCTTTAATTGTTGTAGCACCAGTGCAGCACCAGATAGATATGTTTTGCATAATCAGTCTGTGCTGTACATTTAGACCTGATATAATCATGTTTTATGCTTCATAGAGGTTTGGCACTGGAAAGAAAACTGAGAACCCCAAGCCCTTCTTGTGGTGTCTGATAAAAGAGTTCATTTATAATTTAGAAGCTGCAAGTTGCAGAGAAGTTGCAGATCAGAAGAAGTTGCAGATCAGTTATGTTGACGATGCAGTGTATTAAAACAATAGTTGTATCTTGCCCATCTGAAGATGCAGAGGTGAAAGGTTTGTTAACATAAATAGTGTACAATTTTCCCTTCAAAAATGCTAAAACTTTGCTTGTTTCAGCTTCTAAAACGTGAAGATTTGCTGCTTCTCTTTGACTTACGTGACAGGAAAATTAATATTTGGGCTGTTGGTTGGACAAGACAGGCATTTTCAATACGTCACCTTTGGTTCTGGGGAGTTGCGACATTGAAATTTTTCACTATTTTCTGTTACGTCATACCCCCGTCAGTTCATAAAGAAAAACATGATCAGAAGAATCAATAAGGAGATTAATCCTTAGCTGCAGCACTTTAGTATGTAATGTGTCTTTCACCTTATTCCTTGATAAATAAGTAAAACACACACACACACACACACACACACACACACACACAAACACAAACAAACGCACAGGCTATCTCCAATAAGCCCAAAGATAATGGCCAAGCCCAATGGCTTTTTTTTTTTTGAGCTCTTTCTCCTCCTGTCCGAGTGTCACTCTGCCTGTGCTGCCCCCTTGCCCCCTCAACCCCAGTGTCCACTCTGAGACATCTGGCGGGGTCGGCTGTGTGGGCCCCGGGTTGGCTGGCTCTCTGGTGGCAGGTGGCAGCTGGACAGAGAGCTGAGCATGTGGCCACCAAGAAGAAAGCAAGAGAAAGACACAGGGAGTTGTACACACAGAAAGCAGTGGAAAAAGCCGCACAGACCAATGGCTATCTTGCACCATTGTGTCCATTCACAGCAACGTAGCGCTTCCTACTCAAACTCCCATTTTTTCGTTTGTCAAAACATGTCACTAGATCTGTTTTTTATACCAAAATAAAGGGAGGATTTGGCTGCTTTCTTGAAACATAAATTCAGGCCTGGAATTCCTTCCATGTTTGTCCTTGGACTAAATTTGACTGGTGCAGACCAATGTTGTGGCGCATAAACACTACAATAGCCAAGTGGAGGTCCAGGGTGCAGACTTTAGCTGTTTGGAGAAAGTTCAAACTCCTCGTTCTGGCCTAACATAGACCCTTCATGGCTGTTGAAGCACTCAGATGACAAGAGCACTTGTATCTTTAACTTTGACTATATTTAGTTATATAAGTAACCTAAACATCGGCACAGAGTTTGTAATGATTTAACAAATCTCAGACTGGCCTTTCACAACTGTTGGGCTTTTCCAACATAACTTTAGCCCTGGATTTTAGAGGTGCATATGCATTTAATTGTATGTGTTACTACTGAAGCATCTTTTAAATGCAGTGTTCATTTTATTAGGGGCAAAGTTTCACAAGGGCTGAATGTGAAATGTAGCTGTAGCAAACTTACCAAATGAAAATCTAGTCATGTGTCAATTCGATGAGTTAATGAAAACTACTTTTCAAAATTCATCAGGGCCTCAACTAATAACTAATTTTATTATTGGTGAATCTGCAAATTATTTTTATGATTAATCAATTACACATTTTGTTTATAAAAATTCAGAAAGTGGTGAAAAATGTCCATTGTCCAATGTCCAACACCCAAAGCTGAGGTATGCACATGTATTAATTTGTTAAACCAACAGTCTAAGGTCCAAAAATATTCAGTTTATTATCATATATGACAGAGCTTCAGCAAAGCCTTACATGTTTTGCATTTTTGCTTGAAAAAGGACTGAAACTTTTAACTGATTAAATATAGCTGTCAGTTAAATCTCTGTCAGTCAGCCAATCGATTAACTGACTACCTATATAATCTCTAATATTCACTGACATACTGTGTTTTGCACTAAAATGAATTGTAATATGAAGGTAACCACATCCTAATTTATACATCATCTGAAAAAGGGACATGGAGGTGGGGGCTTATTTGCACTAATCCAGTTTAAGAAAAAAAAGGGACTTTTCAGCAATTCAATTACTTCTGTATTAGTTGTATTTCTTCTGTACCACACACCTAAGAGGTCAGCCAGTGAATTCATATCTACAAGACACACATTGTCTTTTGCCCTGAACCTTTTTATTTTGTCAATAATGGGCAGGGTGGGAATCAAGTTGGAGTGTCCTTTCTTCTCCCAGGTCCCATTTTGCCCACGCCTGGACAGGTTCCAGACCCTGTGTTTACCTAACAACCTTCCTGGGGAGGAATTTGACCAACGCACACAAAAGACAAGATTAACCGGGCCTGACTGTGCTGTCAAGAGATAAGCAGCTTAACAGAATGAAGCTACAGTATTTCTTGCTTAACTGATGGAGGATGGTGGTCGCATCGAGAAACAATGACAGAAGGCGTTAAAAAAGAAAGAAAGAAAAGAGTGCCTGAGGGCGTTCTTAAGCAGCCGCTGCCTGTTTCGATTGTGAAGTCAAAGGAGGCTCCGGAGGCCTCTTTGGCTGGCTGACCCTGGAGCCTCAGAGGACAGGTTTGTCATTAACCTCGCACAGTCCGGAGGTGAACACAGAGGATGACCTTTTATCGCCTGCGCAACTTAAAACAAAGCGTGGATGTGGCAGAGGTCGCTTAATGGATGTTTCCGGGGTGACTCAGGTGGTTGCTGAGGTAATTTGTAGAGGTGGTGGTGGTGGTGGTCGGTCGGGGTTTCAGGTGAGTCAGCGGTCTGCTCGAGAGTCAAACATGAGTGGATTCCATGGGGGGGAGCAGTTTAATGTTTGAAGACTAATGGCTATAAGGCATTCATGTCTGTTAATGGCGACTTTAAAAACTGCCTCTCGCCCATTCAGATTTTCACTCAAGATCATTCTCCATCTCCTAGGTGGCATCAACAGACTGCATGAATATGCCGTCGGGTCAAGAATAAGACTAAACTAAACTCCAAACGGCAGATTTGAGAGAAACAAGAAAGAGGAGATATGATAACATAGACACTCGGGGGTAACAGCTGAGTTTCTAACAGATGACACATGAGCAGTGTATTAGAAAACAAGGTGACTTACCTTGTCAGACTGTTCCCAGGCGTGAAGGGACTTGTTCACCTCTGCTACATGCTGGGTCACTACCACTCAGCAGAAACTTTCAGCAAAGATATTTCACTCAGCGCTCCGAGACCTGGGAGGGAGCAGGGAGATCTCTGATTAGCTCACAGACTGTCACTATCAATGATACACTAAGACACAAATGGAAAAATAAAACCGTATGCAACACACGGAAAAGTATGCTGCAGCACACTGAGGTGAGGTTTTCTCTAAGTAGTATTTTATGGTAGTCTATGGTCTCACTGAATTCAAATCGAAATGTCAAAGTAAAAGCACCAAATTTAGGGCTAAAATACAAGAAAAAAAAACATTAACCTCAGTGTCAGAGTTAGTTTTTAATATGTAGTTTTCCTTCAAAGTTTTTTGACCAAATTCTACTCATTGCATCATCTAAATTTTCAAGTAAACCGGCTTCATTGAGTTATTATGACACTGATTTCTTGAAAAGACACTGACAGATTAAAGCAGGTTGCAGAAGTATATCTGAAGGAAATTAAAATTGAACCGTGAAAATAACATAACGGACATTTTGTTTTATAAAAGGATTAAACGTAACAGGTGAAATAATTGCATCCACTGGCAGTTTCAGTTTCCACTTGGAGTAATAAGAAAATAAGATTGTAGGACTTTTTTTTTTTTTTGCGAGATAAAAACACAATAATGTGGTAATGCACGATTGTATGGAAGGCCAAACACATCTACCATTTTCTGAAACATGTACACAACAGCTAATCTGGTGCTACAGGTCACCACGGTCAACAGAACATGACCGTTCTCAAAATGAATGGGTGCACTTATGGCCACTCAAACATTAAGACTGGCTCAAACCATGACATATGTACTCACTATTATGAGGCTAAAGCAGTGTTATGTGATACCCCAGGCCCTCAGGGCTATTTTTATAAAACACAATTGGGTGTTTTCGTTTGTAGCTGCACTCACTACACACAGACACTCTCTGAATGGATTTGCCAGTTACTTTGACCCTCTGACAAAGTATTGTTTAGCCACTCAGGCTCTGATATAACAGAAGCAAAGTTCCCTTCACAACACTGACTGTCACAATCTACCCAGTCATCACTTTAGACTGTGTGCTGCTATTCTGTAAAGAGGCAGCGTGGTCTGGGGTCCAAGTCCTTCAAACAGCAAGTGTACACAAGCTGGTTCAACTTGCATTTACTGACTGGAACTTATTTTGTGAATGATTAGCCAGCATGATACAGCCAATCAAACCAAAGAGTTAAAAAACATCAATGTGTCAGATAGAAACCTCTGCTGCTTCACCTCCTGGTCAACTACAAATGCTTACTGCGAGTTTTTGTTTAAGACAAAAATCTAACTCAGCCTGGAATTGATTATTTAAAGCGTACTGTTCCATCTTAAAGCAAGTTTATGCTTTACCCTCCACCGGGTGTTCCCATCAAGGATATGAATCTCCACTAAAGGCTTCACACTCTGCTAATTACCCAGGGAGCAGAGTCTTGAAATATTTTGATGCTTATCTAGTTGTGAAGGGTAGAAGACACAGAAGGAGACGCAGATGGCTCGTGAGATGAAGACGAAAGGTGCCGTAAATCTGGACACCAACACAAACCCAGCCTCGGGTGCTCACTAAGGTCCAGGTTTTCCAGTAACGACATTTGAGGGAATGTTTAGGTCGACGTGCCGGTTTAGCTTCTAGCTTGAAGCTGGGCAGGATTCAAGGCGACGGTTTGGAGACAAATTTCTCACATACACCCTGTAGTGCAACTGCAACTACATGAGCACAGACCCACACACACACCTGCTCCCGTAAATCGCGCCATCATTTGGCTACTTGTAATATATATGGTACAAAATGATTTCCTTAAAGGCAGAAACAAGATGACACTGCTCATATTGTCATAATGTCTTGTTTTGATTGTTCCATTGACTTATTTACAATATTTCTTGTGTTGCTCCATCTGTAGTGGTATTACTGCTTAGATTTTACATAGAAGACTGTAAAAAACAAACAAACAAAACCCCTACCTAAATAACTAAGAAAAATCTTAATTAAGCCCAAATATTCATATTCTTTAAACTGTCTGGAAATGTTTTGCTTAGTTAAATGCAAATGGTCAGAAAAAAACATTTATCCCAATTTTTTTTAGAAATTAAACTCTTAATTTTAACCCTGTCTTTTCTTTCTCTCTAGTCCTTTTGTTTCTCCCCCAATTGCATAATAACACTACACTTTTTACAACAGAGGGAGAGAGGCAGGATTAAACTTACTTCCCTTCTTAACCTGCTCTGATCACACTCTGAATCAGCAGATGATTCATGTCAGAGCAAAAGAAATTTGGAGAATCTCATTCCACAGTTGATACCGTCCACACACTTAAACTTGACACTTGATGTTTGCTAAGCAAATACAAGTAACTCAAAATTATTTAATCCAGGATTTACTTAAATTAAAACTAGCTGTTGAATGAATGAGGGTTTTTTTCAGTCCTCTGTGTCACAAGCATATAAGATGTTAATGGGAATCGGATAAATATCTCAGTCGTTTTCATCTCATTGTTATGCTTCAGCACGTAAAAGCCCATACCAATAGCTGAAATGCAGGAAAGAGCTCAGCACACTCTTAACATTAGAAAAGCTACTGGTGAGAAGACACTGCCCTTGAGACTTGAGAGAAAGGGGGATGGGGATAAGAAATGAGGAAAAAAAGACAAACATCTCTCCATGTTCTCTAAATTAGGTGCTAAAAGCCCATCTCATTAATGCTACATCAGGGCCACATGTGTCACACAGCAAGCAGTTTAAAAATCTTCTCCTGTACCTTCCATGACTCCTCGATCAGCGGATGAACCTTTAAAATCCAGATCAAATGCAGTAAATCCAAAACTTCAAGGCAGATTTTTGCTCAAATACAGTCCATTTTAGATAATAAATCCTTTGGGTGAAGAAATTGTTGATATCCAGGCAGCGTATGGAGTTCTGTGGTAGCTCTCAAGTCATCTTTGTCATGATCCTCTATGGAAAGAAATGGGAATCCCAGTCATTCCCTCAGTACAGCAGAAACCCTCCCTCTCTCTCTCTCACTCACATGCAAACAAACACAAACACACACACACACACACACACACACACACACACACACACACACACACACACACACACACACAAACACACACACACACAGACCCCTCCCCCAAGCCCCCTATGCCCTCCTCTGTCCTATGCCATTTGCCAAGGAGGGAGGGAATCCACCAGGGCCTCATTCATCTTGGCCCTGCTGACCCCCTATGGTGACAGATGCTCTTGGAGGCCTGCAGAGCTGAGGGGGGGAAACAAAGAAGGGGACCCCGTTGCCACACGGCCGCGGCGCCCTGCCACGCGTGACCCCCAGCACGCCAAGACATCTGCCGTGGGCACTGTGTCATGTCAAGGTATCTGAGAAGAGGGAGGAAATCTTTATATCTAAATTTTGCTCTCAAACTCGAGTTTGTTTCAGCGTCTCGCTGCCACACCCGACTTTTTTTTTTTTTTTTTTTTTTTTTTATTGGGGGCCAATTCAGAGACAGCAGAAACTGTCTCAGGTCAGCTCAAGCATTTTGTCTTCGTAGCCTTGCCCGGGATTGACCCCAACTGGGGTTTTACTCCCGCTATAAATACCAGAGGCTCATCTGGTCAAAATAAATAAATGGAAATGCTCCACAAATCAGCCGGCGCTTGCAGATGTTGGGGATTATATTCCATTATAGCTCAGTGATCAGTTGTAGTACCTAGGCAAAGTGAAGTTAGGTATATGTCATATCACTGTGGGGAAACACCAATATCTACAACACTGGACTTCAGTTTACATTGAAATGTAGGATATGAATTTTTTTCCCCTTGAATCAAGTTTCTCCATACACAGTTAAACAGCTGAAAAGCAAAAATCAGTGAATTTAATTAAGGTGTGCTGAAATGCTGCAAACACTCTACTATCTGCTGGCAGTGAATGGAAAAGACAACGAGCTGTCCGATTGTGAAGTCTACTTGTCAGGGTGTTATTTACACTACAATTTCTTGTTTTACTACAAATCATTCACAGTGGCCTAACCCATGTAAAAAATGTTACATAGTGAATTGTACAGCACCCTTAGGCTGCTGTGTCAACTTGCCTGCCAACTAACCAATATCAGGTCAAGTCAGCAAGAATTTGTCAGGTAAATAGTAGGTCTGAGTAAACTCACATCTACTTCATAGCAGGGTAGATGCACTTAACACTCAAGTCTCTCCTTATTGCCAATATTTCCCCCCCAATAAGTCGAGTAGACTCTCCAGAGGACAGAAGTAAAAAACGCTAACATAGAACTGTCTACAGAATCGGGCTTTTGTGATTTTCAACTGAAAATACCCACTTAAAACACAAGAAAATAATTGTAAAAAGTAAAGTCTGAAATAAACTCGCATCAGTTGTTGCATTTCCGATGTCATAAATACTCTCATTATCTCCTTTTACTGGTCCAGGTGTCTTGCTTCGCTGAGCTGTGTGACTGATGTTCCAGTTCATTACCACAGACACAGTCAACAGTTGTTTTAATCAAGTCATGGGCAGCTCTTCTCACCTCCTTTCCAATGGTTATATTAGGGCGCAGCCAGTGTGAGAGTGGCTGTAAACCACCACGAGAGCCAATCAGGGCCCCCATTAGTCCTTACGGGGCTTTCTTGCACTCATTTCTCTCAATCAGCCACATTTGTCTAAACATTGGGCTTGAGTTTGACTGTGAAATTTGTCCAGCTATTGCTGATTTGGACCACACATGGGACATATCAGTGAGTCTCAATGCTGTGCATCAGATTACGTTTGGCATTACAAGTGGTAGAAATAATGTTAATCAACTGTTAGTTAGCAGGTGTAACAAAAGTGAAATCTCTCCAATAATCCATCTGATTGCAGCGTAACCACAAGTTCAACTGGGGGAAAAGAGCTGTCAGTTTGATTTATGTCTAAGCCCCTGACTTTGACATGGCCTGTCTTAAATAGCCCATTTAAAATGGAGATAATGAGTAAACCAAGCATTTTCTTTGGTCTCAAAAGACACTGTGCGAAAAAACAAAAGAGTGTGGATTGAATGCTTGCCCGCCCCCGAGCCCATCCTTCACCGCTGCATTGAGCTCCTGCTACAATCCCCGACAAAGGGGAAGTATCCCTGCCACTGCCACCTGAGGAGAGACGGGTCATGTGACCATCTTTGGGGGGGATCTAGAGGAGATCTTGGGCTTGGCTCTCTTAGATTTGGGGTGGGTTAATTCTTCCTCTCTTAGGATTCCCAGAGGAGTGCCACAGGTTTGTCTTAGCTGACTCAGCAGCTGCAGAGCACATGATGATTGTTTGGAGCAGCTTGGAGTGAGCTACAGGAGAATCATCTACCTAAACTTGTAGCTGCTACCCTTCCGACACTAATGAACTAACCTAATCGATCCATCTAATCCAGCACATGAGGATCGCTTCCATATATTACATGACATGCCAAGTTTGGGCTCTAAAGCTGCTTGAAAAATGAAAACTCAACTCTGCAGATGAGGGTCAAGCGCTGGGGAGGAAGTACAACGACCAAGGTGATAATTAACACATCTGACTCTTAAAATACAAAACGATCCCGCAGCTCAACTGTCAAAAAACAAAACAAGAAAATGGAATAGCTACCATGTGAAAATTCCCGCAACAGAATTCCCCTTTTCTGCTGGCTTCATATGGGCTACCTGACACCGAGGGTGTGAGGACTCGCACTGTTGTTTACTATACGGGTGGCAGTCCACAGCTCTAATTTCCTTATAAAAGCCCCGCAACCCTCCTCAGAAACCCCCTCCTCCCTCTCCTCAGGACTACCTGCTGGGCCCTGAAGTGCAAATCGGTGCTAGTGAGGATAGCAGATGAGCTGAGGTCATTCATGGCTTCCAGTAGGCCACAGAAACAAAGGCAAACATTCCAGCTGAATGCCATTGCTGAAGTCGGCAGCAACAGGGAGAAAGAGAGGGAGAAGGAGACAGAGCAGGGCTCAGTGGAGATAATAGCCTAAGGGTGTGTGTGTGTGTCTGTGTCTGTGTGTGTGTGTGTGTGCATGCACATGCATGTTTGCGTGTGTATGTGTGTGTCCTAGGGGATTATCTGTAGAACTATAAAGTGGGGTGAACCAGGGTTTAAGGCCTGGTGTGACCAGAGGGAACGGGGGCAGGGTCCAGGACCCAAGGAGGGCCGGACAAAAGGAGCATTTGGGCAGATGAAGAAGCCATCATCATTAAGCCACTGGAAGTTTACTGTCCAGTTATAAAACTCATTTTAAAATTAGAGGCTAGGGGGTGCGTGTGAAAGGGCAGCAGGGTTGGGAAGGCCTCTGAGGGCCCAGAGGGTGGTGTAGGGACTCAATGAGGAACTGTAGAGCTAATCCATTAGGGGACAAGCAGCCTTTGTGTTAACACTAGGTTGATTGGAGTGGTGACCTTGCCACACACTTTGGCCCAGTGGATGAGTTTAAGGGCAAGGCATTTAACCTTAAACTAAATCTGAGCCATGAACAGAGGCGGCCAACATTTAAAGGCTGAGGTCTACCAAACGGATAGCTGATATGGCACAAACGAAAACAAACCTTGTTAAATGTAGCCAAGTCCTGAAAGACACAGCTGACTCTAGCTACTTGATAACAATAAAATGACAACTATTTATAACTAATATTTAAGCTAATCTCTTGAGAAATACTACTAAATATATGGCTAAAGCTCTAACAATTTGTCAATTATATATGATTAGTCAATCAAATTACAAAGATAATCGGCAAATTTTTGAGAACAGATTAATCATTTAAGTCTCCTTTTTTGTTGTTTCTCTTAGTTGTTTAGGATATTAACCTGGATATTTCTGGGAATTTTTTTTTTTTTTTTACTCTCTTTTGACATTTTGGGCCAAATAATTCATTGCTTAATCAATAGACTAACTGGCTGTTTATTTAAACATGTAAATAATCATTAGATGCAATCCTATTCATATTATATATATATAATAATGTATTCGGGATTTTTATCTTGTACATTAGGTTTTAATCGGTAAAATATTTTAAAAATATTTTCCCAACAGTTTCTGTGAAGCCTGATGAAAGCAATGCAAGTGGACCTGACTACTAAATTTTTTTTTTGTGTCATTATTATATTATCAATAAAAGTTATGCTAATAAACAAGTTATTGCACCCTTTTCCCAGCTTCAATTAATGTTCCAAATTCCTTTGCAAAGCTAAATGAAAAACATGTTTTAAAACGTCTGTGATAAGTCAATGATGGCATCATTGCCTTCCAAAAATTCCAGGTCTTTGGTAATGGGGCCATCATTCAGAGAGATATGCTCCCATGGCTGTTATCCCTGATAGAGTAATGAAAGTGAAGGACAAGTGACAGTTTACAACTCTGTTCATGACTGTGTAATAAAGAGGAAGGTCTGTCAGTCAACCCAATCTGCATTTTACAACGCTGCCGGGTTGAACACCAGTTCACCCAAGTCGGAACAAGGGAGAGACACAGGACCCTAATGCATTTATGGACTTATTCAGGGAAGCCATATTGAATAAGACAACAATGAGTTCTATTTCATACTGTAAAGCTGTCACTGGCAGTGGTCAAACATCGGTCAATGGTAAAGGGCAAGAGGAGTTAAAAATGAGCTAAATCCTCTGAACCTTTATACTATTATTCTGCAACTGCATCATCCTTGTACTTACATGAAAAAATATTCAGAAGTGAATTGGGACCAAAAATCAAAATTTAATACACACAAATAGAACCACTTGTTTATCGGTTTCCTAATTCTATACTAGTCTAAGACAAAAAAAATTATCCTCCACCATCACTGCAGCTTCTTCTAACATCTGGTCAACACCTAATGGCTCATCCCAGAGTGGATCTTTGATGATGGTTGACCAGGCCTTGTCCTGGCCATAAACGGTTGTTTAGACAGCCCTATTTGTTATGGGGTGTAAAAGGAGAGCCATGGATCATGTTGAGAGGGCCAGCACTATCAAAACACTGGCTCTTATCAGATGACACATTTAGCAAGGGGGTCAGGTTCTGTTTCCAAGAGCTGGCCTGAGCTGCACCCAACAGTGCTTCAACATCACGTCAGTCAATCTGAGCTGGGACGTGATAACAGTGATGAGATGATAATCATGTTGTATAATCTTTTAAAAACTTAAAATCAAATCTATTTGTTAATATCAGCCAATACACCTGAGTTTTGGTAGCAATACAAAAACATACAGTATGTGTGACAAAAATCATTTCAAGACCTGCTTACTGGAAAGTTTAATGTATTAGTCTTTTTGTGTATATTTTAAGGTCACGAACAGCGCTTGGTCAAGGATATCATCAGTTATAAACAAATTACTTTTGTACTGATTATTGGGAAAACTGGAATTTTTCTAAATGAGATGCTCAATTTAAACTGAAGCAAATATACATTTTTTTTCTGTATGTGTTAAATTGTATGCTTGCATCTAGACAAGATGTTGGGAAATGAATTTTTCTTGAGTAAAATATAGTGAAAAATAACCAAAATTATTATTTGAATTAAAAAAAAAATCAGTTATGAAATACTTGACTTCAGCAAGAGCAGTGAGGTTCGACAAACCCTAAGGCTGTTAAGAATTATCAATTGATATGATTAATTGGTAGATAGAAAATTAATCGTCGACTACTTTGATAACGGATTAATCCTTTATACTCTTCTTTTTTAGAAAGAATTAATGCACAACAGTACCAAGTCCCAGCTTCTCTACTACTGATGATGTGCTGCTTTTCTTTTTCTTATGGGACAGTAAAGTGAACACAATTTTGTTTTGAATGGCTGATTCAACAAACAAGACACCTGAAGCAATCATGCTGGGCCATTTTTCACTAGTTTCTCCCATATTATAGATGATTAATGAATTCATTAATTGAGAAAATAATTAGCTCATTAACTGATAATGAAACTGGTTGCTAGCTGCAGCCCTACCCTGCTCCACTCATTATAATTGTTGAAGACCAGCTGAAGATAAAGACGTCTATTGTCTATCTCTAAGGATCTTCACTCGACATTTTAGGTGCCTTAAGCTTTTTTCTCTCTAAAGAGAGAAATATAGATAAAAGGCAATGATACAAAAGACAGGAGATCCACTCAACCCTGTTTCTTGGAAAGTTCACACCACTGACACACTAACTTAATTTAGCCATGCAAGAAGCACAGAGTGCTCATGGAGAGGACATAAGAAAGAGGTCTGTTGTGTTTATCAGGCGGCCAGAGAGAGACCCACCTTTCACAATAGGATCTTTCCTTTCTTTTCCTCCCTGAAAAAAAGTCTCAGCCACCTTGAATCCATTTGAGTGACACCATGACAAAGAGCCTTCTTAATGTGCCGACGAAGGAGCCTCCGCCCCTTCTCTCTAAACTTCCTTACCGGGCGATCAGCTGTATCCATCATGCCCCTCTTCCTGACCCCAGGCGGCCCTGATGCATCAACGGCACCCCACCCCCGTCTGCCCCTCTCACTCTCTCGCCACATATTCTCCAATACCCCCCACCCTACTGATTAATAAGCACCAGGTTGCCCTCGGTGACAGGACCCACACTTAAATCCCATCAGTCCTTCTTGCTGCAGTAAGAGTCACGGCATCAGCAGGATTCTTTTTGTCTTAATGGGACAATGGAAGCAGAGTCATCCTTTGTTAAAGGCTTCAACCCACACACAAACCTTGCTGATGAGAAAAAGTGACAGTAAACCTATTCAGGGCTGGTGCCACTTCATTCTGCACTGATCCCTCTTTCTTCTTTACCCACTGGCAGATGTGACAGTTAAGACAAGGAACTTTGGACAATATGGCGTACCAGGAGGGAAATGGTGGTTAATAAGGCACTCGGGTTTAAAATAATACAAATACTGGATAAAAAGATGCAAAAATGTTTCTTTACAGCCTTGATCCTTAATTTAGCCTACTATATGTATTAAAGGAATAGATAAAGATTTTTGGGAAAAATGCTCTTTTGCTTTCATGCTTTTTCAAGAGTTTACTAAAAGATGGTTTCTAATTTCCCAAAGGCCTCTAATAGGCACAGTCATGAGCTGATTTTAGCTTATTTTAGACTGGTAACAGGGGGAAACAGCTGGCCTGGCTCTGTCCAAAGGCAACAAATTCCAAATACATCTCTAAAGCTCATTCATCAATCCTTTACACTTTGTTTAATCTGTAAAAAAGTTAGAGAAAAAGGCACATGTCATTTCTTGGTGATAGCCGTGTCTCCTGCTATACAGCTCAGCTATTAACTGCAAAGACAAAAAACAGCATGAGCACAGCCTTAGGAATGCCTCTGGCTCAAGCGCAGCAGTAGTTTGAGCATTCCTAATGTGGCCCTGCTGCTCTTATCTTAGTGAACAAAGAGAGAGAGAGAGAGAGAGAGAGACACACACACACACACACTCTCTCTCTCTATTGCAGTTAAATATGTCAAATATGTCAAGTATTTAGTATTTTTCTTGCTAAATACCAGAGCTGAGAATCTGAAGGTTTGATGTAGTCAGGAAAACAAAATACAAAACAGATTAAATGAAAATTGAAGGAAAATCTGACATGAAGCATTAGCTAGTGTGTTTTAATCACTGGCTATTTCTATTAAATGCATTAAGCCAAGGAGCATTGGCAGTTGTACGTCGTGTCAAGTGTTTTTGCCAAGCCCTGTACATCTGTATTGGAGAGAGGGGATGCCATTCTTCCACAACACATAACCTCATTTAGTGTTTTTTCACACGCTGATACAAAAGCTGACTATTCAGTCAGGTTGAAATCTTGCTGATTGGAAGGCCACATAAGATTCAAGATGTATGTCCTTTGATAAACCCACCAATTACTTCCTTCGAATTCCGCTTTTTATCCAAAATAGTATCCTTTCATTTGTCTTTACACAAACTTACAAATAGTTAGAATGCAGATGAAGAACTCAAAATGGTTATCAACCTTCTGCACTAAAGCCTTCACACAGCCCAGCCTTTAATTTGGATGTACAACAAAATATGGATAAACAAAGGTCTCACTGAATTAGTTTGATAAAAAAAAAAAGCTAATCCTTGTTTTAATGCTATTGATTTTATCAGCAAGTCATCATTACAGGATCTACTCTGAAAACCAACTGTGTTGATTCTTCATTTCAACAAGCTTTTTATTCCCACCCATTTTCTGGCTATTGTTCTTAATGAGAGGAATGAAAGGAAACGAGGAGGAGAGGGAGAGAGGGAGAGAGAGAGACACACACACGCACACACACACACACACACACACACACACACACAATGACCTCCCCTGCCACAGAGGAACGCTGAGTCCCTGCAGCAGAGGGTTGGGTCTTGGTCACCGTAGCCTTGGACAAGCTATGACAGCCTATGGAAAAGCCTTCTGCTACAGACAGCCCTCTCCCCCACAAACCTTGACAACATCAACACACGCTGACCTTGTGTTTCAATTTGAGGAGGGAGGGAGAGTGAGAGAGAGTGAATTGATGGTCGGCTCAGATTGTGTTTGTATTCTGTGAGCAAAATGTGTGTGTGTGTCGTGTTCAGGCAGTCAAACAGGTAGAGATTTAGGACAATAAATGTGGGCAAAGGCAATGATGCCGATGTGGAAATCGGGCTGCAGAGTGTTTCCAGCTGTTGTTAGCAAACGTCCTGCCATTCACAGCAACAATCAGAATTTACAACACAGTGGATGTTTCAAACTTTTTAGAAGGCCAAGAACCCAATAGAGATTGAAATGCTGAGAATCACAGCGAATAAGGGTTGCAACAAATTGGTTTTATTCAATTATCAGTTTTGATTCACATGTAATGGAGTTATCACTTAGTCTATAAAGTGTCCAAAAATAATATTTTGCTTGACTTAGAGTCCAAAACCCAAAGATAAGAAAGAAAAAAAAACTGTTATCACATTGGAGCAGGCTAAAAATATTTGATGTTTACTCATTTTTTCTTTTCAATTGAATTAAACAATTATTTGACCAACAAAATTGTTGATGATTAACCTTCTGTCTATTAAACAACTAATCATTTCAGCCCTATAATGTATCAAATTTAACTCACTTAAAACATTAAATCCCGACCTGAATATGTGGACTCTCATTAATCATCGCCTAATACTTGATAAGTCAAAAATTTGCAAAAAACTGATATAATTAAATGTATTTGATTATGTTTTGCACATAATATACATGTATCTCTCTGTGCATTTCATTAAAGATGTAAGCACTTACCCAAGCAGAGCACTTCTGAAAATTTTAACTGGGCTTGTTGTAGTGGGCACATAGTAAAAATTTAAATATAGTAAAATAAAGAATATACTAGATGAAAGCAGTAACGGTGTAAAAAACAAAAAAAAAAACAAAAGATTGATTCTTTCTTGATCAGACTTAGTGGGGTTGCAGATCAAGTTTGGCACAGTTACACACTGTACCGTATTTAAAAAGAACACATAAGCTGCAAGGAGTAATTTCTGGCTGCAGGTACTGTTCCACTGGAGTTGGCAAAGGAGGGGAAACACAGCGGTACACCTCAGAGAACACACTAATTGTTCACATAACAGTGCAAAAAAGAAGTAACTCTTAGCTGCTGGATGCTTTCCAGGTTTCAATGGCAAGAATGAGGATATACTATTACTAAGTGCTCTCCACGGAGCCCGCATGCTGTTTCTGCTCTATGAGCCTCATAATGGGATTCAAAAAAATCCAAGAGATTGATCTGGGAAAAAAACGAGGAACACCATAGACACGAGATAAGCACTTTGTTCTGAGGTCCTGCTGCGATGTGATGTAGCGTGATGACGATACAGGTGTTATACTTCCTTTATTATCAAATGAAAGCGTTCGACGCGAGGATCAAAACCCTGAAACTCCTCCTTCACTTTGAAACGCCACCAACTCCCCGCAAACACACGGACACACACACACACACACACAAACACACATATATTCAACATTACCCCGCGTTTAACATTAACCCTTTGACTTTGCTGGTACGCGCTTCCTAGACGTGAACTGACTTGAAATAATTGGATAAGTTTCCATTCATTCTGGGCTTGTCAGGGAGCTTATTTCTAACTTTGGATCTTGGGTGAATGGTGGAAAACGGAGGTACAACATTTCAGAGTTTTTAGCTTTTTATGCTTTTCTTAGCTTTATATGTAGATGCCTTTAGTAAATGCTCTCCAGGAGTCATTAAGGGGCATTAAAGAGTTGAAATGAGGGGAAGGAATAACTATTATCAATGCTACAGAGACAAGAGGGCTATCATAAACTATGGACTCGGTTCAGTTGGTTGGTCAACCAGGAGATCCAGCAGTGACAGATAAGAAACTGTCATGCATGTCCAAATGAGAGATAACTAGCAGGGCGAAAGGAAGTGCCACATCTACACACACACACACACACACACACACACACACACACACACACACACATCTGGGCCATTGCCTCCATTAATGTAATTATTTATTTTCATAAATTATTGAACAATATCATCATCATCATCATCATCATCATCATCATCATCAATACTACTACAACAGTTGTATTTTCTTTACCTCTAATCAGACCTCCAAAATACACACACACACATACACATGCGGTTAACATTAGGAGCCCTGCTTGTGACAAAGAACAGGATGTTCAGACCATTCTTTTGGGCAGTACTCCTCCATATTGCATGTCGTACCTTCCTGACTATAAGTTCCTTTCATCCATCACTAAAAGCCACATTCTAAGGATGTAAGAAAGCAAGGCATTAGAGGAATGTCATACACACAACCTCTCCCTTTCCCTTCACTCCTGAGCAGGCCATAAACACTGAGGCATGAAGTGGACTCACGCCCAACAGCACAAATTCATGGTCAGACCTTTAGCAAAGAGTGATTTGTCAAGGACTGAGGTTAAATTGTGAATTAACTGCGAATTTTCACAGTTTTCACGTAATGTGCTGGATGGTGGCTCATTTGTAAAGGATATGATAAAAGGTGCTCTCTAATAGACACTAATCAAAATGAGACTTTTGAAAACACTTCGCAGCTAAGATGTAACAAAGCGGAGGCAAAATTCTCAAGTTATTTTTGCAAAATGTGCCAGGAGCTGTATCCCCTGCATCTTCAGCTACAGTTATGTTTTTGATGTGCTCAGTTCCTCCATTTACTTTGTGCTCTGCATTGCTCTGCATTAAGTAATTACTGTCATTCTCCATTAATGTACTAATTATTTCCTCCATTAAGTATAAGAAAATTGAGAAAAATGTGCATCACATGTTCTCAGAGCTCAAGCTGACTTCTTAATATGGCTCAGGAACTGATTTTATTTTCTTTACCTCTAATCAGACACTCAAAACACACACACACGCACACACACACACTTGCATAAATGCACACAAACTAAATCAAGTCTGAAAAGAACTGAATTTGCCTGCATGCTAATATGCGATATTGAGTACACTGATTCTTGTCACTCTTCCACTCTGAAGACACAATACCCTCAAAAACTGGATATTGTTAATATTTACATATACCAGTGGAGCACAGCTAATTTTTAAACGTTTAAACTAAAAAAATAAATAGAACTAAAGATGAAACTGATGGAGACAAAATAAAATAAAATAATTGTTGCACTTCCTGTAGGGAAAACTAAGACATAACAGCTGATGGTGGAGGGCTTTGAGGAGGATGCCCCACCCCCACCAGAGGGATCAATGCACATAAATGGAAGAGGTCACAGACCTTTGACATCTTCTTTCAGCCGGGGGAGGGGCCCTGGCCTTTGTGAGATTGGCTTTAATGATCCAATTGTCAACTGTGTCATACACCTTTATACAGTATGTACAGTTTTCTTGAGATTCAGCTCCACACTGTGCACACTCTGACCTTGCGTCCCTTCAGTAGACCTGCCAGCAATGAGTGTGAAGTCTGGATAAGAAGCATTTCCCTGTATCTCACTTGCTGTCTGCGTCCAGCTGCCTTGTTTCGCTCTTCATCACTCCCACATCTGTTTTTACCTCTTCCTCCCATCTCTTCCCCTCCTCAGCCTCCCCTACTCCTCCCCAGACCTTATCTGTGCTTTCCCTCCCTCTTCTTTAATGCTCCTCTTCTTTAATGCTGCATTTTTTTGAAGAGAGATTTGGTCACTTAAAAAGCCAGGACAGAGAGGATGACCACTTTCTAAGATACTTTTGATGCATTTGGTTCTATAGAAACCATATGGACAAAAGAGCAGGAGGCAGAAGACTCCAAGTAAATCAAATAATCTGATCCTGGATGAAAGGTTGGCTCAAGATACACACTCAATTACAGCAAACTATTAAACCACAGCCTTTCAGTAACATAGTCTGTAACTGTATATAGATCTGATTTCCTGCAACAGCAAAAAAATCATCCAACCCTGACAGTGCCATTACAGTCTGTGAATATATTTCCCCCCTTTATTCAGACACAGACACTATCCAGTGAACAGGGTGTTCCTAGTGTTCGTGACCCTAAATAAAAAGGAAAGATTAAAAGTTTACAGGCATCCATGCAAAACACATTTGGCTCTACACTGAGATGCACTTTTAAGTCTGATGTTTAACTGAGATGGACAATATATAATTATCTGATTTTTAAAAAGAAAAAAATGACCTGGCTGTTGTAATTAGCTAATTCTTTCTCTTCTACTCTGATTCAAAGTAGCCTGTGTAAATTAACTGAATGCATCTTACTTACATTATACAGTGTTACTGCTAAAGCAATTGAGATTTTAATGAGAATCATAAAATAGGTACCCAGATGAATCCATGATTTCTAGGTGAATTATTTGTAATTGGCATAAATATATGATTTAATCCAGTTTTGTATGAAAACAAGTCTGTTTGACCTTGGTAGAATGCAACTAAGTATATTATACCGTGCTCAAGTACAGTTTTTAGGTACTTACTGTGACCTTTCCTTGAGTTTCTCAATTTGATGCATCCTTGTACTTCTGCTCTATGGCCATTAATATGGAGAGAATGTACTTTTTACTCCACTACATTTATCTGACAGTCACATTTACTAGTTACTTCGCAGATCAATATTTTAAAAAATATATATATACCATAGACATATAAAATGTGATGAATTGCAACAGATAAAAATACCAAGCAGTATATAAAGCAGTTAGACTCTGCTTCACCTCTAAAAGCCACAACAATAAAATGCTGCTAAGACATTAACACCAAAGTAATATTAATTAAGAAATATGATGGACAACTAGAATAGCACACCGCAGAGTGTAAACTTCTGCCAAAGCCAATGTCAAACAACAAACGCCAGACATCAGAGGAAAAAATTCAAACAAACACAGGTGAAACAAAAGCCCCTTGGCAGAGGCAATAAAACCAAAACACTGACAGAGCCATATTTTACATAATGAATATAATGACTTTTGATACTTTAAGCATATTTTGCTGATAATGTAGTTTTACTTAAGTAAGAATTTGAATACAGGACTGGTACTTGTGATGGACGATTTTTCACGCTGTGGTTATTGCAGCTCTTTTTTTTTTAAGATCTGAATACTTCTTCTTACCACTGGTATTTGATTAGCTATGCTAAGGTCACGGAGTGTGTTTCAATGACGCATTCATCTCTCTGTCTCGACGTAAACACAGGGCATGAGGAAAATTTTGAATAGAGGGTCCTGACTGCCGTCTCAGCAGTTTGATGAATGCCGGCTGTTTCGAGGACCGCCTGTTTTCTGGGTCCTATCATGTCACAGTCAAAAAAAGTGCAAAACAAAAGCACTGATCTCTCTGGATTGGATTTTGTCCCTTGTACCATCTGCAATCAGGATCAGCGAAGGCCACAATCCCTAAGAGGCACCTCTGAAAGGATCAAGGGAAGCATCTGCCTGCACTGATGACTGGTCCCAGTGATGTTTTTGTGATCTAAACTGGTGCTGCGAGTGATCTGCGTGGGTGTTTCATGTGAAAGATTTTCCCTCACAGATCAATATTTAAAAATGATATGTTTCTGCAGCTTGCTGAAGCCACAGCAGAAACAAAAACATCTGTGTTACTGACTGGATTGGTAATCAATTGCTACGCATACCTTTTTGTTATGACACTGAACACATATATCTGAGTGATCTATCACACCATGCTTTGTCATAACAGAGAGCAATAATTTGAAAAATGTTGGCTTTCAATTAAACATTCATTTTTTAGTTTTCCGTCAGAAAATACAGAGTGAAAACACTGATGGACAACTGAGCAAACACAAGGCGTAATCAGTTAAACAGGAGGCTTGATGTGCTCCAAATGATAGTGAGGGACCAATGAGAGAAAGTAAATTAATCTGTAACCCTAGTGATAATTGCTTCATGTACAAATGACTGTGAAATAGTCATCTATCCACACCTTGTTTAAGCTTTTCATGTGAGAGATGTCATGTTGCATTTTTTGGAAAGCCTTTTTGCCTCCCAGCAAGCTATCTGCACAACAAAACAACTTTGAATGAGAGCTGGGGCAAAAATAAGAGGGGGACCCATGATCATTACTAGATAAAAGGTTGACAAAACAGCATTTTGAGCAAGCTAAAAAGATGTTTTCTTATCTTAAATAGGGCATGTTTTGAGGGTGAATGGGAATGAACGAAAATCTATTAACTTAATTTGTAACTGGGTGTATCGCATTTTATTTCATTTGAATTGAGAAAGAGAGAGAACATGCATGTGTTTATTACTCATCCATGATATTCTCTATAACTGGACATTTTGAATATTAGAACTTTATAGCAAACCTCTCGTGAAAAGGGAATAATGAGGGCAAGGATACTTCGATCCACAATTTTCGGTTTTCACAACTATATCGAACTCATCTGCAGTATTTACAGATCAAATGCATCATGCCTGTTTGCAAAATAAAAAATGAAGATGAAGCAATCATACATAAAAAAATGCCCAGCCCTCAATACTTCAAGGCCCTTAACAAAGCAGAATGGGAAAGAGACGTCTACTTAAAGGCTAAAGAGAGGAACCTGTCCGAGCACAGGAGCGGTGTCACGGGAGCCTTACTTATCTCCTCCAAGATTAAGTCCCAATTGTTTGTTGGAACAAAGGCAGCCAGTGAGGAAACCAGCCCCCCAAGGGCCAGATGGTCAGCGTTCAGAGCCCCCTGACCCTTTCAGCCCTTGCTCTCTCTTGACAGGGCTGTGCCTGAACTAGGCGAGACAGGCCACCCAGCGAATATACAATGCCCACTGCTTGTACGGTGTATTCACATGATACTGTACTACCTGTCTGACCTAAATGGATGTTTCTGTTTGGTAGAACACTGTTTATATTACGTACAGCTGCAGAAAACAACCGTGACTGTTATATATAATGACAACACAGCTAATGGCAGAAATCTGGATTGCTAATCATATACACATCTTGTAACTGGAATTTTTAGAACTGAAATTGTAAATTATAGGTGACTGGACAAGAAAATTGCTGGATTAAATTGCTGCTTTAACATGAAAAATCACCGATCAGCATTTGAGATTAAACTGCAGCATGACTGGAAACGATACCACAGTATTTTCAGGGCCTCCCCGGATCTGGTCAAATGAACATCTCTGTTCTGCTGCAGGATCTTGTGATGTTCATGTAACTTTCATTTGCTCTATTGACATTTTGGAAGGACAGAACGGAGTAGTGGAGACACAAGCAATGCAACCTTTGGGACATCAAAAGTGGGGAATGGCGAGATTAGATGTGGTCGAGACAGACTGGTTTGCCTGTAATTACAATGACAAACCACCAAAGACATCTCCTGGTCATGCTTATCTGATATGATTTTATCTAAGCTGCTCAAGCCTGTTTCAACACCAGGCCTAGGGCAACTGTACCAGTATTCTACAGACAAACGTGTAAATTAATGGCCCTGATCCAGATATACTAGATGGGTATTTGTTACAAGTGATTAATCAGCAGGAGTGACCATTTCCACTTCGAAATAACTGCATGTGAAGCAGGACAGACCGATGTCTCATGTTAATTTACCCATGAGATAAATTAATTGACTGCTCATCTCAAGGCAACGTGAAGTATCTTTTAGTTTCACCAGACTCTTTTTTTTTCTGCCGCAGATTTTTAGTAAGGCAAAGTTTTGCACCGACGCCCACAAAGCACCGCAAAATTACATTCATTAAAAGACTAAAGACGCTATTAGATGCGGGTCTGCTACACACACGCGTTTGCAGCCGAGCATCAGTGACAGTCAGGCCTTTTTTTTTTTTACCAAACCAAGGCTTTCATTACTTGTGCAAATGTAAATGAGTAAAATGAAATGAGAAAGGCAGGTTTACAAGTGATATCCGCATTTCGAGCGTTTAAAGAGGCTTGACGACAGACTTATAAACGAATAACGTAATTGCTTCAAGTCCCACTTTAGTTGTCTTAAAGGAAACACACGCAAAAAAGCCTTCGCCCTTCCAGAAATTCTAGGGTGAAGCAAACTTTAACTGCGGTGTGTGTGTGTGTGTGTGTGAGCCTCGTCGGCCGAGCCACGGGCTGTCGCCCGCCGCCGCCGCCGCCGCCACCGCCGCCCGGAGAGCGTCAGCGACCCGCCGCCGTCCGCGGCGACTCCCCGCGTCTCTCGTGTGACGTGTGACACCGAACAGGTGTTTGAACGTGAAGGTGCGGGGACGTAACCCGCCCCCCGCGCGCGCCCACCTGTCTTTTTTAACGCCGATGTCTACACGTCCACGTCCACGTAGACTCGGGTGTCGACGCTGACCCACGCTGCCGCCGCCGCCGCCGCTGCCACTGCCGCCGGTGACGCCGCTGCCGCCGCCGCCGCCGCTGCTCCGCTCCGCCACAGCTGGTCTGCGCACGGTGAGGGAGCCGCCGAGTGACGTCAGGCAGAGACTGTACGTACCGTTTGTTTGGTCCAGTTCAGCTTGTTGCTGTGATGGGAGGAGAGAAGCACGCAGGCAGATGCAAAAAACAAAAAACAAAAAACAAAAAAACAAAAACAAAACTAAAACAACAAAAACCCCGATACATCGCCAACGCTACCGGCTGCAAATTAACCGGTTAAATCGGAACGAGCTAAATCAAGTTTAAAAGTGCAGCGAGGAGACCGCGGAGCCAGATGTTGTAGACCACTCCGCTGTCTTCCTTATACTTTCATAAGGTGATTAAAACAAACAAACAAACAAACAAACAAAAAAAACACACAAGAAAACAGAAAAACACACAATTCCATTGGGAGACAGGAAAAAGAGTAGATACAGAGAGCAAAAATTAAATGAATCAGAAGGGGGATGACAGTGAGCAGTAAGTAAACAGCTGAAGCAAATAAACATGTACATGCAAACATAGTAAAATAGACTGAAATAACTAATGCATCACTCATTCGGTGATACACATACATACAATTCTGCATGCATTCACACCTGCAGAGACGTATACATTAAACTGCATGTTACAAAGTTATCATAAGCCTACATATAGGCCGCAGTTCCTTTATACACTACAGATATAAGCCCGAGTCTGATTCAAGTTTTCAGGCACAATGCATCAAGTAGCCAACGTATTTCTCCAACTAAGGGTTTTTTTTTTGCAGATTATAACGTCTCCCTCTGTTGGCAGAAAAATGGAGTTGTACTGAGTTCAACAGGCTCCGCTGCAAAAGGGCTTCATATCATGCAGAGTGTGCTAACACTGTGTTCACTGCAAGATAAAAAAAAACAGAAGACAAAACGTGATGTAAATGAAAGCCGACTGCTGTTTTTTCAAGGTGAACGTGACAGCAAGTTCAGGAAATACTTTGTTTCAGGGCTATAAATGTCAAGATCATGGGCGCTATTCAGGTTTCTGGACAAAGGTAGAGTTCTCACCATCTGAGTTGTAGAAGAGCGCCCTCTGTTGACGTGATGAACCAACAGACAGAGCAGGGAAGATACCTGCTGTTTGGGGGGGGGGGGGCTTAAACTCATATACTTGAAATTCCTTGCAAATATCGGTGTTATATAACTAAGGATTATATCAAACATGGTTACAGTAGTGCTATGTAAAAAAAGAGAGTGACATGTATTTCTAAAAAAACGTGTATCATTTGCAAAACGAATAAATAGATAGATAGATAGATAGATAGATAGATAGATAGATAGATAGATAGATAGATAGATAGAGAGATGACATAAACTTAATCTCCTTTTTAAATTCACAGTAAAAAAAAAAGATATGATAGATAGATAGATAGTACAACAGCAATTCCCCAGGGAGCAACCCACAGCAGGTCTTAAGCATTTCCTGTTCGTCATTTGTTTGCAGAACTGCATGTCTGAAAACATGGGAAAAATAGTCAATAGATAGTTATAACTTTGAAATCTCAGTGAGCTCAGGATGAACTTTTAAATGCAGTACAAGGTAGAAAAGATGATAAACTTATGGTGAATGAAGCTCAAAAAAAAATATTCCTAGAGACCATGATGGACATCACGGGGGCTAAAGTGAGTTACAGTGATCTAAATGGAGCTGGCATTCCCCAAACTTTAACCACGTCATCACTTACAATCTTAATATTCATACAATTATTACACAATGTGGTTGTCTTTAATATTATTTACAGTAAGAGTCAGTGCAGGGTATTATGGGATAAGGATAGCTGGACTTCTGCTGCCAAACAGAACAGAACAGAACAGAACAGAACAGAACAGAACAGAACAGAATAGAATAGAATAGAATAGAACAGAATAGAATAGAATAAGTAATTGTGATCAAGAACCAAGAGCACCAGTAATCCACATGGATATTTTCATTACTGAATAGAATAGAATAAAATAGAATAGAATAGAACAGAACAGAACAGAACAGAACAGAACAGACTAGAACAGAACAAACAGAACAGAACAGAACAGAATAGAATAGAATAGAATAGAATAGAATAGAATAGAATAGAATAGAATAAGTAATCGTGATCAAGAACCAAGAGCATCGGTTATCCAAATGGATATTTTCATTACGGAATAGAATAGAATAGAATAGAATAGAATAGAATAGAATAGAATAGAATAGAATAGAACAGAACAGAATAGAATAAGTAATCGCAATCAAGAACCAAGAGCACCAGTAATCCACATGGATATTTTCCTTACTGAATAGAATAGAATAAAATAGAATAGAATAGAATAGAATAGAATAGAATAGAATAGAATGGGCTAAGTATGATTGGGAACCAAGAGCCCCAGTAATACATAGAATAGATTAGTATAGAATACAATAGAATTATATTGGCTATATGTTTATGGTCCAGGACAAAAAGCATCTATAACCCATACGGCTGAAGTACCGGACAGAATAGAATAAAAAAACATTTTTTGGAAAGTCTAGAAACTAAATCGCAATGAGCTGCGCCGATTCTCCTCCGTCGTTCCTCCGACGGGATCCTCTCGTTGAGGCTCTAACCTTTTCCGTCGCGTCGCCGGGGAACAGCAACACGTTGCCCCAGTCCGCGGGAGAGGGCTTTGAACGCGCCTCGGCACGGCGCATGCGCCGTACTTGACATTTTGAAGTTGCTTCTCCGGGGTGTTTGAACAGGAAGGCGGACATGTTGGTCAGGCTGTGGGAGAAAATCAGGCACCGTCTGCTGTTTTTCTCAGAAAACTAACGCACATCGAAACCCGATCGATATGTCTTCGACCCGAGGGATGGAGCCGTTCGGACGGGAAACGGTCGACAGCCAGTGACAATGCCCGGGGCGCAGCGGAGGGGCCGCCGTTAAACGCCGTATAACGAGTCCGCGTTTAAACGGATCGAAATTTGGAAGAAGCAGAAGTTTTTTTTTTCCCCCACCACTTCTACTTTTGAGCTGTCAGATTTGCCTGTCGTTTTCTGCAAGGGCCCCGGCGAGGAAATTGGAACCGGTCTGGACTAACCTTCCGGCAAAACCGTACTTTTTCCGAGAGACGTTTACATTTGAGTTTTGACTGCCTTTTGTTTGGATGCACCAACATTTTAAGCCCTTATCCTCAGCGGCATCCTGCGGAGGCTGACTAATCTGTCCCCGCATTTATCGTTTGCCACTGAAGTTGTTTTGCCACCCGTACTTGGAAAAAACACCTTTCGGCTTTGAATATGTGGCTTTTGTACATCCAGCGCAACCTTAAACGTTTCGTCGTCTATGAGAACTCGAAGAGAACGATGTATTTTCTGTGAAGTGCCGTGTAAAGTTCACACGAAGAAAGGAACATTCGGCTAGCTAGCTACCGCTGGCTGCTAAAGCTAGCTAGCCAGCCCTCCGCCTCGCCAGTGAGCTGTTTTTGTTCATAACCCAACACCGGGACTGAGTTTAACAGCAAAAATGTCTGCCGGGGAAAGTATGGAGGCTCGATTTGAAAAAATCGATGCCATGTTGAAGGACCCAAAGTCAGAAATAAATACGGATTGTCTTCTGGTAAGTTTGGTTGCTTGCTAGCTGGCTGGCTAGGTAACGAGTCAGCCATTCGGGGTCAGTTTACTCCTTGGAGCAGAAATTCTTTCCGAGACCAACAAGTCGTCTCATTTGTCACAGTAGAAACGTGTAGATATTCGCTCCGACTGGCCAGTTTGGCCCAGACTCTAAAATTCAAACACGTGTGTGTGTGTGTGTGTGTGGGATCGTATATAAAGTAACTCGTTGCGAAACGAACACAGGCAGCGGTTTGAAACCTGTTATCCTACAGATACTGTCTAAACGTGCAGTCAAAAACAACGTGACTGTAATTGCCGGCAACTCGATCGCAACTTAACGGCGACGTGCTGTCGGTTCCCTGATAACCTGGAATCGTTAAAAGAAAGCGACTCATTTAAAAGCAGTGGGCAGCTGTATAACTCTGACAGATGGCAGCCGTCTTTCCGTTCCTCACAAAGGCAGACACACTTTGTCAGGGCTGTTTATGGTTCGGGCCAGGTAAAACAAATCTCTTCATCAAGTCTGATCAACCGGAATGGTTTCCTTGCCACCCACTACGAACCGATAATAGTTTGTGTCGTCACTAGTCCGCCTTTTAGATGATTAGGAAGTGGGTGGTTAAGTGTGGCTGTTTTGTCTAGATTTCCTTCCCGAAGCTTCATCTGAAGCCTGCAAACCTGTCGTAACCTGCAGGCCCCCAGCTGCAGCAGTACACCTGTTTGCTAGAGTTTACCCCGGCTGCTTCCTGTCTATGGGCAACATCTCATGAGGTGACTCCTGTCTGAGGAAAGAAGGCGGCTCCTGCCACGTGCTAAACCCTTTCAAAACCCTCATAGGATCTTTTATTACATGCGGCAATCCCAGGAACTGACTAGCCGTGGAGTGGATGCCAAGAGGCGGTTGTTGTGTCAGGTGTTTGTTGATATCAGGAGCCTTTTGTCTCGGGTAGACGGTGGCACGGAGTGTTAAAACAAGGATCTGGCTCTTAGTGACTCATGGGAGCAGTTTCACTCAGATGTATAGTGTGATCGAGCCAAAATTCATGTGGGTTATTGGATGGAATATTTTCACCTGACTATCCTGGGAATGACCTTGGCGTTTACTTTGTATGTTTGCAGGTATGTTGTAAGTTTTCACCTGAAGTGCACCTAGCAAGGAATGATATGTAGTTCTGGATCTTTGTGTACAGTGGTTTCTCTGTAACTCTATAATGTGTTGTGTACATAAGGTCAGGCTCCTTGATTAAAAAATCCTATATCGGAATTGTCTGATATGGGACATATTACCTAGCAGATAGACTTACTAGGCAAAGGATCATCAGGCAAGCAATCTGTTTTGGGAAGGAGGTTTGTCCTGAAACCCCACCCACAGACCCAACTTTGAGTTTTTGTGTAAAGGATGCTGTAGATAGCTGTCTTTTGTAAAGAAAACTTGCTTAGTCTCCATGACCTCCCCTCCTGTTGCAGAAAGAGGCAATTAAATTCACCTAAAAGTGCACACGTTCTGCATTTTTAATGGCAAAAAGCTGTGGGGACTGTTCCTGCTGGCAGCTACACACACAAGGGTGTTGTTCCTACTTTCCCCCTCTCTGCAATCTCCCCTGATCAATGAATGGAGGCCTTTTGCTGAGGCTCTCTATGCCACCATGCAACTCCACCCACAGCTTAATAAAATTCCTTGCTAATCAAATAACCTCTTGTCTTTGACTGGCCTGGAGTTCCCTGTGTGTCCCAAAGCCATTCTGCACGTCTGGAGAGAGTTGAGACCAGGCAGGCAGCTCTGAGGTAGCTGGGTGTGGGCTCCGCTCTCTACCCATAAACCAAAATTATGTGGACTGAAGACTCATGTTTCTGAAGGCCGTGAATCAGGACATTTAACTCATAAAGCAGCCAGCATGCTTGGCTATGAGTAATAGCTTCCATCAGAATGCACAATGCAAGCCTTTTACTGGCCACATTTCCTTACCTGGGTCTTGAGCCGGCATTGCTTACTGTCTGAAGTATAGCACTGTTGGGTTTACACTTTTTTTTCCCCCATAGAACCCTGGCCTGTGTTGTATGATGGTGACACTTGGCCTGCACCTTACCACTCAGCTCTGGGCTGGCCTGTTGAGTACTGTATTCCAACCCTGTCGCTCTTATCTTCACCGAGTAAATAAATCCCGTTGGAGGGAAGAGCACCTTATCTGGACCCGCTGCCCCCTTCTAATCATTTGTGCTCTAGGCATGCTTCTTAAAGCCAATCTGAATAGACGGAATTCCTGACATTGATGTGAAAGCTCACTGACATTAAGGGTCTGAGCATTGTCCATAAATTTTTGTACTGTTGGCAACCATCAATAGTTTTCATCAAATCATTTTATTGGCTGATATGTCTGGATTGAACATCCCCAACTCCGAACGTCAGCATGGAGGAAGTGGTGCGTTTGTCAGTGTGAAAATATAATGAACAGTATTTTCTAGTTGCTTTTGCACTTGACCACAAAGTGGAAACACAGTCTGTTTATCACTTGATGAATTAGAATGTTTGAGTTGATATTTTAGGACTTGTTTTGCATGAGCTTTGCCTCCATTTGCGATATATAAGGGCCTCCTCTAATGGTCTTTGTTCCTACTTTGACACTATGGGTACATTAGCGTCTCTGTGTCTTGATCCCTCTTACATCTGCTATTTGGACTCTACATCTGTAATAAGGGTAATTACAGGAAACTGCAAGGCTAGTAAACCAGATTTGTAGACAGTGATTGACTGTGTGAATGCTGCATATACATGTTAGGGTGGATGCTCTTGTTTTGAAGAGACTTAGAATATCACTTAAATAATGCACGAAACACAAAGGATTAGTAAATACTTTAGTTTGTGTGGTAGGTTGCTTTGATGCAAAAGGGCAAAATAAGCTTTTAGGCAATTTGTTAACAGGTTCAAATGTGGATTTATTACATTGTTATAGTTGTGAGCGAATTTACAAATGAAGAAACACTTGCTTTATTTAATGAATTTGATAATAGATATAATTAGATGGTTGCCCAATAATTACAACTCAAATTAGATTTCATCCCACAATAGTATCTGTGTTGACTGATTTGAAGGAAGTGCTTATTATTATGTCATTATATCCGATTAATGGTGCTGTGTGGCAAAGAAACTGTTGAGTAAAAATTTCTAATGTGAAACATTTTACTTGGTAATGTTTATGTCTTTGTTTTTATTTCACCTCTAATTATGGTTGCTCAGCCACAGTCAGAATGTGGCATGGTTGGCTCTGTTCTCAGAGTTTAGGTATTCAAAGGAAACGATCATGTAGCAAAACCAGGGTCTGCAAATTCTACTGATGGAGAGAGTGGTAGTTTTCAGTCACAAATTGTGACTCACAATCACTTAGAACTGAGCCTTGACAATGATTTAAAGGACTTTTTTTTTTTTTTTTTTTTTACTGGCATGCGTCCTAATTGCCTCTGCTAAGGCCCAACTTGAGTAACAGCTAGAGCACAGTCAATCCCTGTCTTGCCTATGTATAGTGCCTGCCCTTTGCTCAGTGACCTTTTCCATTAATGGACAAACCTTACCTGCAAGGTGTTGTCTGTGCCGATAATGCAGCTCCAATCTGTAATGGTTCTTGACACACGCATATCTGCATAATTTTGACAGTGGAAGAGAACAGTCAGTCAGATGTATTTACACTAACTGCATGATATTTTTATCGGCTATACCCAGTACATTTTACCTGGAGTATAACCTAAAGATTTAGTCATATCTCATTAATCAACCTAATTTTCTATAAATTATCACTCCGTGAAGGACTATACTGGTAGTCTCCTATGTTGAAGTTTAAGTTGCCTACCAAATATGATTTGATTTTACTCTACATTAGTTGTGACTATTTAATAAAGCATCTTTTAATATGTTAGGTTGATTTACCTTCCCGGCAGCCATTTTTTTCAGGACATGCCAGTGCAGTCCAGTCCCCTGCCTCTGCTTTGTTTTGCCCTTTTTTTACATGATCATCCAAAAATGAATGTGCAGCATGATCTTTTAAAGCCAAATTAAGGTTTAGGATTGGTAACATTTAGATATGGTTTAGAACAATTTATAATATTACATGAATATGTAATATTATTGTAATATTGATTCTTTCCTCTGTCATTTTGCCATGTCTCTTTATTGACAATGGTAATGCAGCTGCCCAGAGAAACTGACTTGGAACTCTGTGGATCTTTCTGGTTGTGCATTCAAGGATCCTGTGACATCCTTGAATGCACCACCAGTTTTTTGTTTGTTTGTTTTTTTACAAATGGGCCCTGGTTTACTGCTACCTTTTATAGCCTGCTAGGCTAATGGATCTCTGAGAAAAGTAAAAGTGACCAGATTTTCATGATGGTGGATCACCTACTTCAGTTGATTTTTACAGCATACTACCTGGAAGCAACAAAAACCCACTATTAACTTTTTGTATGCTTTGGAAAATCAGCAGGAGTTATGTAGGCTCTATGTAATCTGTAGATAATTGGCTAAAATATGAAAAACCCACTATTTTGGTCATTTTTAATGATGAATTACATCTCCTTGAGGTGAAAAAAACATGTATTTGTAGTAACCGTTATAGTCAGCATTTAATCTATCCCTATTGTCTAAAAGGTTTGGGGCCGCCGGTTGTAAACTGCTCTACTCAGCTTTTCAGTTATGGGAACAACAATTGGCTGAGCTATTTGTAGCTCTGCATTCCCTCAACTGACTGATTATGTGCAGGAATGCATACTAAAATGATCCAGTCTTTTAATAATGGAATGCTTTTTCCTCTGATTCACCCACTGAACTTTACAGCCTCCCGCTTTTCTGTCATCTCATTTCTCAAGGGCTACAAACCCAGTTAGTTTGTCCCACTTACAGAAGACTCTGTGACCCCCGTCCAGTCAAGATGGTCGCAATGAACTGAGTTGATGTTTAATAAGATGCTTATTTGTAGGGCTGAGGTCATAAATCTTGGGCAGTGCAGGCAGGATAGCAGGGTTTTGCTTGAGAAGACAGAGCTCAGTCAGTGGGAACACGTGAGTGCTCTTCACTGTTCCAATAACTCAATTATTTTTTTGACATGAAAGCATTTGTGACAGTGATTCTCGCTCACTGGGACCTCATAAGGAAATGGAGTGCCCTTTTTTGCCACCCCTGGGTTCACTGTCACTGCCATTTACCCATTAGAGTTGTTAGTTATGCAGTCTTTCTAGGTAAGTGGGATTTTCTGTCAGTAGATATTATGTACAGCAGTGTGCAAAAAAAGGAGTTCGGACCAAATGCTTAGTTTAGAAAAGTGAAGTGAAACACTCACTGATGGGTTACAAAATGTACCAAATTAATAATTCTAGACCAGTTGGATATGTATGTCCCTAAATTTACATTTCTACCTTAAGGCCTGTACTTGGAGGTTAGTAGCGAGAAAGCAATGTGGTGTTTCAAGCTTTGAATGGCTCCATTGGTTTGTATGATCACATTTATGTTTACATGGGTGTAGTCTGCAATGGGACTACCTTTATTTGCATGGCAAACCGAATGGCTGTCCGCACATTTGCACACATGTGGAAAGCATATTGTCTTGAAGAGGTGGCAGAAAAGGAAGTGAGACGTAGGGCTCGACTTAGGCCAGTCCACATGCCTTGTGCTGGCATGCAGAAAGGGATGATGTGGCTGAGTCTCCCATGGAAATTTTAACTCAGACTTTAATGTCTGGAAAAGAGCTTGTGTGTTGTGTGCGGATTTTTCTCCCCTAAAGTTTAAAGAAATAATTGCCATATGTAATGTCAGCCACTGGCTTTGTGTGTTTTGTATAACTACAGGTATACATTTTTTAACATAATTGCTACATTTCATTAATAGGGTGATGAGATGGTTTTTCATATTATTATTGAGTAACCCCAGGGATGTGTCGCCCTCTGCCTGAAGCAGCATCAGCAGAAATAGGATAACATGGAGCCCTTCAAGCTCTGGTTTGTTTTCCCAGCAATTTTTTTCCCCAAGACTGCCACATAATGAAATATAGCTTGTGGACTGATACCGCCCAGTGCTTGTTGCAGTGAGTGAATCATATGCATGGTTTTACTCTGTGTCTAGTAGGATAGTTTGTAGAATATTAATTGTGTTCCATTTTTAACAGCACATAGTCTGGCTGACTCTTTAAATTTGATTAAGATTGTCATATGCTCTGGCCTTGTTGTTTCAAGGCTGTAAATATATGAAATATATTTCAGTGACTGAAGATTAGAGTCATATACATTTAGAATCTAGCTCCTTGGCATATTACTTCACTACAATAGCATTTTTTTTGGTGCTTTTTTTTTTTTTTCTTCTGTCTGTATGGAAAGCAGGCAGAAACCCCTGAGCCATTGGAAATTTCAGCACTGCAAGAAGGGCTGTAGAAGTGCTTGTCTAGGAACAGTTTCACCTCTGGAAATGACTATGAATTACTAGCTAAGAAAGAGCTTTGTCAGTGATTTTTGGGCCATTATTCTCATATTTGTTAGCGTAGCCTGGAGCTAATTTTTGGCTGAGCCATGTTGGTGCTTCTGGCTGCTCCATCTGAGTGGTTTGATAAATGAAACCAAACAGAGACGGATGATGTTTGGTCACTGACTCACAATCTTGACGATCACAGATCAGTGACCAGGGGTAACTTATGTTTCTTATTTAGAAAATGAACCTGATGAACCTACCTCTGTCTGTTTATAGTAGTTTAAGACAAAATGTAATTTAAATGTAGGATTCAGGTTCTCCCCTGAATGGCCGTCTGATTTAATAACACATAGTTTGAGATGATATAAATACATCTAGAATTAGATTTTTGCATCACAAACAATATCAGCTATTGCTGGTTATTTTAGCCATCAATATTTTCCAAAAAATTACCATATCATGAAAATGATATATGATCATAGTGGATAGTGGATCTATATTTCCTACTCTTAACACCTCTGTATCTCTGAATACAAATGCCCCTGATATCTTGACACAGCCCCTCTTTCCACTGGGATAAGTGGTAAATGCCAGAGCACAGATGCAAATGCTGAGATTCAAACTTGAAACAGCTGCAGCTCACATACCCAATCCTACTTATTTTTATTGCCTCAAATTGCTAATTTAACATTTATTCCTTATCCCAATTTATTTTTTCATTTGGCTATATTCTCTTTACCAGTTAAATCTGTGGTTGTATTTTATGCACAACTGCGATTTTTTTTTTTTTTTTGGGGGGGGGGTTATTATGCCTGGTCCTTTTGTCAGTGCTGTTTCAGTAGGAGACTCTGAGCATGGCTGTCTTCCGATTTTCTTTGTTTTTTCCTTCATTTGTTTTCCTATTGGTCTAGCCAGCCCCACATGCACCAGCTCTGCACTCCCTATTCCTTTCCGTCATAGCGTTGAGCACTAGCACTGATTGAAAATAAGGCTCACTATGTGACTCTGTACTTGGGATGGATTTTTTTTTTCTCTCCCTTCCTTCACTTTTTGTTGAGAACTTGTTTGGCCACATACTTAAAATAGCTCTCTGACGTGTACAGTCCTGTTAAGGAATGTTACTGTGGCTGTCCAGAGTTCTCTGCGGCAGGAAGTTATGCAAACGTGCATTGCTGAGCACAGAGCCTTGTGATTAGGGTCCTGAAGGACTCGGTTCTTCAGCGTTTTTTTCCAATGCAGGCTGGCTGGATACAGTGTGGCCAACAAGGCCACTTTTTTCTCCCAGCCCATGGTCTGGTCTGTCTTGTGTAAATGCTCCCTCCTGAAAGTTAACTTTTTTTTTTTTTTTTTAAAGCTGAGCAGATGATGGCTCTCAGTTCTGCCATGTGTGCTGATCATAGCCTATCCTCATTAATTTCCCACATTTTGTCTCTGTGAATGTCTCCATTGCTTTTGTTCTTCCCACCACCAAAACTTCCCCTCCCATTTTTACTTTTTCCCCTCCCACCTGCCTTTTTCCTTGCTTCCACCCATCCCGCAGGGCGTCTGCTTCTTTTATGTCTCATGGGGGCGGGGGGCTGACCTCCACTGCTCAGCAGAAGCAGCAGAGTTACTTAAGAGGATTCCTTGCCCCGTCTGAGCTGCTGATTCACCATGTGTCATTGTTGTTCTGCTCAGAGATACAAAAAGAAAACTGAGATTATTTAATAGAAGATCATTCACAAAACAAGAATGCCAAGATTCTTGCTATGACAGTGAATGCAGAGATGATGTAGCCTGTGTCAGCAAGTGAAATAAACTTGTTTTCTTTTAGAATTCATTGACACTTCAGCTGCAGTAATTGCCACTCATATTTAAGAAGTACAAGAAGTGAAATTTAGGCTAGCTGACCAGTGACAGTGTCAGAATATGCTAATTTTCAACATCTGGCTCACGCCAACAGTATTTTGAGTTCAAATGTTTGTGTGCCTGTCTCGTTTCAGCCATTCTGGATTATGGAAGATTAGATTAAATCCTGCCAGTGGCACTTATGCTCTGGCCTGGCCTAAGGCAAGGTAGCCTATACTGTACGTTTGTCACAATATGTTTTGAAATGGGTGTTCATGCATGGTCCTTTCCAATTTTTGTTGGTATTTAAATTGCCATGAAAAGATTCGAGTAAGGGTCAGGAACCGGTGAAAAGGGAGTAACATCTATAACTTCAGTGGGTGTTGGAGCCATTCATGTATTGTAAAGTCACACAGTTTACCTCACTGTATGGTTATTGTAAGGCACCACCCTGTTGTCTCAGTCATCAAAAGCTACTTAGTTTCCCTAGTTCCTTTTATTTGAGACTATGTGACCAAGATGGTCACATAGCCAGAATGACTGGGGGGTGTTTAAAATCTTCCAGGTACCCGCTTTTTTACAACAATCTTTTTTTTTTTTTTTGCGCTGCAAATACATCATTGAGAAACTATGGGGCTTTCACAGTGACCATGTTTGCTCATTGGCTTAAAGGTTTTCTAGTAATATAGCTGCATTTCTGATCAACAGCTGACTCAAACTGACAAAGTGTATCAGCCTTTCTCAGTATGTATATGCTCACATGAGCTGATTTTCAGATATGTGCTTTCAACTGTATGAGCTTCACAACAATCAAACTAGACTCAGTTCTTTTGGCAATTGCCTTGTTAAGATAAATGATGCTGTAGCTAAACATGGAAACGCATGAGCGAAGATTATATTAGTTTTAAACTGTTCAAAACTTTTTGTTTGAAAAAGTGTTTTTTTTAAATTTTATATATATATATATATATATATATATATATATATATATAGATATATATAGATATATATAGATATAGATATATATAGATCTATATAGATAGATAGATATAGATATATATATATATAGATATATCTATATATATTATATATATATAAATATATATATATATATATATATATAAATATATAGATATTGATATATATATATATATATATATATATATATATATTTTTTTTTTTTTTTTTTTTTAATTTCCTCATGTAATTTATAGATTGACAGCATGATTTTTGTTTAAATTGACCTTACTACGGTCAATGGCAAACAATAAGCAAGACATAATTTGAAGCTCTTTGCAATAAACAAGCTTCTTTTAACGTCCTTCATTGGATCTGTTATTAATCACTTTAAAAAAACTGTGAATGCTTACAGTAAGACTGAAATCCGGGTATTTGAAACAAGCTAAAACCCTCTTAGACTTTATTAATGTAATCCAGGTTGAAAACCGACTACTTGGTTGGTGCAAGTGTCAGCTCAAAGCCGCAGAGACCAGTAGTAGACAGGAAACTGTGTTTGCATTTTACATGTTGTCTAGGATTCTGGTGGAGTAGTAAACACTGTATAGCTTTGTTTGCCTGCTTGTGAACCCACCTCCTCTCCCCTCAGGATGGCTTGGATGCACTGGTGTACGACCTTGACTTTCCTGCCCTGAGGAAAAACAAGAGCATTGACAACTTTTTGAATAGATGTAAGTAGCTCACATCATGCTTTTCTCCTTATGTCCTCCTTTAATGCTGATCTCTACATGTCTTTCACTTTAACCATTTGTGTTTGCAGACCCCTGTTACGTGTGGGTATAAGCCTAGGCTCAGAAAAGAAGGCTGTTTTTGGGTCACCGCCTCTATGTAGGCTTGGACACAATAGGTGTCTGCTGCTCAGTGTCCCCAACAAAGAGGCTTTCATGAATGGCTGGTGACCCACATGATGCCTATCGCGATGGTTCCCTTTTTCACACTGCCCTCAGAATGGGGAACCCCCATAACTGTTTTAGACAAAACAAAAAATGTCAATCGAGGGCTAGAAGTGAGGCTAAATCTACCTTTCCTCAGCAGATCTAGTACAACTAGGCAATTCTCTGCATTTGCATTTCTAGGAAAAGGCAACTGTAGTGTTACAGTGTTTATCATAGCAGTTGTTCTTTTTAAGCCAGGAATTTCTGGAGTGGGGGCAGAGAACCAGTGTTATATCTTGGGGATATGTGTATTTAATTTCCTGAATGACACTTAGACAAACATATAATATAACAGAACAGCAATACCCAAACATAAGCCTACTCTCCCTTCCTCCTTTGTTTCTATCTCTGTTTTGACCTGTAATATTCTCCTTGTCTTTGGCAGGTTTTGCAGCTTTCTGTATCAGTTTTCATTTTCCTTGGTTTCTCTTCATACTCTTCCTGTAAACAAACACTTTGCACATTGATCTGATAAAAAAAAAAAAATAAAAATAAAAATCCTATTCATGTACAGTGCGGGTCACGTAGTGATTTCTTACATGGGTAAATGATTGGCACTGTCTCTACACTGTGCACTGTATGCTGGTGAAGTACTCAGATTTTTGTATCTGCTTTTCTCACTGTCTCCACAACAGCAGATGCACACTAAACTTCTAAAGAACCTGTGTCTTTTTTACAAGCAATGTACAAAATATGTTCATTTGTAATAAAATGAGTTGATAAGGCTGCCAAATTAGCGATTACAACCTGTCTTCACAAGACATAGTTGAGAGAAAATGTTATTTTATTCTTTTTGCTAGATTTTAAAGAGTTGAGTTTATTTTTTGTGACGTCGAGTAGTTTGAGCAGGGCTATTAAAGTATTTTATCAGTTTCAGGGAAAACTAATATTCAGTATTCTATATTTGAATATTGACCCAAGCTGCTTTAAACCCTTGGGCAAAAACTGCCATTAAGCATCTCCTCAATTACTCTTGGTACTGTACTTTTGTGTATAGCACCCGAGTGCTGGAAATGCATTGATGGATATGGACTAATGGACTGGCTGTCATGTGAGACGCTGGTCCTCAGTTGCATGCATTGCCTCAAGGGCTCTTTACTCTGAGTTCGCTCCTTCATACATTGAACTTTGCACCCCGATCATATAGGCTGATTGCTCTACTGTATGCAGTTTATACTGGAACCTACGAGAAATAAGCCTTCTCTGCCAATACACATCCATACAGTATAATCTCTGTAAAAGTAACATAAAATCCTATTTTCACCGTATCTAAACATGTTTTATATGTCTTTTTGCTCCTGTGGGATTTTTCCAGTAAGGATCATGATCCCAGGAACCACTGAACAGAGTGGAAATGACTCACTCTCAAATGTTCTTATTCTAATAGCTCAGTGCTTGCTTTTTATTTTTAGATCAATTGAACTTGGATGCCCCTGCACCCCCCTTTTCCATGCGTTCCCGTGCCAGTTGTGACCCATGTGAATTGAAAATTATCCCCCTAGTCCAGCTATGACCAAATTTGGCTGAACAGTGAATACTATCACTCCTAGGGGAGCTAGCATTGTTACATCAGCAAGAGGTCTGTTCTGTTTGCCAACATACTGGATGTTCCCTATGAAAGTTGGCCTCTGCTATATGTAGACACCTAATGATGCTAGATAATAAAAACGAGGAGTTAGTGGGAGAGTGATCCTGGATAAAAAAAAATGTAACGACTACAAACTGACAAAATGGAAACCATAATCTGCAAGCTCTCCCAGGCACCTTATACTATATTAACTATTTTGCCAACTTTGGCTGAGATTCTTCAGTGTGCAAGTCTAAGGTGACTCTTATAGGTCAATGAAATAGCTTAAGCAGAGTTAAGCTCCAATTCCATTGTTTGTACCATCTATCTTTGCTTTTTTTTCAGACAAGGAAACCATTAGTAAAATTCGTGATCTACGCATGAAAGCAGAAGACTATGAAGTGGTTAAAGTTATTGGGAGGGGTGCATTTGGAGAGGTGCAATTGGTAAGAATGCCATTTTTGTGTGTCTTTTTTTAATTTAATATATAAAACATATGTATATATGTGTGTAAACATATATAAAAAAATAAATTATATACTATTTCTTATAGTATAACAAGTTACGTTTGTGAGATGAACTTAAGTAAGTCCGTATCATCTTTCTTTTCCAGGTAAGACACAAAGCCACATGCAAAGTATACGCTATGAAGCTGCTGAGCAAGTTTGAGATGATCAAGAGGTCAGACTCTGCTTTCTTCTGGGAGGAGAGGGACATTATGGCTTTTGCCAACAGCGCATGGGTGGTTCAGGTATGATGTGACAGTTTCTTGTTATCAAGCCCAGCTACATATGAGTCTGACACGGCAGTTTTTTTCCTGATCATTTTTGATTTTCACTAATTATTTCTCGCTTTTTCCCATCCCACAGCTCTTTTTTGCTTTCCAAGACGATCGCTACCTCTACATGGTGATGGAATACATGCCTGGTGGCGACTTGGTCAACTTGATGAGCAACTATGACGTCCCAGAGAAGTGGGCTCGCTTTTACACAGCTGAGGTGGTGTTGGCTCTGGATGGAATCCACTCCATGGGCTTCATTCACAGGTATCAACAAAAATGTGAGACATGCAGTAGGATCTGAGGGTGTCTGGGTGTGGTGGTAACCCTTGATCTAAGGGGGCATTGTAATAAGCAGGAAATAGTCCAGGGACAGAGGCAGGTTTTTGGTCTTTTTTTGTTTTGTTTTTTTTAGCATTACTGCTAGCTACTACTCTTCTAACTATAGGTCCTGTGCCACATTACTACTTGTTTTCAAAAGTAAGATTCCATTTACTTGGGCACAAAATTCCTCATATTATAAATCAAAAACTAACACTTTGCCACTTCTCTACCTGAATCTAAAAACAGTTATAGGCTTATAAATGAGTTGTAGTTCCTTCAGTTGTGTACACAGCTGCGGTGGTTGAAATATCACAACATGACAGTTATATTAAATAGTTCTCTGCTATTTTCCCATTAACTTGCTGGAAGTTTTAGCAAAAGGAAATTTCATGAAGACATAAATTCTGCTCTCTCAATTCCCAGCTCCCTTCATACCTCATTACATTTGACCTATTGCTGCATTGGAGTGCAGCAACTAAGAGATCAGATTTGGAAAGCTATTTTCCTAAATGGCACCTTAAGGAGCTCTAACCTTAACTGTACACATGCATACCTGCAAAGGGCTTGAGTTTTCTTGTTATATGCTTGAGTTTTATGTAATGTCTTATTTTTGCCTTTGCAGGGACGTGAAGCCTGATAACATGTTGCTAGACAAAGCAGGTCACTTAAAACTGGCAGACTTTGGGACCTGCATGAAAATGAACAAGGTATCACATCCAGTTTCCCTCAAAAATATCTTTCCCCATATTACATAGGTAAATTTATTTCAGTTATAAAAATTCAAGTCATTTTAATAAGTTTGCATATGATTAACATCTCTCCATTTTGTTTTATATGAGTGACTTGTTATTGCAGCAAAGTATTGAGATTGTTTTTTCTTTTTTTTTCTCTCCCCTCAGGATGGTATGGTACGATGTGACACAGCTGTGGGAACTCCAGACTACATTTCACCTGAGGTACTGAAATCCCAAGGAGGAGATGGCTATTATGGCAGAGAGTGTGACTGGTGGTCGGTGGGAGTGTTCCTGTATGAAATGCTAGTTGGTGAGTTTTTGATTAAGTATTTGCTGAAAAAGTCCAACAATTCAAGGTTCATTTTATTATATTGATTATAAAGCTATAATAATATGACATTCAACAGAAAACCCTTTTTACCTTTACATCCAATATAAAACTCTTATGCTTCTTCTTTTAAAATGCTTTACCTTTTTCTGTATATTTTTACTGTCTATAGTGTGTATGCTTTTTAAATTTCCTGTGGACATATCAGTAACCACTGGTTTTTTATTGTCTTGTGTTTTTATTGTCAGGCGACACTCCTTTCTATGCGGACTCACTGGTGGGGACCTATAGCAAAATTATGAACCATAAGAATGCCCTGACCTTCCCTGAAGACAGCGACATCTCCAACGATGCCAAGAATCTCATCTGTGCTTTCCTGACTGACAGGTTAGAGAACAACAGAACAAGCACTGAATCATGGACAGGGTCCTTATTGTTAGATCCTCTCCTTGTTTAGGTGTTACATGTTTTCTGGTGGAGAGGGCACTCTGTGGAAAGAGTCTTGAGCAATATTTATACTAACAAAAAAGCTGAGTCTCTTTGCATCAGGATGCAACAGTGCTTTCCTCTACTCCTGTTATGAAGATCACATGTAGAATCGGATCGTTGAAATGATCAAGTATCAAAGTAAGTATGTCCTCCTGACCCCAACAGGGAAGTTCGGCTTGGCCGTAATGGTGTAGATGAGATCAAGAGGCATCCATTCTTCAAGAATGACCTGTGGACATGGGAGAACATCAGAGAGAGTAAGAACATTTTCACTGCTAAGATTACTGATAACTTTCACACCTCCCATTTCATTTGACACTCTGTTCATTGTTAGTGCAATCATGTAGCCAGCATTCATGTTTGCCATTTGACCTACTATAGACAGTTGCAGGAAATTCTTGTAGACGAGCCATTCATTCAGCATCCTTTCCAAGACTAAACGTGATTCCTGCTCAGAGTAATAATTGGCAGCATAGTGTTTTTTTGGGGCCAACAACAAGGGAAGCAGTTCAATGCAAATGTTAATGCGCTGGGATTGACACGGGAGCAGAGAGAGATTAGAAATGTAGGGCTAAATCCAGTAGCTAGAGTCAGTCCTTTAGTGGCTTTATATTTAATACTTTACTAGGCTGAAGTCAGCACTTTGTTGGCCACCCCTGTGGTTCCACTGGCTGATCAGCTCAGCTTAGCTGGCTGGTTTCCCTTGTTTTAACGAGAGTTTCAAAAGAGATCTGTGATCCAGAAACTCTGTGCAGAGAAAATGGAAACACTGGTTTCTATGTCTTTTATCTGTCTCAGATAATCTGTACCTCAAATGATACTAATGACAGATAAAAAGAAAGGACAATATGTATTTAAATGATACTGTTGGGATTGCAAAGGAAGTCAAAGTCAGAAATTTGTAATAAACCTGAGCATTTTCAGGCCTAATATAATCATATAAGTGTATATTTGCATCTATTATTTAACGGTTTGATGTTTGTTATGTGATCTTTACCTAAATTATTTTATTTTACTGCCTTTTTCACAGATATAAACAAACCTTTTAACAGCATTAGAAAACATTAATAACTTAGATTTTTGTGTTATCTCAGTGTAAGTCCATGTATTTGAAGACCTTCAGTCGTTTTGAATATTTGTTCTGAGACATTTGCATCATGGATGCCTTTAACGAATCGATTCTTATTTTACCTAATAAACTATGATGGCCCTGTTTTTACCTGTATCAACATGAATCTTCTGTCTCATTGTGCCATGTGCAGCGGCTGCGCCAGTAGTGCCTGAACTGAGCAGTGACATTGACACCAGTAACTTTGATGACATTGAGGAGGATCGGGGAGAGGAGGAGACCTTTCCCATACCAAAGGCATTTGTAGGCAACCAGCTCCCCTTCGTAGGCTTCACTTACTACAGCAGTCAGCAGTAAGTCTGCCAGATGTCCCTCCTAACAGTGTTCATTATGAAAGTCCAGAATGGCCAGTTAGACCCCTTGTAACACAAAATTGTTATAATTGCATGTATATCAGAATCTAGGATTTTTAAAGTGATTTACTGTATCTATAACATGATGCATTATTCAGTCTATTTTTCACAACCTAAAATGACTCATGACTTCCAATAGCAATCCACAGAATTCAGTTTTTTCATGGCAGAAATCAATTGATCAATATTGTTTGAATGCCTCATTTTAAAGCAAATGTCACAGATATATTGACTCTTCGTTTTGCCTGTAAATGCTCATAGAATATTGTAACATTCACTTTTTTCATTTACAGAAGAAATATTGGCAGTTAAGTTTTTATATTGAGAAGAGTTTAAAAAAAAAAAATCTTTCTCCAGTCTTTTGCGCAGCTCCAGCACAAAGACCAGTGACAAACGTAGCAGCTCCACAAAGGAAGACAAGAGTCATGTGAGTAGATGTCCACAGTTTATTTGAAAAAAAAAAAAAACACAAACAAACCAAACATCTTTATGATAAAAAGCCAAATTTTCTACCTCATCTCATGCATTGAAATGGTATGTTTCTGTTTAGTTGGAAAACCTGCAGAAACGAATCTACCATCTGGAGGAGCAGCTCCACAGTGAGATGCAGCTGAAGGATGAGTTGGAGCAGAAATGCAGGTATGGAACATACGAAAAGGTAGCTTTCTCCTGAGTCAAACTAAAGATGTGATACAAATTCTTTGGTGTTCCTGATGCAAGAAGGGCCACAAAAAGTAATTATAACATTTTCTTTATTAAGAAGGAAATGGGACTTTTGCACATACCACTGTATGTAACTTATACGTTTCATGTAACTTATAGAGTACTTGGTGTTGTAAGAGACTTTCAATGTAGTTAAGTATTTTTTTCAAACTCTGTTCTTTCTAGGACATCAAACACAAAGATTGAAAAGATCATGAAAGAACTGGATGAAGAGGTAAAATTCTGACACATTTTTTCTCTTAATTTTTTTTGTGGACTAATTTTAATTTCATGATGTTTGCTGCTTTGCAATTATATTCACATAAAAAAAATACTCTGAGGCTGCAGCTTTGATGTTTTCGTAATGCAATAAAATTGAGTAAATGACTGTTTACAATCAGAGGCAAGATTAAGGATTGGTTTGTTCCTGCCACATGATAACGGCTCTGTTGTTCCTTGCCACAGGCAAACATTAGGAAGAGTGCAGAGGCCAGCATGTCTCTGCTGGAGAAGGACAAGATAATGCTGCAGCACAGATTCACTGAGTACCAAAGAAAAGCTGACCAGGAAGCAGAGAAGAGACGCAATTTGGAGAATGAGGGTAAAGATAATTGTAGATAGACGTAGATAAGATAGCAGTAAGTGAATTAAGAGGCTACACGCTGTTAGAACTACATTAAATTATATGCACAGTATATCGAGTCTTCAATTTTAATCAGGAATTTGCAGATGATATTTTGTTTAGTTTTGAAATAGGATTTTAAATGAAGCCCTTTCTAATGTATTTGCCATCCGATTATTTTTAGTCTCAACTTTAAAGGAGCAACTTGAAGATATGAGGAAGATCAGCCAGAACTCGCAGGCCTCCAATGACAAGATTGCCCAGTTGCAGAATCAGGTACAGTATACATTTAGATGCACACACACAGTCTGGACTAGTGGACGACAGTGTATTAATCTTTATCCCTTCTGACTTGCTCCCATTTTTGATTGGCAGCTGGAGGAGGCCAATGATTTGCTACGTGCAGAGTCGGACACGGCGGCAAGACTGAGAAAGAGCCACACAGAGATGACAAAATCAATGAGCCAGCTGGAGAGTTTAAACCGTGACCTGCAGGAGAGGAGCCGTGCAGCGGATGGAGAGAAGGGGCAGCTGGAAAAGGAGCTCCTGCTTCTTCAGAGCACCCTGGACTCTGAGAGGAGGAACTACAGTCAGGGATCAGAGGAGATCAGGGAGCTGCAAGGTGACCTAACGACCCTTGCAAATCCAACACTTCAAAAAACGTTCATGACAAAAACTCACTTTAAAGACGAAGCTGCAGAGGGGTGTATAAAATACAGCTTCAGGAGGAAAGAAATGTACAATCCCCCTGGCTGAATTTGAATATTTTAAGCCAACTCTGCTTGGTTCCAAATCACCCTTTAAGACCAATAATCTCCCTCTTATTCCGGTATTTAAGATGGCTACACAAATTTCACGTAAAGAAGCCAACCTTCACTTGCCCACTGATGTCAGACATGCCCAGACACTGTCAACACCCACAGCAGCCAAATCAATCTCTGACTTAACTGTCAGTTAGCTTTTAATGGGAAACAAGATTTGAAAATCATATAAATAAGTGGGGATGGTGGGACACTGAAGTAATTTTCTTCAAGTCAAACGGTATGTCAAAGAAATATGAGAGACAGACAGTGAAAACTATCAATTATCTGAAAAGGCCAGCTTCATATCAAAAACACCATCACTCTGAATGTTTGGTTCTGTCTTTTGTTCTCAGCGAGGATGGCAGGGCTGCAAGAGGATAACAAAAACTTGAAGCTCAGCCTCTCCAAAGTGGAGGCAGAACGTAAACAGGCCCAGGAGAGGAGCAATAACCTGGAGAAGGTATATACAGGAAGTACTAGTGTAGTAGTGGAAGTATTTATTAATATATGGAAATTTTCTGAAATTTTAAGAGTGGTGTGCTCAGTTTGCTTCATGTTCTTTGCCTGGTTCTTACCCCCCCCAGGAAAAGAACAATCTAGAGATAGACCTGAACTACAAACTGAAGACATTGCAGCAGCGTCTGGAGCAGGAACAGACTGAGCACAGGGTGACGCGGGCACAGCTCACTGACAAATATGAGTCTATCGAAGAGGCCAAATCAGCCGCCATGAATGGTATGCCAGTCCTATGTCAGAGCACGCCCTACTTACGGCTTTTTTTTTTTTTTTACCTTGCTTTTTTCTTTCTACCATCCTACTTTGCCTTCTCTCTCTAATTTTTCTTTTGTTTGCATCTTCATTTTATTTAACTTCTTCCTTGCCTGATCACCTTCTTCTTGATTTGTCTTCTTATCCAAAATCTGATCAGAGTCACTTTCATGGGCTGTTTGGGTGGGAGGAATTCAAGGAGTGTAAGCCAGTCAGCGTGTTAGGGCATTACCTCATTGCATATTAAAGCTGGACTCCAAAGCAGTTTCTACAATAGAATGATGATATGTCCAGGTGATTTCTTGCCTTTCACTTTGTCTATGCTGGAATAGACTCTCCTTGGCGAGTTTCCTCCATGCTGAGGTTCTCTTAATTATAATTTGGGCTAATCTTTGTCCATCTTCACTGATTTTCATCAAATAAAGTCCTGTATTTTTCAAAAGACTTTTTCACTGTTAGTTCACAGAAAACACTGTTCTTTTGAAATAAACAGAGCTCAGAACAGAAAAATAAATTAATAAATAAATTAGCTCCTGATAATAAAATGTTGTTATCAAACTTATACCAGCTGATACCAGACACATACTTTGTTTTCCTCCAGTCCTCTATATGTTTATCGAATATGGAATGTAACTTTTAGATTTGGTACGTATTTGAAAGAAGCATTATTCCGTGTGATTCGAGGGTGAACAAGTGTCCAGAACTCTGAAATGATCATATGAGGTGTTCAGTTTGCCTGTTATTCTGCAATTCAACGTAGGATGAGGCTGACTCTGTCTTTCATTTTGCTACTCCAGCTGTTCAGCAGAAGATGTCTGAGGAGAATGGAGCGAGGATGAGAGCCGAGAGCCGGGTAGTGGAGGTCGAGAAGCAGTGCTCCATGCTAGAGTTTGACCTCAAGCAGTCTGTACAGAAGATCGAGCAGCTGATGAAGCAGAAGGAACGGCTGGAAGATGAGGTAAGCGCTCCCTCTGACCTCGCCATGGTACAGCCTGTCTATGCTTTGTATCTCTGATAACTCACCTCTCTGATAACTCCTTCTCCAGGTGAAGAATCTGCAGATACAGTTAGAACAGGAGTTGAGCAAGCGTGTCCAGGCTCAGAATGACCTGAAGAGCCGTACGCAGGAAGTGGACCGTCTTAGGTGTTCAGAGAAGCAGCTTAAACAGGAGATCAACACAGCACTAGAGACAAAGCGCTCGCTGGAGTTCCAGCTGGCACAGCTGACCAAGTGAGTGGTTGTTCGGCATTAGAATGATATTAAAAAAAAAAAAAAAAATCCTGATTGTAAAATTGATCTATCCATCCAGTACAGAGACATTGTCTAATTTAATGTGTATAAAATAAACAAATAGAAGCAGAATAGAAATTAGACTAAACCGACCAAACCCTTATAATATGTTTTCTAGGAAAATGGGAAATTCGAGGTTACTCATGAAATTGTGCCACTTATTCTTACGCTCAACCTAACTGGCAGAAGTTCCAGCCAGGAGTTACTTATTTTCTGTTATTACCGCACTGCTCAGTAATGCTCTTTGGAAGTCAAGGCGTAAATTGCCTTACAATTGCCTGCTATTTTCAAATAAGTGCAATTATTTCATCTTAGAGGGTGACTGTGCCAAAGCTGCTCTGTGACAGGGTGTTTACAACACAGGATTAGGGTTTACTGTGAGTCCAGGTCCATCCACTCCATTGCTAATCCCCTGGCTAGCTAGGTGCATTTACAAAAGCGGCTGACTTAGAGGCTTGCTCTGTTTGCCTGCCTAAAGAGTGTTTAGAAAATGCTCAAACTTGTGACTGTGTATTATTAGCCAGACACATGGATTTAATGAAGAAATCAAAATTAAGTTCTTCACGTTTTTTTTTTTTTTTTTGTTAATGTGTTGTCAGACAATACAGGGGCAACGAGGGACAGATGAGGGAACTTCAGGACCAGCTTGAGGCCGAACAGTATTTTTCTGTAAGTATAAGACTCAGGTCTCTGGTGTGTCTGTCCTCTTTAGTAGTTGTGAAAGCCATGGTCTAAATTTATCTGTCCTCTTTCAGACGCTTTACAAAACTCAGGTCAAGGAACTAAAAGAAGAGATTGAGGAAAGAAACCGGCAGGTACAAGAGGCTCATAAAAAGGTGCAGGAGTTGTGCAGTGAAAGGTAAGAAACTGACTTCGCCTCAAACACACTGCAGCCCTGTGCCTCATGGATTTAACCATCCAAATATTATTGACCAGCTAATGTTTTTATGTCCTGTTGTTTTGACAAATAGTTGTTGTCTGATGTCTTTGAGGATATTGATGAGGATTTTATTTAACTAACTTGCAAAATGTGTTTTACCTTGGACAAAGGGACTCGCTGTCTGCCCAGCTGGATCTGACAGTGACCAAGGCTGAATCAGAGCAGCTTGCCCGGGCACTTCAGGAGGAACAGTACTTTGAGCTCAGCCAGGAGAACAAGAAGGCAGTGACTAGACATAAGCAGGAGATAGGGGAAAAGGAGACTACCATTGCACGGGTGAGCAAAACCTAATGTGTGATTCTCCAACTCTAGTTTATCCTCTTCCCCCGTGACAGCGTTATTCTGTTCTTTCAGTAAGATACAATATTAATCTGATTTATGTCTCAACTTTGAGTGGCAAAAATAATGACTTTTAAATTTCTGTGCAGCTTGAGGAATCCAATAAAACTCTGACCAAAGATGTGGAGAACCTCAGCAAAGAGAAGGCTGATTTGAATGAGAAGCTTCATACTCAGCAAGAAGGTACCATCTCTATGACCTTTGTCTCCCTGCTGAATTTTATTCAAGTTTGCTGCTGTGCAAGCTAACTTTCTTTTCCTTGATAGAGTATATAGCTCAGAAGGAGGAAATTGCAAATACAATCAAGGCCAACTATGAGAAGGTCCTCAACAACGAGCGCACACTGAAGACTCAGGTAAAGATGCACCTTTTTAGTTGGACGGCGAACACTGATAATGCAAGTAGAGAATGGTGGCTCATTTATCTACCCTAATATGTCAGGCGGTGAACAAGCTGGCAGAGATCATGAACCGCAAGGACATGAAGCTGGACCAGAAGAAGAAGGGCAGTACTGCAGACCTGCGGAAGAAGGAGAAGGAGAACCGCAAGCTTCAGCTGGAGCTTAACCAGGAGAAGGATAAGTTTAACCACATGGCCATCAAGTATCAGAAGGAGCTGAGCGAGATGCAGGCGGTATGTCTACACCTCATGGGGCTAGAGGTTAGTATAAATCACATTGGACTTTTCCTCATCTTTAACTCTCCATTCTCTCTCCAACAGCAACTGGCAGAAGAATGCACATATCGCAACGAGCTGCAGATGCAGCTGGATAGCAAGGAGAGCGACATTGAACAGCTTCGGGAGAAGCTGAATGACCTCCAACAGCGCATGGATAACTCCAGCGTCACTAGTTTGCAGACGGATGAGATGGACAGTAACATTGCAGGTAAGGTCACCACAGGAGCTAACTGGACAATGCTGCTTCTAGTACTTTACATTACATTGAGGAACAGAGGTCTTAAATACAGGATCCCTCTGCACATAAATATTCTTGGAAATGAAGCTTAGTAGTATCTACTGAGTTAGGAGATGGCCATACTTTTATCTTCCTCCTTGTATTTTCCTTTAATAACACACTGGGTACTCCAACCATGTAGTGTGTTGAGATTTCTATTGTTACAGATATTGATTTACTGTGTCTTGGTTAATGTAGGTTGTATCTGGACAAGATTGGTAAATACTAAACATGTTCATTTGATTTAAATATATATTTTTTTATTATCTTAATAACAAAAAGGACTTACCTCCTTGAGAGACTGCTACATTTTGGTATTTCTGGCACTCAGTTTGGTTACTTTTTGAGTGGAGTGATTAATTAATTTTTTTAGGGAGTTAAAAGAAACCATTTACTGTCAGAATGTTTTTTGTGTATTTAGAACACGGCGACAGGTGTTTATTGAACATTCAAGAGGTGCTTGTGTTTTTAAGTTTGATACGTTTAGTTGGAAAGCTGAGGAAATCTTATTTATTAAAGAAAAGCTGCTGTACCTAACTGACATTTGCTGATTAACAGTTGTTCAAAATGCCTGATAGTAAACTCATCTCTTTCTTAAACAATATCTAACATGGATACGAATGTTCCTTATTCTAAGCCTGTTTTCATGTATTTCTGGTGTCTGTGGTTAAATCATTCTCTCTTTATTTCCCTCATGTCCAGTTGGTTCTCCTTGCTCTTCTTATCTTTGTAACTTCTATTCCTTTCCCTCTGTGAGTAACTGAGTGGACGAGCCCCTTTTGCCTGGCCTGTGCTGCTGCAGCTGTTGTGTGTTTGTCCTTTTTACCCCTGATTTTCTTAAGCGTTCTTTTGTCAGAGGTGATAGAAGCCATCTCTGTTGGGGGAATTCATGAAACACTTTTGAAAGAAGCCTTATAGAGTGGGGAGTAAATGAAATTTATAAATAGTCAAAACAGCCTGACCAACAAAATTCAGTGACTAACATTAACAGGCTGACGATGCCGGCAGAGAATTTACTTATTGTCACAAGGTTATCCCTAATGGGAAAGTAACAACACTAGATCAGAGGTTACTGATTACACCCTGTGTGAGTTTTATCACATCACTCTCAGCACCTTTCAAAATGTGTCTTGAAACTGAAAAGGCTGGTTTTTTAGTTCATGGCACTGTGGGCTTCAAACACTAAACTATTTATTTATTTATTTATTTAATTATTTATTTATTTAGTCGGCATGTTCACCTAGAAGTACTGCTCGTTTTGGACACAAAGACCTCCTTCACAATGTCACATTTAGTGGATGAGCCCGCCTTAGTTCACTCTTCCTGTTTAGCTTGTGTTTTTTTCAGCTGCATGCACATGAAATTATACTTTTAAACCAAATAATATATATACTGTGTATGTTTCTATAGAAGGAGTGAGTGATCAAGCTAACTAGAAGGAAATAAACATTAATTCCCTCTGCAAAGCTATTATTATAGAGCTTTTGCCTAATTTTAAATGATCAAATCTTCCATGCTCTGTTAACATGCTGTAAGAAGGACTTACCTATGTCTAATATTCTCCTCCAGCATGGGGAGTGCAGTAGCAGCATGGGATATCCAAATTCATCCCATGTCACCTACTCCCGTGCAGTTTCCTTAATGCTGGCAGAACTCCTTGAGAGGTTACCCTGGTGTTAAGAAACAATTATGAGCTTTTTGACTCGCCTTTTTTTTTTCTTCCCCAGTTGAGTTTGTATTTTTATCATTGCATGGCCAGTGTCTCTAAATACAAGCCACTGATTTGTAACTTTCCACATCTGGGCTTCATTCCAGAATCCAGGTTGGAGGGTTGGCTGTCCATTCCTAATCGTGCTAATATCAAGCGCTACGGATGGAAGAAGCAGGTGTGTTTTGTTTATCTGGCATTTCCTCTGTACACCAGCATTTTGTTAAACATTGTTATGCTGCTATAACAAATGCTGTCAACCCCCTCGATAATATCAGCCTTCCTTTCATTGTCTTCTTAATATTTGCAGTATGTGGTGGTAAGCAGCAAGAAGATTCTGTTCTACAACGATGAGCAGGATAAGGAACAGTCCAACCCCTCAATGGTACTAGATATCGAGTACGTATTTTTTTTGCTCCTGTCTTTTGTTCCTTTTGACTGTCACAATTTTCCTGAAAAATGCATATGACAAAAAAAAGTAATTTACAGAGGTTATGTATCAGGGGTTGTGCTGAAAGATTTACTGATATGTAATTGCCAATTTTTTATCTTCTTGTGCAGCAAACTATTTCATGTGAGACCAGTCACTCAAGGAGACGTGTACCGGGCTGAAACAGAAGAGATTCCAAGGATATTCCAGGTAGGAGGCTGTTTCCTGTCCTGGACTGGTCTCTAGACATTTAAATTCGCCTCCAACCATATCTCCTCTATATTTACTTCTGATGTCAAAATGTCAGATTTTTGAAAGTTCTACTCTACCTCAAAAATACATATTTTGTGGCAGAGTTTCTGACAAGGGGACGCTTTTCTCTGTATTCAGATCCTGTATGCCAACGAGGGGGAGTGCAGGAAGGAGGCAGACATGGAGACGGTCCCTCAGGGCGACAAGACCAACTGTCTCCCACACAAAGGCCACGAGTTCATCCCCACGCTATATCACTTTCCTTCAAACTGTGAGGCCTGCGCCAAGCCTCTGTGGCACGTCTTCAAGCCGCCTCCGGCCCTGGAGTGTCGCCGCTGCCACGTCAAGTGCCACAAAGACCACCTCGACAAAAAGGAGGACGTTATTGCTCCTTGCAAAGGTAACCTGCCAACAGTCTGGTTATGGTTGGTCTAGACTGGGTTGGTGGATGGACATAGCTGTAATCTTAAAGCTAATTTATATTATATCTATAATTATTTTATGATTAATATATAGCTGATGAGTTGTCATTAACTCTAATTGTTTTAAAGTACTTTACAGTTGATGTTGAAGTCCTAATCTAGACATGACAGTATAAGCATCGGCGAGAATCACAAAGACTTCTGCGGGGCCTTAATCACACAGGTTATTTGCAGCTCTCATAAATTAATATTATGTAACAATTCCATAGTAAAAATGAAAAATCTATTTTAGTGGTAAGGTGTATACATAACACATTTCACTGCTACTTAATCGTGCATAAAGTTCAATCAGTCAATTTTAAAACTTAACTTAAACTTCTCCTTCATGGTAAAGTTTAACAAATGGTCGGTAACCATCAATGGAGAATTAATAAGCAGTAATCTTGATAGACCGATAGAGATATACAATGCAAGTAATTTTTTAAAGCAAAAATGGCAAAAATATACTGGTTCCAGCTCCTTAAATGTTCTATGGATTTCCTTGTCTTATGTGATATTGAACCGAATCCTTTTGGGTTTTGGACTTTTGGTGAGACAAAGCAAACCACTGAAATATATCAGTTGGGCTTGGTAAATTGTGATGAGCATTTTTCACTGTTTTCTCACAATTTATAGACCAAACAAATAATCGATTAATCGAGGAGATAGAGGGCTAATTGATTAATGATGAAAAGAATGCCAAGTTGCTGCTTTACAACCTTGAGATGCATGGTACTTTGATGTCATATTTGTTAGAGATAAGTCCTGATAAACATTATCTTACGCCGTCCATTACAGTAAATTACGATGTGACCTCTGCCCGGGACATGCTCCTGCTGGCCCTGACCCAAGATGAGCAGAAGAAATGGATCGGTCACCTTGGAAAGAAGATTCCCAAGACTCCACCATCTACATTTTCAAGAGCCTCTCCTCGTTCTATGTCCACTCGCTCTGGACCAAACCAGTCCTTCCGCAGGAACCCTAAAAGCAATACAGGAAAGCTGAGGTAACTTGATAATTTGAGACTAATTTCTGTGCTTTTGTGCTTTTACTAATTTTTTTGTTTTTCTCTTCTTGCATAAAAACGTATTTTCCCAGTCACTATTGTTCAAATAGCTATGGCTAACTGCATGGCCTTCAATAAGGCACGGAAAAGTTGTTTTGGGCACTAAGTGAGGATGTGCTGCAGTCAGAAGTCGTTTTCTATCCCATGTGGTGGGCAGAGATGTGGTCAAGTCAGTCACATGACCTGCTGTTTGTCTCCTGTGTTGTAGCAGAGCGCAGTCCAGTCTCCAAGCAGCAGACACAACATCCAGCACGTGTTGACAGGAACTTCTTCAGAAAGTGTTGATGTTTTTTTAGACTTTTGTCTACAGCTTTAAACTTGTCTATTTATTAATTGTGTCTTCCTGGGTGTTTCTAACACGAGACACTTCCTGGTTGGTTGGTTGGTTCGTTGGTTGACTCCTGGGCTCTTTCCAGTTGACACTGGGGATTCTCGTTTTTCTAATTGGCACTAATGTGTTGGGTTCAGTAACTAACTTATCAACTTACCATACAACTCTCGTCAAAATGGTCCACACGAAGGATTTTTACAATACCCCTGAAACGTGATGCAAAGGTGTTAACGGTGTTTCAGTGTCTGTAAACGAGCTTTTCTGTTGTATGTTGACTTAAACTGGGTTACTAACCAAGGTTAAGATATTTTCTTTCTTTTACTGGACACCTTTCTCTATTCTCTCTTTCAGCTAACCATCTGAACCGTTCCTCATCCTCAAAAATGGAGAAACCTGTATTACATAGAAAATTCACTTAAAAGAAAAAAATATATCAATAAATAACCAGCCCTGGAAAATTGCGACACATGTCAGACACAAGGCATCATGGACATTAAGGGGCCTGAAAACCCCTCCGGGCCTTCCTTCGAGAGAAAACCATCATCCAACTCAGCAAAACTTGCAGCTCTCCATTTCTACCAGGAGATGGCACACTTGTCTTGAACTAAACATGGACAGTGCAGCAATATAGAGGGACTCATGTCATGGAGCCATTCTGTGTTTCAAATAATATGACAGTTCTGATGGAACCGCGAAGGTAAAAGGGGGGTTTCGCTGGGACTCCTGTAAGTATGTGTTGGGTTTAAGGTACTGTCATACAGGGATTTCAGATCTGCAGTGAGTGGTTGTGTCTCAGGGGTGGAAAATGAATATCTGTTTTGTAATTTCTTTCCCCACCTGACAGATACTCAAGCTAAATGCAAGCATACTTCTGTTTCCAGCTACAAAAAAAAAAAAAGACTGATGCCTTCATCTGACGTCTCTGGCCTTTTTGCCTTTATTCTTATCACTCTGCAAGTCACTTATCAGGTTTGGGACAGAGTATTGGGACACAAGTATTAGATGTTTTGAGTATTGAGTGAGGAGCATGCAAGATCATCATTTAAATCTATGCATTATTTTTATTATTATAATTATTTTTATTGCTCCAAGCCATAAGGAATATCCCATTGTAGTGGCATATAGGAGTCCTAAAACTTATTTGATTTTTTTTTTTTTTTTTTTTTTTTGGTACATTGTAATATTTTTTTTTTCTTGTATTGTTTATTTTTTGTAATGTATTGCCTTACATTGATTCATAGATAAATGGTTCAAAAAGGAAAACATTAAGTTAACAAATGTAAAACTGCACTGTTTGAATTGTAAATTATTTGTAGAAGACTAAACAGGTGTAGCATTTTGCCCACCTAGTGCCTTAACGTTTGGATATTGATTTTACTGCCATATCTGTTTGTTTGTTTTTTTTTTTCCTCCAAAACAAGACAAATCTTAACTCTTCCATCATTTTTTTTTTTTTTTTTTTTTTTTTTTTTTAGAAATTGCCACTCATTTGTGGTTTTATTGGAACTCACTTTCTCTGGTTTGAGTATATAAAATATATATATTAGAATTACCTCTTCATGGACACATTGCAATGGAGTAAGCGTGTCAAAACGAAGTCCCCAGCCTCGGTTCATATCGTATGACAAATTTAGGGATGGTGTACTTAAAGCGAGCCTACCTGTGTCAATGACTGTCCTTAACAATTACAAGTTGTGTCTCTAACACGGTAATGTCCCTTTAATGCAGACCCCCCCCCCAAGTGTATATAATAAGAGAGACATAAGGATTATGGAAATACCTCCGCAATCTTTTCATTTGTAACTTTTTGTTCAGTTTAAAAAAAAAAAAAAAGCACTGGAACTATGATCTACTCTTGTCTTGGATAATTTGCATGGTTAATTGCATTGGAGTCCGCACTGATGGATATGTCAATAAACATATCTTTATCATTCATTGTATACTAGTTTTCACTGCTGATAGCAATCATTGGTTTCATATTTGTATTAACAGGCTATAGATCGAACCATCCGAAAAAATAGATTACAAACTAAGCAAAGCGGGCACTTGCCCCTGGGGTTTCCGACGCTCCAGACCTACGGCGTGCCAACAGAGAACTGGGGATATGTGGTGCAGAAGCAGACTATCTGACTTCTTAGGGGCCTCAAGGTGGGCTCTGTTTTATTCTCTAATCGTGACGTCATGTCTGAAGAAGTGCTTTTTGCCAACATCTACTTTTAAGACCTTTCACTCTATCGGCTTTGTGCTTTTACATTTCATATTCCTACTGAGTCGGTCTTGAATCAAATTGCAGTTAATGTCGGGCCGGGTAGTAAACCACCCTGCGGGGGAAAGAAATAAAAACTACACCCTGCAAAGTGGGAGGAATTGGAGGCTTCATGGGGGCCCAGCAGCATATTTTTTTGCTCAGGGGCCATCCAGTAGGTTAAATCCATCCAAGTTGCACCAATGACAGAATATTTTCTTTTTTTTGTCTGAAAACGATTGCTTACTTGGACTAACCGAGCTTAGTAAAAACCCATAAATACTGTAATGAACGTGTCTCTGAATGAACAGCGCATAAATAATCTGGGTGTGTTAAGTCTGGGGGCGTTGCATGCAGCAGGCCGGTTGGCAGAAGTCAGAGCGCATCGATAAGTTCCCAGCGTGTTGTTGCAGCGTCATTCTGTTTGAATGAAGTTCAGACCGAGAACTAGCCAACTCTCCGTTCGCGCCCCGGTGGATTGAAACAGGAAAAAAATAAAGGGTTGAGGAAGTGAAAGCCTGCGAAACATGCCGGTGTTTACAGGTATGATATCGATTTAACACGGCGCTCCCATTGCCACGGGAAAAAAGAATAAAAACAAGGATCCTTGCACGTGTTTTAGTGCGGCACCGTAATTTACACTAGCTTGTTAGTTTAGCTAGCTTTAGCGTGATATGCGGTTAGCATGCTAGCGGTAGCAGACAGACCTTGTCAGCCTCGTTAGGCCAATGCTGGAGTAATTTCGAAAAAGCTGTATTTTGACGCACGGAAACACACACGATTGTCACACTTCTGTAACCATGTTGCTGTTTGTTAGCCGTGTTTAGAGGATGCATCAGGTGAAGCCGGGTACACGAACTGCCACCTGACACCAACCTGAAAACAACTAGCTAACTGTCAGCTAGCCAGGCTAGGAATGTAAAAGCTAAGTTGCTAAGGTAATTAAATCAGATATTCAGAGACATTATTTCTCAGCGCAGTGCGGGCCAGTTTATTTGTTTCGTTGCCGTTGTAAGCGATTTACGTGGCTAATCGTGAAACGTTGTGAAAATGACCGAATCACGCCTTTACTGGCTCAGGTAGCAATGCTAACGAAGCTAGCCATATCATGAGTGTACAGTTTATAAGGTTTCTTACTGCAGTTACGTTTTTTTTTTTTTTGCCGGAGATCAATCGTGCCTAAAGAACAAGATCTTGCCGTTTTTAAAGGGAAGTCATCGCAAATAGTTCTCTCAAATGGCCACTCGTGCCGCTTAATGGCAGTAAATTGTCAGCCAAACAGTTGCATATTCGTTAGCTTACGCGTTGTGCTTTTAGCCCAATTGTTTTAGCCCGGCAGTGAGTTGGTCAGCCCGTTAGCTGCAGGATTACTTGCAACACTTAACTTCTACCAAGTAGATGCTGTGTCATACATGTCAGCGGTTTGACAAAGTTGTGGCGTGTTCCCAACACCTATCCTGGGAGGCTAACGCATTGGGTATGTGTGTCCACTGTTTCACTTGCAGTAAATGTGAAATGGGGCAAAGAGAAGTTTGATGCAGTAGAGCTGAACACCGAGGAACCACCCATGGTTTTCAAGGCTCAGCTCTTTGCCCTGACAGGAGTTCAGCCAGACAGACAGAAGGTCATGTTGAAGGGAGGCACTCTGAAGGTACTGATGTAAACACCGGTCAAGACTGTGCTACACATTTTCTGTTTTTATTCAGGATAAGGCAGCATTCTTTATGTTTTCTTGATGTCATCAAACCCCATGGAAAGACCAAAACCAACAGTCATCCTGTTAATTGACTCATCCAATTAAGATGTAAAGCTTCTTATGGCATATTAAACATCCACTTTTTTGTAGAAAAAATGTTAAAATGCATAAATGAGCCATACAGTTGCATATAGTAACATGTTTAAAGTGTAAACATTGGCATTATAGATTAATTTAATTTGACTCAACATACGGTATCAAAAATACCCTTTTTTTGTCCCTGACAAATGCACTATTTATGTTTGTTTGAGTAGGCTTTGTTAAGAAACTACAGTACTCAAGTGTTCTTGGAATTTACTGAGCCTTTGAGGAAGAGAAAAGAAACATTTGAGACCATCGGGGAGGGGGGGTTGCTGATTCGGTGTAAACGAATGGGCGTTGGACTGAGCACTACAGACTTGGTAGGGAAGTCGTAAAGTACCCAGAGATGTACTATCACCTCGTTGGTTTTGGTCCTTTCAAGGGATTTATTGACGGTAAGGGAAATAAAGTGGCGTAATCCTTTTTAATCAGTTTTTCAGAAGCTAATCAATGTCTTGTGTCCATTCCAGGATGACGAGTGGGGAAACATTAAACTGAAAAATGTGAGTATTCAAGCCTAGTTTGGAAGTATATTCTGTAACAAGCCGTTTCAAGTTTGCAGAGCATTCTAACACATAAATTAGTAAAATTTCAGTGTATTTCTATTCTTTTTGTAGGGAATGACCCTGCTAATGATGGGCTCAGCAGATGCCCTGCCTGAGGAGCCTGCTGTCCGGCCTATGTTTGTAGAGGACATGACTGAGGAGCAGCTGGCCTCAGCGGTGAGTAAGCCTCAAAATTACCAGTACGCCTAAAACAAATATGGTGATTGTTGCTTTCTGCGCTGACGTGGCCTCTTTAAATATTCTTTCTTCAATGCGATGTTTACCAAGTAGAGAACATTATAAACTGAACATATAGTACATATCCCTGAGTGCATTTGCTACTAAAAAAATGTTCCATCATTTAAGTATTTGTGTGGCTCAGAGGGAAATGGACTCATAACAAGCAAGGTGTTTTGTTATTGTCATAAATACATATTTTTACTGAGGAAACAAAGAAAGTGTAATATGAATTACAAACTGATACTGTGTTGCTGTTTGGTCTGCAGTCTCATCTCCATTAGGACACGATCAGTTCCTCATTGCAGAGTCATGTTTTAAAAGGAATGAGAGTTGCTGATTTGATTGCCTGTGATGATGCCAGCATCTAGAGCTCTTCACTGAAACCCAAATGTAATTATTTTGGGGGTTAGCAAGTCCTCACAGCAGAATGACTCACTGCAGCCACTCCGCACATATTGAATCTCTGGGATTACGGAAATGAGCCTGTTTATTAAGGAGACATTTTCAAAAACATAACTGAACTTTTTATTTGATTAAAAAATTTAAGTCATCTGCAGGTTTTCAATTGTAGCTTTTGTATGGGAGGAACCTCCATCGAACAGGCAGCGGATGACATGACTCGTCAGTATTGAATACTGGAAGGACAGGATCGACTCTCTATATAAACCAAGCCACAAGTTGGTCTACCTGTGTTGTCATTACTCAGGAAAAACAAATGAAGGCACTGCACAATGAAGCTTGGTTAATAACAAAGTGGAAGAAAGAAATCATTTGTCTGTTTTTGTGTTTTTTTGGGTTTTTTTTCCCGCCTGTGTGTATCTTACCTTGTTATCTGTAGAGGAACTTATCAGTCTGGTATTTTCAGATGGAGCTGCCATGTGGGCTGACAAACCTGGGCAACACCTGCTACATGAACGCCACAGTGCAGTGCTTGCGCTCTGTGCCAGAGCTCAAAACTGCCCTCAGAAGGTGTGTTTTTCTGCTGTTTTGGGTCTCTGCAATATATTCAGAAATTTGAGATGGTGTGTTAGTCTACATTGCAGACATATATTGTTTGAATAAGCTTTTTGTTTTTCCACTGTTGAGTGTCTCTTTTATCTTGCCCTGTTTTTTGTTTGTGTAAGTTTGGTCCTGCTGTAATCATCTGTCTCCCTCTACAGGTATTCAGGTGCTCTGCGATCTTCAGGGGCAAATGCACCATCACAGTATATCACAGCAGGTAAAGGAATAGTAAATTGTTAACCTTGTGAATTCACATGTATATTTTAATGGCTTGTGTTTACTAATACACGTAAAATCAATATAATTATAACATAATGTAATATTTGCACCCTCAGCCCTTCGTGACTTATATGAGACCATGGACAAGACCTCGTCCAGCCTCCCACCCATTATTTTGCTGCAGTTCCTCCACATGGCCTTTCCACAGTTTGCTGAGAAGGGGGACCAGGGACAGTACCTCCAGCAGGTGGGGAACGCTTCACCACAGTTCTCAACTCCTTACTGAAACTGAAATTGATGTAACCATATGTCATGTGTCTTGTACTTATGTTGTTACAATAGCACAAAACACATGGTCTCACTTCTTGGCATTGTCTTGCTTTTTTTTTTTTTTTTTTTCTTCGCGCTCTCAGGATGCGAACGAGTGCTGGCTGCAGATGATGAGAGTCCTTCAGCAAAAGTTGGAGCCACTAGAGCCAGAGACTCCTATGGAGGTAAACCCTCATTTTTTTAGCCTCCTGTTGTTTTTATAATGAAAACATATGGCAGGATGTCTGCACAATTCATTAGTTGAGGATAAATAACACAATTTTTCTTCCTTCAATCTTTAGACTGACTCTGAGAGTGGAGCTTCCTCTGCCTCTCTGAAGAAGAATTTCATCGACCAGTATTTTGGTGTAGAATTTGAAACTTCGTATCCTTGCCGCATTCCTTGGTTCGGTATGGTTTGGCCCCAAAAGCCTGCATCATAAAGGGCAACGTATAGTATCATAGTTGTGTTGAAACTAAGTAAGACCGAGTGAAGATCTCGGAGAAGTGTGGCATCACTCTGCCAGGCTTTTTCTTAACTCTGTTGTTCAGCATGAAATGCACAGAGTCCGAGAAGGAGGAGCCAATCAAGGGCAAGGAAAGCCAGCTCCAGCTCAGCTGCTTCATCAACCAAGAAGTCAAATACCTTGCAACAGGACTAAGGCTGGTGTGTATAAAAAAAACTCAGTACTTTCTTCAGGGTGTGGAGGATTGTGTGTTTGGTTCCTTTATGATTGACGTATCTACTTTAAAACCTCGGGTATGTTGGATATTTAAAGTAAACTTGGATGTTATATGTTCGTTCAGGTCTAGTCAACATTGAAGAAATGAACACAACATACTTATAACACTGACACATGGTTGTAATAGTAAGTAATCATGATATTCTGCTCCTTTTATCTCTGCAGAGACTGCAGGAAGAAATCACAAAAATGTCTCCATCCTTGGAAAGAAATGCCCTCTATATAAAATCTGTAAGTTTTTCTTTCTCTGTAATTCCCCTTTGACATTTTAAAGATGTGATCTCATCTACTCTTGTACTTGCCAGCTGGAGTTTTAATTCAATCATTTATTTTATATCAAAATTATAAAACATTTATTAATTTTTACTTCCTCTCCCACTAGTCAAAACTCAGCCGTCTCCCTGCCTACTTGACTGTTCAGATGGTCCGATTTTACTACAAAGAGAAGGAGTCTGTCAATGCAAAAGTCCTTAAGGTTTGCCTTGAGTCACTAAAATCTCTTGTGACAGAGTTCACTGTAGCTGGCAGTTTAACTTTGAAACAATGCTGTACTGTCTCTTTTCCAAGGATGTCAAGTTCCCACTTATGTTGGATGTCTATGAGCTGTGCACTGCCGAGGTCCAGGAGAAAATGCTGCCCATCAGGTCAAAGTTCAAGGAGATCGAGGACAAGAAGCTAGAGAAACAGCAGCAAAAGGTGAGGCCGAGCTATAGCTATAGGTCTTATTTTTGTGTCTTATTTAGTTGCAGAAACCTCTTACTTTACATACAGTGTAATTGACAGTTCTGTGCAGTGTCTAATTTTTTTTCTTGCATCAGGTGTTGAAGAAGCCAGATGCAGCAAAAGAAGTGAAATATGAGCCTGTCTCCTTCCCTGACGGTATGTGGAGACATAACACTGACCTCCCCTGTACATCAAAATGCTGCTAAAAATATGCTTTTGTCAATACTTGTTACTAGTACTCGAGAAAACATCACTTCATAAGAGGAGAAACATGCCTCAATCAAAATATAAAATAATTATAAAATGGCATTATAAAAAATACACCGACGTGTATGTACTCAGTTTTAAGTGCGTTCAGTTGCCTCAATTACCATCAGGATTTAGTGTTGGTAGTAGAAGAAGACTTGGACTTAGGTTTTTAATTTTTCGACCAATATTTAATAGTTAGATATAAACCTATTTACAAAAGGCCGATGGCATTTTCTTTTACTGCTAAAACTATTTGTTTGACCTGCCCTTGCAAAGTTCACAGTTAAATGTCAGATTCTGAGTTTTTCTTAAGTCCCTGTCGTATGTCATTGTCACAAAATGTAGTCCCACAACACCAACCACTATGCTTGGGTATCCAGAATTGCAGTAGCATTTGAGGTTGGATTTTCCTTTTCAAGACTGAAAATCCAACCTCAGTCAGTTCTAAGCCAAAGCTGAAGGAATTGTGACACACTGCTGACCTCTTTGCAGACCTTGGTTCCAACAACAGTGGCTACTACGACCTACAGGCTGTGTTGACACACCAAGGCCGCTCCAGCTCATCAGGTCACTATGTGGGATGGGTCAAAAGGAAAGAAGGTAACCACTGAATTTTCATACTACGGCACCTTCGGCATATTTGTGTCATTCACTTGTATCAGTCACAAATCCTAAGTGTGCACAGATGTTCAGGAACTCACCGTTTCCTCTTTTGCCTTTGGTCTCTCGGTCTGATAGATGAGTGGGTCAAGTTTGATGATGACAAGGTGAGTCTGGTGTCGCCAGAGGATATCCTGCGACTGTCTGGTGGCGGAGACTGGCATATAGCATATGTTCTACTGTATGGCCCCAGGAGGCTGGAAATACTTGAAGAGGAACAGTAGCTGTGGAAGATTTCCTAGAAGACAAAGACAACATCCAACACACATACAAATTGCCATTTCCAAGCACTGTCTGCATAGATGTGCAGTAAAACTGGTGTCTTTAAAGATTTAATTACCTTAATTTTTTTTTTTTTTTTTTTGTAACCAATACGGATGCTTGTAAAACAAATTCTGTCAAATGGTGTTAAATATTCAACAATAGTGGGCTTTGAAGATGGAGGTTGATGAGAGGCAATCTCTGGACTGGATCCTTGAAAGAGGTCTTTAAGTCTAGCTCTGCAGTTTCATTAAATGTTTTATACACATTGTATATTTTTTAAAGCCTTTGATAAGGTGCTCATATCATAAAAGCAGAATATTCTCTTTAGTCATATAATCAACCTGTACGACAATGCCTAGCCAAGCTGTTGTTCTTGACATTCTGGCTTGTATCTTCTCAGATATATTACGGAGATTTTCACTTAACACTGTAAAGACTTGCCCTTGTTCACCTGTTAGCCCTCTGGGAAATTTGGGTTCAATCTAAGGTCTTTTCTTAAGCGCTTGGCTCGCATCATCTCCTGGAATTGTTCTCTGATGTATTGACAGATGAGCTTGTGTCTGCCAAAACTTCACTAATGCTCTTTTGGGGGAAGTGTGTGGGGAACTGGTTCAGAACAGGTTGCCCTTGTGTTGAACTGTGCGCAGTTAAATAAAGACTTGAGATTTAGCCATGATGGTTTGCTCAACAAGCCTTGAACATTGTTCTTGCTGACACTGATTAGACTCAGACATCTGTCATGTTAAAATGCTGTGCTTCATTTTGTTTCTCCGTGCAGGTTTCCAGCTCGCCCTGCCACAATGTGTAAGACTAAACCATTGACTCTCTGTAATAAGTTATTGACTGCTTTCATAGGTGGTGAAAATAAACTGTTATACCAAAATGTGAGATTCTTTTATGAGAGAATGTAATAATGAATGGTCTAATAAATGTTTTATTTGAAAAAAAAAAACATTTATTGGATTTTCTACAGTGGAAAAAACAGGGTTTTTCAACTTTACCTACATACAAAAATTTTAGTATCCAATTGTTTGTTGGTACAAAAAAGGAAGCTGCAACAATGTAATTTAGGTAGTGAATTAAGAAACAAATGATCTACTTTAAGCCTCATTGAGGCCATCTGCAATCTGGGAGAACCCTGCCGCGTTGAGAGCTGTGATCAGGTTCTCCACAGTGGCTTGTGTTCCCTCTCTGTCCTGCCAGGCGACAAGCAGCAGTTTCGCCTGCATGTCCACATCTTCGCTGTCTGTTTCAATCTCCCGCAACTCTGCTGCCTTCATCTCCAAATGAGAAGCCAGCAACTTCCACTGGGAGCCTAGTTTGGCTGCTATGTCATCCATCTGCTGGTTTGTCACCAGCTTGCTCTGTATGCTCGGACCTGGAAGACAGACACAATAGGGGGGATAAAAATAGACCAAATCTTAAAAATAAAAGGGCTTAGGAAATGAGCGGATACATGGTGGATGGCGTGATTTAGTTATTGTAAACAAGGATCTAAACAATACAGAGATCGAGGTGGGAGGACTTTAGAAATTTTGCAGTAGATGCAGACTGTGAAAATTACTTTGGTTTTAACGGCAGATGCGACCCTGATCGAGATGTATCGTGTTGGATGAGTGACAATTCAAACTCACTGTCATTGCTGTCTTTGAGAAGATTGTCTCCATTGTCGTCATCGTCTTCTTCTCCTGTCTTGATCTCTTCAGACGGGATATCCTTCTGCATGTAGAGGGGAAAAAAAGAAGCAGCAAAAAACAGGATATTAGTGTTAGTCAACAGTTAATAGGGGAATTATGTATTTTTTTTTTTTTTTCCCAGGATGATGGATACTGTAATTAAAATCCTCACCGGCAGTTCTTTGGCCAGTTTGCTGACCATGCTGTCTAGGTAGTCTGCCAGACTCTTGAACTTCTGGTTAGTTGGTTGAAAGAAGTGTGGACTTCTCCTGGACAGCAGCCTCAGAGCGCGCCAGCCGTAGTTCGGGTTCCGTACAACCCTGCATAGATTTACAGGAAGAAACGGCAGAGTGACACAACAGATACTGAGAGGAAATATAATATGGAACAAAGTCTTTAAAAAGGTGCTGGACTTTTATAAACTGTTTTCAAAAGTTCCAACAGGACACGTGACACTTGCAACTTACTTGTACTCGTCCTCCACCATGTTAGCAGGGTCAGCCTGTTCAATGGCTTCTGCAAAGAATTCATCCAGCGATGGCATGAACTCTCTGGAAGACAAAAACATTACATTAAAATAAAATTTCTAATATATCCAAAAAGGTGATTGTGGCTGAGTGATTGTAGATGGGAACTGCTACCTTGTTTTCTGAACCACTGACCTGCTGTCTGACTTGCAGGCTTCCATGTTGTCCTGGTTTAGGTTCCACAGTCGAGTCAACTCATCGCTAACAAACACAGAAGAGCTTTAATTATGAAGGGAAACCTGAGACTCGATATCAAAAAAAAGAAAAACCCTCTGTCCCCTCTGCCCTACTTAGCCCCGTATTGGATCACATACTTTCCCATGAAGATCTTGCGGTCTGGCCCTTTTCCGAGGAAGTCTTCTGGTGCTTGTCTTTTCCTGCTGGGTCTTTTGGGTTTGTCATCTACTGTCCTGTTGAATAGGAAACAAGTGGGGCCAAATGTCATTTTGACATGATGGCCCAAAGCTCACTAACCACATCCATTTGTTGTAAAAGAGTATACAGGGTATAAATTAATAACAAAACAATGAAAATGAATGAATATAAATATAAAATATAAATAATTATTGGCATAGCTAAGTTTTAACTTTAGGTTGCTTTACCTTTCTTTCACAAAGCTCGGGCATCCCTCATTTTTCCAGCCATTCCAGTTCTCCTCTGTGTTGAGGATATGCTGCCAAAAATTAGAAAAATTTCTAGTGTCACTTGTGCACGAAGAACTCCAAGGACAAACTTTTCAGAACGTCAGTGTGTACAGACAAGCCTCAGTTAATAAGTAATATCAGTATTAACCCAGAGCAGGGCTTACCTCAACCATGGTGGCAAACTTGTCTCCATCAGGAGGGATTTCTCTCAGTAGCTACAACAGAACGGTCACATATCAATAAAGGTTTGCTTTTCTCTCTCTGGCTGCCATGTCAGTAATGAGGAAAAATCTTAACATAAAAACAGGTACAATTATGGAAAGACAGTGAGGCAGGCGTATTTACAGTAGCTACTAGCCAATGTATGATTGATGTAAATGAGATTTAAGACTGACCTGATAGACCAGTTTAGTTGTCTCCTCTATCCACGTAGTCTGGTCATCATTCAGAATACAGTTGGAGCTGCACACGCACAATAAAACAAAATATCAACTCCAAGCCATTCACCATTTGAATGTTTTGGGGTTCTTTTGTCTGTACAAATTATAGTTTGTTTAATGTCCCGTGAAATGCTTCACCTTTTGAACTTGACCTGACCCTTCAAGTACTGGAAGAGAATGAGGTACTGAAGTAGGATGTGCCGCCTGAAATTGCTGTCACTAAGCTGCAAATCCATGAGCTGAGGAGACAGAGCGAGGAAAAAAAAGAATGTCAAACCTACTTTGTGTGAGATGATCCTTTTTCAATAGTAAATACAAGTGAACATATTAAATACCAACACAATGGTGTACTGCAAGTAAACACAAAGAAATTGCAATGTGAAAAGAGTGTATACTGTGTAGGATTTTTGTTTTTTGTTTGCATAAGTATTTATTTAATGAGGTTTTTGTAATTGATATTATTGTTGTGGATTTACAAAGTCCCAATTAATTTCGCACACAACTTAAACTATGTTGAAAAGCAAGAGTCTACTACACCAGCTTATTGTTTACCAAGTGGATTCAAGTGTCACCCAGCCCTTGAGCAGTGTCAGGGGTGAATAAAACAACACAATCTGCAAATTATTCCACAGGTAAAAATAGCTTTTCTCACCTTCTCACTTGTGAGGAACTTGGCAAAGTAGACATGTTCTCCTCCAGATGCTCTCAGCTCCTCCAGTTTCCTTTTAGAAGCCTGCATGTCATCCAACTTGTAGCTCTTGAACACTGCCAAAGTCTCATCTGAGTACTGAGCATGACAAATTGGAGTTAGCATTGGCAGTGGGCCGTTATCTTTTCAACATCTGCTTTAACATCTGTTTGTTATGATCTGACAAATGGAGAGCAAGGGAGAAAAAAAAAACTCTCAGTTTTTGTGGTTGGGTCCATTACCTTAAGGAACGTCATCCAACAGAATTTATCGTAGCACTGAACGGGGTTTCTGAAGTAGTCCTGCAGTGTCCAGAACTTCCTGTACAAGTTGTAGTCGATCGGAATGGAACTGAAAATAAAATTTTATTCAGTTATAAGAAATTTAAAAACAGGGACAATGCAGTTTGTTATTTAAATAAGAATAACAAAAAGAAATGCACACTCTTTATGGTGTATTTTAGAGAAAGACTTGAACTCACCATGGTGCAGGAGCATCATCCTCCCCCATTTCTCCTTCCTCCACCTCCATACCTTCTTCCTTTTCTTCTGTGTGCTGTAAAAATGGAATTATAAAATAAGCTAATAATAACAATAATAATAAACTGACATTTTTAGATTAAATTCAAAAAGCCCAAAGTCATTATTAGGTGTCGACACGTTACCTTCTGGCCGAGAGTGCTTTCTTGTTCGTTTTTATTAAACACTGTTATATTGTCAAGATTAAACTGGCTCTGTAGATTGAGACCTGGAAAAAATAACACAAACTTTACTATTTAGTTATCAGATTATTTATTGTAAACTGCATCTGTGATGGTCTGAGGGGTCGATGCTGTCTTATTCACTAATTGATAATATTCATGTTACCGTTCTTACCTGATTTCTCAGACAGAGGGAAGAGGCGTGCCAGGAAAAGCTGGATTCGCCCACAGAAAACCGTATTCTGAGATTTGGACAGCCTCCTCAAAAGATCTACACAGGTGGAGAGGTGTGTTACAAACAGTTATTTTGTTTTACAAATAAAAGTCTTTGTTCATCAGTGAGATTGAGATATGATCTGTACCATTACACATCCTCAACAAGTAGTTCTTCCCAGCGGTGTAAAAGGAGTTCTAGGAAAAGGCAGAGAACATAGTGAACAAATGATCTAGATTATGTCGGAAAAATCCTTCAACTGTCTTTACTGAGAGGATGTAGCTTACTTACCGACTTCCAGGTGGAGACGTTCTCCTCAACAAATGAGAAGATTTTGTCACATTGGTCAAGAGGAAGGCAGTCCAGTACATCTCCCAGTAGAAGGAACGGTGTTGTAGCAGAGCAGATACCTGAAAGGGGGGAGGGAATCAGGAGGGCAAAAGCTCCGTCACCACAAATCTTAAGCTTTGGGTGCAGTATGAGACTTTGCTCCCAAGACTTGAAACACTTCCACACTAGCGGTTCCGATCAGTTTGCTTAGAAATAAACGCTTCACAAGACTTTTAATAAACAATTTTGTGTTGTTTGACGTCACAACACTATGTCATGTCATGACAACATTACCTCAACCTCCAGCCATATTTTGGCACATGCAAAGTACTACAATGAAGTGGGGTTTGCAGCAGGGCATATGTCAGCACATGGTGTTGAACAAGTATAAAAGCAGAAAGAAGAAAGCAGAGCAGCCGTATTGGTGTGAAGGAATATTTAATCCAGACTTTGGACTTATAATCCAATGTGAGCATGGCATTAGGGTCAAACTGGACTTTAATTAATAATAAAAAGGTCACTAATATAATATGGAGGCAGGCCAAGTAGGGCCTTTTGAAGAATTGTGCTTCAGATCTAAATGTTATTGGAAGTCATATGTAGTGTGATATCTGTGAGATTAACTGAGCAGTTGTAACATAAAACATATCTCGGTAATATAAGGAATCTCTTAATGATGCATTTTTAGTTATAGGTTTTTCTATAGGCGCCTTTTGGTGTCTCAGTTGCAATTTTGTGTAGAACAGGTTGCGCTCTCGTCATTTATCTCGGAGCAGAGTAGGCTGACTGTGTTGTCCTTCTTGGAACATGCCTCCCTGCTGCTTTAAGTTTATATGTAGGGTTCCCGGATGTAACCTAACCTCATCTGACATTTGCGCCTGGTTGTGTGACATACCCTCTTTGACGGCATCAATACTCAGGTAGATGAGAGACAGGTAGTCATCACAGCTTGCTTTCTGCACAACCTGACGGCAAGAGAACCCACATCAGGCTTTTCGCAATCAACCAGAAAGTCAGTTTATTTTAATGAGATTTACTGAACTAGAAGGAGGTAAAACAGCGTTTCATTTACTTACAATCTGATCACCGAGAACTCCCCTCAGAGCCTGGTCGAGAGTGGTCTTCTTCTCCGTCTCACTGTAGAAAGAAAGAGAAAAACAAAGTGATCGCTACTCAAGCATGGACTAGTCGCTAAACTGATTAATGGGCAGTATCCAGTATATGATTACTTACTTGCCGGGGATCTGGTTGAAAGCATTTATCAAAGGCTTGCTGTTTTTACCAGTTAGGGCAAATCTCGCAGAAGCCTGCAGACGCGTGGGGGGGAAGGAGAAAAAAGTTTAATGAGAGAAAACGCATCGTTAAGAGGGCGTTTATATTTAGCTTAGCTAGCATCTGCTACCTGCTGTGACAACACAACGAGAACGAGCAGTAAGTTGCGGCGACAACGCCGCCGCCTCGATAGGATTTAAGATATGGATCGGGGCACACGATAACACTCGATTTAATTAAGCAATGTGGTCTTTTTGTCTCACCGTGAATTTGTCTTTAGCGTCGACAAAATTGAACAGGGACGGCGACATCTTTACACATTAGCAACAGGAACTGCCGCTAAACTTCTTCCGGTTCCTTCCGGTGGTGGGAGGGTTGCATTCAGGAGCCCTCTGACACGGCGGCCGCGACGTTCACGTGTTTAACAAAATGAAGATACTAATATCATAAAATCATAAAACGAAGATTTTATGGATTAAATTATAAGTAAAACTCTGGCTGTTATCCGAAACCAGCTGTTCTGATTTTTTTAATTTTTACATCCAGTTTTACCAGGACAAATATAAAATTAAAAAGAAAGAAAGAAAGAAAGAAAGAAAGAAAGAAAGAAAGAAAGAAAGAAAGAAAGAAAGAAAGAAAGAAAGAAAGAAAATATATACAAAACCTGAGCACAGAATTAAGTAGAAAGCCCATAATTTTTCAAAAACAGGTACATGTAATTTTTATGCATAAACAGTAATAAAAAAACATATTTTGTATTTGTACAATGTGTACAATGTCAATGTTTTTTTTAATACGTTCTATTATTGTTTTGATTGCATATGTTTAATGTGCTCAGACAAACCTTTCATTTGTTCAGTAGTTGGATCATATTTAATTATCAAATTTTTAATTAGCAACTATTTTGATGATTGAGTAAACATTGGAGTATCTGGCTCCAGTTTTTGGGTTGGTTTTTTTTTTCAGTATTTTCCGCTTATCTCAGTTTTTATACCATTGTAATTGGATTATTTGGGGCTGCCTACTATTGGCTGAAAAGAACTAATCGATTATAAACGAATTGATACCATGAAACATGGGGAGCTTCTACGGGTGGAAAATATAAGATAAAACAAGTACAAAAACAATCCTCCCTCATAATCAAAAATCTCAGAAACTATAATACCTTACCTTGCAGTCAAGCCATGATTCTGTGCATAAGGAGGCTGAGTGTTATTGCTCAAACGTGTTTTTAAATTGGTGATGATGAGGGTTACAACTGAACCGTATATCCTCTTCTTCACTTGGGTCTCTCTGAAAGGCCTGAGTGAAAAGGAAGAGGACATGTTTTGGGGAAAATTACAAATCATTCTGCTATTTAGATGGAAAAAAAAATCAAGATGAGACTTTAATTATAGTGTGTTAGCTTCTGATATAACTGGAGCATGACTGTAAGCATGCAGGCTGAAATCCAATTTAGACCAGAGGGCGGCAGTGTTGCACACTGTTTATGGCCACAGCAGTTGGAGTTGCTCTCTTTGACCACATGAAAGACTAAGTGGTGGCTCTGTGTGTGTGAGTGCGTGTTCTTTACCCATGGCAGGATAAATCTAAAATCCATCCTATCCTAATGATAGTCCCTACAGTATTTTACATTATATAAACAAAAACTACTGAATACCTACTTGACATATGTCTACAATATTGTTCCCATTTCATAGTTTTGTTTTCAAAACTGCACTGAAATGAAAAGTTTAATTAATTTCCTTATTAATTATTGCCAGAAAAGGTCACATTATATGTGTCCACAGTAGTTAGGGTCCCCTTTAGGGACCAGGCTAAGGTCATATATGGCATTTAGTGTTTATTAGAAGGCTCCACAGAGGTCACAGCAGTCACATTTATGTGTTTATTTGAGTGTTTGTGTACACATTTCTGCATGCTGTGGGCATATGATTTAAGGTACAACTACTGAGCTCCAGGGCTTGAATTCTTTGATGGGATCTACTGTTCCACAAAGTCACAAAGGACATAAAAACCAACAGGGCAATACACTGTGATGTCAGACATGATAAGGTCCAATCTGTAATTTTTTTGCCCAAGTAAATTCAAGGTCTATGCACAGGCTTGATTGATTTAATTATTAATTTGTGGGCTTTATGCTATATCTACAAACATTACTTATGTAAACCAACCTTTAACAACTCCATAAACATTAATAATATCAATAACATAAATTTGGTTGTCGCTAAGTGTTGGTCAGAGTATCAAAAACAACCCGTTAATCATCTGAGAGTAACAGCTGGTTCCAAACCCCTGTTTTGGATTTTGGTGGTGGGGGTGACCCTTTGGTTTACGTATGAATCATGGACTGTGCCTTCAACCTTGGCAGATCCAATGTGAACACTTTGGCCTGTTTTTATCTGTGTTTACCAGCAGTTTCACAGGTCAGGACCTCCGAAGTAGTTTGTAGTAGTGGGATCATTCACCCTCTGCACCCTCTGACAAGTGTTTATAGCTGTGCAGTTACAAAGGCTGTTAGCTGAATCCAAAGGTGCTGTGCTGATGTTTGGAGAATAACACTAAAGCTGTGAAAATGTAGGTCAGTACTGTAATGTAGAAAGAGCTGGGGGATCATTTTCATCCCTTCTCTGCGATTGCTGTGGTCACAAAAAAAGGGAAGTTGGAACTATTTTACTCTGCAGTTTTGATTGGCACCTTGGTTCCCACATGCAGTGTTCACCACACAGTTCACCAGATAACCAACTTTGTCCCACCCCAAACTGCTCCCCCCTTCTGACACAGCATTTACTGAACCGTTGCCAGAAACTGATGAAAAGCAGAAAGGGAGTGAGTGTGGCAAGTTACTCCTGGGTTACAGATAGGGGCCCCAGTATCAGTCAGTATCTGCAGATGGGGTGAAGAGGGCTAGTGGTGGGGTTAAGATTATTGTTAAATGCAAATAGTCTTCAAGTCCGAGATGTTACTCTACACGTTTTTGTGGTTACTGAGAAACTTGGTATATTTATTTGTATGTGGGGAATTGCAGGTAATTGAGTATATTTTAATGTTGGAAACCCCCCCCCCCACCCCCAAGTGTTCTCTTCATTGGAAGTGATCACTGATTCAACAGCGTGACTCATTAATGTGTTTTTAATCGTTCTTGGACAACAACTGACATCCATGGCAAAGAGGACACTGCATATTAAGCACTGCACCTTCAAGCTTTGGCTATACGAACAATATGTTTTTAATAAGATCAACTTATGTATGATTTTGGTCTTTTGATGGGATTTGTGGAAATTAAAAAATATACAGAATATTGCCGGCCTTATCTCATAATGTATTACTCTTATTTTGTAAAGTGAAAAGAAAGGAAACTGGTTTTCTACCTGCCAAGAAACTGAAACTGCCGAGACTATTTAGAATGTGCCTTAAACAGGCCATATTGTTGGGTTGAATATTACACTATTAACCTGTCTCTCTGAAATCAGTTAAAAATCAGGTTATGACTCTATTCCCAAATTGTTAATTTGTCTGGATAAATATAATTAGAGCACTACTGAATGCTCTCTCATGCCAAATCATGCTATAATCAAGCTGAAGACGAGAGCCAAATAATGTGATGAGGGACACACTCGGACAAAATGACTGAGGGGCAACAAAAAGAGCATTGTCCATGTTGTTTAGGAGAAACTTCAAAACAAGCGGCTCAACACAATGCCCTGACCTCCGAGGTTAAGCAGACAAAGGAGGGAGATTTTAGATTGGCTGCCGCCACATGACCGAGATTCAAACATAAAAAAAAAAAAGAAAGAAAATCATGTGAAGAGGTGTCATGTCATATAAGTGAGATAATCCCTTCAACACAGCTATCCATTCATTTTAAGAAAACCATGCACCTTAGCCGGTTTATGAGAAAACAAATTGACGCAGTTGTGGTAACATGCCCCAGAGAAAGCCATATTTCTCCTTAAAGGGAGGAGAGCCAAAGAAAATGATGTATAGACTGAATCTAGATAGATATTTTTTAATCTGATTGTTCCAGCTGTTGCAATGAAATATAATGGAATATGTGGATTTTTGCAGGCTCTGTAGCCTCTTATACCTTCCTCCCTTTTCTCACACCATCAGCACTCCTGTCTGTTGAATTCATGCTTAACGTTGCATTTAAGTTTGTGTTAAATATATATCAGAGTAATTTTTTTTCCATCATGGATTTCACCTGCATACCTGTGGGGCAATAAGTGGAAGTTGGACCTGGTAGTATATAACAAAACGTACACCTCTACTCCCTCACAGGACATTGTAAAAGTATTTGGAACACAGAGATGTTGTTAATGATCATCTCACACAGAGCAGAATTAGAGCAATGCACGACAAGGGGATGTGCATCCAACCACAGCGGTTATCCTGCTCATGACCGGTGCTTGGCTAACAATAAGTTGCATCCACTTAAACAACCTTGGCTGACATGCCCTCAGACGACAGGCTTTCTGTCGGGGAATGTTTGGTCGTTGAGTTTTAAAAGTCATTTGATGGTTATTCAATGATTAGCCCAGGGTGTGGGGGGAACATCAAATACTCATAAGCCATAAAACGGGATGTGAGACGGGCCGTGTGCGTAAATGGAAAGAGGACATTGTTGTGACACAGCCAAGCAGGAAATCTCCATGATGGCCACATCTTGTCTAATCATCCTTTTTTTCTTATGAAGAATTTCAAGTGCTTTTATGTGCAATTACCTGGTCCACATCCTCGTGTTGTTTTACTGTAGGGAGATTTTTGGGACCGTAGCCAAACACGGTGAATAGAAAAATATTGTGCACAGTATGCAATACATTATAGAGAAGCCAATGGTGAGGTCGTCTACGTCTAAATATACATTGTGTTATTCCTGTAACCACACAATCCAAACACGGAAGTGTTAACCTCATTTGGAAATTGAAAATTGTTTCAGATGAAAACATGGAAACTGAATGAAAAAAAGATTTTTTTATTTTAAAACATTTGATTAAAAAAAAGGATAATCATAAAAACACTCACTGCTAAACTAAAAATAGAACCAGTAGCCATTTATAAAGCTGATTTGCAGATCTTCTGTTATTCATGCATGTGCTGACAGGCAGAAAAGCTAAAAGGGTGTGTGTTGTTCAGTGTCTTGGCCGCTGACTCGTCCCTGGGCTGCGTCGTGTTCATCTTCTCCACCACAGAGCAGGACGCGCCTGCACGTCCTCGGGTTTAGTGACCGCGGGTAAAGGAAGAAATCACAGAGAAGAGCTGCTGCTATTCCTCCGCAGATTGGCCCCAGCCAGTACACCTGGGGTGAAAGCGAGAGGTCAGCATTCTCCGAAGAAATAAAACGAGTTGAAAAGGAAAAAAAAGACAAAAAGATCCAAACTGACTTTACCCAGTGTGAAACGTATCTATAAATGGCAACACAATAGCTGTATTGATTATTCAACGAATTATTGGAAGAGTTCACGCCAGCAGTGAACAAATATATTGTGTAGGGCGTCTTACTTAGTAAAAAACATTGACAGTGGAGGAATAAGTACAGAAACACATTGCAATAGAGTAGCCCTTCAGTAAATCTGGTTGAGACTTCCAGATGTGTTGATTGACCAAAATAAATTCTCTTTTATATGCTGTTATCTGCTCAAGCTAAGAACATACTTGTGACCATTTTTCAGGGACACATTGCACATATAGTTTTGGCACCAGCCTTCTAGGCGGTCACCCTCTGCATGCTGCCTCATGTTGTCAGGAAAACACACTTAGAAAATGACTGGCGATTGCCAGCTATTCTCTCAGTGTCGCCGCTGCTAATTTCTTATTCAGTTTTATGTGACACTTGTGTTGCTGCCTTTGCAATTATGATTTGTTGGACCTGCTTCCTGAACAACTGGCATATCAGCTGCACAGAACGTAAAATTATGTAATGTAGTAAAGAGGAAAAGTCTTGAATCATGACCACCACTCTCTAAACACAGGAAAACTGCATTGGCCAAGAGAAACAGTGGACCCCAACCAATACAGACTGAACAGGATATTCGCTTTACAACACTGTTGATGATTTTGTTTGAAAAAAAAATCAGTTTTCATTGAATAGTAGTTTAATTATGTCCACCCACGGTTATTAAAATGAAACCCTTTTCAGTCCCTACTCTATTATGAGCTCAAATAGAGTAAACAGTCTCACTGAAATGAGAGATTTTAGGATTAATCCTGATTAATCTACACATCTGAGGGCACTGATCTGGCTGCTGAACACAGTGACTGCAGGGTTCAGGTGTGCTCCACTGATGTGTCCCAAACTCTGAACCAGAGTGGAAATGGCCGGCGCAAAGGCCAGCGAGACCTTCAGCTCCCTGGCAACTGTCTCACCAGGCTCAGTGGTTCCACTGATCGCTGATAAAGTAATGAATATGATCAGTAACATACCAACAAATTCGGCAGCCACAGCCCCCCGAAACACCCAGGTTTTTATTTCTGCCATCTCTGCTACAAATGTGTCTGCTGTGTTAACCCAAATGCACAATCTGCCTCAGTATTTATAGTGAAGACGGGAGGAGGCAAGAAATGAAGCAGGAACAAGATGCGCTGCCAAAGATTTCAGGTCAGACATTTGAGCATCACAGAGAAGAGGAAAGTCGTTACGCTGAAAAGTATTTTTTTTTTAATCGATATAAATAAGCAGTTTACAGTAGTAATTTGCACTCAGACTGGCTCCTTTGACCATTTTGCACCTTTAATGTTCTCCAGAATTGGCTCCTGGATTTCATTTTCCAGTGATGAGCCACCGCAGAACAGGACTCTAGTTTTTTCATTGAAGGGCTCATCGCTCGGTGCCAGCAGATAATTATACAGAAGAGCTGCCACCACGCCAGCACTCGCTGGTCCTCCCCAGTATACCTGCAAAAAAAAGGACACATGTCCTCACTAAAACAGGAATGACTCATAAATACAACACTTGGAAAAAAAAAAAGATTCATAGAACCACAGTATATACCCAATGATCATCAAAAGACTCCTGTATGATTGCAGGCCCAAAGGATCGCGCTGGGTTGATACCACATCCTGTGTAGCGGATCTGTAAAACATATCACAGGAAAACACCACTTGCCTCTCTGGCTGCACATGCAAGCCTGATTTACAGCGAATATGACCTACGCAAAGCCATTGTATCGGGCCGCCGCAAGATGGAGAAACCATCTACCAAATTAACGAGGGGGGGAAATGAAGGAATGTCATGATGTGCGTACCCCAGCGAGGTGTCCCAACCCTACGGACAGTCCAATAGCCAGAGGTGCGTATCCACTGACATCACGCCTTTTGTCGGTGACTGCGAGCACACACAGGACCAGCTGGAGGGTGAGCAGGAACTCGATGACAAAACCTTGGCCTGGGCTGATTCCATTTAGCTGCAAAGACGAAAACACGTCAGTTGGCTCACCTCTACAAATAAAGTTATTACTCTTTTGCTTTCACTTCTGTACCTCTTGAATTATGAGAAATCCCTTGGAAACTGGAACTTCAAAAAAAAAAAAAAAAAAATGACCAAGCTATAGGTGCTATAAGGATTGATCAACTTGATTCACTATTTAAGCTACAGCTGAGGACGGCACAAGGTTTCCTCTGAACCCTTCCTGGAGATAGAAGGGCTGTTTTTCAAGCATGACAGCTACAAACCAGTGATAATTCAAATTTGGCATTTTAAAAAAAATGGACAATTATCACTGGAAGTTAGCAAAAATAAGTTTCCCAGAGATTAGAACACAGAACTTTAGACAATGACTGTCTAGCTTCCAAAGAAAAGTGGATATGGATGGACACAATTCCACAAAAGCCACTCAACCAGAATACCAAACATCAATTCATTAAGGGGGTAAATTACTCAGGAAAACTGGAAGCACATGGATTCCACCTTACCTTGTTAACACCGAGTGAGTCTGTGGTTTCTGGCCTAATGCCATATACAATGGCACTTCCAGCCACTGCTCCCAAAATCTGTGCTATCATGTAGAAAAAGGCTCTGAGGACACTCATCTGGCAGCTGGCCAGGAGGCCCAGGGTGACGGCAGGATTCAGGTGGGCACCGCTAATATGACCTAAACACTGGGCTAACGTGGAAATGGCCAAACCGAAAGCAAATGCCACTTTTATCTCCTGGTCAGGGTACGTGTTATTTTTGTCCCCTATTGCAGCTGAGAGGCCGATGAAGACAAAGAGGGTCATTCCCAGGGACTCAGCAAGAACTGCCCTCCAAAGTGCCCACGTTTTAATTTCTGACATGGCTACTTGCATAACCTCATGCTAACCAAACAGATTTTGGGGAGTATTTGGATGACACGCCACAACTGTGGCAGAAGCAGAGACTTGGTTCCACCAGCAGCCCAATTGCAAGTATCACGAGTGACATTCAGGTCTTCGTCAGGTGTGCGGCTTTAAAGAATTGGGCCTAATTGGAAACAGCTGAGAGATATGCGTTTCAGCCAGCGAGAGTGACCTCCACGTCCCCTGCTCTGTTCAGAACTTTTCCAGTTAAACAGAAGGCAGTGCTGCCTTTGTGGTTACTCACAACACACCACGCTAAACTGTTCCTGTGTGTCAGAGGAAGTGTTTCATTTACTCGACAGTTTAGCCAATAATAAATTTGTGTTTCGGGGAATTTTGCCACTTTTCCAGAAATTTTTTTTAAAAAGCAACACATCTCAATATTATTGCTTAAATCTTTTTTGATAATTTGACTCAACTCCAGGCAAATGTTAGGAAAATACATCAGAAGTGTAAAGGACTCACTGCCAATTCTTTTTTTTTTTTTTTAAAGGTTTTCTTTTCCTTAAAGCTACCTCTTCTATTCTAAGCATGTCTCATGCAGGGCCGGGTGCACTGAAGTTAACATCAGTCAAATGCCACTGTGAAGGAAATCGGATCTTTTGAATTCAAGACAAGGAAACCAGCATCTCATTCTTCTTTTCTGTGTGAAGGAACTGACAGGTTAAAAGGTCACCGTGCCTCTTGTCTTCCTGTCAGAAGAAAGAAAGAGGAACCTGTCAAAGCCACAATGTTTCATCCAAAAAAAAGAACACATCCACTTGTTTTCTTTTCCAAACAAAATTGCACCTTTTTGAAAGTTTGTCTTTAATCCCATTTTTAATCCCATTTTTTAAGCTTCTCTCTATTGTAAAATTAAATAGCTGTTGCCGTCATCTATTTGAAATGAACTCGAGATAGTTTCCAAACATTTAAAACCACGCTACAAATATGTCCAGGTTTTTCTGTATACAGTAGCATTTGCAGCCAGTATAGAGATGACAGCACAACTAAGAGGATATGGGATTCATTATGTCAGAGGGGCAGGATAGAGAACTGGAGACAAGGTTAAATTATCTAACCGAATGAGCACGAGTGTTATCATATCTGATAAAGTACCACTCAACTGTCTAGCACTTCACAATCCCCACCTCCACCCTATCATCAGCTCTGAGTCTACGTTGTCATCATCACTCCCTTATTCCCTGCTCTGCACTTGCCGTTTCCTTGTGGGTAGTGAAGTGATCAGAGCGTAGACGCCAGATGTCAACACTGCACATATTCTAGGTTTACATAAGAATTTATCCCACATGAGTCGGGTCACTGAACTTACGCTGTAGTGTAACTATCACGTCATCCACCAAATTAGAGCGAAGCTGTTTTTAGTCATCTCTCAGCAGTGAGAATGACAGCCTCAGCAATAAACTATTTTTGTTATGCGATCGGGATTTATAAGGAAATACACCTCCACTGAGATACATACAAATTCCCAGTAAAATGTAAAATGATTTTTAAAAAAGTTATGACATTTTGAATTAATGAAATAAAATAAAGATATATTAAGAGTATGGACAAAATCGAGCATGAAAGCAGATGTGACTTATTTCCAAATTGTTTATTCAAAGGGAAGGAAGGCTCTCAACTGACCAGGGTCGTCTCTGTGTTAGGGAAGGTTTTAGGTCCCAACCGAACCTCCTTTGATCCTGTGCTAGTATGAACACCTCATCACGTGAGCGCCCTCCACTCACCCATGATGCTCACACCCTCTCCTTTGGCTTTCAGATGTATATAAGGCACAAATGTGACTCATCCCACAAGTGTAGTCTTCCAGAGTCTTCCAGAGGCGTACATAACATCACGCTGCAGGTGTTCTGAAGAGCCGCAGAGAGGATTTATTACTGCGGCCTGTTATGAGAGTTAGACTTCAGCTTAACTCAAGAGATTATAAGATGAACACAGAGTATTTAATCATGCAGAAATGGAAGCAAGTCAAGTATATAATCAATATGTGTGCTGGTCTGTTAAGCAGAGTAAAATGGTACTCACAACTTCCAAGGTTTCCTCTCTCTGTGGCTCCAAATAAGCGGAAAAATAAAATCATAACAGGCTGAATAAACAGCGAGTGTGACCACAGAAAAACATCCAAAAATGAATTCATTTTTGTCTAAAATGGCAAAATATGAGTTTCTGGGGTCCAGGAGATCAAGTTTGGATTCATCACAAGCATTTTATCCAGATTCCAGGTCAAAAGCTTGAGATGAATCCAGAGATTACAGGCCAAGGTGCAGGTGTACTGTTGGGGAATAGACTCATACTGAGGCTTGGTGTATTCCCTTAAATAAGGTTCCTAATCACATATTATATCCCCATCACATTTTTACGAAGAACTGTTCATGGTCTGTCGCCACCCACACTGACATCAGCTGTGGTTGTAAGGGAAAGACTCAATCGAGCAAAGAATCAATGCAGATTCCACAAACATTGTAGATTGTTTATTTATAAAACCAGATGTGATTCATCTGTAAAAATACACACAACCACACACACACACACACACACACACACACACACACACATATATATATATTCTAAACATCTTGATATAAATATAAGACATATCTTTGTATCTTTGTGACCTAACAGGAGCATGACAGAGAGGAGTTGAAGCAAACCATTACAGACTCCATGAAATTCTTGGAAAACTGCTGCTTCCTTGAAAACAGACTGTGTGCCAGTGCAAACTCTCATAGGCTACATAAACCTGAGATTCATAGAAAACAGAGTTTGTGAGGATCTCACACTGCGTTGGTAGTTGTAACTAAAAACTGCAGCCAAAACAGCCATCGCAAATTTTCAAACAATCTGGTACTGCAGTTCCTCCTATCAACCCACATTGGGTCTAAATAACAGGAAGTTTGGCCTTATGCCACATATTAGGTGGATGAAGAAGAAGAAGAAAGAAGATTGAACTAGTGCTTTGTAAGCAGTGAAATTGGACTGAGCCTGTGTGCTCTGGATAGTTTCTGCAATCCTGCATTCACCGGTGTTCGTCACGAGCAGAAACCCTCAACTGTTCAAAACGTCAGAGTATCAGGCATATCTTATCATTTATATCTCTCCCAAAACTGAGGGGCAGGACCAGGCTATGGTGATGTCATTTGTTGGACTTCCTGGATGTAAGAAGATCCACTCTGAGTGACAGATTGACGAGTTGGAAGGCTTATCGGATGCCAAAATGCTCAACAGCGGGGTTATGAGACTCAGGGAAGCTGCATTGGTAACAATGAGAAACATATCATTCAATGAGAGGTCAATCGTGAAATACTTCGATGGAGGCATTTGATTGCTGATGTAGTTTCGCTTGTTTTCAACAGAGCCCTCTGCATTGCCCCCCCCCCAGCCCACACTCCCACTGTGTCGCTTAGCAGGCTCCATTCAAGTGAATGAGGGGGCTACTTTTTTTCACACTGGGCTATGGCCAGTCTGAATTCAGCCTTTACACATTTTGGGATCTTGCCAATGATCCAGCTGTTGATGGACCAGTGGGAGAATTAGCTAGTAAATGAAACTGTACATTAAATCAAGAGTGAATGAAAAAGACAAAAAAAGGAAAAAAAAAAGACAGTAGATGATGAAAATGTGAGACTTTCACACATCCATCATCCATTTGTGCTAGTTTCATAACAGAGGTACACATTAGAAACCAAAGTATGACTCTGTTTACACATCCTCATCTAACTGGGCCTCCAAAAAAATGTGATCAGGTCTAATGTCTCTCTCTGTAGCGCAATGAGCCAGTGACCGTGTTTCCATCAATATCTGTACTGAACGTTTAACGTTTTCTTTGATTCTTTGTATGTTGACTGTTTGAAACATTAAAAAAAAAATAAAAATTAACATTTCCAGTCCACTAAAGGGATGAAAATAACATCAGATGAAGACGGTCGTTGAATGTGGAGCGACAAGGAGATTAACACTCCTCAAATTACTTGAAACAAACAGAAATATCATATTTCCATGATCAATGGGACTTTTTAAATAAATAATGTGTAATGTAGAATTGTTTTGCCAATGCCCAGTTAAATTGTGGTTCCTTCTTTTTAAGATATCAACATTAGTTAGAACCATAAATTCATTGTTTAAATTTGTTTTAGTATTTCTGTATTTAGTATTTCTATATCATTTTGTTGCAAACAAATAAACAAACAAAAAACTAAACAAAAACACCTCTTTTATTGGCCAGGTGTGGGCAAGAAGTGGATCGGCCCGGTCCCAGCCAGGCTACGCTCCTGCTCTGCCCATGTCTGAACATTATGGGAGCTTAATACCAGCATACGCTGTCAAATGTTGAGCAAAAAGCTGCAGAGTCAAAGCCAAAAAGCCACTCAGTCTTTTTCTGTCCCTCTCCACTGGCAAGCGGCCATAAGCTGACCCCTGGGGGAGTGAGTGAGAGGGGGAGAGAGAGGGTGAGTCAGAGAAATCTCGTGTGTGCGCCGTTTCTTGGCTGCTTAGAGAACACTCTCGCCAGCCTGGCAACCGGCCACTGGATCCACTGGATGCTTCACCTGTTGAGAGCATAACTGGGAGGAACGATCCATCAATCAGCACCAACAGCTGGGCACCGCAAAGAAAACACAAGAAGACAGGAGGCCCAGCTGAGCACCGAGGGCCAATATTTAGGCTAATATTTCACACTAGCTATGGATTTACACTGTCATGGTGTCTTAGAGTTGTTTCTTTCTTCTTGTCGACTTAAAAAATCACAAGTTTAAACAAATTCAAATTATTTGGTTGTAGAGATACAAAAGAATTGGCCTGTACCCGCAGGACTGCAAGTTAACGTTTATATTAATCAGGCCCATATCAGTTATTTTGACCCCATAAATTGTAAGTGTATTCACAAATATAGTTGAGGACTTTTACTTTTGGATGAAAAAAACATATATACATATACACATACTAAAAAGATAGGCCTGTGTATTACAGGCCCTTTCTCCTCTTTTTGCACATGCACTGATGTAATCAACCTCAGATAACATTAATAACACAGACAGCTCTTTTCTAATATTTATATTTAGAATCTAATCTGGTGTATTCAAAAACCAGTCAGTCAATTAGGGAGTGATAACAGGCTCCACAATAATGTTTTTTTGTGGGCTGAACTTTTTGTTTTTCAAATTTGAGTCATGGCTTCTGTCTTTAATCTGTCTACTAGTAAGCAAATTCTTCTTTGTTGAGGCACCATTTGTTCAGCATGAAACTTTCATAGCATCCACCATGTACGTCTGTACTGATTACAACTTTGCTTATCATTTTGATGAGTTGTCTTTGATCCAAAGAAACGGATGATTGATATGGTTCGATTATTATTCAGAAGCGCAGACCTCCATACTCTTATTTCTCATAAGGTAAAGCCAAGGCTGCATTACCACCTGGGAAAACCTCAGGGGCACCAGACTTTTAGAGGGTCAGAAGACGCCAGGTTCAGTGCATGTCAGAAGGGTTTTGGATATTTGATTACCTGCTAATTTGAATTTGTTCCTTTAAAGCACGATATCAGCTAATGTTGATTGTATATTATTATGTGAAATTGTCTTAATAGCAAATTTTTGCCCAGAGGCCCTCTAATTTTCATCTGGAAATACTCTAGTAAACACACTGACAAGTTGCTAAATTTCACTATATCGTCCTCTCTATTTGATATGCTGAAACAGATTTTACAATGTAATCAGTTATTATCTCTTTTCAACAAGCTAATACTTGTTCAGTATTTGAGTAAGTGTTGATACTTATTGCCTTAATCTCAAGGGTTTTGTGTGCTTATTGCAAATAGGAAGAAAAATCTAATCTGTAACGACAGATTCCAAAGAACATATTAACGACTCCTAACAACAAGTGTTTTATTTACTTAAAAAAGTGAGAGACATTTCAAGAGTGTACACATAATACATTATCCATCAGAAATAAAAAGTGATACAAGCACATAGAAATATGTATAAAAAAATAATGGCTCAACATAGAATACTGATATGGGAAATAAATTCAACACACTGCCCAGTCAAGATTTTCACAGCCTTGACTTATACCGTATGTTTGAGTGTCAGTTCGGAAAAAAACTGTGTGGGGGTCAAAAAAAGGAGTGAATGAGGATGAGACACTAACTGACCCTTTGACCACAGTCCTCATTGGCATTTCAAAAGAGCACAAAAAAACTGACGTCCTATTCTAAACTCAAGAGCTTTTTTTTTACAGGCATACAGACATGTACAAGGGATCTGAGTGGCTTTGACTGCGAGGTGCTACTTTGACGTCATCTCTACAGTTGTGGTATCGTTGCCTCTGTTGACATCGTAGTCACCCACTGGACCACTGACCAGGACCTTCATGCGCTCAGGGAAATCATCAAATTTGGGGGAGAGCAAGAAATCGTAGATGAGAGCTGCTGCTACACCACCGCACATTGGCCCCACCCAGTACACCTGCAATGAGAAACTGGGATCAATCTCTGGTATCCTACTAGAGCCATGTGTAAACCGTTGTTATCAAGGAAAGAAATAACAGGAAACAACACAAAGATTCCAATCTGGTTCAAAAGGTTTACTTTTGTCAATTTCCAAGTGGGGCTAATTGTAAAAGAATAGGAAGCCTATAACTGATTAACTTGAAGAAGGGAGGTAATGGAGTCAACTGTCCGTTATGGAATTTCAATTATTTAAGCTTGACATACCATATTCATACAGAAAATGTGAGGCATGCATAAGGGATTGTGTGCTTCCCTCTTTGACTTACCCAGTGGTTTTCAAAATTGTTCAGGATCAAAGCCGGGCCAAAGGAGCGAGCAGGGTTGATGCCACAGCCCGTGTAGCTGATCTGTAATGAGCAACAAAGAGATAACAATAGATATCTTCAGATACATGATCTGGTGGCATGACAGGGTCTGGAAGGGGTGAGGGGTATGGTCTAAAACAATAAAAATGCATGAAATTCTTCCACCGCAAGAAGTCTGTCATGTTTTGCTACTGGTTGCGACTGCTCAAATGTAGTGTGCCTAATCCTGGATAAACATTACATTGCTTTGGAGATGGGTTGTAAGGTGCAACTTACAGCTGCCAAGTGTCCCAGGCAAACTGAGAGGCCAATGGCCAAGGGTGCAGAGCCCATGACATCACGCCGCCTTTTATCAGTGACTGCAATGACACACAGCACCAGCTGGAAGGTTGCCAGGAGCTCAATGCCCACGCCTTGGCTGGGAGTAACGCCGTTGAGCTGCGAGAGTTAGAGAGGCATCCAAAACAACAAGAGTTTGTCAGTCCGTGACAGTTAGATGGAAAGTTTCCCATCGCGACCGTGTCCCACTCAGCAGCCGCTGGCATTGCCCTGCAGGTCATATAGCAATTTGGCGGGGACTCAGAAGTGCCACATGGCTTTTTCACATTTGATTTGTGGAAAACCTGATTATTGTTAGTCAGTATAATTTCTCTACAGTTCCTGCACAGTGAGATGACATTAAGCCTCACCAGTCTCTAGCTTTTCAGTGAGAAAAAAAGTTGATATTAGGTATCATAAACAGTTGAACAAACTGCAGCAATAAAGCATTTTAATATATAAAACCTCAAATTTAACAGCTGAGGAGAAATGTCAAAGTGTTGACACTGCATGTTTTTTTTTTTTTTGCACATTCCTTATGTCACATTGTGGAGTGCTTTAATCATGTGTCATCACTATTCAATAATAAGCACTGAAAGATTGTCCAAAGAACAACACAAACAGTGCCAAGTCAGCACTTACATGCCCACAAGAGTCTCACTTTTCACGTTTAGGTCAACATCAGGAACTTTAAAGTCATACTGTTGCATCATATTGCAGTGCATCACTTTTCCTTGCAATGTTTTTGAGCTGCCAGCTCTGAATCACATAACAAATTTATGAAAGTTGTTTTACTTACAGTGTTGAGTCCCAGTGCAACATTGCCATCAGGACGCACTCCATACACAATGCCACAGGCCAGGGCCGAACCCAGCATCTGGGCCACTATGTACATGACGGCCTTGAAAACACTGATCTGGCAGCTGGCGAGCATCCCGAGGGTAACTGCGGGATTCAGGTGGGCTCCACTGATGTGGCCTAAACTCTGGGCCAGCGTGGCGATGGCCAATCCGAAGGCCAGAGACACCTTCACCTCCTGGTCTGGGTCAGTGTTTTTCTTGTTCCCAATGGCAGAGGCAATGCTAAGGAAAATGAAAAGGGTCATGCCGACCAGCTCGGCCAGAACAGCCCTCCAGAATTCTTTGCTTTTGAACTCTCTCATGATGGCAGCAGAGTGGCTGTCCGGCTGTGGGTTTGAGCTGCTTCTCTGTAAAGTATCTGCACTCACAAACAACAGGAATGAGCTGCATTTATATGGCCAGGGCTGATAATAGTCAGTGGGCGGGCTTTTAAAAAATTGAAAGAGAGGGCCACACTGAATTAATGAGAAATCCAAAAGACTGGTCTTTCACTTCCCTCCCTTTGCTCCCTCACCCTCCCACCTCCTCCTCCCCCTGTCCTTCAGCCCCTCTCCCAGTACCTCCCTGTGCACCACTTTTTGCTCTTTGGACTTTTGTGATTTATAGTACTGTGTCCTACAATAGCTGTATCCAAAGGTACATTTTCTTCTCATTGTACTGCAGAGCTTCTTATCGTGAGCTTTCAGTTGGATATTTTTGATGCGAGTTCATGTGAATTTATGAACATTTTGAATTCAATTTGTCCCATTTTTGTTTGCTTTAGCTGTAAAAAAAACAAAAAAACAAAAAAAAAAAACACAACTGCACTCCACAACTTTGTCTTTTGTCTATAATCATTAAAGGTCTCACCCCTTGTTAGACAGAAAAGGTTTTCAAACTTTTACAGGACCACCCAAACAACTTCTCACACGTCAGGTCTGAGAGACACACTTTGAGACAAAGAAAAAGGCCGAGTGTATAAATGCACAATGCATTTAGTGTCACTGTTAAAAACAAATAAAGACCAAAGCTAGACCTAAAAAAAAACCCTTCTTTTTTTAGTTAAATTAGATGAAATTATATCTGTAACTAAATTGGTAACTAAAGGAGGCAGATTTTTGAAACCTATGAAATAAATTAAATCAAAGTTTATCTTTTTTTTGCTACGCAGAGAGAATTTGTTTTAGAAAACAGGACACGTTTCTTATAGATTGAGCAACAATAATAACTCATTAACTGAAGGTTGTGTTCTAAATAATTATTAGATGTATTTTAAAGCAAAAAGTTGAAGTGGGGTAAAACATCAACCTTGTGAAATGAGCTGCCTGTTTCACCTGGCCCCCAACTCAAGGTAGTGTGACAGCAAACAGCTGGCTGCCTCCTGCAAAATATGTCCTTTTACTTTACTACTGTGAGTGTTCGCATGAATGTCTGTGCAATCTCTTTTTCCAAATCACTGAATTTATTCTTAATTTCTGACTACGTTCTGTGTTACTCAAACACAAAATTCCCTTTGGTGTTGATTACAATATACATTTTACAATGCAGCTGTTGCCCATTATGATGCTGAATTGGCTTGTACGATTTACAGTATATATAGAATCAGTATAGTTGTTTTTAATTCTATCTTTGCAAAAAAAAAAAAAAGAAAAAAAAGGTATTTTTAAACAGTATCAAAGGTAGAAGAGGGAGAGTTTCCTGTCCTTAAACAAATTCATGACCTTTCATTAATTAACTGTGCTGGCTTCTAACCTTACAAGCTTAATGGGCTCCTATTTGGCACATTCCTGACAGTGACGTGGACACTGACAGATTCAAATGTAGAAAACATTGCTCAAAGATATTTTGTACATGCTTTTAAACCATAATGACTGATGCTGAAAGAACTGTTTAATGAAGAAATGTTCTCGCCACGGGGGTCATCAGTTGGTTGAATAAGATGTGTGTCATTGACTTTCCCATTTTAGTGGAACTTCTCATTAACTGAATCTCCAGATGTTTTTTTAATAATGGCTGTCAGTCCTTTCCACCTGCTCAATAACTGAATAGCATCCAGAATTCTCTATATGGCACATGGTAAACCTTTTTTTAATTTTATTAGTTTAAAAAGCAAATGGGAAAAGGGTTGTATATATTAAAAATATCTGTTTTAACTTTCTCACTATATTACATACAATTTTTGACTGAAACAAACCAAAAGCTCTTTTTTTTGTGCTCCTTCAGTGTGTGTTGCTGCCCAGGAACAGGATGTAGATAAGGACCATTTGTCAGTGAGCAATGATGGCATATCCTCTGCAGTCCTGCATAAAATACTGTTTTATTCGAACATTCATAAGATATACTGCAGCTCACTTAGGTTCTAGCAGGCATTAAACGTACTTAAGTATTTTCAGCAAAAACCTTTAATCTAGCCTTTAAAAAGTCTCTGTATTCTGCCTAATCTCCCCTGTCAGAGGTATATTATAAAATATTACAATATTGTGTTATTAGTACTGGCGCATAAATTTCTAACAAGCATTTTAAAGTTTTATCTAATGAAGGTGAAGCTGACCTTATTATTCTATGTACTGTTCGGCAATTTGATCTTTAACAATGCGTCATATTTTATAAACTAATCAGATTTTCTGTATGTAAAATCTTCCTCTGTAAAACAACTATTGACTCTGGCAATCAAACAAATGCAGCAGTGCACAAAAATACAATATATCCCTGTTAGAGAAGCAGAAAAGGCAGATAAAGTTTAAGCGTCACAAAAACTGCACTTACGTAAGTATGTAGCGTACTACTGTTTTAAGCAGTTCTTTATCTGAAGTTTATCAGGCTGAACTCTGAGGCATTGTCAATATCACTGCATGCTATAAATGTTACAAGTATCATTTTAGATTACTGCAATGCTAAGAGTTGCATTTTAATGTGAGCATTAAACCAAAAGTACAACTGATCCTGATGAACTGCAGATGAAGCCATTGATATACTGCTGAAGCAGAAACTGCATATGCATATACAGCGCTTGTGGTTAATTTGAATTGATTAGTGAAAGTAATAGTGGTTAAACTGCTCTCAAAGTGTTCATTTACCTGAGCTCCCCACTGACCCAAGTTTACCTGATCTGTTTGATAATCCACTTAATGACCGGACGGATGTGTGGTAGTGGACAGGAAGCATTTTATTAGCCCTACAAAATAGGAGAAGGAAAATGGAACTTTATTTTTGGCATTGATCACTCTAGTTTTCCTACAATGTCCGCCAAGACAATATGCAAAATGTATAAAAAAAAAAAAAACTGTTTTGCTTCCATATCATTGTTTGTCTTTACTGGAGCATGCCCCAAATCAAAAGAATGTAATAAATCAGACCAGGGTGTACAAATGAAACAATGCTTTGAAAGACTGCCGAATAATCCAGGTCTGTTTGATTTTATCTACCCTGCTTTTTACTTAAAGTAAGTTACTTAGCATGGCAATTATTAGGGTACTGCCTTACCCTTGTAACTAGACCAGTTTAATGAGGACTGATGCACTGAGGACCAACTGCCTCTGATGTGTTACTTGCAGTGACACTCAGCCTGGAGGCATGCATTCATCTAAAAGTGAAATCCAGAGCTGATTAATGTGGTGGATAGAGAAAAATTCTCTCAGACCAGTTCTCAAGCTAGATTTGTTCTTTGCACATTTTGTTCCAGGTCTGCTCTTGTATGCCTGGTACAATTAAGTGCAAAACATATTTATGACTCCTTTATTGCATCTGGTGTGCAAGAGAAGCACATGAGCAAAAAGTTCCGGGACGGGTGTGGCCTGAAGGGTAGGTTCAGAAATAGTATGATAGTGGAAACACAGAACAAAATTGTGAGCTGTGAGTGTACAGGAGTGGTTAAAGTTTAGTGTGCTCATGGATGGGGGTGTGCGCTGCAAGTCAAGCAGCACAGGGAGAGAATAAGATGGGATTTGGAGCCATGCAGTGTACCCTCAGGACTGGCATCAATTACAGTCAATCATATCAGCTCCTCTCAGTCCGTTTAAAAGCCGTGTGGTCCCTGCCAGGGTGAACTGACAGCTTTGCAGCAGAGAGGTGACCTACTAACATTAGTAATGACTTATTGAGATTTAAAAGAGCAACTCTGATGGCTGAAAAATAACTAAAAAAACAATATATTAATTTTCATTTTTAACGTCCAATTGGTCACATCCGATTAAATTTTTTATGTACAATTATATTCCCTTACCACTATCAACTTCTCTTTTGCCATCACTGATCATCCAAAGTCAAAACAATGTATGAGAATGAGGATCTGATTAAAAATGCATCTAGAAGTGAGCTTGCATAATTCAGTATGTAATATGTAACCTACAATTATGTAGCCATGCACAGTCTGTCTAATATTTCCAGAGGGATGGAGATTGCATCTGTGAAAGCTGTGAAAGCATCTGTGAAAGGTTGTGCAGTTTTGTCATTAACTAGATTATTGCAACTCAATTTAAATTTCATGCTGCTTGGACCTTTCGGTAACTGAGATGAATACTCTGGCTGACAAGCTATTTACTCTGAGGATTGCATTTCTTCAGAAGGAGGCATTTAGGCTGAGGAGGATTGTTCAGGTCTCAAAAAACTATTATAAATGCATTTTTTTGTACAACAGACTTGTGAGTCAGAGAAATTATCCAAATGTTTTAAAATGCCCCATTTATTTTGTTGTTGCTCTTCATATATAATATTCAACACTATTGTAATACTATTACATACTACTTTTTTTTTATTCTTTACCTCAGTTCGAAGTAGAATGAAACCAAATAAATGATGAAAAAAATAAAACAAAAACAAGAAGTTACCATATAAAAAACAAATGACTTCTCTATTGTACTTTTTGTTCCTGTCAACTTAGTTTTGTGAGGCTGCATCTGTGTGGCCTGTTTTGACATCAGCTACAGTAAGTGATTCACAGATCTTTCACACTGTACAGTATGATTGATGTTTCTGCATCTTATCAGACTTTCAAAATCCACTTCAGCTTTGCCTCTGCTAACCTTTGCAGGAGCTTGTGAAGGGACGCCACATCAGACTGAAAAGCGAGGTGCCCGGACTACTATTGGAAGGAATGTGGAGAATCCTTAAAAACACATGAAGTATAAACATCCGTGTGAGTGATTTATGTAAGAGTTGATATAACTGTTCTGAAAACCTTTAAAATTTCCAGCTAATGGAAGTACCTGCTAAAACAAGAGCAGCGAGTAAATGTCAAGGGGAGGTGAAGGTCATGGGGGGCTTGATTATCACATGAGCAGTTTGTTTGGTATTTCAGTTCAAAGGTGGCACATACCATAGTGAGAGGCCGGTGCAGTTTCGCCATAATAATCCGACCATGCATGGAGACAGTATATACGGCAATAAATAATAAATAAATAAACAAATGAATACTAAAGTACGAATGGAAATAAAAATTGGAGAATTTTTTTTTAAAGAAAAGTGAGGTGTATTCAAGTGGAAATGTTTCTTATTTAAAATCTTAATTATTTTATAGAACTTGTGGCATTTTTAAAAATCTCAATGTTACTTTCAATACTACAGATTTCGAATCTGCAGCCATCCTAAAAAAGGGGGGGGGGCATTAGTTAATTTCCACTTAACTTCTTACTTATCCCATTATGAAAACAACATTATTCTTGTGCTAAATGAAAAGGAGAAACAATGAAAAGCCATGGAAAAAAAGTGTAGAAAAAAAAGTTCCAGCTGTTACTGAAAGCAGTAAATAATTGTTCATTGTGTGTGTGTGGTTGTTTTTTTTTTTTTCAAATATCACAGCTATTGTCACAATTACTGATGCAGGCAGGAAGGAGGACCCAGATACAAAAAGCACAAAAGCAGGCAAGAAAAATTCTTTGTTTGACTTTGACTTTAATGGTAAATCTGATGATTACAACAAAGGCTTACAGGCAAGCGGGCAGGTAACAGGTACAGTGGCAGGAACGAGATTCCACAGCATGAACAGCGGAAAGGACAACATACTGAAACATGATACCATCTGGCAGTGAGCAGGTGGAAAGGACTGGATAACTGGGAAGCTGGAAACAGGTGTCTGTGAGTGGGAGAGGAAAGTCAGTGAATGGGACAGGAGGGAAAGTCAGAATGACAGTTCATAAAAAGTTCCTGGGATTAATGACTGTGGCTGACAGGGAATGAGAAACAGAAAGAGCAGGACTGGGGCAGGAATCATGACATCTGCCTGAAGACATTTTTCATGGTTGCAATTGTCAGGCCACAACGAATAGCAAAGCAGTAATTCGAAGTGGTACAATTCATTTAAAAAGGCAAAGATGGAATTAAACCATACACATGCTCCAAGTGTGTTTGTTGGGAACATACTGTGGGTTGGGGGGTTGAGCAAACAGATTGAAGGGTTAAAGGTTGAGGAGCATGGACAACACAGAAATCCCATGACCCGTGAAACCTCCTTTGACAGTTAGGAACTCATTTTACTAATTGCTCAAACTTATCTAATTACAGTCCGGTAACAAGGTATTTTGTGTCGAGAGGAGCAAAAAATAAAAACCTTCGCAGCAAAACAAATATGACACATTTGCATTATTGCCTGTGTCGCTGAAAAAAGAATATCTTTTCGGTAATGTCACAATGGAAACAAAAAAAAGAGTAGTTGCCGTGTGGAAGGGTTGATAAACAGGTGTTTTGAGTGCCAGGATAAAGACAGGTCATTCTGCACAATGACCTCAACCCGACAAGAGGAACTTAGCCACAAGCGTGCGAAAGTGGACAGTGATAAACGAGCCAAATGACTAATCAGAAGGTCTGCCAGGGCTCTGATTCCTAAACCATGTATTTGAGTGTCGTTATGCATTGCCCAGAAAAAAAGCAGATACTCACACACACACGCACGCACGCACGCACGCACGCACACCCACACACACACACACACACACACACACACACACACACACACCATTTCACCAATTTTCACAGCCCTGAAATGATCACCGGTGAACAGCTTCCTTAAATGGCTCCTATTCAACCCCAGGAGACAGTAGCGTTAGCTCGCAAATCACAGTCATGAGACTGCTACTGCTTACAGAGTTGGAGTCGCTGCGCTGTCGAGCTGCCCCAGCCTAGACTGCAGTTATGTAACGAACACGAAGCATCTCAAAATAAAGACGCCTGGTCCAAATTAGCCTATTATACTCTCATTATTCTTAGTGTTGGTTGCTTTTGAAAAACAGAATCATCGTAAAATGATACATCGACAAAATCCTCCAGGTTTTTCAGGCATGTTACATTCATGGGCTATTTTTACGATCTTAGGTTTGTTTACTTCACGACTTATCAGTTCTTCCTCATCAACACCGATGTGGCGAAACAGCCTTGATCCCAGATATTGTTAAAGGGGACAGGTGAATTATGACATCCCAGAAATTTCCTGCTGCCTCTGCGTCACTTTTATTTGTTTAGAAAATATCCAAGGTGTAATGTCTGGTGTGGCTCTTTCAGGATAGGAAGCATTAGCAGGTCTAATGTCGCTTTAATGGTTTTTGGCTTATCTGACTTCCACAGTGGGAGTGTAATTAGTGAGTTATAAGGTGAAACTGTTTATTTTTGCAACAGCCATCATAGGATATCCTCTTATTCTGCATGTGTCTCGTGGCGGAGGAACAGTAGTAAATTTGTATGCCCCCCACACACCATTGATAAGAGATTTTGGCAGGACTTCAGTACGTGAATTCCTCTAGGCCAAATGTGCCAATCCACCGTTTGCCCATGAAATCAAATATTGGCATAATGAGCTATATGAACAAATAAGTGTATTATAACTTATTTTAATTAAGTGCATTATAACTTATTTTAACACCGGGGTTACAGTATGTATTCAACTACTCTGTGCAAAGGAAAGGCATCTAATCCTCTTTGGTGCAGCAAATTATTTTCTAAGCACTGCCGGACTGTTTTACAGTAGTTGCAACAGCTTCACAGTGTCTTATCTGTGGTGGGTTCATATAACTTTAAACATTAACTGATTAGTATTTAAAGGGATTTTTGCTCGCTAGTTGACATGCAGCTTCTTTGGGTTTTAAAATGAGGCAACTGTGGTGAACTGTCTAGGCTTATTAAGGCTCATTTCCATTGTTTACAAGTTGTTATTTATTTTTATTTTTTTAAAAATATTTCTTGCATTGTACAAGCTACAGCAGTGTGGTCCCGGGCTGATGCTTATATTTGTCCATTTCAAAAAAGATTTATATTTCCAGCCTCTATGTTCACTTGAGAGTAGCAGACTTGCAAACACATAGGGGGGCTTTTATTAGAGGGATCAGTTCCCCTCAATTGTTACATACGGGTCCTGGCTCTTTGCCTATTTATTAGCATTGTAAAGCCCCTTGCCTGTGTCCCCCACCTCCACAAAATCTATACAAAAACATTTCTGAAAGGCTTGGTCGGGGGTCTGTGATGCCATGACAACAGCTCCAACATTATAGACTTCTTCCCGCTTGGAAGACCATATCATGTTTTATGCATCCCTGTGGAGAGATCACCAAGGAGATCTTGCTGACTAACCACATTAGGATTTTGGAACAGCTCATTGCTGAGTATTGGTAGCTGTCAACAGGAAAACTGTGATGTGAAATGTATTACTATATTTGTGAAAGCACCAATCAGACATTATGAAAGATGGTGTCTTAAAGAAAACAATTATTTGATTAATTGATAGTACAATCAATATATATATATATATATATATATATATATATATATATATATATATATATATACACACACACAAAATCATGTTTTAATGACTTTGTGATCCCATGGTAGAATAGAAATGCCTCCAAAAAAAAATCTTATTTCCCCCCTTAGATAACATAGCACTTTGTTATGTCTTTATGGCGAGCTGCCACAACCCTGGATGCTGTGGGATAACATTAACTCTCTGGCATGAAAACAAGTTTATGAAATAATAAAATCTAAAGTGCCAACTGATAAGGATGGACTTCATACTGTTTGCAAGCTAATCTCTGGCTCTAATTCAATAGGAATCATGATAAACTATTAGCCCTTAACTCTCTCCTGAGGACAGCTGGGTGTGATGCATTTGTCTTTATCTATATTTATTGTCAGGTGACACCTGGAAGTGTTCAGGGAGGAAAAATTTTTGTTTTTATTGATGTACAAGGTTGATTTATATGGTCCTTCATAACACTGCATTTAAAATCATGTGATCCGAACATCTTATTCACAGACTTGCAACATTAATTTAAAGCTGAACAAACTATTAATGCAACACTGACAAATTATCAAATTATAAAGTTCTAATTGGTGAACCTGATTTATGCATCAACCCGCATACAAGGAAGGACCATTAACATTCATTCCATTTTTAAGTCCAATATTCACTCTCCTTTTGGCTTTGTTTTGGTCTCCACCAACTCCTCAGGGAAATATCTTGGCTTTTACCTGGTTAGCAAGTTGCTAACTTTGCCAAACTGTATTCATCAAAGCTGAAAACATCTGCTTGTTGCAGCTGGAACCAAGGTTGATGAGAGCAGTGAGAGTGAACCAAAACCCTAACCCTAACCCCTAACCCTAACCAAAACAAACAACTGAGAGATGCTAAAATGCTCTGTGGAGCTAAAGGGAACTGTAGAGTGGGGTGATAATTATCCGTGAATTTGTCATTACACGGGGCTCTTTTCATATCATGAAGCTTTTTGATCCATTGTTTATATAAAAATATTGATTGGTGCAGCTTTAAGTAATTTACCAGTCTTACCAGTAATTTGGACAGAACTAGATATTGCTTGTTTGAAATTTACACAATTTAAAAAAAACTGATATGCTGACAAAATCAAATATTCCTCCTAAAGAAATCTGAGAAGAATAATTCATCTGATGCTAAACTGCTTTTGTGAAAGATGAACGCTGGTGTATGTCCTCTGGTGAGGTTTGCTTTATCCTTCTATTCCAAACAGAGCAGCAGTTATTTATGATGACCTGACAAAAATCCTTAAACCCACTGTGGGATGGTTCCTTGGCAAAAACATAGTTCACTGGGAGTTAAGATACACACTGATGTGTATACATGTGTAAATTATTACATTGTAAATTGTGGAAAGATATCTCTCTGGTCAAAGTGAGATTCTTCATATACTATGCGCAGTAAATCTTAGCAGTGATGTATTGAATTATTTATCAAAACATTCATTCTTTAAACCTCAAGCAACTCTAAAGTGCTTAAGATAAAAATGAGAAATAAAAAATTGATACCAGTGATTCAGGTGAATTATCTAATTCTATTTAGGTAGAACTAATAAAAATAATCATTCTTTATGTACAGTATCAGGCTTTATTTTACAGGCATAGTCACTGAGGCAATTTAATGATAATATCGTATCTAGGCTGAGGGATTCCTAATAACAACCAAATGGCAATAGCTATCATATCAGCAGGACTAATCTAAAGAAAATAACAAATAATCAAAACAACTGTCCTCTAGGGTATATTCGGGATATCCTGTTGACATGTCACTGCTCACTACCATAGTAACTACTGAATCTGCAGAATACAACAATTTATTTCTATTTCTTTCAAATCAGAAAATATATATTATGAATGCCATCATACATATTGCAGGAAGTCTTTCACCTCTTTGCTGGGAGATACCAACAGCACATTTTTTTCAGGGATAACATGGTGAACATGTTGCTTAGCCCCCATGGCAACAATTAAGTGCATCAAATCAAATCAAATCAAATCAAGTCAAAATAAGTAAAATCAAATCAAATCAAATGTGTGTTATATGACCTTTGATCCATTTTAAACACCATAAGTATTGTTCGCTCTCTCTTTTGGCAAAGTTGTCTAACTGAAAATTTTGCTTCATATATTCAAGCCCTCTTTCAAAATAAAATCTACTTATGTTAGATCTGTCAGAATAAAAACCTTTTGCTTTTGTGATAACAAAAGCTTGGTCACAGGTCAAAGCCTCATGTCAGCAACAGACCAACGCCTCTGCACGAGGGTGGATGCTTTGTTGTCATGGGCGGTTGATGCTCTGGGCTTTGTGATGGAGACTCCCTTCTTACTAAAACTCCTACTGCTCACAGAGGTTTGGCCGGATAACAAAAATTCCCCTTAGGAAATGTCTTTGAAAGTGAGTGAGTCATCAGTGTTTCTCAACCCCCTTTAACTAAATGGAATTACAATTACACACACATTATATATGTTGTTTCCTCATTTCATTCCAATTTACAGACAACTACAGGTTTATAAAAACCGGTGAGCTCTTACAGGTTGAAGGGACAAGGTCAAGTCCTTCTCTGACTGAAGAGGGGTCACTAGGTCCAAGAATGTGTAGATGCACAAGGGAGTATGGGTGTGTAAGGCCATCTGTTTGACAGAGAGAGGGGGAAACTATGAAAGTAGATTAGTCTATTTCCTAAGAGACAATCAACTGGAGGGCAGAAATGATGATAATAAAACTGACATCATATAGCAGGTCTCATTATACCTTACATGCCAATGGGACAGATATTGTACTTGGTGCACACATCTTCACATAATCAAGAAGGAACACAATGACTCTTGTGTGCAAGTACTTAAGACCAAGATTTCATGAGAGAGTAGTTGTAGTTGGAGGACATTAGGACAACAATGATTTAGGATGTGTCCTCAAATGTTTTTTTAATTTCACTGGGATTAACTGATGCTCAGTCTGAAGTCCCACCCAGCGCAAAGGGTCCATAAAACCCTCCCTCTGGTTCCCAGGTTGGAAACAGAATGTTCTCAAGTAGCAGTTACTGTCTGATGAAATTGACAAAGAGAAAATGCAACAATAGTGTCCTTCAACTGACCCCACTCCTCTGTCCTCATCATACTGTATTAGAGGAGGAAGAACAGTCAAAAGTCCTGTAGGCCTGTAAAATTAGGAAATTACTCACACTGCTAGAAATGACTGTAAATGAATGATGACTAAAGGTTTCGTTCTTTGAAGTTAAGATTTGTAATTTACCAATACTGGTAAATATAGGAAGACCAGCATTTGGGACCCCTTTCGAATATTCTATCAAAATCAGATCAAAATGAATGACCAGGGTTCATCACATTGCCGCTGCCTCATCATTGCTGTACTGCAGAAACGCCTCTCCTCACATATCTAAAGGGGAACACTGAGCATTGCAAACATCCACAGATTTGCAGGATTATACAGTAAGCTTTTTGGAGCCTTATTTTTAGATGAATTCTGTAATATTCATAGATTTAAGGTCTCTTCCCTGGATGTTGATGGGTCTTTAGCTCTCTGTTCTCCTCTTTCCTCTACCAACGTCCTTCTCTTTCTGAGCTGATCTTCTACCCACATTCTATTGATTCACCAAGTCTGAGCATATCTTTGTATATTAGGACTTTGTATTCTTACCCTGCATACAGTGCCATACAGTGTTAACCAGTTTGCTCCTAGATGATGATTTGTCTGATCCTGTCTGACTTTCTAGTGTTCTTCAAACTCTCGACAACAAATTCTTGCCAACGCGCCTGCATGAGTGCCTGGGTTGTGTTCTATCAGTGCTTCTCAGATAAGTAAAACCACTCCACTTCTACCAAGGGTGTCATCTCAAACATGAGACAGTTATCTATGAAGTCCAGGTCATCGAACAGGGTCCACAAAGTTATCTGGATTCCTTCTTTCTTCTTGTGGTTACTGTTGTCATGGCCCATTCGATGTAGATTAGGAGCAGAAATGGTGAGAGCTAGCACTATGGGCTGACTTTGCATTTATCCCCCTAAATTCTTCCTAGCTGAGCCTTGATCATGCCTAAGAGTTCCTAAAATTTCCACCGTCTTTCCTGGAGTGTCTGATTATGTATAGTCCATGAGATTAACATAAAAAGAGGGTTTCTAGCCCGGTAACTGATCTATATCTAGGTGCAGTTCTCTGACTATGGTCTATGCTGGCCTGCCCTTACGTAAGCCTGCCTGTTGGTCTCTCATCCTCTGGCCCTATATCAACATCTATCACACCTCCAAAGTAATTCTATGTGTGACCTTACCCAGGACTGACAGTAGTAGGACTCCTTTGTAGAATTTGCAAAGGCCAAAGTCGCCTTTCACTCACATGTTGATGATTAATTTCTTGCTTGCAAAGAAACCTGAGGGCGAGGGATCATGTTCTCCCAGCGCTGCTGACTCTTACTGTTGTTCTGTCCATCACTGATAATGGATACAAAATAATTGCGCTCTAGAGGGACAAGTGCACGAACACGAGAATGAGTCTGAGGAAATGACTCTGCTGAATGAGGCATACTGCCGCGTCAGCAAAATGCTGACTCATTTTGTATTTCTCGGATGTAGCTCCGCCAGCCTAGTTCCGCTGCAGAGAGTAACCCATCCGTCATAGGGCATTCTCTGCGGCATTGTGTGAATTTGTGACCGTCTTAATAGCAACGGCGAAAACATAGTCACAGGCAGATTTAAGGATCTCCTGATGCTTGGGTTATTCAGCATTAATGGCTGTATTCTTGGAGAATTGATCCTGTCTGCCGGTGAATGGTTTCAACTAGCGTAGCCAGCTCGGCATTACTCTGCATTCAGCGCTTTGATCAGTGTCCACTACGCCAACTCAGGATGGGTTGCATGCCTCAAAACTTCTACATTGCAGAGCCCTAGGATCCCGAGTTCAAGGTTTTAGGATGTGCTGCTGTGGATCCATAAGTAGTCACCTACTTATCCCCCAGCTCTTGGTGCTCCTCCTTCTAGAAACTGCCCAGCCTTTTCTGAGTGGTAAGTTTTTAAGCTCTCTTGCCCTCAATACCAAATCCTTCCCCTGTCTGTTATCCAGGTTACTACGGAGTTAAATTGTAAAGAAGTGTAAGAGGGCAGAGAGAGAGAACTACGCAACAGGTAGCCAATCAGAGTGGCCAGGATAGGTAACAGGAAGCAGGGAGAAGAGCTGCAGGTCAGTGCAAGAAATGTTTGATTAAACTGCATTCATTTTAAAATCTTTCAAGCATGAGGTGTAATGGGTCATGATTAAAAATCGACTTGTAGATGTTATCTGATTTAAAATATTTTTCTTTGTTATATTATTAGTCTTATCCAAACTCTGTTTACATTGGAGGGACAGTATGAATATAATTTTAAGTGAGAAGGTAAACATTGTTAATATTCATAATATATTATTGAAATGTATTGTTACCCTTTTTGTTGTTATAAGGGAGATTCTAGCCTTATTTGCCTATAAAGGCCAGATGTTTTTTTCTGAGTTTGGAGAGATTTTGACGGGGAGCTACTTTCACCATGTGATCAGAAGTCTGACCCTCGAAGAACAAGGATCCAGCTTAGAAGCAAGCATTGTTTTCCTGCCAGGGCGGTAGAGCCTAGCAGCTAAAGACTCAGCACACTCCCATTCCCTTTGACTTTGACTTACCACGAATTGACTAAAGGGACAGACCAATTGGACTGCTTTCCCTGTGCTGGCTAACAAATCAAGAACTGTTAACAACTTTGAAGCGTGTTGTGTAGTGAAGGGGTCATTTCGCTCTTCATTTATGATGATTTCTCAGTTCTTTGTTCGGCTGGGTGTTTTACAGTTACCTAATGGTTGTTTAATCATGAAAAAGTGAAGAAATACAAATACACTGCAACAAATGTATTGTGAGGGGGGAAAGGGATTGAGGAGATATTCCAGTTTTTCCCAATAAATATATTGGGGAGAAAAGAAATACACACACACACACACACACACACACATATATATATATATATATATATATATATATATACCCATAAAGCCAACAGGGGGTGAGTGTTTTATACTGAAATGCTAAATCTTGGCTCAAGTATCACGTTCAGTCAATACTTATTATTGTGCTGAGGCATATTAATATATATTTTGAAAGGCTTTTCAGGAAAATTGCCTCTTGATCTTACATTAAAAGAGACTACACCGAGCTGTTCTTGCACCTACCAGTAAATTCTACTCATTGATGATTTCTTGTTTAATGTGCCTGTGCTTCTTATTTCAGACTTAAAACTGAGGTAAGCTGAAAATTTCTTCGCTTTTATTTACAGTCCATCCATTTTTTAGTCTTTTACACCATTGCAAAGTATTTATTGTAAATGTTTATTGCTGATTTGATGTAATTTCACATTTTGTCCTTTTTAAAAAAATATTCGATAGGTTTTTTCATTTGGCACATTATTGTAACATTGCAATTTCTCCACTTCAATTGATATAGTACACAGGAGTGTAATATGCTTTTTGGACTTGAAGAGGAAGTTGGTACAATTTGTTGCCAAGGCGGCTTTAAGGCTGTTTTACCATTGTTGGTCTGAGTATAGAAGGGACTTCACCCTCTTGATTAAAAGACAATACAAGGAATTGGGATGCAGATGTACATGATCTGACATGAGATCCTTGTGGCAGCGAAAGATCAGATAGTACAATAGAAAGTTACGTCACGGATTAACCCATGATCGGTTTCTCTTTTTCCTGTGGAGGGAAAACAGAAGGAATTGCTGCCAGTACACACAAAATAAACATCAAATCAGGAAGTGGAAGGCACCAATTAGCTCTGGGAATTGCACTAAAGGGAAAAAAAAGGATGAATCAAGGAACTCCTCAGGTGCCAATACTTGTATTACAGTATTTGTATCCATGAGTTTTCATTTAGAAAGTAAAAAAAAAATAATAATAAATTTTAAAAAATGGTGTTATTCATCCTGAACTTGAAGGCTTATGGATTAAAATGCAAAAAAAAACTACTCATTTTTTTCCTCCTTTTAAAAGGAGCCTTGTCCAAAGTAAACAGTCTGTGTAGACAAAAGAATGCTATCTGCTATCTGAAGGATGAACTGGAAGGAGACATTCAGGATGCAGATTAAATTTAGCAGACAGTTGATGTTTAGACAGGGCTGTGGTTTCCCCTTCGGACTTACAATATGACATTGTGTCAGTTACTGCTGAAATATATTGAGTGACTTATTACATTAATAATGGTAATACATTTTCCTTTAGAGCACTTTCCAGAGAACCTAAGGTTACCCATACATGAATCAAAAATGATTATAGAAAACAATACCATGAAGCATATGACACACAACAACATCCTGTATTAACAGCACTTATGAAAAGGTGAGTTTTGATCACACACTAAATGATGTACTGAAAAGGTGAGTTGTGAGTAGCGATTTAAACACAAACAGACCGACGCAGCCTTGGATGTATTTGGGGAGAGAGTTCGAGAGGGAGGGGGCAGCTATGGAAAATCGTCTGTCGCCCCAGGTCCGGTGCTTGGTCCTGAGTGTTGTAGACAGGAGCTTGGCATTAGAACAGCGGAGGCTGTGGGACTATGAGGGGTGGTGACCGTAAAATAAGGCTGTGGCTGACCACTCGTTGACCTATGTTGCTACTATTTTTGTTTTTAATTTGTAAAACAATGTAAAAAGAAAATCAAAAAAATGTATTTTGACTCTTTGCAAAATGTGATAAAATCAGCCTTTGTCTGCTTCACTCCACTCACTTCTTCCTACCTACACAGAGACAACTCTGCATGCTGGGAAATGAGAAAGCACGCCTCTTTCCCTTCCCATGTCCATCATTTTCTCCAAGAAATCCTGTCTCCATGAGAGCCATTAGTGATGGACGTCAAAGACTTTGATGTAGTAAAAAAAAAAATCAGCTGCTAGAACAGTGTGGGGAAATGCTTGCCGACTGGTGTGTTGGATAGTGTCCCATGCTGTCTACCAGGTTCTTGGTAATGATCAATGACAGTATTCTAAGTAGGAGCTCCTGGGTGAGAAAAAGAGTCACATTGGGGATTCAGGTTCCTCTGAGCGACCTTGCGGTCAGGGGAGTGCTCCTTGAACCAAATGGGAATAGTGGCACGAGTATCTGTGTTAATAGGGATCCGATGTGCTCAAGTGGCTTTAAATAAGGCACCACATTGCTGGCAGCTCCTGACCTGATGTAAAAGCAAACAAAATTTCCCTATAGGGATCAATAAAATACTGCAGTGTGCTGTGATTTACAGGGACTCCGTTGTATTTTTTTATTTATATTTCTTATCGTGAAGCCACTCATGTGTGCCATGTTGTCACTCTGCTCAAAGCGCTTAAGATCTTGTGGAGGAAACCTTTTAGATCACTTTTGGGTTGAGCGTCTTTGCAGCATCTTTGAATATGGATGCATTAATAGAAATTATGATATATTGATGAATTTGTCAAAACATTATGAAAAATAGTCTATATTGCTCTCAGTGCTATAATTACAACAATTAATTCTTTGTCCTTTAACTCTTATGCAACCTGTTACCAAATGACCACTCTGGGGGGGGGGGCAGTCAATTATGTACTCTGTACACTCCTCCCAAAACCACAGACAGACAATTATATCACATTGCAAGCACTTCCTAGATGCCTGAGTGTCAGTGTTAAATCTTACATTCAACGCATTGTGTGGACAGTGGTGGAAATCAGCGAGGGCTGATAATCAGTGGGAGGTCGACTGGGAACTGAAGCAAGAGTGCATTGGTGGCAACGAGGCAGGTGTTGGCGCCAAAGCCACAGGATCTTCTCACACAGCTCTGCTCCCCAAGGTGCAAAAAGGACTCTCCTGTCTCCTATTCTGTAGTAGCCGCTTGTCTTATCAAGGGAAGGAAATAATCTGGGGGCTGCTTCCCTGCATTGTGTTATTGTTCCCCCTAGTGAGAGGAGGCTGCATTAGTCAGCAGCAGTAAGATAATGCTTAGGGGGTTGGTTCAAGGTAACTTTGTTTGTGCTTTTGAGGAATATCAGTTGTTTTAGCTCATGTGGAACTCACAAGAACCAGTGAGGTTATGAAGTAGTTGATGTGGAAGTGAAAACTATAGGTGAAAGTATAACTTAAGGCTGCTGATAAAAGAGTAAATTGTAAATGCAAAAAGCAGCTCTCTCCCAGAAAATTTGTGGATAAGAATCTCACTGACCCCTTTCACATGAATCTTTCTAATAAGCTTCTTAAACAAAGTTGCCACAATTGATGCTCTTAAAACCCCTGGGTGAGTTTTTATTCTCCAACTAAAAGTGATTGTCCCTGCACCTGAAATCCATTCAACAGCTGAGCTGTACAGCTGCATAGCAAGAGGCCTGTTCTTTCACTTCCTCTGGCAAACATTAGTGCCAAAACACACACTATGCCAACTTGGTAGAGGAACAGAGGATGCCTTTTTCCATTTCATGGATGGATAACTGCACCGTACTTATCCACACTATCACAACATTGACACCTTTACCCACCACTTATCTCTGAAGACATCCCCCATGCATAGCCATGCTGCTCTGCCGCACAATCCGTTTATATAAGCAAGTGTGAGAACAGATGGATGATTCAGTATGGGAAGGTGCACAAAGGTGCTTGGAGCCAAACACCGTGCTTAGTAGAGACGTGCTGTTAAAAGGTTGAATGGTGAAAGCTGTATTAATGTTCATTGCTTAGTGACAGCCTGGGCTGCTATTCAGCTGCTCAGGCCAAGGTCTTATTCCAAAAAAAGGCAGTAACATGACCAAAACCTCAGAAAGGCTTGACAGTTTACTCAAATTTGATCAATCAGCCAGGGGACCTTCAGGGGGTTCTTCTCTTGGGAGTGGCGCAGCTTATCAGAGTTATCTTTGGGACTCAAAACCTTCTTTATGCCCTTAGATGGTCAAATTACTGGTGCTTACCTAGACGGGACGTATATCTGGTGCCCCCTCCCCCATTATTCTCCGATGTTCCATCAGCAAGCCAATCAGTCTCAAACGAATTGCCATAGCAAGTCTTAAACTGTGTATGTGCTCTTAACATAAAATAATGTTAGCATGTCGGCTAACGGGTTCACTACCGACAGTAGTAACCCAGTGTTATGTCCAAAGCCGTCACGGAGCTGTCATTGGCTAAGTACTTTATTTTTTGTAGTGACGGATTAAACTGTACTGTAATACTAGGGCTAAATGTCTATACCCAGCAATACAATGATAATGTTGTTGGTTTATTGCATGTAGCTTGAGCCAAAGCCTTTTAACAACATATCATGTATCAATCCTTACAGGGTCCTTTTTATAAATTTCAAATCATCACGTAACATGAAAAAGTCAGAGACTGAGGTATTTCAATTTATGCAGCAATATTTTTACACTGCTATTTTCTCACTGACAGAATCTGCTCGGGTCATTTCAGTGGGTAAAATCCAGGGTAATCCGCTAGAAAAGACAACCTGCTTTTGTTTACGTCAGTGGGAATTTGAAGACCCATTGTTTCCAACATGTCCAAGAATCCCAGGTGGTTAATCTGCCACTGTTATCTTTGCAAACTTTATATGTGCCATGTTGCCATGGAAAGCTTGGCAGGCATAGCAACGGTAACTAAGCGGTTGGGACTTAGTGTATGATTAAGTAAGGTATAATGTTTCCCATGTAAAAAAAAAACAACAACCTATAAAACATGGCGGAAAGGGAGCCTCATGCCATAGCTCTCGCTTCTGATGGCTTAAATAAATATTGTCACCGCTTTGGTTCTGCCCACGGGCTTAATGGGGTTATGGGGGCGTAGTTGTCAAGCCGTTACTTTGAATGTCACACCTTATGAAGCAGATCAACCCTCTCAGATGTAAAGCCTCTCATGTAATCGCAGCACTAATTTGCCAAATGATACGTGCTAATTTCAAGTCGCAGAGAACGAGGTTACAAAACTGCATTTGGCATGGACATAAAACACTCTGACCGCTTTAGTCCACCTTTACCTCTCTGAATGAGAGCAGGTCAGAATATAAATATCACAAAGTGTAATTACAATGTCCCTGGTATTTGAAAAGGTCAGTCCTCCTTTTTTTTTTTTTGAAACCAGTGATGGGATGCTGGCTCTTTCTTTTGAGGCACAGCAATGAAAGGACCTGCTACCATTTTTTTAATGCGGTTTCCTACCGAACCCCCCCGTCGTGAGGAATAAAAGCTATTGAGGAAACTTGGGTGTAAGGCCCCTTTAGCTGAAAAGAGATCAAATGTGTGAGCAGAAGGCTGTTTTAGACCTGTATGTTAATGAGAGAGCACTGCCAAGAGGCTGTTGCTGCAACAGCTCAGTCTCAGTCTCTGGATCCAAACAAGATTGAAACCCGAATCCAATGCATAAACATTCGTCTCTCAGCTCCGAGAAGAGACAACATGTTTTCAGTCCAATCCTAGGTTTGCAATTTCACATGTCGTCAATGGATACAGCCAAACAGAGTGGCTGAAACAAATGTACAAAATGACAATCGGCTATTCAGCGCTGAGGTCCAATCCATCACCACACAAGTAAAGGCTTTCGAAATTGCCCTCATTTCCAGGGAGTTAAAAGGATTTGTATTTTCCTTGTGATATTCCCTTGACGAGTGTCTCTGCCCAAATCAAAAATCACCAAGAAGAAACTAGTGTGAGTCACTCATAAAAGAGAACCTTTTGTTTTACTGTATATACGTAGAACAAACTAGACGTCTTTGATCAGAGTCCCTGTCAGTCTGTTCACTAAAGGTGGGCTTGTGTAACTTCCTGTTACACAAAAGGTCTGTAGATCAAGCAGTAGGTTGTGAGAATCTAACTAAATAGCAAAATCTGAAAGCTAAAAAGGATTAAGATTTCTCCTCTGATGTATGGATATTGTAAATGTGTGCATGCAATTGCAGTGTAGACAAGTTTTTTTTTTGTTTTTTTTATCAACAGAACATTTTGTACAGTGGGTTAAAGCAGCAATAGAGCAGATGTCGTCGACAAATCCAAGCCTATCAGGCATGGGGCCAGTCATTGTGACAGCCTTTTTCCAAGTTCAAAACATGCTTTCCAGACTGGTTGGCTTGTTTTTTTGTTTTTTCTTTCAAAGTCTGATATGTTCCTTGCATCCTGTCTCACTGGGTAGCTTGTAAGCTCCATCCACCAGCGTGCAGCATTTGTCACTTGTATATTTTTGCGGATAAGGTTTAATTCCCGAGCAGAAACAACAAATTGTTTTTAGCCAATTCTGTGAGAGACAGAAAGAAAAAAAAAAAAAACAAAAACGCATTGAGCCAAATCCAAATGGCCAAATGATATCACTAAATCCATCAAAATCTTAGAGAGGATTTGAATGCGGAGCGCATTTGGTGCAGAAAAGTGCAGTCAGACATTCTCTGACAAACTATAGACCTTGTGGAACTGATTTCATTCCTTTGTATCCAGGCGACTGATAAAACATTATCGTGTTTTCTTACACAACACTATTGGCCAACCAGGCCAACCATAGCAGACCAAAAACAATCCATTCAAATCAGATAATCTTGCAATTTACACACAGAGGAGCTGATCTCTACCCACAGTGAACTGGTCTTGATTACTCTGCTTCTCAAGAACATACATAAAACACCTCAGAGTATCCAGACCAACTCAGTATGAGTGATTGTGACTTCACAGTGCCCACTATGAATGAAATGGAATTAGCAATTATAAACAAATCTAATAATGTTATTCTATAAAGAGCTGGGAGGAGCTCTGAACCCTTTTTATTAACTTGTGTCAAGTTAAGTGCTTTTAGCCGCTGCTCAGAGATGCTGTCAGTGAGTCTATTACTTCCTCCCCTTTGCTGCCCCCTCAACTGTCCAAAGAAATACTTATAAAAATAAACAAATAACTAAAAAGAGAAAAAAAAACCAAAACAATTTTATAAACGTAAATGCACTTGTTTGTACATGAATGTAATTATGTGTAATTCGTATTACATGTCTTTTTCCAGTTTGCTTAGTGCTGTTCCATCGCTGTTTGGAAGTTTTAATTTTAACCTGCCAGGGGACTGTTTGAGAATTTGCCTTAAATACAACCATCTTTTTGCTCTGGTTTAACAATTCACTCTTTGTGCTTAAATGAAATACATCCTTCAGATTTTGCCACAAATGTCTCATGATGATTATTGGGGTGAGTAAAAAAGGGAGGACAGGAAACATCACTATTGACAAAGGACTTGTGCAAATATTAGGATAACACTGTGCTGAACTCAAAATAAGGAAGGTATGGGCTACGTGTTATTTCAACTCAGTATCCTGCCATTGTAAGATGGGATGGGAAAAAACACTGTTAAAAATCACACATCATGATTTAAATACTCAGTAAAAGTTTACTACTAGATTTCTACTAAATCAAATACAGGGACAGGGAAACTGTGGTTTGTGAACCTTGATAAACCTGTGATCATCTGGGGGGAGAAACGCATCCTTGTGATCACTGACAGCTTCATGTAGATCCAAGCTTGACACCCACCCCCCCCCCCCACTATCAGCTGTAATGACCAGAGTCATTAAATGTAAATATATACCTTTACATACAACTATGGCATTCAGAGGATCCTTTATAGGTTCCCTCAGATGTCAGGAGGTCGATATGGAGACCACTTTATCTTTGCTGGTATCAGGGCATACCTTGCATTCACCATAGATCCATCAGGCCACACACAAAGTTCACCTTAATGGAATCGTTTCTTTTCGTCAGTGTGAGGAAGCTGCATCGCATGAATGATGTTTATTATTTATCAGTGCATAAAGTGAAATGGAAAAGCTCAGTCATCACCCCCTTGTTATTTTTGGTCTATGATAAGCTTGAATGATGCACTCAGCCAGAGAACAGGTTCAGTGTTTAAAAAAGAAGAAACGAAGAGAATGTTCTGCTGGTTCTCTGGACGTTCTCCACTGCTGAGGAGAGCTTGTTTTTTTTTTTTTGTCTTTTTTTTTTTAATGACAAGGCTCTTAATATTCCTGCAGTGATGAAGATTACATCTGTGGTAGCTTACGAAGGAGAACCGACAAAAATGAAGGAGTCAACATATTTCATCATCCCCAGTGCTGATAAACATTTGACCACACATAGTCCAAGAGAAAATGATTATACAAGAGAAACTGAAATTGAAGGCTTGCAGAAAACTTCCTGGATAAGATTCATTGTGACAAATGACAGAGGTTTTGTGTATTTATGATGTTCAAACTTGATTGTCCTCCTTAATTCCACACATTGTTGGGTAGGGTCTATCAAACTTGGCTTGATAGGTCTTGTGGGAGTGCAGCTCCAACACACACTAATGAAGCAAATATATGTTGGTTATTTATAACTCCAAAGATTCCCCATGGGGTCAAACACAAATTTTTGTTCTTCCAACTCTAAATATCTCTCTGAGGGGGTCAAAACCACCTTGTTTCTGAATAAAGCTTGGAAAATGTTTCATTTATATCTGGTGGTATGATTTGCTGTGGTTGACTTGTTGATACTAAGACTTTTTCCAGGCTTTTACTGAGTTGGGAGAAGCCTCACACTGTGCATGATTGCTATCTTGTGGGAGTTGCTGTGTACTATGTAGTTTGTCCTGACTTTCATCTCCCTCTGCCCACATACCTGTCCTGGGATTGGTTAGACAACTGCAAAGTAAGTCAAATTACTGGGGAATGATGTATAAATAATCTTTTTACTTCTTTATTTTTTTTGCAGCCTGAGGGAAATGTACAGTTCCTTGACCTTCTGATATGGCACACTGGGGAATAAGCAGGAGGGATTTGTCCCCCCTCCACCAGATGGTGTACCCATTGGAGTTCAAGGAGGCATTTATAGCAACAAGGTGGGGTCTGGCGTGCGACTGAGGTGGGACACTGTTTGGATACAATACTGCTGAAGTCACATACAGTACTAGCGCCACGTGACATAGGTCGGAATGACTCCCATCACCACTGAAATCAACATAAAGCCCGTAACAGTTTCCTCTGAATAGATCTCATTGTTCACAGTGGTGCAAAAACTTTAAATAGCAGTGTGCTTGAACTTCCTCTGCATTATACTTTGTGATTGCACGTGACTTCGAAACGTGTCCGTGGATGTTTCCCAACAGGCGTTTTCACGGTGTGGACGACATAGCAACCTCAAGACTTCTTGATTTCCATCTGAATTCCATTCATTCCAGAAGCATTGTGTGATATAAAAGTGCACTATGTTCCTGCAGCATGACATAAAGGATCAGCACTTAAACCTCGGGGGTCACTGCTCTGAATCTCATCTCCCAAAAACCATCATTGCCCTCTAGTGAGCACTAATTGTGAGGTTCGATCAGTCTGTAGGCTTTTAGTTAAGGTGCTTTGATTTTTTTTTTTTTAGCATTTTTATCTCCATAGAAAATAGAAGCAAGTTTGATTTCAGCATCTGGGTCAAATAGACTCTGATCATTCAGGCACACTACATGTTATCTCTCATATAGACTGGTGTTTTTCCTCTGTCAAGAAAAACTAACTAGCATTAGAACTGAACACTAACATAAGTATGTGTTACTTATGGTAGTGATATGTTAGTGATTCCCCTTCTTCCAGTTGTCAGTTTTAAGAAATGAGGTTACAATTACTTTTGTTGTACCAAAGGTAGACCCATCCCACCACAGATATCTGGCCTACCAGACTGCCTTTAAGGTCCAATCAGTGGAATATTTAGTGACATTTAGTGGCAGCAAGAGGAAACTGCAACAATAGACATATATTCAACTTCCTCAACCATACTTTTTTTAAATCAAGCAAACTCTATATTGAAAGCGACATTATATAATAGCCAGGGTTGGCCCTGGCTAACATTACCACCATTTCTGGAGCAGTTCAGTGGCTTTATTACTCGTTTCTTCATGCTACTGCTACGTGCTCCTGCATTTACCACCCCTGTATTTACCACTTGAGGCCACTGTTGCGGCTATCCAGGAGAGGTTACACAGCCTTTCTTCAACCTATTTGCTCTCACGGTGCAACCACCTGCGACCTCTATGAACTGCAGGTGGCTGGTAAAACACAGCAACCTGAGGACGCCACTGCTTGATGGGCGTAGCCTGCACACAGATGCTATTCTGTGATGAGCTAATGTTGTAGTACACTGACCACAAATATTGCCCATGCGGCTTATGTGGCCACGCTTAGTGACCACATTGACAGCTTGTCTTTAATAATATGCAGACTCAGTATCTGTTTTGGAAATACATTTTTTTACCATTCAAATGATGAAGAAAAGCCAGAGTCATAATCAAATTATAAAGAAAATGTGTTTGACTGATGTTAACAATCATGCTGCTAACAACTTAGCTGGTAATATCAAGACAACATACCAAAAAACTCAAAGCTGTAGTTCAGGCACTACCTATGGTCGTAAAGTTTCTAATGTGTTTTACCTGCATGCCTGTCAAAAATTGTTTATATCTCACCATCTTCTGACATCATGACCTCCCCCCTAATCACATCAGGCCACAGTACATTAGGCCTTATCAGTTTAAATATAACTGATGTTATTTATACCACACTGTTCCAAAATAATACAATAACTAATCATCACAGCAGAGGAAAATTGATTATCTCATCACGCATCTCTGCATGGCTCTCAATTGGAGTTTTATTTTGCTGCCACAAGCCGAGTTGAATCATTCCAACAGTATGGTTTTGTATGTGCTCACTGTGAAATTGATTTCACTTGACTTCAGTCCATCTGCATAGATTTAAAGTGACTGGGCTTGTAAATCAGTGAGAGTTGTGATCGGACAGAAGTCTGCCTGCAAGCCGCAAACAGTGGAACATGAAACAAACAACTGGAGCAGGATCAATGACGGAGACAAAACGTCTATCTCCCTGCTGCTCTTATTACTGAAGAGACTTCTTTTTAGATACATAGTACAGTTCACTTTATGTTCAAATGTTTTTCAATGAAAATCAGAGTCACACTTGATCTAATGTGTCCTTATATGAAATGGGAGCCTGCTGGTGTAGTTTTAGAAAAAAAACGCTTTTCATCCTTACCTGTTATATTATTTATTTTTTTGATAATTTTCTTCATAAGGAGAGGTCACAAAAACGAATTATTTTGTAAAGTTAGCCTTTTCCTATGCAACTCAGCTCTACTTTTGGGGACACAATATATATTTTAGGGGACAAGACATTAAATAAAACATTACAGGTTTCATGATTTTGTGCTGCCTGCTTTTCCTCTGCTGAAAGTCTCACTCCTGCATCTCTGCTGCACTCTGCCTACACAACTTCGCCTTTCCTGGCTGAAGGGGAATAATAAGCATTGCTCCTTTGAAATGTCAGTTAACATATCCTCTGTGCACTGTAGAGGAATAATATCTCAAACACTTTCTTAAAATAAGTACCATTAACTGAAACTGACACATGCTAGTAATAGAACAGGATCCTGTATTTTATTGCCTCAGCATGAATCAATATTCTTTCTCCAACTTCTCAAACTCACTCTTGCATAGAGAACCCTACACCCTGATGAACATAAAGGAAGTTATATTAATATGAAAACTAAAAAGCAGAACAGAATGACATGGCTTGGGTGTTATGTTACATAGCTAACTGTAAATATGTAGATTAAATACATATGTCTGTGAAAGCTTTCCTTGTAGAAAGGGTTATTTAAATACACCCTGAGGTGATTAGTAAGACAAATTCTACCAGTAACAGATGATAAATCACAGTGTGCTTTGCCTGTTTAATTGCTACTGCTACCTCTTAAAGCTTAGGAAGAAAAGGCTGTTAAAGTAATTTTCTGATCTGCAAGTACATCTCTCACACACATCTGTGCATGTGTATAATGATGTGTGCAATGTCACAGCTGATCTGAGAACAGTGTAAGATGAGTTGAGAGCAGCCTGACAAGGCCACTTGTCTGTAGCTAGCTATAGTGAGTCACCCGTGAGAGGTCCAGGGATTATCCACAAAGTGCATGCGCAAAGGTCCAGAAAATCCTGCTCCCCCCTCTGCTTGACAACCCCTGGCCTTTGTTGGCGGGACACGCCCAACGCCGATGCCCACACCCACGCCCAACAGAAGCGTGTATCCGTGCCGTTGCTCATCCTAGGTTCCAGAGACAATAGCCTACTGTGGCCACAGGTTGGAGGGAAGTTATGATCTTTTTTTACAGGACAGAAACCGGTTCTGAGATATTAGGAGGGATATTTCTTCCACTTCGGTACCGTGCTTGCCTTTCTTGTCATGATGGAACGGGGCTGTTTAAAGGAACGGAAGTCATACATACAGCATTACAACAATCCGTAAAGGAACATTTACTGGGGAATAAAAAGGGGTTAGAATCTGTAAAAACAACATCCGGTCATTTAACAAAAAGAATGATGTATGAATATGCTGTGGGATGAATGCATACCTTTCACTGGGGTTGAGACCAGTGTCCAGCAGAGGGCAGTAATGGATCAACATTTTTTTTTGAAAAATCACTCACAACCATTCAAAGTGTTAATCATACCCTTTGCGTGATTCTTTCACACATTATTGCAGATTTTCCGACACCTGTTTAATATTTTGAAGTAGTTTTGTATTTTGACACCGTTGCGTGTCTCTGTGTTAAATATCCATCTCCTGCTTCACAGTCTCTGTTTACTTCTGTTGTCTCCTGGCAGCTGCGAGCCTTCTTGTGTTGTCTCTCCGCCATCGTGACCCCCCCCCCCCACCCACCACCACCACCACCACCACCACCACCACCCCTCAATTCCCTTCTCTATTCTTTCTGGGCCTGATTAGAATTCAGCATGACTAAAATTCATTTTTTAATTGACTTGCCTGATTGAAGCAGAGGTTAGATTAACAATTTTACCCTCCTCTCAGGGATGTACAATTCAGAAAATTAAATTAGTGACCTCTATATGAAAACCTGTGAGAGAACGGATCTTCATAAAATGCACAGGTACAACTACTAATCCATCAAGAATTCATCTGAACTTTAGTTGAAGTGTTTATTTAAGGCTTTTTTATGAAAACACTGACTCATTTATGGCTATAAAACGAAAGCGCTGCCTGCCACCTTCAGCACCCACTCGCTCTGCTGCTATTCAGTCAGGCTTCCTAAATTGAAATGTTACAAAACATTATACAAGTTTTGATGCTTCAGCTTTTAATGTGGGTCTAAAAATTTCTTTCTTGAAAATGATGTTTATTCAGTAGGCTGTCTGAGATCAAACAGCAGCATGCTGGGTTAACTCAGCGTCTCTGTTTGTGCCAAAAACTACAAAGGACATAATATTAATATTAGAGAACTAAGAACTTATAACCTACCATTACCGTTTGTGCACCTCAGGGTGTTTGTGCGTGTGTCTGTGGGAGTATTCGGGGTGTGAATGGTAATATACTTTCCTGATATAAAAAAAAACCCCACATCCATTCAACTTTGTGTCGATATCCAGCAAATCCCAGCGATCATAGTGCAAAATTGTCATAACGCCTGCATCGTTACTATATGAGTTAAAGTATTTAAAGCTCTCATGCTTAAAAAGGCCAAATGGGCATCAGATTCATTACTAGACGTTCGTTATGTGGGTGGTGTGATGCAGTGGCTGGATTTCAGTACCGGAGATTTGAGCCCTAACTCTGTTTAACATAGAGGCAATGGTCATAAAACACTTCTATTGTGATGACAGGATAATCTGGAGCAAATCTCAATCCAGTTCCCTCCCTCTGCTACTCCCTCTGTGTTCCAAGGTCTCATCTTAGATTTAAAGTTCAATCCCACCCTTAGCCTGTAGTTTATTTCCTGTCAGCTCTGGTTGACTACACTTCTAATCAGTTGGAATTATGTTTGACTCCGTCACACCCCTTGTCTGCTTCTGTCTGTGTGTCAACAATTTTCACACCAATCTGCCTTTAGTAATGGCTGGATAATCGGCATCATATGCAAATCCAATTTGTTGCCATACCTTAGAGAATTGTACGGCACAGCTGAACAGAAGAATTTCCTCCACACTTGGCAGATTACTGCAATTAGACACAGACACATTTGCCAAGCTTGCACCGTCAAATACAACGGTCACAGTCCCTCTGACGTGCCACAGTGTCTCGAGGATGTAGAGGAGAGACACGTAAACAGCAGTTTTCTCTGCAGGGGATCGCTCACTTTTATTTAAATTCTTCTCTCAGTGGGAACCTGAGTCACCGTCCAGCGATTTGCCAGTATCACAAAACAATGACGTATATCTGTACGGACAAACACCTCTGGAACACAGTATTTGCGGGTACATTTCTGAAATTATGTAGTGGCAAAGGTATTGAATTTTTTTGAATCTAGTCATTTTTAAATCTGTGCTCTTGATAGGAGTCTTAATGATTTTTTAGAAAATTAATATTTATTAACAATTGATAACCAATTTACAGAAATCCATGTTTACTACAGTATTTTTTTTTTTTACATGTAGATATACATAATTTTTGTGAGGATGAACATCCAGATATCTAAGCTCAGACTTTGTTTGGAAAGGTCAATAACAGTTAAATCTTTTACTTTTTCAGGTGATATTCGCAATAATGGAAAAACGACGCTGAGAGACTGCAGCCACACTGCCAAAGCAAAGCCTGGCAGAGCTGTGCTCTCAACGAAATGCTAATGTCAGCATGCTAAAACACTCACACTGACAATGCTGGCATGCTGATATTTAGCAGATATAATGATCATATAGTTATAAAGCTCATCTTCTTAGTTTAGCATTTACTACTGAGCACTAGACGCATATTACAGCTGATGCTAATGGGAATGTACTGCTTGGGTGTTAATAAGGTCAAACTTAGGGTAACAAAGTAAGTACAATTGTAAGCATATGCAGTTGTCTGTTTTTTTTTTTTTTTTTTTTTTTTTTAAATCAATGGTTTCCCACTGGACTATTCAAATAAGATGTTACTGAATACAGGAATAACTGACAGCAACATTAAAAGGTCTTCTGTTAATTGTGAACAAAACCTTGCAGCTTGTTTCATGTGAAGTCAGACCCCAGGGCTTTATGATTACCATTTCTCTTTGGACATTGTCTGTAATGCACTGAAAAGCCCTAAAAAGATCCTTCACACTCAGTGAATATGCTCTTAGTGCCACTAAACATGCATGAAAGGTTCTCCACTCATACCATTGGGGAAACGGTGTCAAACACACAAGTGGCAGGCATGATTAATGGACATATCACATAATTATCACTCAACATTAGTTCGATGTGGTGAGAAAGAGTGTTATTGTTATGTAAAACTCCAGCTGTTGCTGAGATTTCTTGTCATCTCCTTGGATTGGTAATCGGGCTTGAAAAGAACTTGAAAAAGGTCAAACACTGATATGAACATGCAAAATTCGAGTGGCGACAAAAGTTTATTGGCGGACTGCCAGAAATAATGGCCTATTTCTGCCAACATACAGGGTACAGATCTCAAACTTAACAGTCAGAATGGGGCACAAATCAAGCAAAAGATAAAATTCAGTTGACAACCCACACTGAATGACCTAAACCTAAGCTTGTTCATGTAACATTTCACATGTAAACAGTATTTAAAATTCCCATTTTCTCTTTGTGAATAGTGACTATTCAACAAATTGTTTTACTATGCACCTCACAGAGTTTGGGGTGAGTGGGGTGAACTTCAGCTGAGCTGTGGCTTTACACTGAAACCTGGATGAACTGGATTAAGGAAAATAGTCTCACTCGTGCGACACTGCACTATTGTATTGCAGAAACCGTATTCAGATTGGTTTGTATCCATCATAATCCTGCCCACACCTGAGATGTTTATTTAAAATTATTTTGACTGGAATTACTGTATTGGGTAACAAAAATAATAACAACATTGTTATTATTGATTGTTATCAATAATAATATAATAATGATAAAACTTAAAACCCAACACATCTCTAATTAATTTATTGAATAGTCACTATTCACCAGGAAAAAATGAGAATTTTGAATATTGAAATGAGCTTTGATGATCTTCACCATAAATAAATAAATAAATCACATAGCCAAAGAGAATACATGCAGCATTTTACAAATTTCACACAGTTCGGCTTCTGGGTCAGACTGGGCAATGAAGCAATTCTGTCAATATTAGTTTTCTTTTCTCAGCAGCTTCATAAGTGAAAACAGTCCATCTGAAAATTACCTGGACTCTTATTTGATATCACACTGAACAGGATTTTCCATTATTCCTGTGTATGCAGCTCATCTTTATAACCAAAGATAGGTAGAGACCTTATTGATGAAAGCAACAGGGACCATATCGCAACCACAACTAAATATGAGCTGGCTCTGCTAAAGCACTGGGAAGTTTAGTTGCCGAATACTAAACTGAATAGCCTGGATCCTGTTCATCAGGTTTTTCCAAAGCCGGATAAAGGAATCTGACCATACTTAGTATTAAATAACTTCACTTCACTTTACTACAGTGATCACACAGCCAGGGTTCAGTGGAATATCATTGTGGTACAGCATGGAATAACGAGGCTCATTTTACAATGCCAGCAACACAGTTGGAAGTTTATTAGGTACTAGCTAAAAGTAATGCAGTCTAATACAAGAGACCTGCATAAATCCTATCTTCATAAGAGTTATGATGTTCGGTTTGTCGACTCAGTGTTATGATCATTTTGGAGGATATAGGTTGTAGTGCTGTTGAACTGTATTGTGTTATACAGAGAGGTGTAGCTGTTTAGCTCACCCTCAGTGATATAAACGGGGTGAACTGAATAATTAAGACACCTGTCAGTGTTATACTAGTAAACAAGCAACTGAGTGTATAGAAAGACAACAACGCAGCACAGTATTGGTGCATCATTGTGAAAGCATCAAACTGCAGAGATACAGCAGGATGCATGTTGTGGAAAATGCAGTGAGTGTGTAAGAAGACTAAGTCGACAGCCGTACTAGTAGCTCTGCGAAGCTGTACCTTACACAGTGGCGGCCTGAGCTAAATGCGAACGTCGGCTAGCATTGCTATTTAGCGCTAAACACAAAGTACAGCCGAGGCCCATGGAAATGTTATTCGTTTCGCTGCACATTAATTGGCGGTGAAACAAAGTATGTAGCAGTTTCTTATCATTATTATTTTTGACCTGATGGTTGCGCTAGATGTGAGGTAAAGGGATTAACCAATTCACTCAAGGGGACATGAATGGGTGTACCAAATTTCATTCATCGGTCCAGTCTTATTTACGACATTTATCTGAAAATGAGACTGTTGCGTCTTTGTTTTATCTCAAATGAAAATCATGTGCAGAGTTTTGTGATCACAAGCCCTGTCTTTGGATAGAGATGTACAGGTGTGCATCATCTGGATGGACCTTGACATAGAATATAGATGCTCAAGAAAAGTGGGTCACCTGCACGTGTTGCCTAAATTATTGAACATCGCTACGTTGCAAATGAAAACAACATTACATAACAGATGACATCAAATTACTGCCGATGTTCCAGTCAGGCTTGGCTAGCTCGGCAAGCCTTAGCCTCTCGTGGGAACTATACACAGAATATCTTCGGCGGATTGATCCTTTGTCAAAACCTTGACCGCTCAACATGAGTTCTGATTATCACAGAATGGAAAGATGCAAACTGATTATTTGTGGTCAGAGAAGGCTGCCCCCCGGTGATCTCATTTTGAAAAGGAAGATAATTAAATGACTCGTGAACCAGCATCTAATAAAAGATGCCTATGCTCCAACAATTATGATAACAATGGTCGTTTGTCCTGGCATTAGTCCAACTGTCCTTTGGACTAATGCAAGCGTTATATAGAATCAAAGGCATAACAGTATTTTTAGAAGTAGCTATGACATGGGGCTGGAAACAAATAAAAAAAAAAATGCATTAATTGCATGCATGAAAACACAGCAAAAAAATGGAGAAAAACAATGTTGCAGGTTTAGAAAATGGATGCATCTGTTGACCAGTAAGTCACAGTATAAGTTGAAAATCAATGGCAATTGAGGCAACACAGACAAGTCTTTTTTGTCGCAACCTGGGAAAAAAAAACCCCAAAAACTTTGTTTCACACTGGCCACTATAAAACTTTCCATTCATCAGCTATCTATCTCAGCTAGAAATTATGGATTTCTTGACCCACAGGTTAACAGCAATTTCTTCAGATGATGTTGAGAATATCAATAAAACTGCTTTTTTTAAAAAAAAAAATTTTTTAAACCAGACAGTAACCGGCGTTCAGGCTGAGCCCAGCAATGCTTGACTCCTCCTCCTCCCTTCTCACAGTTGGATATTCAGTTTCAATCTTCATCTGACTGCATTTAAATTCTGAGGAGTGGTGTCTAATTAAATGAAAGAATGGAGCATTAGAATGAATCCCTGCATTAATTTGTCATCAGCTGTGATGACACATTCATAAAAGGTTAATCCCCTCATTCCCAAACCAGATCTCTACTAAATATCCTAATATGTCATATAAAAGAAAAGAAAATACACTTGCTCATGATATTAGTTTGAGATATGTTATTGGAGATATTAGGGGTTAAACTTTTAATTTCAATTTAAAAACAAATTCATCAATTTATATTTTCCAAAATATACTACACAGTGATGCAACAAGGTAAGAATTTAGATTATTCTTTTATCATTATTAATTTTATTTACTGTGAGATACTGGGGTTTCAATGTATTTTCACTCTCTCTTTGGATATCTTACACTAGCTTCTCAGATATAATGTGTATACAGGACTTCACATAGCAGTGCTCCTTTAGGACCAGTGTTTACACACAATGAGTCAGAATTTCATTATGCTAACCCGCTCATATCTTTATCTCGTCTGGCTATGACAATGGAACGAGAGGGGTGGTAATGAGCCGGCTGCATAATAAAATCAGATAGAAAAACATGCAGATCCACCAGTTTGCTGCAGCCAAACCTCTCATTTAAAGCTTATTTATTTCTCATTCCTCACTGTGTCCTTTTATATGTAAAAAACAACTCCTTTAATATGCAGGTACTAGTGAATGACATGCTGGTCTCCATGTGACTTTAACACTTGCAAAGGCAGAAGATGAAAGCACTAACCTCTGTGGTGCTACCCTACGTTGGATCCGCTGTGCTGTCACCAAGCACCTGACGAGGCGATGATGGAAAGTTTGTCTGAGGGCACATTTACAACAAATTCATTTGGAGAGCTTTATTCCAGCTTTGGGGATTTTTTTTTTTTCAGTTGGGTGGCAAGGGAGATCAATGCCAATCAAAGTGGACTGCAGACTGAAGAACTTCATCAAGATGTCTGTGCTGTGCAGCGCTGAAATGCTGTCTAAAGTGTTAGAAGCAAGAACATTTTGCCACTGTCGTATCTATCCTGGCAGAATGACAGATTACACAACTGAAGTAGAGCTACTTGTGAGTCTCTGTGGTTTTTGTGTACAAGTTTTGTTGGGCTCGGGGCTGTGTAGTTGAATATAAAGTAAGTTTTAAATAACATTTCATATTCTGTGATTCAAGTAAAAAAAAAAAAAAAAAGCTGGGGAGGTATTTGCCCCCTACATCAGACACTTTACAATATATTTTTTGGAAAATATAGCAAGCAGTCAGTAATTAGAAGTTTTTTCTTGGCTCCAAGTTTCTTTATCATGTACAGAAAATTAATAATAACCTGCTGGCAAAGGTTCAAAGTAATGCACAAAATATGTGGAATAGAGTCATCTACTGTTTGCGCCTCAGTTCACTCCACATGACTCACCTCCACCTAATTTAATTGAGAAAGGGAATCTGATTGACATGATGTCTCTTCAAGGCACAGAAGCTGATTAGCAAGTCACTTGTGACTGTTTTATGTCACAACTATAGATTTAGCATATATAACTATAAGCTCTTAATTTAATTGCTAACTTGAGATGCAACTCTGCATACAAAATATGGTCTGGAGATTTCAAGGGCAATGCTCATGAATGCATCAGTTGAATACCAATTATTCTCACACATATGACCAAACAGCAGCTAAAATAAATATAGTTTTATAGAGCCATAGAAGATTTCTCTACGGTGTAATTTACCTCAGCATGGCAGGGTGCACAGTCACCCCTTCGTGGATGTGACGGAGGTAACCATTAGAAGATAAGAGTGACTTGCTGGTAAGAAAAGGAAGCAAGGAATGACTTGCCTCCAGCTTAGCAGGGTACATCAGTGTTGCAGCTGTTTCTATAGCGGTACTGTGGTCAATAATGCTGTTTGCAAAGCTGAATGATAAGTATAAATAACCTTTCCAAATCATCATCATTGTTAAGGTGGAACTGGCACACAGAGCACTCTCCATGCACCAACAAAATTTTCAGAAAAGGTAAAACAAAATCAAATAAGGAGAATCAATACATTTAATGTAATCCCTGCTATTGTGCAGATCATTTACATGCATATGACAAGCTGATTACTGAGATAATTAGATCAGTCATGTGGTGACATTAAAGCTTTTACATGGATTCCGGGTAAGCCAATTTTCCCGGTTAGTCAAGTTTACATGACGTTTTTGGATAATGGCCAGAAGGATGTATTATGGCCCAAAGGAAACAATCATTTAATTTTATCTTAAAAATATAGGAGAGAATGTATTGCATTTATGTTGTTTTTCTTCATTTCTTCTTGTTTTTTTTCCCACAAATTGCTGTTGCACCATTTTCTTCATGGTCACTAGAAGCATTCATGACCCCATCACTCCAAATAGCAATCCATTTGTCCTTCCTCTTTCTTGTTTCCTCTCCCTTACTGCCACTTGTCTCCTCTAAGGAAATCACTGAAAAGCAAAGTCAACGAGTAAAGGACATATAGGTGAACAGAGCTGGGACAGCTGTTTGCTTAAATCTTCATAAAAGTCCATCCGCATTACAGACAAAATGTCCCTACAACAAACTTTACTCAAATGGGAAAAAGGTAAGTCCAATATGCTCATTTTGTTTGAAGTAGCATGCAAATGAAGCTCAAAATACAAACAAACTGCAAATTCAGACTGTAAAGAAATGACACACTGCAAATGGGTGTAAAATAGGCTTTTAAACGTTTTTGTTTTTTTTTTTTTATCCCTTCCGCAAATAGGAAATGAGGATATACGTCAACCCTGGGTGCTCTGAGGGAATATTCAATTTTGAAGAGTACTAGCTGGTTATCGTCTGAGCATTTTCAGCTGTGGTGGTGAAAAATACTGAAATATTAGGGTTCGGATCATAGTTTTGTTAATCAGCTTTGAGACTTAAGATTTCCACTAAGGATGCAGTGCACACGGAGACACTGATATCAAAGAAGAAATTTAGGATATGCCAGGCTACATCTGATTGGATGATTAGAATAAATAATTGAGTGCAACATTGGATTTTCCGAGTCGTTCAGAAATCTAATAGGACTGATATATGAAAAGAGACATTGCGCAGTTGAAAGTCTTTAGTTAAAAGGTAGGGATGTCTTTGTTTGCGGTTGTTTGTGGAAGTGATTTCTGTGTTCCTGTGATTGAACAATAAATCATGTCTAAGAGGAGAATTGCAGTGGTAGACCCCATGAATCAAGAAGTGTCAATTGCAGGCTACAGAATCCAGACTACATCCGTGCTCCTTGCACCAAATCTTACTTGGCCAATATGACACTAGATGCAGGTCTTCTGAGTGAGATATAATACAATATTTCCCTCTATCATCCCACCGAGGTCTTTGCAAACCAATTTACAACACACAACTACTGTACACATCAGACTGCACATTATTTCCGGATGCAGCTGAGGATCAGTGGCTAGGAATGTTTTTCCTCTTCATTATATTCCTTCAAAAAAGTATACGCCCACAATCATTGAGCAAAGGGGAACTTCACCTCTATCATACTTCTGAGTGGCAAAGTAAACTTTACCAACTTTACCAACTGCCTGCAGGGACCTGGCTGACCTGTTAGTGCTCTAGCTGAAGTTTTCACCACATATAGCCATTTAAGCCTGTATGACTTTGAGTACATGAATAAGTTATGGCACAGCAGGTATTCCAATTATATATTCTCAATATATATTAACATTTTTGTACATTTTACTTTTTTATGTTCATACTTATTTTATTTTTCACTTGCTTTAATTTGGTCTGCAGTGATTCTATAGGCACTTTGCAAAATGTTTCCTGTTCTTCATATTCCATTAATAAATTTACATAATATGTCTCCACTTTAATTATGTTCAATGCTCTCCTTTTCCCTTATTCTTGTTTGTATAACATTTGTTGTATTCTGCCACTGCTTTAAAGCTCAATCAATCCAGTATCCCCACAGGGAACATTAAAAATGCATTGACTCTTCTCAGTTTGTTAATCCAGGGGCTGAACATGCATACGCTGATATCAGGACTGCTACACGTTGCTGTAGTTACTGCACATACCGTCCATTATTAGGGGCTGCATTGTTCTGCCGCCAGAACAGAGGAACATAAGAGAATTTGACAAACTACAAAATAGAGGCAATGTGTAGGAGAAGGGAAACTAAGGAACAGAAATAGATTTCCCAATGACCACTGTTGTGGATGTGTGTATGTTTTCATGAGTTTTTTATGTGTGCATGCATCACTTATTTGCAGGGGCAAGGTTTTTCAGTGAGACATAAAGTAATATGAAGATTAATGCCGGCACCACTGAGGCATCTGTTGTCACAGCTACATAACAGCGATTAATACTGGATATTAAAAGGGAGTGAACTGGTAAAACAGTACTGTTGAAAGAGCCTTTGACAAATGAGAGAACGTGACAGTGTAAGGGCATGAATAACATAAATTAGGTATTCAGAATGAAACGCATTTGCCCAAACACAAACATTTTAGCCAGGGAAAAAAGTCTATCTGTAGACTATGGGCAAAAATGAAACTAAGAAGAATACATGATAAATTTCCAATTAAACATTTTTCCTTTTTTTGAGCATGGACTTTATAGGCTTTACAAAAAGATCTTAAATGAATTCAAACTGGCTGAAGTGAAGCAGCTGCTTCTCCAAGATCCCAGTGGGGACTTCACTTTTCTCTTGGAGGAAGGCTGCAGAGGTCATGGTTAGAATAATACAAAAAAAAAACACCTACTGATGCAGAAGACTCTCGCAGATCCTTCTGAAGTGTGCATGGGAGCTAACAGACTGGTGTTCGACTCTTAAACTGGCAAAGTGACCTTCAATTACTGACCCTTTTGAATGTTTTCTTCAAGCTTCACTCAAGGGGAAGTGTCATCTACAACAGGTGCTAGGATGGATTAGAGGAATGACAGATGAGTGGTAATGGACCAGTACTCTGTCTCAGCTGAGTCGGGGGGATGGGGGGGGACTGGATGAGGTCGGGAAGAGGGACAGTTTTAAGTATGATAGGGACATACGAGGGATGTCTAGGGAAAAGAGAAGAATTTCATGGATGTCCAAACCAAGTCGAGGGGTTGTAGGGGGAGATGGGAAATACTGAGTGCCTGGCCTCATTTAAACCAGGGCTTGGAGCAGTGTAGCATCTGACACTTGTAGACAGGACAGTGGTGGTGAATTAAAATGTACTTAATTATGGATTGCAGTAGGTAACCCCTGAGCTTCCATGAGAATGTGAAGTATTAAAAGCAATATAAATACTGGTTATGGGTTAGGGCTAGGGCCATGTCTGGTGTACAGATGATGAACTTTTTTTTTAGTTTTAGTTTAAATTACATTTAATATGCTGGAAAACAATTTCTCATTTAAACATCCTCCAGACACAGACGATTAGCATTCAACTGGAGTCGTGTTTTGTAAACCAGTGAACTTTTTCAAATAGTAACATAGTTCATTGGTCATATATACGTATAGATAAGAACAATTTAAATGTCTCACGGTGTTTAAATGCAGTTTTAGATGCTTTTTCATCCCAACAAGATCGAGATAACTGGAGGAAATCTGGATTCTTGAAATTTCTCGGCATTAATTTGAAATAGTTGTCCCTTCAGTAAAAGTTTTTGTATTATTTTATTCAAGACCATCAGTTGAACACTTTACAATCCCACCATACACTATCAGCCACAATGTTAAAACCAATTACTTTTCAGTGTTGCAGCTGATCAGTGTAGGAACCAGTGAGGTAAAAATAACAATTCTGTTGGATAAACTGAGTTTTGGTGGTATTGTTCCGTATTTAGTCCCTGTAGATAGATTAGTCATGCATCAATCCATCTGTCAGTGAGTCAGTTGTCATTGTTGATGGACTGTATATAATATAAAAGACTGTTATCATCCTTACAGGATTTGCTTCTATTCCAATTCCATTCCTTCCTATATCACATAAATTCTATCACTTTTCCAGATTATAACAAAAGATACTACAATGTAGAAAATATTATGACATATTTAAAACCATTTATAATAATTTATGTCTGAGAGGCATTTCATACTAATCTCTTTGTGACTTAATCATGAACATTCGGGTAGGGGGATTCAGTACTATATATGACATATGGCAGTATCATAGAAGCTGTTTGAGGGCTATGATATTATGTAGGTTAATCTCTATGGAAATGAATGCCAGAGTCCATTTGCAAGAATTAAACATTTCAATCATAATAATCGTTTTATATTTACACACACGGGCTCTTGAACTAATTTATTGCCATGGATCTATTTGATGAAGACTTTTTAAATTTGGATTTGCAGAACAAGGTCTGTAAGGTTTTAATATTTGATGAATATTCACAGAATCAGATTACAGATTAAGAGTCTGGGAAATTTAATTCAGGATGAAAAAATGTGTTCAACTGCAGGTTAATGGAGGATTTATTGTGAATGACACTTAAAATGAAACAGGTCCTGGGTTAAGTGAGGGCCTGGGAGATAAACTTTTTACATCTAGGAGAAAGAATGGTTATGAAATGATTTATACATGTTCCCTTTTAAGATTTACATAAAGTACTACTGTGATTACACTGAACTGAACTTCATTTTATGATTATCAGTGAACCCATCACCATTTCCTGCATTAGGCTGTAAATACTGTACATACTGTTTAGCTTTATGTTTTCATATTGGAAAAAAGAGAACAGGAAATTAAAATATAAAGCAAACTTGAAACTACAATGAAAGTCAGCACACATACACTTATCACACTGAGCCATTTTTGAAGCTGAGATGCACTGAATTAAAAAAATATCAGTATTTCTAAGAAAATAACACTTTCATATTATAATTCCAAAGATGCACTTAAAGCTGTTCGGATTAAAACATACAAAAAACAATAACAAAATTAAAGAACCACAAGAACATTTATTCCTCTCCTTACTGAAATTTCTTGACCTGGAAAGTGCTGCTGTCCAAAAATGCAACATTGAGATAACTAGTGGGCTATACTGGTGACACACAGGTGCAAACGCTAGATGCTTAATTGTTCAATTACAAATCAGAGCAGAGGGCCAAAGGTGTCTCTCCTGTCTTGGTGATGGATCAATGGTGTAGTGAGAGGTGAGGGGGGTGAATAGAAGGAAGATGAACATCACCCTGGGTTGTATCAGTCATGCCAGACAATATTTCCCTTGCTTTTCAGCCCAGTGGACCAGTGCCTTAACAAGTGATTCTTATATTTATGCATAATTTATTCACAATTTCATGTGCCACTATTTGAAAGCACGATTCAACCTTTTAAGCAACATAAAATTGGTGGAGTTTTGCACTTTGTCTGCTATTCATGTGTTCATCACAAACCAGTAACAACCTAAGATTCATAGGCAGAGAAACAATCAGCGAAGCTGCTGAATGCCTTGCCTACTCAATCAGCCTTTTCTCATTTAAAAACAAATACTACACAACATACACATTATTTATTGTGTAGTTTCTTTGTTGATCTTACAAAGCAGAAGCCATCTGATGTAACAATCTATTATTTCTCTATTGTTCAGAGATAGAAGAGGTGTTAATTGGTACGTGCAGACTAAATAAATGCAATTTGCATCTGGGAATTGCATCTATTATAGGTGTTAGGTTATCATGAATTTGTTTAGAAGCACTATTTATTAGACACAGCATCTGTCAGTCAAATGAAGAGGGTAACTAATGGATGGGTACTGGCAGGTAAACGCCTTGTGTATTAAAAAAGGTGAAAGCGGATGAACAGTACTGTAGACACCAAGGAACCATCACCAAAACTCAGAGACATTAGAAAGGAGCCTGAGATTTCTCTACCAGATATGAATGATAGGTGTTGCCTCAAAATAAATAAATGAATCCTGCCAAATTCTTCAACAAAAGACTTTATGGTCTAAGCTCCTATTTTCACCTTTCTAATGTGTGCTTTGAGGAGATTGGGAAACAGCATCACTGATAAAAAAAAACAAAAAGGAACAGCTTAAAAGTTTAGGAAATTTGCTTATTGAGCTTTCTTGCTGAGAGAAAGTATCTGTCAGCCCCCAGTATTGTAGCTTAGTTTAAGACTGAAAACAATGGGAAACAGCTATCCTGATGACTTTGTGTATAATATATGTATATCTATATATTTATATATACAGATAGATATATAGATAGATAGATAGACAGACATGTTCATTAATAGAACATGTTTATGTTAAAGAGTTTGATAAAATGTTGGAAACAACATTGGAGACCCGTGATTCACTGCAGGAAAATGTCATGTAGAGCTTGTTAGAGACCCTGAGGGAAGCATTCAGTACTATATGTCCTTCGCTGCATTCTGTTCACATAGCTTCTTTCTCCAACATGAGTGTGACTTCTCTGGGGAGGCTGAAGCCTGAAGGCAGAGAATTTTTGTTCTTGTACCTACAGTACATTCAAAACAGCGCAGGACAGATGGCAAAGGATCACAATCCATTATACTGCATACTGTGGCTGAAATTGTATTTGGACTTCTTTGCATGATACGTGAAAATGAAAACTCATGAAAATAAATGGTTGTAAAGCCAACTTTGTTTCATTCCCATCTTAGTCCCAAATCATATTCATGTTTTTCCCAGTTTTAATTTTGTTGCTCATAAATACAGTATCTCCATCCCTGCATGCAAGTTGGAAATAAATAGAACAAACTGCAGTTATGATCTTTAACTCTTTAAAGGATTAGAGGCTTCACTGAAATGCCATCCATATCCCAGACTGTACCACACCACAGGGTAAATCCCATCTAAGATGTGAAATCAGCTCTGTTAACTTATGGGCTGTCACACTTTCTTGGAGGTATCTGTCTAAAAACGAAATCTAAAGATGACATTTGAGTAATATGTCTGATGAACAATTTTCAAAGATTTCTAAAATTCAATAATTAAATCATAAAAAATGCAAGACTGTGCATTACACTAAATGTAATATATTGATTATATGTAGTATATTATAGTGAGGAGATGTGGCATCTTAAACTCTGAACAAATGGAAGAAATGTCAGAAACATAGCACTGCCGCCTGATCAGTCACTGTAACAACAAAAAGGGCCTCTATCAGAAATCCTCTTTAGACTTTCTCACACCTTGGCCTGCATGTGTTCAATTTCAAGACAAGTACAGGGAGAAATCTCCTTGTATAATGACATCCGTTCAAAGGTACAGGGAGTAGAGAATTGCTTTCCCCCTCATATGTCAGTTTGTAGCAAAAGTATCACCTCTATTATCCATGATTCAGATGGCGAGGACCTCATTTTTATCAGTCACTTCTTCATTAAGGTGCTGCAGTAAATCCAGAAGATGATGCAGAATGTGAATGCTACTATTGGAAGTCTGAGATTAGATTTCACTAGTTGTGCTATTTTTTTATTTATATATTTACTTGTGTGATATGTGTAAGAATGTGTAGCAATTTTCATGTAGGCTTTTAATTGCTCCTTTATCGCCAGTGTATGATTGAATTGTAATGTCATCTTAAAAACTTGAGACCTTCCCCAACTTCCTCGGTTGCCTATAACAGCCTGTGGAATAATTTTGATGGAAAGGTCTCGGGACAAATGGATGTGACGTTTATGTTCGCTCCTGAAGGGAGGCTCAGTGCCTCTCCTCAACGTCAGCAAAGTCAATGTCAGCAAATGAGCAGCTCCCAGCACAAAACAAAATGTCTGTTATTTAGATCCTGTCACAAAAGCGTACTTTTGCTGGCTCGCTAGTTTAGCCAAATGTATCGTTAATGCAGTCAAAGAGAATCATGTAACAAGAGTGGACGAGTACAATGTCACTACCCTATATTGTGCTAGCTAGCAAGCTGATCATATTATGCTTCATAAATCCTGCTTAGAAATAAAATACTGTATTCTCGCATAGCCTATCGCCACATTATTTTTTAGCTCTTTACTAGACCTGGAGAGTAAAATTTATGAGCCCATGCCCAAGATGTTCACTTGTACCCACCCACGGACTGCGAGCAGCAGGATGCTCACTGCAGTTCACTTAACAGCCACCGGTGTCATTAAAGACAGGGGTTCACTGAATGTTAAGCAAAAGCAAAATAAGCAAATAACCATCCATGTTTGTGCCCATTGCCATTCACTTTCTTCTTGTCTTTGCTGTTTTGCTCCACTCTCATCGCTCTCATCAGCCCATTTTCCAAATGAAGCAGGGAGAAAAAAAAGCCCTGATAAACCAATTGTTGGCTACCTGACAATAACCAAATAATAAAGTTCACAACCAGCTCTCGAACATATTATTGCATTTAACTGCTAAAGAGTCAAATATTTTCCTTAGGAAGGCAAATATTAGACACAGATTCGCATGGTGGCCAAAAACATGATGCTACACGAATGCTATGCAGTATTATGTGCTTTGTCTGCTGGATTAGTAGACAGAAAACTGTTTAACACATTTCCCATATCAATTTTACACATAGCTTACATAGCTTTTTATAGCTTGTTGAAATGTGCCAACGTGTCCAAAACAACTGTTAATGCAGATTTAAAATAATAGTTACAAGACATACACGCTTTTCTGTCATTGAATTCCATAACTTTAAATAAAATGCAGTTGTATTCCAGAAAACGAGTATCTTCTTTGCAGTTGCAAATCTACTAACCCATTGGGGAAAGCCTGAACTCTAACAGTTGTCTGATCATCCTGGTGGCCTATGTTTTTCACTCTTCACTGATGATATGTGTTGTCAACTGTGCAAATATTTCCCCAGAGTAAAACACTGCCTTAGAGGGAAATCAAGAAACAGATATTAAAGAACACTGAAAAGGGCAAAAGATTACTGTGGACATCCTAAGACATCCAGTGTTTCAATATGCCGCTTATATTCTGGCAAACCAGAAAAATTAACTCATTGTATTGCATTTAGTGAAACCTGAGCAAAGACTCCTGAGATACCCTGAGATTTACCTCTGTACCCAGGATGCTGTTTATGGAGTTTCTCTTTTACTTAGTAATACTGATGTCGCCATAATTGTTTTTGCAGTGCTTTCACTCACATCTATGTACAACACTTAGGTAAGGTCCCCTGGATACTGGAGTTGATCTTTAATAAAAATGATTTGATCATCTAATTCACTTCAAACTAAGCAGTGAGGAGAAGCAGATGTCTCAAGTCTCCAGAGGTTTGAATGCGAACACTGACAACATCACGGTACAGCTTAATCCTCTAGTTTCGTAGCAATGTAACACTACAGGCAAACTGAGTCTTGAACTCAGGTATTGTGTGGCTTTGCTATTACGCTGCGTCGGTATTGAGAGGTCAAAAGAAATGTCTAAAAAAGTCATCTCATGCAATACCTCGCAACAATTTCAAACACTGTGACATGTATATGGTGCACATATGTACGAAAAAGGCCTCAGAAGCAAGACCATTTCACGCAATGTTCATTTAAGGTATCGGGCGTAACATCCCGTAAGGCAGAGTTCTTTGTCAGGTGATTTGACGAAGGCATCCGGTGTGTGATGGTCTAGCATGCAATATGATGATGAAGCGCATGGAAGGAATCAGCCCCAAGGAAATAAAGTGGCAGCGCTCAACATCTTTCTTCCCACAGTGAGTAGCTGTAGTGTCTGACATGCCAGCTCACACAAGCAGCTCTGAGTGGCACTTCCCTTATTATAGTATATGAGTGGGTCTCCATACAAGAGCATCATCTACAGCCTGGGGGAGGTGGGGGTGGGGTTGGGAGGGTGGTGGTGGTGTCGTGTGTGTGTGTGTGTGGGGGGGTGTTTACCAGTTCATGTGTCTTAACATAAAGTATAGAAATATATTTTCATGCTTTCCCTGGCAGCTTACCACACCTCATCTCCACTTTAAAAATAAACTCTCAATGAAACAATTTCTCCATTTGTGCTGCCAGCTATGCTTTTTAAACTGCATTTGAGTGATAATTTCATGCAAAAAATTTCCTTTGTTTTTCCACCAGAGAAGAGAAATCTCTGAGGCATTTTTTTAAGTTCAGAGTTTAGTATATTAGATGCTTCTTTGAAGTTGTAGAAAGCATCAATAAAGCAGAGGTGAGTTTGTTCATTTAAACCACAAGGGCCAGACTGACTCAAACTAATCCTTTATAAAAGGTTAAATAAATGAACCCTTAGGTAAGCATGTATACTGTAGCAAGGGTGTGGTGCAGCGTGGGAGGAATCCAAACGGAAGTTAAGTCAGATTGGTTCTCGAGAAATAAGGCACAGACTGAAACCCAAAGCCTCCTTTACAAAGAAATATATTTTAGAACACAGAAACCCACATTCAGTCAGAGTAAACCACAGTATAACATTTAAAGAAATGATTACTCATCAAGCGGAAACTTTGCACATATCAAGCCTCAACATTCCTAAAAAATACATTTATATAGTATTGAACATCTTATTGCCAGCTTGGATACTTGGAATTGAAACAGGAAGAACAGATCAGTGGCAGAATGTAACAAATACATCATAGAGATAGTATTCAAAGGTTTTTTTATGTAATCTTTTCACATAAGGTATATCATATAGGTATAAAATACATAACTTTCAAACATTGCCTGTTTATTTTATCAATTCAAGGAAACTTAAAAACGAGTGCAGTGACATAGAAAAAATAGAATTTTCTAAATTCAAATGAATACAATATTTTTGAGTGTCTGTTTTTTTCCCCTTGAGCCAAATGAAGCAATCTGGAAAGCTATGTATGTTCTGCTGGCAGTTGGATCCAATCTGGAACCAACAGTGTAAGAAAGATTCCCGGTGAGCTTTTAAGGTTACGCCATACATCTTTGGGGTTTAATGGAAAACAGATGTCTAAGGGTTTCATCCAGTGAGCAGATCAGGAATCCTGATCCACAGGACATCCATCCTCATCTTCGGCAGCTCTTATTCTCCACTCTTACGCCAAAGACTCACTACATAGCTGTTGTGCTTCGGAGCCTAATACAGGACTTGGTTATTGGCACTAATTAGTGATTATTAAAATAATCATTAATAATTGTAAAGATTTGGATGGATTGGCTTAATCAGGATTACTAATACGGGGCACCACCGGGAAAACCCGGACTAATAGCTGAAATTCAGATGCAACCTCACATAAGGCACCATCCGTTGTGCAGTGCAGGAGCAATGAATTGGCTATTAGCTACAATTACTGATTATCAAGGATAATCTCGAGTAATTATTAAAATTAACAGAATCCGATCAATTTAAACCATCAAGAACGGGGCACCACCGGGACAAACCCGGACCAATAACCAACTGTTGGATTCAGTCTCAAGAAAGGGTGTTCACTCAGAATTGCCAATAATTTGGAACTATTGTTAATTCTATAGTGAATAGGAAGGTAAAGAGGTCGGCACTGACCTTGTCAACCAGCTTGTTATCACAGTACGTGAACAGAAACACAAATAAACTTCTCTTTTAGCAATAACAGAATTTATTATCATCAGCAATATCACCTTCAATTATCATCACTTTCAAATAATAAATCTTATTATTTACTACTAGCTACCGATCGTGAAATTGTGTAAGTATTGAGGTAGGTATGTGTGAGTGTGTGTGAGTATCTGTATGGTGGTGTGTGTATAAGTGTGAGTGTGTGTGAGGGCGCGTAAAGGGGGGGTCTATGTGTGTGCGCGCCCGAAGGGAGGCGGACTGAGGTGGCGGACGTGTCTCGTTACAGTCACGTCACGCGAGGGTCGGCCGGAGGGGAGTCTGTGGAATGTAGTGACGTTACACCGTTACCACCAGACTGGACAAAGAAACTAGGTGGGGCAGGTTCGAACCCTCCAGCTGGCGTTCGAATCGAACGCGCGTTAGTGGAAGCAGAAACAGACAAGTTCAACCAAAGACGCTCTGACGATCGTGGTTTAGAGACAGTGTTTCCTGTATCACACAGACTTTACTCGACTCAGTGGATGAGTGTCGCGAGTCTGGGCCTTTAACTGACACAGAAAGTACTGGTCTCGATCGTGATACAGAGCGTTACAGAAGTTATCCGCTGCAGACGGATAACTTATAATTCATTCAATGATGTTCACATATGAATTAAATAACACACAACCCATGTAATCATAAACATTCGACAGCTTATTACACTTTAGTTACTAACGTCTGCCCAGAGCTATAAGCCTCTTACTTTTTGACGAGTCCAGCGGTGCGGCGAGCTCGTCCTCGGCGTCCGTTTGCAGGAGAAGAGTCGTTGGTTAGCGGCTCTCGGCGGCTAACTTATTTTCTCGACGAGATGGTTAGTCTCCGACGAGGTGCTTGATTCCGGCTCACGGCGGGGAATTCTTTCGTCGACTCAGAAGAAGCAGGATCTGTGTCCTTTCGTCTTCTTCGTGAAACGGGTAGGACACGTTAGCTACCAGGTTTCACCTCCTTGGACGTCCGGGAGCGAAGGCCGGTCTGCGACTCTGGTACGAGTTGAACGGTGTCGGCGCGACACACAGCGAAGAGCGAGGGCGGCTGGAACAGCGGGGGAATTCCGCTGACTCACGGTTAGTTAGTTAACTCAGAAACTTTGACTACAACTAGTGTTCGCCACGAGGGACGAGGTCTAGATCTGGGTGCGGTTGTTGATGCCACTTCTATTGGCGAGGAGTTCTCTGATCTTGGCGAGGGTCCAACGCAGAAGGGTGCGGTTATCGGTGCCACTTCTATTAGCGAGTTCTCTGGTCTTGGCGAGGGTCCAACGCAGAAGGGTGCGGTTATCGGTGCCACTTCTATTAGCGAGGAGTTCTCTGGTCTTGGCGAGGGTCCAACGCAGAAGGGTGCGGTTATCGGTGCCACTTCTATTAGCGAGGAGTTCTCTGATCTTGGTGAGGGTCCAACGCAGAAGGGTCCAACGCAGAAGGGACGAGTTTCAGGAGTTTCTGTGTTAATATAACTTTAGGTGACGTCACGAATTGGTGGTGATTCTGACGGATTTAGCCCAATGGGATCCGTGGAGATTTTATGGTCCCGCTGTTCGGAGGGCACCGCGCCGTTGGGGTCGTCCATTTGGTCAGGTATCCAACTGGGACCTCGTGGTGGGGGGATGCTCTGCTGAGTTCTTTGTCTCCCTTGGTTATTTACACGTGGCCTTAGCTGGATCCCAGGTTTGGGTGTGCCTGTAGGCCTTCTTTGTCTTACAGTCCGTTAGTGAGGCACAACATCCCCCCTTTGATCTGAAGGCTGGGATGCTGGTCATGCCTTTGGATCAAATTAGGGCCGAACAGTTCTGTAGCTTGTGTGTAACCTGGGTTTCAAAGTCCATGTGTTCCTGTGGTTAACAGGAGGTGACAGTTCATACAGTTCTTAAGAGTGCAGAGGGCTTTAGCATCTGGGCAGTTCTGAGGCTAACTCTGGGCAGAGTTCTCATAACATTAGCTAAAGTCTAGTGTCAAGACATGATACAATCAAGGTTGTCACATTCTTTGCCGTTTGATATTATTGCTGTGGTTCCCTAGTGGAGTGAACAAAACATAAACATAAACACATGAAAATAATACCAAAGAAACAAAAAGGACGGGAAGGAGAAAGGGAAGAGGAAGAAAGATTGTTAGGTGGCTATCATGTCTATCGGGGTTGAGGTGATGGAGGACTATGTTCTCGATATGTATGATGGCTCCTTGAGGAACCCTTATGAACACTGTGCTTGTGGCCTATGGTATGCAGTTATTCCCCCCTTTCCTACTGTGTGTCACATCTCCATCCTCTGGGGAGGAGTTGACTGTGCTCCTTCAGAGGGCGAGAGTGGTCTGAAAGGCTGGATTTGGTTTGCATGAATTGGGGGATTTGCAACAAGTTGTCGGATGGCTTGGATGTCTGAGTCTCGTTCCTGCATGGTCACGAGATCTGCGTCCCCAGGTTTACGGCCTAAGCATAGGGTCTGTGCGTGGTCTTGAGGGTCTTCTCGTCTTCCTCGCTTGTTGCCGGGTGACAGCGTTCACCGAGGGAGCGTTGGTTGTAGGGAGCCATTCTTCCTTGAACTCCCACGGTGTACCCTGTTCCGCGCCCAGCTTAGCTAGGCGGTCAGCTTCGTCGTTGCCATCTTTGTCTGGACCTGAGATTGGTGAGTGTCCTTTGACCTTCTTCCAGTACACTGTCATCCCTCGGTCCCTCACGAGCCGGTCGCAGGCAAGGAAGAGTTCGGAGTTCTTAACTTCCTTATTCCTAGCATTCCTCATGCCGTTTTCCTTCCACACCGAGAGGTGACAAATGAAGCTGTGGCGAGCGTAGTTGGAGTCTGAGCAGATCACCAGCTGTTCCATAGCCATTTTGGTAGCTTGTTGGAGCGCAATGAGTACTGCAGCGATTTCTGCATATTGACTCGTTCTGGCACCCAGTTGGAAGCTGTTTGGTTCTCCAGCCGTGTGGTTGACCCAAACGAGGCCGACTCCTGCTCGGATTTGGCGTTCATGTTGGTAGGAGCAACCGTCCACGTAGACTTCTGGCAGGCCTAAGCAGGCATTTGCGTCATAGTAGTGGTGGTTGGAAGGTGGTGATGGAGTGGCGATGAATGTAGGTTCCGGGTTTGCTTGCTCCTCACAGTCGCAATGTTTACAGTCGGCCAGGCCCTGGCTTAAAGCCATTCGGTGGTTCTGGGCGTACTTCACCTCGACGTCGTAGCCTTGCAATGCCATCATCCACGAGGCGATGCGACTGTTCGATACCCGTCCGTCCCTCAGGCGCTGACTGTTGAGGAATGCAACAGGTTGATGGCAAGTCTCAATAATCACCTTTTGTCCTCCGATGTAACTGCGAAAATGTTCCACAGCCCATACGGTGGCCAGCAGGGCCTTTTCGCAATCCGAGAACTTGATCTCAACGCTGCTGAGGGGTCGGCTTGCGTAGGCGACGACCCGTTTGTCTGTATCATATTTCTGTGCCAGGGCGGCGCTGAGGCAGTAAGGAGAGAAGCTAGCCTCTAGAAGAAATTCTTTGTCCTTGTCAGGGTAGGCAAGGCAGGATGCCGAACAAAGTTTTTCTTTCATCCATTGGAAAGACTGCTCTTGAGGTTCTTTCCACTCAAACGGTTTGTCCTTCCGGAGTAGTTCAGTGAGGGGTCGGGCTATTTCTGCATAATCCTCCACGAATTGTCGGGAGTAGTTGCAGACCCCTAGGAAGCTTCTGAGTTCCGACACGTTTGTCGGAGCTGCAATGTCGCGGATGGCTTGGAGCCTTCCGGATTGTGGCTCGATGCCATCGGCGCCCACTGTAAGGCCCACATATTCTACTTTAGTGCGGCACCACTGGCCCTTGGCAAGTGCCAATTTGGCTCCAGCGGCCGCAAGTTGGTCGAGAACATGTCGGATCTCGGTCAGGTGCTCCTCAAAGGTTCCGCTCCTCATGAGGATGTCGTCCACGTAGATGAGGTTGCCGCGAGCGGCGTCACTCATGGCTTTGTGGAGGAAGATGTTGAATTCGCTGGAGAGTTTGAATACCCGAACGGGCAGCGGTTCCATGTATATTGGCGATTTCGGGAGAAAGCCAGCTTATACTGGTCAGCAGGGTCAACTTTCATAGTCCAGAAGCCATTGGCCACATCCACAGTGGAGAAGAAACGGCCCCTTTACCTTGGCTAGTTCTTGATCCGTGGATCATGGGCCATCGGGAGAGTGGAACCTGTTTGTTCAATGGTCGGGTCGATGGTGAGTCGCCATTTACCGTTGGTTTCAGCACCGCCAGATTGGGGAGTTGTACGTTGAGTTACATTCCCTGATGATTCGCTTTTCCAGCAGTTTGTCGAGGATCCCTGATTGACTCATAAGCAGCCAACGGAATTTTGTACTGTCGCATTTAACGTTGGAGGCGTTAGGGTCGGTTTGGGATGCGGACCGTATGAAGGTCAGTTACTCCACAGTCATGAGGGTCTTTTGAGAAAATGTGCTGGAACTCGGAACAAGCTCGGCGCATTTCTCTGGTCGTCTGTCGTCAGTGCATCTGCCTTTGCGAGCTGCTGATCGATCTCAGAATCGAGAGTGGATCCAGGTTCCTCCCGAGGAGGCCGGGTTCCGGGGTCACTCGGAGGGGGGTCTCCTGGTTGTGTCACCAGGGAGTATACCACCAGGTCGCCTTCGGTGCCCAGAGTGGCGCTGCATATTGCCTCACTCTGCAATGCCTCATGACGGGTGATGGCGATCATGTGGGTCGGGGATGTGAAGACCGGTTCCTCTGGGTTATCATCTTTGGTCAACGATGGAGGCAGTGCTCCAATGACTGGTATGGTCAACTCGAAGTCATGGAAGGAGCTGTCAACCAGCATTCCCAGCGGCTGTCTTGCCATCACTTGGATCGGGGCATTTGTTAGGTTCTGAACCAGCAGGTATGCTGAGCGGTGGTTCAGTTCAAGCAGGGGTGTGCCACAGACTGACAGGTTGAGTTTCCTGAAACAGTTTAAAGGCTGGAAGAACGCTTGCGAGCCGTAGCTCTTCTGCCCTCTAAGAATCACCAGGCGAATGGGGACGCCTGCCGTTCGTGCAGGGATAGTCATGTCGACCTCGCTGGCAACCTGACATGCTTGGGGTATGGTCTGTCCTGATGTCAGATGCTCTGCTTCGAGGGAAGGTGGGTGCTTCCCGGCGTCGGCTTGGGACCACAAGACTTGGTTGACTGTGTCCAGCTTGGCACCCAGTCTGACGAGGAGGTCGGCCCCAACGAGGAATGGGGTTTGAAGCTGAGGCACCACGCCACCAGGTGCACAACCTCTTTCTCCCAATACGCACGGATAGGCGCACACCCAATTGCTTTGTCTGGTGGCTGCGATGCCTTTGCAGGGAGCAGGCAGTGACTTCGCCGTGCGAAGGGAGGCGGGGTTCGGCTTCGGCACACGTCCTTATACAGGTCCTGGCTGATGGCAGTTTTCTCTGACCACAGTGCCAGGAGTACATCTGGGGCTAAGGTGTCGTTCAGGTGCACGCCTCCGATGACTCGGGGACTGTACAGTGCGTCATCTGTGTTCTTCAGTGAACAGAGGAACGATTCATGACAGTGCAGGGGTTCATGACTGCGCCGGTGGCGTGCAGGGGGTCTGCAGCTGGTGTGGAGAGGTCAGGGCCAGTCTCGGGCACAGGAGGGGGCATGAGCATTGGTAGGGATTTCTTGTATCCTTGGATGGCATCTACTCGCTCCCCTGGGGTCAGCAGATCTGTCTCCACATTTAGTGGCTTAGGAGCATCAACCTGAGCCCAGATGTGTCCGCGGTGGCAGTCGATGAGCGGAGCCAGTCGGTCCAGTAGGTCTTGGCCGATGAGGAGTGGCTCTGTGTCAAGGGTGCAGATGTGTAGCGGGTGAACGAGGGTCATCTCTTGGAATGTGAGGTCCACCCAAGCCCGTCTGGTTATGGGTGATCGGTCCTGCGTGTAGCTTGTGATGCTCATATCGCAGGGCTCGATCTGCGGTGGTTTGCCCAAGTTGTGCATTGCTTTAGCAATCTTGGTGAACATGTGCATGTTTATCAGGCTGATCTCTGACCCAGAGTCCAATAACGCGAGGGTGCTGGTGCAACCCCCTATTACGACCTTGGTGTAGATCCGCCGGGCGTTGCCCTTCCGCACCAAGTCGCCCAGGAAAGACAGAAAAGGGGGGCGTGGAGTGGTATGTGTCATCGCGTCTGGTTCTTCTGGCTTCGCCCCCCACCCTACGAAGTAGACTTTGGCGGCGGCGGGTGCGGGGGTCTGGCCTAGTCATGTTGAGGGATTTCCGGTATCGGGTTCCTTTGGGGAATCCGGGGGACCTGATGGACGGCGTAGCACGTCGAGCTGCTTCACCACTTCGGTGGTGAACTTCCGGATTATGTCCTCCATCTCCGGTTGCTGGTCCGTCCCTCTGGGGACCCGGTGTCCCCACGCCTTTCTCTTGGTACCCTTGTCTGGGGTTCCGATCGAACCGGTTCTTTTTGCGGAAAGTTTCACGTTGTTGTGGCCTTATCGGTTCCTGCCTGGGAATATAATCATCATCCCTCTGGTTCCGTCAGACGTTTTGAGGGGAGGTGATTGGTGTCTCTGGGGTCTTGTCCGCCCTCCGCTTTGGCACGAGGCAGCTCCTTGCCTTCCAGCGTCAAGCTTGTCGTTCTCTGAGGTCTGGATTCCCAGGACCCTGGTGTCGCCTTTCGGCCCACCAGTCTTGGGCAGCTGCCTCCCAGGCCAACTGTGCAAATTTCCTAACCTCCTTCATGCTGAGGTCATGCGACCTACAATGCATCGTGACTTCAGAACGTGCTGGTGGGAGGTTGTGGAGGAACAAGGACTTAAAAGCCCGGTCATCCTCCAAACCTGGAGTCCTGCATCCACCGAAGTATGTGGTTCTCAACCGTTGGTAGTAGATGCGAGGGGACTCGTTTTTCTTCTGCAAGATATTCAAAGCACTGAGGGTGGCGGAGGTCTCATCGGTGTACATTGAATATTCTTCCCGGAGGGCCTTCCGCAGTGCCGGATAGTGGTACCGGGTGTCCGTTGGTAATGTCTCCATGAACGCATGGACGCTCCTTGCCGTGGTCTTCCATATTAATTTATGCTTCTCCCGTGAAGTAGCATTGGGTAAGTCGGACAGACAGTGGTTGACCTCACGAAGGTAGTCGTCGACATTAGCGCTTTTGTCCGGTCGAAGCGCTCTATGTCCTTTGCCAGGGACTCAATCTGTCGGGTTCGCAGGCCTCGACTTTGGTATAACTGCTCGGTGTCAGAGTCCGAGCTCTCCAAGTCGTTCAGGTCAAGGTAGCGGCGAGGGCGATTGTTCCTCCTTGGTGGTGGCGGCGACTGCGCCGACACGCTGGTGTGCTCTCGTGCTATATACGGCTCACGGTTTGGTGGCGTCTGAAGTCATCCCTGCCATCATGGGCATGGGGATGGTCACCCTCTTTCTGTTTGAACGGGTGTAGCTGGGGGTAAAAGGCGCGGCCTCCCGACTCAGGACGTTGGCCCCAAGGGCGACCTGATGGGCGCTTGGTAGTCATCGATGACGACTAAGTTAGAGGTTCCCCATTAGGAGTGGTCCGACTCCTGGTTCCTTTCTTTTCGCGCTGTGTTAGACAGCTTCAGGGTTTCCATCTTCGAGACAGGAACCTCTCGCTTGAGGATGAAGCTCGATTCTCCTGGTCCTGTAAGTCTTCTGAATGGGGGTGTCGGCGGTTGTCTGCGCCTGGGATGAACTCTTCTAGCTCAGGGACGCCGTCCTGTACTTCCTGGGCTAGATCATCGCTACTTCCCTGACCGGACCAGTTCTCTTTGGGCCTGAATCTTGCTCCTTGGTGAGCGGTGCGGACCTCTTTGCAGGAGCTTAAGACTTCCTGCGCTTGGTCCCGCCAGCCTGGGTGGTTTGCACCTCTTGCCACAGGCTGGCAATCGATTTCTGCAACTGAGTGACCTGGTTTTGGTACTCGGTTATCTGCAGGTGAGTGTGGCGCTGGTATAACAGGAACAGCTCGCCTATCACATCCTGGATGATCGCTCGGGTTTTCCGGCTGGGTTGTTAACATAATCAGCTATTTCCTGTAGCGCAACATGACAGCCGTTTTGACTGTAATTATTGAGCCTCTCTTGTTCTCCTGGGGAGAGGCGAAGGAGGCCGGTGACCACATCTCTCAGGATTGGTCCCAGTAACTTCTCAGGAGCTTCAGCTCCATCCATCTGGGGTTTTTGGGGATTCATTTTCTTAATGACTATGCCCTGCCCAGTGGGTTTGCACAAATTCTTATTTGAAAATGTTGTGTTGCTGGCACAGGTGAGTGTTTACACTCACGCTTACAAGCTGCAGTTCTATCTGCAATTTAGAACTGTCTTTTCACCTCACTAACTGCTACCACAAGGCCTATTTACTTGGCAGGTAGTGAATAGAGAAGTGCAGAATTCTTAAAGAAATTGAATTTCAAAAGAAAAAAAAAATTTTTTTCAAAAAAAAAATTAATAATTCGAAATTATTAATTTGTGTTAATCTGTCTGATACTGTGATAACTCTGGTATCTTCAAGGCCTCACACGGGGCACCATTTGTTGTGCTTCGGAGCCTAATACAGGACTTGGTTATTGGCAATAATTAGTGATTATTAAAATAATCATTAATAATTGTAAAGATTTGGATGGATTGGCTTAATCAGGATTACTAATACGGGCACCACTGAAACCCGACTAATAGCTGAAATTCAGATGCAACCTCACATAAGGCACCATCCGTTGTGCAGTGCAGGAGCAATGAATTGGCTATTAGCTACAATTACTGATTATCAAGGATAATCTCGAGTAATTATTAAAATTAACAGAATCCGATCAATTTAAACCATCAAGAACGGGGCACCACCGGGACAAACCCGACCAATAACCAACTGTTGGATTCAGTCTCAAGAAAGGGTGTTCACTCAGAATTGCCAATAATTTGGAACTATTGTTAATTCTATAGTGAATAGGAAGGTAAAGAGGTCGGCACTGACCTTGTCAACCAGCTTGTTATCACAGTACGTGAACAGAAACACAAATAAACTTCTCTTTTAGCAATAACAGAATTTATTATCATCAGCAATATCACCTTCAATTATCATCACTTTCAAATAATAAATCTTATTATTTACTACTAGCTACCGATCGTGAAATTGTGTAAGTATTGAGGTAGGTATGTGTGAGTGTGTGTGAGGGCGCGAAAAGGGGGGGTCTATGTGTGCGCGCCCGAAGGGAGGCGGACTGAGGTGGCGGACGTGTCTCGTTACAGTCACGTCACGCGAGGGTCGGCCGGAGGGGAGTCTGTGGAATGTAGTGACGTTACACCGTTACCACCAGACTGGACAAAGAAACTAGGTGGGGCAGGTTCGAACCCTCCCGCGCGCGGGCGTTCGAATCGGAACGTGAGTTAGTGGAAGCAGAAACAGACAAGTTCAACCAAAGACGCCTGACGATCGTGGGTTTAGAGACAGTGTTTCCTGTATCACACAGACTTTACTCGACTCAGTGGATGAGTGTCGAAGTCTGGGCCTTTAACTGACACAGAAAGTACTGGTCTCGATCGTGATACAGAGCGGGGACAGAAGTTATCCGCTGCAGACGGATAACTTATAATTCATTCAATGATGTTCACATATGAATTAAATAACACACAACCCATGTAATCATAAACATTCGACAGCTTATTACACTTTAGTTACTAACGTCTGCCCAGAGCTATAAGCCTCTTACTTTTTGACGAGTCCAGCGGTGCGGCGAGCTCGCCCTCGGCGTCCGCTTGCAGGAGAAGAGTCGTTGGTTAGCGGCTCTCGGCGGCTAACTTATTTTCTCGACGAGATGGTTAGTCTCCGACGAGGTGCTTGATTCCGCTCACGGCGGGAATTCTTTCGTCGACTCAGAAGAAGCAGGATCTGTGTCCTTTCGCCTTCTTCGTGAAACGGTAGGACACGTTAGCTACCAGGTTTCACCTCCTTGGACGTCCGGGAGCGAAAGGCGGTCTCATACTCTGGTACGAAGTTGAACGGTGTCGGCGCCGACACAGCGTAAGAGCGCTTAGGGCGGCTGGAACAGCGGGAATTCCGCTGACTCACTGTTAGTTAGTTAACTCAGAAACTTTGACTACAACTAGTGTTCGCCACGAGGGACGAGAGGTCTAGATCTGGGTGCGGTTGTTGATGCCACTTCTATTGGCGAGAGTTCTCTGATCTTGGTGAGGGTCCAACGCAGAAGGGTGCGGTTATCGGTGCCACTTCTATTAGCGAGGAGTTCTCTGGTCTTGGCGAGGGTCCAACGCAGAAGGGTGCGGTTATCGGTGCCACTTCTATTAGCGAGGAGTTCTCTGTCTTGGCGAGGGTCCAACGCAGAAGGGTGCGGTTATCGGTGCCACTTCTATTAGCTTAGAGTTCTCTGATCTTGGTGAGGGTCCAACGCAGAAGGGTCCAACGCAGAAGGACGAGTTTCAGGAGTTTCTGTGTTAATATAACTTTAGGTGACGCCACTTAATTGGTGGTGATTCTGACGGATTTAGCCCAATGGGATCCGTGGAGATTTTATGGTCCCGCTTGTTCGGAGGGCACCGCGCCTGCTGGGGGTCGTCCATTTGGTCAGGTATCCAACTGGGACCTCGTGGTGGGGGGATGCTCTGCTGAGTTCTTTGTCTCCCTTGGTTATTTACACGTGGCCTTAGCTGGATCCCAGGTTTGGGTGTGCCTGTAGGCCTTCTTTGTCTTACAGTCCGTTAGTGAGGCACAACATCCCCCTTTGATCTGAAGGCTGGGATGCTGGTCGCGGCCTTTGGATCAAATTAGGGCCGAACAGTTCTGTAGCTTGTGTGTAACCTGGGTTTCAAAGTCCATGTGTTCCTGTGGTTAACAGGAGGTGACAGTTCATACAGTTCTTAAGAGTGCAGAGGGCTTTAGCATCTGGGCAGTTCTGAGGCTAACTCTGGGCAGAGTTCTCATAACATTAGCTAAAGTCTAGTGTCAAGACATGATACAATCAAGGTTGTCACATTCTTTGCCGTTTGATATTATTGCTGTGGTTCCCTAGTGGAGTGAACAAAACATAAACATAAACACATGAAAATAATACCAAAGAAACAAAAGGACTGGAAGGAGAAAGGGAAGAGGAAGAAATATTGTTAGGTGGCTATCATGTCTATCGGGGTTGAGGTGATGGAGGACTATGTTCTCGATATGTATGATGGCTCCTTGAGGAACCCTTATGAACACTGTGCTTGTGGCCTATGGTATGCAGTTATTCCCTTCTTTCATTGTGTCACATCTCCATCCTCTGGGGAGGAGTTGACTGTGCTCCTTCAGAGGGCTAGAGTGGTCTGAAAGGCTGGATTTGGTTTGCATGAATTGGGGGATTTGCAACAAGTTGTCGGATGGCTTGATGTCTGAGTCTCGCTCCTGCATGGTCACGAGATCTGCCCCCAGGTTTACGGCCCAAGCATAGGGTCTGTGCGTGGTCTTGAGGGTCTTCGCCTTCTCGCGCTTGTTGCCGGGTGACAGCGCTCACCGAGGAGCGTTGGTTGTAGGAGCCATTCTTCCTTGAACTCCCACGGTGTACCCTGTTCCGCGCCCAGCTTAGCTAGGGCGGTCAGCTTCTGCTGCCATCTTTGTCTGGACCTGAGATTGGTGAGTGTCCTTGACCTTCTTCCAGTACACTGTCATCCCTCGTCCCTCACGAGCCGGTCGCAGGCAAGGAAGAGTTCGAGTTCTTAACTTCCTTATTCCTAGCATTCCTCATGCCGCTTTTCCTTCCACACCGAGAGGTGACAAATGAAGCTGTGGCAGCGTGAGTTGGAGTCTGAGCAGATCACCAGCTGTTCCATAGCCATTTTGGTAGCTTGTTGAGCGCAATGAGTACTGCAGCGATTTCTGCATATTGACTCGTTCTGGCACCCAGTTGGAAGCTGTTTGGTTCTCCAGCCGTGGTTGACCCAAACGAGGCCGACTCCTGCTCGGATTTGGCGCTCATGTTGGTAGGAGCAACCGTCCACGAGACTTCTGGCAGGCCTAAGCAGGCATTTGCGCCATAGTAGTGGTGGTTGGAAGGTGGTGATGGAGTGGCGATGAATGTAGGTTCCGGTTTGCTTGCTCCTCACAGTCGCAATGTTTACAGTCGGCCAGGCCCTGGCTTAAAGCCATTCGGTGGTTCTGGGCGCATTTCACCTCGACGTCAGAGCCTTGCAATGCCATCATCCACGAGGCGATGCGACTGTTCGATACCGTCCGTCCCTCAGGCGCTGACTGTTGAGGAATGCAACAGGTTGATGGCAAGTCTCAATAATCACCTTTTGTCCTCCGATGTAACTGCGAAAAATGTTCCACAGCCCATACGGTGGCCAGCAGGGCCTTTTCGCAATCCGAGAACTTGATCTCAACGCTGCTGAGGGGTCGGCTTATGAGGCTTAACGCACCGCTTGTCTGTATCATATTTCTGTGCCAGGGCGGCGCTGAGGCAGTAAGGAGAGAAGCTAGCCTCTAGAAGAAATTCTTTGTCCTTGTCAGGGTAGGCAAGGCAGGATGCCGAACAAAGTTTTTCTTTTCATCCATTGGAAAGACTGCTCTTGGAGGTTCTTTTCCACTCAAACGGTTTGTCCTTCCGGAGTAGTTCAGTGAGGGTCGGGCTATTTCTGCATAATCCTCCGAATTGTCGGGAGAAGTTGCAGACCCCTAGAAGCTTCTGAGTTCCGGCACGCTTGTCGGAGCTGCAATGTCGCGGATGGCTTGGAGCCTTCCGGATTGTGGCTCGATGCCATCGGCGCCACTGTAAGGCCCACATATTCTACTTTAGTGCGGCACCACTGGCCCTTGGCAAGTGCCAATTTGGCTCCAGCGCCGCAAGTTGGTCGAGAACATGTCGGATCTCGGTCAGGTGCCTCAAAGGTTCCGCCTCATGAGGATGTCGCCCACGATGAGGTTGCCGCGAGCGCCGCCACTCATGGCTTTGTGGAGGAAGATGTTGAATTCGCTGGAGAGTTTGAATACCCGAACGGGCAGCGGTTCCAAGTGTACTGGTGGTTGCAAAAGGAAAAGGCCAGCTTATACTGATCAGCGGGGTCGACTCATGGTCCAGAAGCCATTGGCCACATCCACAGTGGAGAAGAAACGGCCCTTTACCTTGGCTAGTTCTTGATCCAAGTGGATCATGGGCCATCGGGAGAGTGGAACCTGTTTGTTCAATGGTCGGTAGTCGGCGGTGAGTCGCCATTTACCGTTGGTTTCAGCACCGCCAGATTGGGGAGTTGTACGCTGAGTTGCATTCCCGGATGATTTGTTTCTCCAGTAGCTTTTCAAGGATCCCTTGGATTGACTCATAAGCAGCTAACAGGATTTTGTACTGTTGTATGAACGTTGGAGGTGCATTGGGGTCCATTGGGATGCGAACTGTATGGAGGTAAGTTACTCCACAGTCATGAGGGTCTTTTGAGAAAATGTGGAACTCGGAACAAGCTCCGGCGCATTTCTCTGGTCGCCTGTCGCCAGTGCATCTGCTTTTGCAAGCTGCTGATCGATCTCAGACTCAAGAGTAGACCCAGGTTCCTCCGGAGGAGGCCGGTTCCGGGTCACTGAGGGGGTCTCCTGGTTGTGTCACCAGGGAGTATACCACCAGGTCGCCTTCGTGCCCAGAGTGGCGCTGCATATTGCCTCACTCTGCAATGCCTCATGACGGGTGATGGCGATCATGTGGGTCGGGATGTGAAGACCGGTTCCTCTGGGTTATCATCTTTGGTCAACGATGGAGGCAGTGCTCCAATGACTGGTATGGTCAACTCGAAGTCATGGAAGGAGCTGTCAACCAGCATTCCCAGCGGCTGTCTTGCCATCACTTGGATCGGGGCATTTGTTAGGTTCTGAACCAGCAGGTATGCTGAGCGGTGGTTCAGTTCAAGCAGGGGTGTGCCACAGACTGACAGGTTGAGTTTCCTGAAACAGTTTAAAGGCTGAAGAACGCTTATGCAGCCGTAGCTCTTCTGCCCTCTAAGAATCACCAGGCGAATGGGGACGCCTGCCGTTCGTGCAGGGATAGTCATGTCGACCTCGCTGGCAACCTGACATGCTTGGGGTATGGTCTGTCCTGATGTCAGATGCTCTGCTTCGAGGGAAGGTGGGTGCTTCCCGGCGTCGGCTTGGGACCACAAGACTTGGTTGACTGTGTCCAGCTTGGCACCCAGTCTGACGAGGAGGTCGGCCCCAACGAGGAATGGGGTTTGAAGCTGAGGCACTACGCTCACCAGGTGCACAACCTCTTTTCTCCCAATACGCACGGATAGGGCGCACACTCCAATTGCTTTGTCTGGTGGCTGCGATGCCTTTGCAGGGAGCAGGCAGTGACTTCGCCGTGCGAAGGGAGGCGGGGTTCGGCTTCGGCACACGTCCTTATACAGGTCCTGGCTGATGGCAGTTTTCTCTGACCACAGTGCCAGGAGTACATCTGGGGCTAAGGTGTCGCTCAGGTGCACGCCTCCGATGACTCGGGACTGTACAGTGCGCCATCTGTGTTCTTCAGTGAACAGAGGAACGATTCATGACAGTGCAGGGGTTCATGACTGCTACCGGGTGGCAGGGGGTCTGCAGCTGGTGTGGAGAGGTCAGGCCAGTCTCGGGCACAGGAGGGGGCATGAGCATTGGTAGGGATTTCTTGTATCCTTGGATGGCATCTACTGCCCCTGGGGTCAGCAGATCTGTCTCCACATTTAGTGGCTTAGGAGCATCAACCTGAGCCCAGATGTGTCCATGTGGCAGTCGATGAGCGGAGCCAGTCGGTCCAGTAGGTCTTGGCCGATGAGGAGTGGCTCTGTGTCAAGGGTGCAGATGTGTAGCGGTGAACGAGGGTCATCTCTGAATGTGAGGTCCACCCAAGCCCGCCTGGTTATGGGTGATCGGTCCTGCGTGTAGCTTAGATGCTCATATCGCAGGGCTCGATCTCATGTGGTTTGCCCAAGTTGTGCATTGCTTTAGCAATCTTGGTGAACATGTGCATGTTTATCAGGCTGATCTCTGACCCAGAGTCCAATAACGCGAGGGTGCTGGTGCAACCCCTATTACGACCTTGGTGTAGATCCGCCGGCGCGTTCTTCCGCACTAAGTCGCCCAGGAAAGACAGAAAAGGGGGCGTGGAGTGGTATGTGTCATCGCTGCCTGGTTCTTCTGGCTTCGCCCCACCCCACGGCGTAGACTTTGGCGGCGGCGGCGGGGTCTGGCCTAGTCATGTTGAGGGATTTCCGCATCGGGTTCTTGGGGAACTGGGACCTGATGGACGGCGAGCACGCCGAGCTGCTTCACCACTTCGTGGTGAACTTCCGATTAATTCCTCCATATCCGTTGCTGGTCCTTCCTCTGGGGACCCGGTGTCCCCACGCCTTTCTCTTGGTACCCTTGTCTGGGGTTCCGATCGAACCGGTTTTTCCTTTTTTGCGGAAAGTTTCCACGTTGTTGTGGCCTTATCGGTTCCTGCCTGGGAATATAATCATCATCCCTCTGGTTCCGGCAGACGCTTTTGGAGAGGGGAGGTGATTGGTGTCTCTGGGGTCTTGTCCGCCCTCCGCTTTGGCACGAGGCAGCTTGCCTTCCAGCGCTGTTGTCGTTCTCTGAGGTCTGATTCCAGGACCCTGGTGTCGCCTTCAAGGCCCACCAGTCTTGGGCCGGCGCTGCCTCCCAGGCCAACTGTGCAAATTTCCTAACCTCCTTCATGCTGAGGTCATGCGACCTACAATGCATCGTGACTTCAGAACGTATGTTGCGGGAGGTTGTGGAGGAACAAGGACTTAAAAGCCCGGTCATCCTCCAAACCTGGAGTCCTGCATCCACCGAAGTATGTGGTTCTCAACCGCTGGTAGTAGATGTAGGGGACCTGTTTTCTTCTGCAAGATATTCAAAGCACTGAGGGTGGCGGAGGTCTCATCGGTGTACATTGAATATTCTTCCGGAGGGCCTTCCGCAGTGCCGGATAGTGGTACCGGTGTCCGCTGTAATGTCTCCATGAACGCATGGACGCCTCCTTGCCGTGGTCTTCCATATTAATTTATGCTTCTCCCGTGAAGTAGCATTGGGTAAGTCGGACAGACAGTGGTTGACCTCACGAAGGTAGTCGCCGACATTAGCGCTTTGGCTGTCCGGTCGCCTATGTCCTTTGCCAGGGACTCAATCTGTCGGGTTCGCAGGCCTCGACTTTGGTATAACTGCTCGGTGTCAGAGTCCGAGCTCAAGTCGTTCAGGTCAAGGTAGCGGCGAGGGCGATTGTTCCTCCTTGGTGGTGGCGAAGACTGCGCCGACACGCTGGTGTGCTCAGGCTATATACGGCTCACGGTTTGGTGGTCGCCTGAAGTCATCCCTGCCATCATGGGCATGGGGATGGTCACCCTTTTCTGTTTGAACGGGTGTAGCTGGGGTAAAAGGGCGCCGCCTCCCGACTCAGGACGTTACGCCCCAAGGGCGACCTGATGGGCGCTTGGTAGTCATCGATGACGACTAAGTTAGAGGTTCCCCATTAGAGTGGTCCGACTCCTGGTTCTTTCTTTCGCGCTGTGTTAGACAGCTTCAGGGTTTCCATCTTCCGAGACAGGAACCTCGCTGAGGATGAAGCTCGATTCTCCTGGTCCTGTAAGTCTTCTGAATGGGGGTGTCGGCGGTTGTCTGCGCCTGTAGGGATGAACTCTTCTAGCTCAGGACGCCGCCCTGTACTTCCTGGGCTAGATCATCGCTACTTCTGACCGACCAGTTCTCTTTGGGCCTGAATCTTGCTCCTTGGTGAGCGGTGCGGACCTCTTTGCAGGAGCTTAAGACTTCCTGCGCTTGGTCCCGCCAGCCTGGGTGGTTTGCACCTCTTGCCACAGGCTGGCAATCGATTTCTGCAACTGAGTGACCTGGTTTTGGTACTCGGTTATCTGCAGGTGAGTGTGGCGCTGGTATAACAGGAACAGCTCGCCTATCACATCCTGGATGATGCGATCGGGTTTTCCGCTGGGTTGTTAACATAATCAGCTATTTCCTGTAGCGCAACATGACAGCCGCTTTTGACTGTAATTATTGAGCCTCTCTTGTTCTCCTGGGGAGAGGCGAAGGAGGCCGTGACCACATCTCTCAGGATTGGTCCCAGTAACTTCTCAGGAGCTTCAGCTCCATCCATCTGGGGTTTTTGGGGATTCATTTTCTTAATGACTATGCCCTGCCCAGTGGGTTTGCACAAATTCTTATTTGAAAATGTTGTGTTGCTGGCACAGGTGAATGTTTACACCTGCGGCTTACAAGCTGCAGTTCTATCTGCAATTTAGAACTGTCTTTTCACCTCACTAACTGCTACCACAAGGCCTATTTACTTGGCAGGTAGTGAATAGAGAAGTGCCGAATTCTTAAAGAAATTGAATTTCAAAAGAAAAAAAAATTTTTTCAAAAAAAATTAAAATTAATAATTGAAATTATTAATTTGTGTTAATCTGTCTGATACTGTGATAACTCTGGTATCTTCAAGGCCTCACACGGGGCACCATTTGTTGTGCTTCGGAGCCTAATACAGGACTTGGTTATTGGCACTAATTAGTGATTATTAAAATAATCATTAATAATTGTAAAGATTTGGATGGATTGGCTTACTCAGGATTACTAATACGGGCACCACTGAAAACCGGACTAATAGCTGAAATTCAGATGCAACCTCACATAAGGCACCATCCGTTGTGCAGTGCAGGAGCAATGAATTGGCTATTAGCTACAATTACTGATTATCAAGGATAATCTCGAGTAATTATTAAAATTAACAGAATCCGATCAATTTAAACCATCAAGAACGGGGCACCACCGACAAACCCGACCAATAACCAACTGTTGGATTCAGTCTCAAGAAAGGGTGTTCACTCAGAATTGCCAATAATTTGGAACTATTGTTAATTCTATAGTGAATAGGAAGGTAAAGAGGTCGGCACTGACCTTGTCAACCAGCTTGTTATCACAGTACGTGAACAGAAACACAAATAAACTTCTTTTAGCAATAACAGAATTTATTATCATCAGCAATATCACCTTCAATTATCATCACTTTCAAATAATAAATCTTATTATTTACTACTAGCTACCGATCGTGAAATTGTGTAAGTATTGAGGTAGGTATGTGTGAGTGTGTGTGAGTATCTGTATGGTGGTGTGTGTATAAGTGTGAGTGTGTGTGTGAGGGCGCGAAAAGGGGGGGTCTATGTGTGCGCGCCCGAAGGGAGGCGGACTGAGGTGGCGGACGTGTCTCGTTACAGTCACGTCACGCGAGGGTCGGCCGGAGGGGAGTCTGTGGAATGTAGTGACGTTACACCGTTACCACCAGACTGGACAAAGAAACTAGGTGGGGCAGGTTCGAACCCTCCCGCGCGCGGGCGTTCGAATCGGAACGTGTGCGTTAGTGGAAGCAGAAACAGACAAGTTCAACCAAAGACGCTCTGACGATCGTGGTTTAGAGACAGTGTTTCCTGTATCACACAGACTTTACTCGACTCAGTGGATGAGTGTCGCGAGTCTGGGCCTTTAACTGACACAGAAAGTACTGGTCTCGATCGTGATACAGAGCGGGACAGAAGTTATCCGCTGCAGACGGATAACTTATAATTCATTCAATGATGTTCACATATGAATTAAATAACACACAACCCATGTAATCATAAACATTCGACAGCTTATTACACTTTAGTTACTAACGTCTGCCCAGAGCTATAAGCCTCTTACTTTTTGACGAGTCCAGCGGTGCGAAGCCTGCCCTCGGCGTCCGCTTGCAGGAGAAGAGTCGTTGGTTAGCGGCTCTCGGCGGCTAACTTATTTTCTCGACGAGATGGTTAGTCTCCGACGAGGTGCTTGATTCCGCTCACGGCGGGAATTCTTTCGTCGACCAGAAGAAGCAGGATCTGTGTCCTTCGTCTTCTTCGTGAAACGGTAGGACACGTTAGCTACCAGGTTTCACCTCCTTGGACGTCCGGGAGCGAAGGCCGGTCTGCGACTCTGGTACGAAGTTGAACGGTGTCGGCGCGACACACAGCGAAGAGCGAGGGCGGCTGGAACAGCGGGGGAATTCCGCTGACTCACTGTTAGTTAATTAACTCAGAAACTTTGACTACAACTAGTGTTCGCCACGAGGGACGAGGTCTAGATCTGGGTGCGGTTGTTGATGCCACTTCTATTGGCGAGGAGTTCTCTGATCTTGGCGAGGGTCCAACGCAGAAGGGTGCGGTTATCGGTGCCACTTCTATTAGCGAGGAGTTCTCTGGTCTTGGCGAGGGTCCAACGCAGAAGGGTGCGGTTATCGGTGCCACTTCTATTAGCGAGGAGTTCTCTGATCTTGGTGAGGGTCCAACGCAGAAGGGTCCAACGCAGAAGGGACGAGTTTCAGGAGTTTCTGTGTTAATATAACTTTAGGTGACGTCACGAATTGGTGGTGATTCTGACGGATTTAGCCCAATGGGATCCGTGGAGATTTTATGGTCCCGCTGTTCGGAGGGCACCGCGCCCGTTGGGGGTCGTCCATTTGGTCAGGTATCCAACTGGGACCTCGTGGTGGGGGGATGCTCTGCTGAGTTCTTTGTCTCCCTTGGTTATTTACACGTGGCCTTAGCTGGATCCCAGGTTTGGGTGTGCCTGTAGGCCTTCTTTGTCTTACAGTCCGTTAGTGAGGCACAACAATAGCTCCTCAACTTTTACTGCTATGCATATTATATCAAATAAAGTAATTCAATGACCATTTCAACCATCACGGGTCATATTTTCGATTGATTAAAATGTATTTGCCCTGCTAAATGTTCCACTTTCTTTACTAACCAGTTACTAACAGACCAGGTAGTTGGCTCATCTTTGTCCCTGTGCTGTCTATACTGTGATATGAGGGATTAGTTAGAGCTGTAGGGAATCAACCATTGATGAGCTTAAAGCTGCCTCTGAGGTTCATTTGAATCAATACTAAAATCAAAAATGTTACTTATGGACCAAAGATATTTCTTTAGAACACAGAATAAGTTTTAATATCAAGTCATATATCACCAGTCATATATCACCACATTTTACTCTACAATTCTTCCTTGAAACAATAGTTTGAAATATGTGACCTAATAGAAATTTGTGTTTTCAGAACAGCAGTGAAGATGTAGGTATGAACAGCATGTACCTTCATACTACTCCTGTTGTCTGAGATTAGAGCCCTACTGCAAATAGCAATCTTTGTTGTCTACACAAACAAGTCTGACAGCAGCAGCTAAGAAGATTTATTCCACGAAGAATAAAGCACTGGAAGACAAAACCGATTTATTCAGGTAGCACCATTCTTGTAAGGTGTGCTGTATTCTCCTTGTGCTTTTTTTGTCTTTGTTTTGTACATTCTTTGAGACAAAGCCTTTAGAAACAAAAAGACACAGCTGACAAGTCTTCTCTAATCTTCATCGCAAGAACTCACACTTAAAGAGTCCAAGAGTAGTAACTCTAGGTAGTAACTCAGACTATTAACAGTCATTTCAGATCATCCACTTGAACTCTCCAATGCAAAAACAACATTTAACATATCCTCATAGTGGCTAAGAAACAAAGCCCATGCAAATTAACATTCACAGACTCATGCACACATGCATTCATGCACACAAAAAGACAAATGAACGCATCAACTGGGATATAATGTCAAAGCTGTGTCTACGTGTGGGTGTAAGCGTATGACTAAGCTGGCAAATATTGGCCCTCCACCTGCAGAGATGGACTGGTCACATTAGAGCCGCCTCTTTTTCCCACAGACCCATGTTTTTCTCATTTATGCTCCTACTCTTTTCCATAATTGGAAACTCTCAGGTTTGTTTCTCTTAGCACAATTTTTGTCCTTAGGGACTGTGACTCGTTTTCAGCGTCAACATGGAAGTGGTCTCCTTTATTTGCACTATACTCAAGCCCTCACACACAACCACACATTCATGTGTACCACGCACACCTAGAACTACACACACTCCACATAAACACATGTGCACAAATGTCAAATCCAACCCACTTTCTCTGCTTTTATAAAAGACACAGTATTGCTGTATATACTCACATGGTCTTAATTTCAGTTAACTGTCTTGCTTTGTTTTGTCACCTTTTGAGTGCACAAATAATAATAATAAAAAAAAACCCAAATGTGATAAAGTATAAGCAATTATTTCACTTTGCTAACTTCAAATGGGATTAGACCTTTTTTAAATTCTAATTTGAAATTGGCAACTTCAACCAATTTTATTTTGATGTGTAAGACATTTTAACCTTTTAATGTACTTATCAGTGAGACTCATCCACATTACCTGCAGAACAATTTTTCAGGTCTGCTAATTCTTAAAGAGTTCAGGTAGGTAACGTGCATATTCTCTTTTTGATATGTATATACTAAGACAACTAATCAGAATTTAAAAGTTGATTCTCACAATGTGGCCAGGTAAAAATAGTGAACAGAAAAAATAGTGCACAGCAAGGTGTGAGATATGAGACAGTAAGTCAGCGTCAGTAATTCAAAGCTACATGTTTATCTACACTGCAACAGCAGGTTATTTGGCATCTCAGTTTGAGCTCAGCTCACTATAATGATCTGCATTTGCAAACAATATGGGATTTCCATTTAACCTTCAAAATGCACGGTCAGTTCCCGGCTTGTGATAACAAGCTGCATTTGTCATGGCTCAGCATGCAAACAGAGTAAGTAGTACCATGTAGGCAGATATTTACAAAAGGTGCCATGGACAACAGCATATTTAGTTTAGCATATTAATTGTAATACATTAGCCTGCCTCAACACCAAGCGAGGTCATTTACGGCCTTTTAACACATAGGTCTTTTTTAAACCATTCAATGAACTGGAGGGTTAAACCATTGCCCTATGTCGGCACTGTCACTCGGTTCAGCTAGGGCATAGTGATCAAAGGCTTTCCTTTGTGAGGCATGTGTTCAACATGTTGTTCTAGTGTTTTGTGGCACAGTGACAGAGAGGAGGAGGTTGTGGCTGGTGGCAGCAGAACGTAAACTGACTGGGCTCAAACTGCTCTCATCCTGAGCCAAATGAACGGGGAGTGAAATGGCTTCAATGAGCAGGGCTTATCACTTGTGCCACCTGAGCAGGACTTGGTATGAGGCTGCTGAGCTACGCCGTCAAATGGCTTTAGGCTTTGATTAAGTCACCTTGAAGGCTGTACCACTGTGCATGAGGATATTTATTCAACAGCTGTCATTTCACTGAGTGCGGTAAGTAGCTCATACTAAACCCTGCAGTGATGCAAGGCTTCTCAGGCTGACTCATCAGATCATTTTGTCCTTCCATAACACAGGGAATCATGTAAAAGCATAATCAAATCTTGTCCTGTATACTGTATGACATATGGGTGGTATTGGCTTTTTTTTTTAAAGCTAAACACAATACCCTTCAATGTATGTAGGTAATGAAATTGTTTTTTGCGTTTCATCTAGTGAATTGTTCTGAACCCAGAAGTGGCTTTAGGTTCTCCAAGGTGCACATTGTGTCCAATCTCCTCCTGTCATCTCTCTGTAGTTAGTTCCCCAACCCCATGCTGTGCCCTTGCTCCGAGCCACAGCTCCATTAACATCTGACACAGAGTCAGCCCGCAGACGATTCTGTTTTCAGAGTCTGGCTCCGCCTTTGTCAGCAAAAAATAAATAAATAAATGCATGGATCCAATTTAAGTAATCAACAGTCCATTTTGAATGGCATTTTCTGATTTGTTTTTTCTCTGGTTTAGACTTAAGATAATTAAGGAAGACTGTATGAAAACTATCAGTGATGATGTTGGGGCTGGGGTCTTAACTTTATCTCATCCGTTATTTATATTTAATTTCCGCCTTCCCTTGTGAGATGTGTGTGTGTGTATATATATATATATATATATATATATATATATATAAAATCAAATAGTTTATATCAACAAGACTGCTTTTGTTTGTGCGATGGATAATTAAAGTGCATTTCACCATATGCAGACAACAACTTTTCCTTCTTTTTTTAAAAAAACAATCTACAATTCAGTCTACCCAAATAAATCTTGTATTTTCCATTAGACTGTCATAGTGTTACTCAAACTAATTTCAGATCTTTACACATGATGAAACAGAGGGCACTGTATTTGATCTGTGAAGTTACAAAGGAGGTGTTCGACACCAAGTCGACATTATGGTTATCAACATCGTTATAGTAACGATTATTAGAATTTTGTACTAACTCTCCTCAGGCGAAGGATGGGAGATGTTTGCAATGCCCTGCTAAATTCTACATGCATGTGTCATTATCTCAGATGCATTGTGTTACAACAAACAATAAAACAAGGCACTATAGAAATTTTCATTTCAAATATTTTTCCATCACCAACAGTCAAATCCAAGCAATAATGATAACACACCTCTCTCTTCCCATCACTGGAAGCAGTGTAGTTGAAGAATATATTCTGCTATGTGTTATATTCAGTAAAGTAGAGTTTAACAGCAGTTGAATAATTTTATGATAAACATGTTTGGATGTGGCCTTGCAGGAGGAGGCAGGTGGGAGAAGCATGCAAGGGGGCAGCTAACTGATACTGGGGTGAAACAGTTTGGAGGAAGTCGGGGTTGTGTGTTCTTCTTTTTCTCATTACAAAACAGGAATTATCAACCAGTCTGAAGGCACGAGCCAAGATCACCGGAGTCAGATAACATACAGGAGATGCCTGAAGAGAGAGCAGCGGAGAGACCAGACAATTATACAAGATTTACACTCACATTTTTTGTTTCCTTTGTGTAACAATAATGTAAAGCTGGGCCAGGGAAGGGTAGAGTGTCAGACTTCGTGAACTGGCACGACTACGTGTTGCTTGTCAGGGAACTATAGTTTGGTCCAGAGCTCTGCAAGCGATCCTTCTCTCGTATATTACTGGGTTGATTTTATGATATGTCTGATCAAGAATAAATTAGAGTTAAAATTTAAAAGGACATTCTCCTGTCATACTTCATTAAAAGAATGCGCGAGTCTAAATTTAACCAGAAGACGGAGCCAGACTCAACATAGTACAGAATGGGTGCCGCGGGAAATTTCATTAACTTTTTGGTTTTATATTAATAGTGTGTGTGTGTGTGGGGGGGGGGGGGGGGTCAATGTAGTGTTCATTCAGATGTTGTGGACTTATTACAATGTGTTACAGATCTATGTATGTTTGGTATAAAAGCCCAGAGAACTAAGATGAGACGAAGTGCTGCATGTGGAAGCTCAGAGGGAGCTCAGAGAGAAAGCCACATACTGGTGAAAAGGTCATGTCGCCATTTTGACAGGTCAGCAGCCGAGATATTAGACTCAGTTGTGAGGCACATGTGTAGTCTGGACACTTTTCTTTGGCCAGAAAATATGATACTGACAAGCATTTATCCATTTAGTCCACTGACTAATATGTTGCGTTCTACCATACTTTGAAAGGTATTAGAGGAGAGTCATGCAACCTTATTCTAATTTCAAGGGTTTTTGGAAAATGTTAAGTGTTGGGAGTACCAGGGAACACACAAAATTTCACTGCGGTCTTAATTATTTTCACATTTTTAAAATGACAAATGGGCCTATTATGTTGAAGGTGAAATCCATCCATTTTAAGAACTCTCATTGTTTCTAAAGTTACAGTCAGTGAAGAGTAAAATCCTGCTTTGCTCCATAAAAGGAGGGAGCATCCAGAGTGAGGACAGTCAAACTTAAATTGTCTTTTTCGTATTCCAGTATCGCTGACACCTGAGCAATCTGATATGACTGAAAAAAAAAAAAAAGATAGTGACTTAACATTTACAGACACCTGACTTTTTGGAATTGTGGGGGAATGTTATGTAGAAATGTTATGTAGAAATAGCCGGATGTTGTCACAAAGCCACTTAGAAGGCAGAGCGTGCAATTCGCCAGACTTCGACACCAGAAACCACGACTTGCATCCTGTCGTCTACAGATAGTCAGTGTTGGGTCTTTTATCCACGGCCACCATCTTTCCTTAACCTTCACCAAGTAGTTTTAGTTGCCTAAACATAACCAGACCTGAACCACAGAGGTCAAGGTGGGTCATTTCAGATAGCAATAACAGACACTAACGTGTGGGCCAGTGCCCCATTCACCATCCACAGTGCAAACTCTGATTTTACAACTCACCAGTGAGCTCTTTACCTTTTGGCTTTGGAAAACAGTGGTTCATTTTCCATTGTCCAGTGCCAACGTTTATTAAATTCTTGCTCGTTGCAGTATATTTTTTGGCAACTCTAATGTGGCTGAGGTTAGGGGAAGATCATGGTTACAGATAAAGAACGCAAACATTATTTGCAAGTTTATGGCAGGACAGGAACCAGTTTCCTGCATGAGAATCAGATATGCTTCACCTCCATCCACCGCCCCGACCCTCAATGCTCAACTTTTAGGTGGGGATTTGTCCAATATGGGCATAATTTCTGGGGATACTTGCCTGGCCTTCTCATAAACCTGTAACCTGGAAGAAATGGACAACAAATTCAGTTCTGAACCTAGAGGGTACTTTATGTGCTCCAAGTGTCCACTGTGTCCCACCCCCACCTGTTGTCTCCTGTTGTGCACAGTGGACCACAGTGCAGAAATGGAACTTGTGATTTGGCACTTGTAGACATCCCATGACCTGGACGACCAAGAATCTTCAGACACGTTCATCTTGTAACCCCCCAAAAAAAAAAAAAAACACACCCAACAACAAAACAACTGAAATATGAAACTAAATTTATATCTTCGGTTCACATCCAGGCCACATCCACGGGAATCAACAGGTACGCGCGATGCGTAATATCTCCGGCACACTCGCTTTTCCATTTCAACGCAACAGACTCTCCCCGCATGAATAAAACACGACAGCTGGGCGGCAGGTGTGAAAACGACGGAGCGTCGAAGCCCGCGATCCGGTCACTTCGGCGCGTCGGACGCCCCTCGGCGGGGCGGGCTCCGACACGTGGCCGGACGAGCCGACGCGCGGCTGTGCGATTGGCAGGGGAGCGGGAGGATGGAGGTGGGAGGATGGAGGTGGGTGGTGGTGGTGGTGGTGGTGGAGGGGGGGGGGGGATCCTCACTTGTCGTTACTGTTGCTCTGATTCACAAGCCCGTGAAAACCGCCGGGCTCGGCGCGTCCAACCTCCGCTCGGACCCTGTGATTTAATCTCACATTATTTCAGAGCCGGCACCATGGACGCTACTATCTATCAGATCATATTTGGAGAGCTCGGGGACCTGAACTGTAGTTTGATAGATGCTTTCCATGACACTTTTTTGGAAAACGCTTCATTGTCATTGCTGAGCGCTGAGGGTAAGATGGAATTGCTTCCCTTTTGTTTTCTGCCTCCCTTCCTTGTTCAGTATTGAGGTGTTTTATTGCGTCTTGGGAAAGGAAAACTATAAGCGTCAGCCTTTTTTTTTTTCTTTTTTAAATTTCCACTTTATTTTCAAGGTTTATATTGTAATGCCACAACCGATGAGATTGGAACCTGCTGGCCACGGAGCAGCACCGGGAGGATTGTAGAGAGACCGTGCCCTGAGTTCATCAATGGGGTGAAGTACAACACAACCAGTAAGATATTTGGCTGCCATGGCAAAAGTTCCATAACCTGCATTTGTTTGGAGAAGCATTGATGATTTTACGAAACTCTGTCAGTTCTCAAAAGGATCCCTCTTAGAAAATGTGCAGAGAATGGAGAGGTGGGGAAAAAAAAGGGGAAAGTGAAAATAGGATTTTTGGTGCAAATTTAAAGGACTGCTCCTTGGGAACTACAGGCTAAGTGAGCCTGCACAGCAAGTAACTTGATGACCTCCAATTTACTATCTTATGAATTTTCATTGATAGTTGGATGACCCCCCCAAAAAAGCCAATTCTTGATCTGTTGATCTCCCTTCTGTAGTGATGTCAAACACTAATTAGAGTGGATCTCAGTGTTGGACTGAAAAAAAAATTTTAAATCATTTATATATATATATATATATATATATATATATATATATATATATATATATATATATATATATATATATATATATATATATATATATAGGTTTCTTAATATGCAAATGAGGCAGCAGCTAATTATATATGCAAAATTTGGAATTTATTTCCAGAACAGAGATGTGAACATTGAATAAAGCCAGCTTAAAATTTCTCATTCATTTTTTCTTGACATATTAGAGCCAAAAGGTTGTTAGAGGGGATTTTTGATTTCTTTTTAATCACTCCATAAATCAGAAAATGAAGTCAGCCATAAAAGAAACAAAACAAAAAAAAACAAAACAAAAAAACAACAAAAAAAACAACTTTCCAATGTATTTAGAAATAAAACTTTGTAATTCAGGCTATGAATGATACATGTACAACCCCCTCTGTAGAAACCTTCAGAATATAGGTAGGGACAAAAGTTTGGTGTACGTAAGTGCTACTAATGTGGAGATTTCTGGCTCAAAGTATGAGAAAAAACTTTTGAGAACAGCCTATAAAAGATATGTATTGTAGTTGTAATCTGCAGACACAAAAAGATATAATGCAGTAAAATAAATACCCAATGTATTTTGGATATTTTCTTTCCGCTCAGCTGAAAGATGACATGTTATGGAAATCTCAAAATTGACCCAAAAAAACCCCAAAACAACAAAAAAATAAATTCACAGAGAACTAAACTGCTTATGATGTGATGGCTCCTTGTGGTATTTACAGTCCAGATAAAATGGGGAGAAATAATATCGTCAGCAGTGCAATTCACCATCTCTTTCGTTTTGTAGAAATGCTCAGCAGACAATAAGTCAGTCAGAGATGCAAATATCTGCATGGACAACAGCCATAGAGTCCTGGAAGTAACCAGCTTTAACTAAACCTCACTGGGCATCATAGAGCCTGTCAGCACATTGATATAAAGCAACAGCCAAAAAATAAAAAAGTCACCGCCACCACCCATAGTTCCTGACAAATAAAAAAGGGAAAAAAAAGACTTTTTTTTTTAACTTCTTGCTGATTTCAACAATAAGATGAAAGGATGGTTTTAATCTGCTGGCACAAAAGACTGAGTAAATCCAAACCCAAACCGTCCACCAGCAGTTTCACTAAAAGCTGTGAAGAGCATATCAACACAACAAAACTGTCACATTATGTAACTGCGGGTATTAATCATGAGCCTGACGAAACTGTTGACATGCCCAGAAAAGTAAACTTTAGCGTTTATTTCACCGAACACCACCACATAAACCGTAGCTGAAACGCACTGAGTGTCAGGGTCCAAGATGACAGCATAAGAGAGCCTGAGGCTGTCATTGTCACAGTGCAGGGAAACAAGATGGAGGACCCAAAATGCAGTAACAGAGGCAGGCAGGTTGATGCAAAGAAGGAGAATGTAATAGCAAAAGGTAAAGAAGTCTCTTACAGTGTCTGAGTGGGCAAAGGTAGAAGCCTAAACAAGCATGGATCCAAAAAACCAGGAGAGAAACACTAGGGAATACGCTGGAGGTCGAAAAACAAGCAGGGATACAAGAGAAACACAAAAAAACCAGGAGACTAGGAAAATGCGCTGAAACTTTTGAGACAAAGGTAAAATGCTTCACAACAGGCTCAATGTGAAAAAACACAGTGAAGTGTCACTGAGGGAAGGGAGACCACAGACTAAACAAGGAAGACAATAAGACACAGGTGAGACTAATCGGGGTGGGACAGAAAATTACAGAGGTGGGGGGGGGGCACAAAGGCAAGGAGCATTACAGCTATATTCACAACAGGTAAGTGATTTCAAAATAAAACAGAATGCACAGAGAAACCAAAAAAACAAAACAAAAGAGAAAGAAAAACCCAAAGTAACAAATGTCCTTGGGAGCAATTATCTCTGTAATCTCCTGGTCATGTCTCACTGCTCCGATTCATCCTTCGCTTTGCTACAACTAATTCTGATCACCTGGAAATACTTGTTTTTCCCCGTCAGTGGGGCTCCAGTAAATGTGACGGCAGTGAGGAAGGAAGTTGGGAGATGTTGTCATAAAGCGGCCGAGTCATTTTTGTTCCCTGTGACCAATGGTCAACGTTTCTTTTTACCATGACCTCGGTCATTTTAGTCTTGTTACCTATTGGGGTTTTAGGGTTTTCAGTATAATTTAATTTCCCTCAGAAAACCGCGGAAGAGGTTTCAGACTGGGAACAACGTAGGGAAGTAAAGAAAGCGAGGGAACATTACAGTTTGTCTACCGACTTAGGACAAGTCCCACTTCAGCGGAAGATAATAGCCTTGTGGATTATGGTTTTTGTACCACAGCCACTGTGGCAGATATGATTGGTTTTAGCTGTCTGTGATCAATGGCCGTACCTTAGAAACCCCAAGAATCACATAGGAATTTTAATAGACTGGTGAGAAGTGCTGTAAGGAGCTCTTTAATACACATTTAATCATGTGACAGAGTATTAGAGTCTATGTATATTATGGCAAGGGTGCACAAGAGCATGGAGTCTTTGGGGGGGGTGATGGTACTGTATCATGATTTGTTTAAACATTGCATGCTTAGCTTGAACATCCAATTTAAAGAATCAAAAACTTAAAAGGAAAACATAATGGATTTTTTTGACGGTCCAGTGGCCCACATTATTATGTATGAGACTGAAAATCACATTCATGTACGTATTAATTGAAGGTTTCGTTCCGGCTCACTTTAACCCTTCTATGGGGACTATGGGGTTAAGCGACTGGCTAAATGCCTTGTTAATGTAGTCAAAGTAGTTTCAGTGAGGGGGCGGAGTTGATAATCAAGGACAAGTTTGACATTTTGAAAATTTTGCTTACTCACTTCATTTATATATTTATTTTTTGCCAGGTGTTTGATGTGAAGATTTATACTGCTGGATTCTGTTCATTATATATGAAGCTACAGCCAGGAGCTGGTTAGCCTAGCATGAAAACTGAAAACGGGGAAATAGCTACCCTTCCAGCACCTTTAAAGCTCACTAATTAACGTTAACGTTATATTTCATTTTCATAGGTAGAGGTAATGTGGAAAGGAGGTAAAGAAACCAAGGTTTTGCTGGAAGCAATGGATTCCTTCTTTGGCAATCTCTTTCTAACCTTTATTTCTTCAGGATAGTCTCACTGACAGGCAACCTCTCTTTTACAGGAATGCCCCGATAAAACTGACACAGTTACAGACAAATTGATATCTGGAAGCTGCCCAGTGCAGCCACCGTGTGACCTCTGGCCTCTGATGAGCTCCACTGGAGCAGTTGGGGTTAGGGACGTTTGCAAAAGGGGCTCACAGTGGTGTTGATGAAAGTTTCCTCCTTCCTCACAAGTTTTGCTTCCTGCCCCTCTGTAGTTGGTTTTGCACCTGGCAGCTATGGTGAATTAATTCAAACTTCTACGATAGCTATATGTGTTGATAGGTATGCATAGCTTTCTTTCATAAACTATATCCTGCAGTGTCACATTGCACCAAGAGGTTGCATTTACCTTTTGCTACATGTCTATGCACTGTGCTGCTCTGCAGGCTTCCAGTAGATCTCCACATTTATGTCACCAAAACAAACTACTCACTAGTGAAAATTTGCTTCCAATTCCTTTTCACTGTGATTTCAATGCTGTTTTTTGAATTATTTTAAGTTATGGACAAATAATGTCAAAAATGAAGCAGACTTTATTTTCCCCAAAGACAAATGTCTGTGTTAGGTATAAAGGACATCTAGTCTACTAAATACACTGCATTCGGTTGAAATGTATCAGTTGCAAGTAAAGAAGCATATATTATTTTCTGGTTTAACACAGCAGGGAAGCCTTACAAAACTCTTGCATATCTGATACTTAAATCACAGGATGCTGCATGATTTTAAGTTCGTCCAGAGACAAAGGAGCCGCCGTAATCCTGCTGGGTCGCATTAGCAACACCTATCTGCAGCCACGGATGAATAAAAATTTGAAATCACAAAATAGGTCAGACTAAGAATAGAAGTAGGCCCTAGCATAACATGAACAGGTGTTAATTAACACAGTGCAGTTACACAGAAAGTCTGAAATAAAGCTGACTTAGGAAATTAATTGATGTGATATGAGGGACATGTGACTCTCACTTTGGCAGAATATAATGTCTTTCCTACTAACTAACTAACTAACTTACTAACTAACTAACTAAATAACTATAGATTCTCTTCCATTTGTCTCCTTGGTACGGTTAGATGCATACATTTAATGCACAGGCCTGCATATAAGAAAAGAATGACCCAGAATTGGCTGCTGTTATATTTTAAGGACAAGCCCCTTTCCTTTGTATTCCCAGCAGCTGCACACTGGAAGATGTGGTGTCTTGTGTAACCTCATAGGTTTGCAGTGGTATTTTAAAAATGGCTTAAGTTAAATGTTGGCAAAATGTTGCAATTCTTGTACAGAAATCAGTGGTTTCACAGGCTTAACAGACCCGCTCAGGTAAGGGGCTATAAATTCCTTTCCATTTCTTCAAGCATATATAAATATTAATGTCTGTGCAGAGTGGCTTAAGAGGTTTATGCATTTTTAAACCTTCCCTTGTCCTTTTTTTGGTGCATTTATTCAGTTCTCTGGTTTACATGAAATGCACATCACCACAGTTGGGGCAGAGGCATTAAATGTGGTCTAAGATCCACTCATTGTCTCTGCTTTGTCCCCATGTCATATGTGATGTGCTTCCTGTCATGCCCCAGGCAAAACAAGATGTTCACAGCACTAAAGATGAATGACATCAAGACTGATGTGTCAGTTTTGCAAATTCAAGCCACATCCCATGACCTATGTGATTCCTGTGTCCAGACTCCCAGAGTGTTACTGTAATTTTTCTGTGATTCATGCCTCTCCCTTTGGGAAACTCCCCTCATCCCTGTGTGTCCCTGTTCATTGTCCCTGAGGACACATCCTGTCAGCACACAATGTGCCCGTCTACACAGCTCCAAGTCAGGACTGCTGTCCCAATATGGCTTTATTGAATCTCTTATCAAGATTAATAAAGTCCGAGACATATCAGCGCCGCGATGTATATCATGAAGAGAGAGGAGAGTGGAGCTGCCGCATTGTTGCATGTTGGCCATACTATGTTGCTTTATTTAAAATCAAAGATGAGTTTGTGTAACAGCGCCATGCCATGTGTATCGACAGCAGTGAATAAACAGAGGAATTTCATGGTGACGCTTTTTAAGATGCTCCTGCATTTTTGTTGGGCTTATCATTATGTGTTAGAAAGCACCAAGCAGCATAAAAGACCCTTTCTCTATGTGCGTGTGTGCGTAGACGTAGACACACACACTATATATATATATATATATATATGTATATAAGAGGTTTCCAATAGCCTTGAAGTGGAACTTCCAGAATGACTGGAGTGATTTAATTATGCTTAATGATATCCTGTAAAATACCCAAATACAATATATGAGACATATGTAGCCAAATGTGACAACAACAAAAGCCAATTCCAATTAGATACTAGATTAGCTACAATGTTGTTTGCTCGTCTGTAGTGACAAAATTTAATCCAAAACATAATTTATAACATCACTGGCCAAAAGGAAAAAATGAGGGAAATGAAATGTTTTGAACATGTTAAAAAAATAAATAAAGTGGTGGAAACAATCGCCTTAACTTGGCAATCTGTGGTTTCCCTAAAGCTGTGAGGATTGTTTTTTTAAACTGATTGTGTTTGCGTGTGTGTTTGTGTGTGTGTGTGTGTGTGTGTGTGTGTGTGTGTGTGTGTGTGTGTGTGTGTGTGAGTGTGAGTGTGAGTGTGAGAGAGAAAAAGAGAAAGAGAAAGAAAGAAAGGGGAGAAAAACTGAAAAAAACCACAGAGAAACTAGCCAAGTCTCTTGGAAGAGAGTGTTTGTAAAGGACTTACTTACAGAGCCTTTTGTCTCACAGGCCTGGTGGTTGTGTGGCTCCATTGTTTGCTTTCTTTCTTCTCTTCAAGCGCTTTCCACTTTATGCTAGTTTATACTTCCACTCCACTACATTTCAGAGGGAAGAACTTTACTTTCTATTCCACTTCATTTATTTCACAGCTTTAATTACAAGATACTTTTAAGATGAAGATTTTACATGATGGATAATATAACAAGCTTTTCAAATATAACAGACTGAACCAGTGGTTTTGAACCTTTTTGCCTTCTGACTTCTTACAAGAAAGAAGTTTGTAGTCGGGGTCGCATTTCAGATGTCTATGAGCTGTTAACAGCTTCTACAAAGACTAATTTTTCTCTTTAAACTTTTCACATGGGTTCATCTCAATGAATGTTTAAACAATCCAATATCTCACAAGAAATCAAAGATAAGAGACAAAGTCCAAAAACTGAAAACATATCGGTTTTAGAACTTTGTTTTTTCGTCTTTCTTCTCCAAAGCATCTCACAACCCCTCAGATTTATCTGGTGTCCCTGTATATGAAACTATATATAAGAGTTCAAACTAGCTCAACCTCCATTAGCTTCAATTCTCACATACTTAATACACAATATTAATCTTTTAATGATGTCAGATTTAATAATAAATCAGTCAGAGGGACCAAACCAGTATGTTTACTTTGATACTTCAAGTACATTTTGCTGCTGATACTAATGTACTTTTACTTAAGTAGGATTTTTCAGGACTTGCAGGACTTTTATGTGTAATTAAGTATTTATAAATTGCTGTATTGCTAAGTAACGGATGGGAATACTTCGTCAACCGCTTCTAATAATAACAACAATAGTGCCGCCACCAAAACAACCAACACCAAAATGCATTGTGAACAAGAGTTACATCCTGCTTTAAGTAATCTGACATGGATTTCATTGTTCTTTGACAACAGCTTAAAAAAGTGAACATTTTGCTCGCACAAACACATGCACACACAGGCAGCAGTCAATCTTTTTCACCATGTAATCAAACAGCAACTCTGGGTTTGAAGGCTTTGATAGCAGTTACTGTTTGACAGATTTACACATCTCATGACTTTGGGCACCCAACACATACCTGAATCCTGACTTCTGCTGTTTTTCTTTACTTTCTTAATTTCTTTCTATTGGCAGCGTCTAAAGATAAAAATGTGTTGGAGGGACAATCATGTCATACATCATATTGCACTTTGGCTGCATAACAACTGATTGGACAGTTATTGCAGCACCTGTGCCAAACAAATCCCTCCACTCACATGATTTTCATGGGGGTCCCCTGGGTCAGAGAGATTCTGATTGAGTTGACATGAGGAGAGGTCAGAGCCAATCAATCTGGCTCTGACCCAGTATAGGATCATCAAGGAACCTACGCAATTGTGCGCAGAGCAGACGGGAAGCCATCAGCAAGTTAAATGACAATCTAAATGAGTGAAATAATACTTTGCCTCATCTTGTCAGTGAGCTCCTCCCCCGTTGAGGAGTAATATGAAACTCATATTGCTACCTTTAAAAGCTGTGAAAGGGGCATTTTACTGCTTATATGTAGACAGTGAACTCTTAGGATTGCTGTATATTTATTGGTTTGGGCATTTACACACCACAGAACGTCTTATCTTAGACACTCCTACCCTATGCAATTTACTTCGCCTGCCAAGAGTCACACAACTCGTGCTTTTTTTTCTTCACTGAATCCAGTGATGTACTCGAGTCCTCTTGTTAAGCACCTCTCATACGGTGAATCTACCCCCTTAAAATCTTTGAGTAAGATGTAAGAGGTTAGTCAGTCAGCAAATCCAGGTCAGCATGTGCAGGAAAACAAACGTTTCACTAGCCATTGCACACCAAGTCCCCCAGGGGTTTCCCATAAGCACCGGCTTCCCCTGGCTACACTCACCACAGGCACAGCATCCACACATACTACACTACAACACAAGAGCTGGACAGACGTTTCTTTAAACCATCATATAATACGCGCATCCAGATGGTTACAATCGTTTAGAGAGGAGCTCTCAGCTCTAGAATATTTTAATTATTAAATTCCTTGTCTCCAAAATGAAGCCTTGATGGTTCCTCTTGTCGTACTTTGCACACTTCTCTAACACTGAAGGGTCTTCCGTTCCTATCATAGTGACCCCCGTGCCACTTTGGCATTTGCACATTTGAAAATATGATGGCCACAGCGGCACAAGGTTATATAATCCCAATTCATACTCTTTCACCTCCTTAGTTTGTTACCTGCACAGTTTCATTTGCAATCAACCACACTACCACACCCAGAAATTGACTTGACTCCATTTGTTTGATCTATCTATCTTTACCCTTACATTTTTTTACATGGAGTTCATGCATTGTAACACTACACATGCTATGATTCTGTGACATGAATCATTTCTTTCTTTGTCTTGGAGTTACCTTGGTTGTTGGGAGGTCACTTCCTGGTTGAGAAAGAGGCCTGAGGGCTGAGGACACTTACATCCTGGAGATGGCTCATTGGGCCAAACCATGTGCTGCATTGTTATGGGGGGATTTGGGTTTAGTTAGCTTTGCTTTGTAATTATATGTAGTTGCGTCCATCTTGTTTACCCCTTGTGTGTTATGTGGTTTGTCAAAGGTACTATATGTATATGTTTACTTGTGTGTCATTGTCTCAGGTCAGATTGTTCAGTTAATGTCATATCTTGTCCTCATTCCATACAATTATATTTTTTATACACCTACTTATAGGTTTCATGGTTTGTAGAGTTAAGCATTTTTTGGGGGGAATAAAACCCTGTCTTCATCAGCAACTCCTATATCCTCATTGCCTGACTGCTTGGTCCCTGATAATTTAGGTCCAGTAGATGGGGGCAGACCCAGAAGTCACTCTGTAGGCAAGCATTAGTGACTTGAATGTGATTTGGGCTGCCGTTGGAACCAGTGGAGGACAATGACCAGAGGACTAACGCGTTTTAAGTTATCAAAATCCACACGCACCATTGCATTCTAGATCATCTGTAAGAGTTTCACCATGCATGCTGGGAGGCCAAATAGAGGCGCATTGCAGTAGTCTTAGCGAGAGACAACCATGGCCCTACCAAGAATCGGGCCGCATACTGAGTAAGGCAAGGCCTGAGTTTTCATCTATTTTACAGTTCTTAGAAAGGTATACAGTATATCCTGAGGACAAAAGGTAGGTATACCAATGTTTCCCCTTCAAAAAAAATGGAAAGACCAATTTTTTCATAGGGAAAAATTGGACTGGGGCTGGGAGCTCTGTGTTGTGCCGCTATTGTGTAAAAGTGGAAGTCCACAGGACCAATACAACTTAACTGTCTGATTTTAATGATAATGGTCGGACTGAAAAGTGTTTTTTGTTATTGCAGTGACCTGCTCTAAATTAAATGAATAAAAGGTTTATCAGTTTTGACAGCATATGCATGATTCTTACTTGTGTCATGTGGTATAATTTGCTCCCATTACTCAGACACGCCATGCTCCATGTTTGGCTTGTTGGGTTCCCTCAGGAGCACAGACTTGTAGTGCACAGCCATTTGCTCATTTTCTCTCACCAACTGACTTCTGTTCTGCTGTGAGGTGTGAGAGTTTGACAGCCAACACGAATCTATGACCTACAATTCTAGTTATTTCTAATGTGTTATGAGGGCATGGAGATAAACAGGAAAGCATAAGAGACACAGCTGCGAGTAGAAGATTACCCAGTTACTCTTCTTCAGGCTCGATTTGTCTGTCTGCATCAGTGGTCATCGCTCAAGGCACGATGCTTTTTAAAAGATTCAGTGTTCCCTGCAAAACAAGAGGTGATAGACTGAGAGTTACCCAAACTCCCTTTCATTGCAGTTCCTTGTGTGATGCTTACAAGACTAGTGCGATGAAGCTACTGTTTGTTTAACCGTCCAGCTTATTTTGATCTGAATTCGGATCTAACTGAACCTTGAGGGGATTTAAATGATTTAAAGGATTTGGTCAGTTGACAAAAATTTAAATAAAATCTGGAAAAAAAGAACAAAAAAGATTAAACATCCACAAATAATTATCAAAATGAATAAAAATCCTCACCTTAAACTGTGCATCATGTCTCGCATGTTCTCCAGCTGGGGTCATAAACTTAATTATAATGCAATGACCTCCACTAAACTTCAAATCTGCATATTCAGTTATAAAGAAAAATAGACAAAATCTTTACTTAAAGAAGAATAGCAGTTGCACTCTCTCTCTCTCTCTCTCTCTCTCTCTCTCTCTCCCTGCGGTTCCACCTGACTGACTCTGAAACCCAAATAAACCTGCCTCTGTCCTTTTGAGGAAAGTCACTTTCTATTCACTTAAAATTTTTTTATTCCTAATGAAAATAATCAGCCAATGCGATATCTAAGTAATACTGAGCGAATAAAAAAAAAAAAAGTTCATTAATGTTTCACCAGAGTGGATATTTAGATTCATGAATATAACTAATGCCTATACATCCTAGCCATAGGGCATAATCAAGCAATACATTAAAACTAATGTCACGTACGTACATGATGCTCCTTCCTATTAGTTCATTTATTAAATCCAGTGAAGCATCACAAGTGTAAATGAGAGTGCCAATCATAAATCTTCCAAACCTCCCTTCTCTTGGGAAATACGTACAGTAATTCTTCAGCCCCATGTTATGATACATGAAATATGCTCAAATTTCCAGCAGAGAAGACACAGAATTCTCACAACAGAGTTCAGTAACCTCCAGTTGTCTGCTGACATCCTTCTCTAAGGTGCCTTCAAATTCGCCCCGAAAAACCGCACAAGCTGTTTTTAGTAAAGTGGCACGATTTCCACAAGGTCGCTCAGCCTCTGTCTTGCCTCTGGAAATAGCTTCTGCAACCCAGTGGAACAGCAGAGCTCCTTGCTCAGGTCACCAAGTCACACGGAAAGGTGGTTTGTTCTGAGTCCTTCACTAAATAAAAGACTTTACTCCCTATGTTGTGTGATGAGTAAATCCACACAGGAAAAAAAGTGTTTGTACTCCTAATGTTTTATCGATTTCTTAAACAAGATGCAGATTTTAAATGACCAGGCTGGAGCCCTTTGTCATTTAAATTCTGCATCAATCCTAAATGAAACTTAATTTGCGGAATAAATTTTACCCCACTGACAAGAAGTAGAAAGGTCAAAGATACCTAATCACATTTTTCATCCTCCTGGGGGAAGGGCTGACTGACAGATTATGATTTGGCAATACACTCAATGAATCTTGACTTAGTTACGAAATTACTCTTAGGGTCAAAATCCAGTGAAAAGAGACTCGTCTTTTACCAACAACACTAAGAACCTAGAGCCATGATAGTGGGTCTGTGAGGCTACACTTAAGCACAATGGTGTGTTTAACAAGTCAAAGTGGAAAACAGAGAGGAAATTCACATGTATGTCATTCATTTGTAAGATAATATACTGTAAGTTCCATTTGCTAATAGATTGTCACAATTAATTACACTTAGCTCATGAGAACATTGCTTCAGTACAAAAACCAAGAGGCACTGGCCTACAGAATGCATGTGAGACTATGCTCTTACTCTACCACTGATGCATGAAATCCCTGGCCCGTAATGAAGCTGTCAGTTATTATCATGTTCTATGCCACGGTGATCTTGATTTGTAGTTTTTGGCTCCATTTACAAAGATTGTGGTGTGACCTAATAATCCTTTATGAGAGGCCTGAAAATTTTATATTTCCCTCGGGTTGCAATTGCATGATTTAAAAGATTTTAGAGTTATCCTGATTTATCTCAAAGCTGTTTCTAGTTTAGAACACAGACATTACCAACACGACACTCAGACTTTGCAGATATGTGCCTTCCGGGGCACTTGACACAGTAAGAGAATGATAGCAGCATGGTGAAGATGTGTTTGCAACTGAGCCGTTTAAACATTTTTTCAGCTGGTCTTTCCTTTTGGCTGCTTTTGGCAGCTTTTCATGTTCTGCTTGTTCTGCTTGGTCAGGTTATTTGTGACTTGACTGAATAACAATTGATATATATTATATATTAATATATATATATATATATATATATATATATATATATATATATATATATATATATATATATTAATATATATTAACATTTATCTATCATTATGATGTTTAGTAATAAAAACCATTCAAAAGCAGCAAAGCTCTTCAACATTTTCCTCACGAGCAAGCTGCACAGTTGCTCTTTCTGAGGAAACACTGCATGTGAAAAAAAACAGAAACATGTATTTTTGCTGTATTTTTTTATGCAGCTCGTGTGTAGGAGAAAGACATCAATGGCAGCCACTGCACTGCACGCACTGTGATGGTACAGTAGCAGGTTGGTAAGGCAAGGAGCCAGAGCTTTCAGAGTAACTTCATAGGTCTTTTGTCGATTGGCACAGTGAACTTTTACCTGAGCTTGTTTGTACATGATCCATGAGGGTGTGCCAAGACCCAGTCACTCTGAAAAATTTCTGTCTTTAAACCTGGTGCAGTATTTCTATAGCAACATCTCCAACTGCCATCTCTACTTAACAACTGTAGGAGGGAGAGAATGACACAGAAGAGAAAACGGTAAAGAAACAATGGGAGTTTTTTCCTGCACTAAATTTTCCCTTTTTGTTGGCTTTAGTACACCTTGCTATCCAAAAACTGTTGACACCCACGTTGGTCACATATCCACGATATATTTTTAAATACAAGAAGCAACTACAGTAGAAGTGGGTGACTAATTTTGTTACCGAAAATACATCAGTAACATTTCCGCACAAGCTACAAATGTGCATGACACAGAAAAAGTTTGAACTTCTTTCTCTTGAGTTATTCCTCCCCCTTGGGCTGTTCCCTTTATATAAGCCATGAGTATGTTGAGATTTCACAGAGGGAATAGATGAAAAAAAAAGACATTCAGCACAGTTTGTTAAATGTGTAGTTAATTTCTAAACCATTAAACTCTGTATATACTCCCCAACATTTATTCCATTGCCAACTGTTTAATGCAAGAAGTAAATTTTAGTGTAACATGATTAGATGCATTGCCAACCCCCTAAAACAGATTTTTAAAATGAGACATGTCAGGTTATGAGTTAAGCCTATTTAAGCAATGAAGTCCTAATCACTGATGAAAGTCAACAGTCAGATGCATATATCTGAAACTATAAAAGCTTTGAGCCTCAGAGCAACAGTGTCGTGGTAGTAGAGAGCGCTCACCCGGTGGGATAAGTTCAAATATTCTGTGATGTATTTGTCACTTCAGATCTGACGCAGTCTTGGCTTTCAGTGCCTCCCTACAGGAAAAACCTCCCAGAAACTCATTTGAGGTAATCCAGTCGTTTTTGCAGTGTGCTCTCATAATGCCACAGAGCCAGGGACTTCGTTTTGCTTTGAAAAGGATGAGCACCTCTGACAAATGGAATGAATGTGACAAGGACATGACAGTATTATTTTTTTGTGAAGTGGTTTAGCTATCATGTTGTGTTTGATTCAACTTGGATCCAACAAGGGCTTGAGAACAGTTGCATTTTAAATGTGATGATGTTGTCAAGTTAGTTTTGACAGGTTAGGCTTAGTGGAGACTAATCTTTTATGATCTGAACCACAGGTCATCTGGGTCATAAATATATGATTTTGGAAACTGGAGACAATCCTATCATTTCTCTCTAGATAGAGAACAATTTGAGTTTTCTATTAACCTGCAAAAAGGATGCACCCTTTTCCTGCTTTCATGTGTAATTTAATTCTGCATAAATCTTTCACAAGTGTCTTTGGATATGTCTTTTGGGCAAACATATAATTTCCTTTTCCAGCTATGATAAATAGAGGAAATGTCGGGGAAAGAAGCAAATGTTTTTATTTGCCCTTTTAAAAGGACACTCTTGCATCTGAGACAAAAAGGGCAGAAGAGGTCACTGGACCAGACACACACAAAAAGCAAAAATAACAGACTTAGAGATGATATGCCATCTTAAGAATTGTAGGAACCATGATGACAATTAAAAACTGGCATGACCCAAAAAACTCACATATGGCACATTAGCGTTCTTCATCAAAAATACATAAATCACAAAGTTTAAATCTAAATGACATAAAGATATGGTTTATACTTCTGCTGTGTTATTCTAGTAGCAGCCAATGCAGCCCTAAACCACTAGCCTCCAGCAGAGAGGAGCAGCGGGCGGCAGTGGTCTGGTAAACTAATTTCTTTCTAGCCCCACACCTCCAGGTTTTCACTTATGCAGTAGTACTCACCAAGATCTGTGAGCAGACTTTGATGAGTAAAATCGATGGCGTTCCCCTTTAGTTCACATTCAACATTTGGAGCTTTCAGAAGAAAGTTCACCGCTGGGTAGAATGAAGTTTACAAATGTACAAGTGTACAAATGAAAGTTACAAATGTAGGTGGACATTATTAGAAAGAGCATCAATGGCTCAAGACCTAGCCAGATTTTAAAATAACTAAGAACCTAAGATCAATCATCAGTTTTCGGCTCCTGCTGCTGCTTTTAAGATGGACACCATTCTATAAAGGGTAGGAGGGACTTGTTAGTCTTTGATCAGTTCGAAGAGCATCTTAAGGAACGATGCTTTTGGGAAATGCACCTTAATCTTAACAAGGTGCATTAAATGGGTATTGCAGACAGGTTAACCAGTTTCATGAAATGGTTAAATATTTTTGATACTTAATTTAGTATATGTTACAAAAATAAATTTGAAATATTTCTTTAATATTAAACAATTGTTGAAGATAATTTTTCCATCTACAGTTTTTTATCTTTACCTCAGTTAAATCACTGCAGGTGGGAAGTGATATAAAAGTCGATCATATCAGTCAATAAAAGACCGACATGATCGACTGCCATTATTCCCTAATCATGCTCTTTACATTGTCATGTTTTATTTGCATCCTCTCGTCTCATGCCTTTATGTCCTCTATAACATTGCAGTTTGCTCCAGTTCCTGCTGCCTAAATGAAAATATCACACTGCAGTGAGCTGAGAGATTTCCATGTTTCCATGTTATGGTATGGCCTACTTTACCCTGTCCCCCGGAAAATCTGAAATTAAATTCCATGTGGCTTGGAAACGCTACTGTATTTGGCTCAGGTGTACAACATACATGAGCTGTTTTGATCACTAAAATCTGAGATATTATAGCCTTTGAGCTTTGCAATAATATGAAACTCATCCAAATAGATAGGACCACTTTTACTGACTGTTTCACAGAACACCTGAAACAGGGGATTTGATATGAATGTGAATTTGTGATAAGATGCGAGCAGCAGCCTGATTTATTAAAGGGGGGCATAACAGTCAACAGTAATGTTATGTATTTATTATTTTAGTCCATCCATTAGAAAATCGACATCCAACCACAAGGTAACACAGAGATAAAGACACAGATGACTAAAGCACAGAGCAATCAAATACCAGAGAAAGAAAGGCAGGCTTACACAACCTTTAAGTGAAAAATGTTGTACTGTATTATTCCTGTGGCATTGTTGCAGATCCCACGGTTGGTAGCACAATGAGCTGAAAGAAACGGGTCAAGTTCAGCAGCAGTGAAGCCACAGACTATTTTGTTGGTCTTCTAGATTAATTAGGAGAAATTATTACTAATTTATTTCACAGTTGATAACTGAATCTATTATGTTTTCCATCCATAACTGAAGATTTTCTAAGCAAGAACAAGCAGTCTGAGCTAAAAATATGTAATTTAAAGCTTGTTTCCTCAGTTATCGCAACAAACAAGCTTCCAATCCTCTAATCCTTGAACAATCGTGTGGTATTTTTTTGCACATTCCTATTTGTGTAACCATAGGAAAAGTAAGAAAGTTGGCAGGGTGACTGGCGGGGGAAGTTGGGCAACGGTGGCCCAGAGTATGCCAAGTGGAAATCTCACATTTCTTCCATCTCCTTATGCATCTTTAAATGAGCGGGATGTGGTCAGTGTTAGGTTGCTCACAGCATTGTTAACCCCTTATATTGTTCCCAAACTCGACAGAGACGGAGTCATTAAGTGGTTCTTATTTTAACTCTTAGAATATAATGCACCATAAGGGGGGGGGGACTAGAATAGCTTTATCATGCGTAATGCACAGATGGTTAGATAGAAATACGTTTTCCCTGTACCAGTGCCTTGAATTAGTCCTGCCTCAGTGGAAGAGCTCACAGGGACAAACCCCACAACCTGCTCCTCTTCCTCTGTTTCTGCACCATCACTGCTTGTTTCACAAACCCAGTGTGATATTTGCCTGGAGAGACCGAGAGCTTTATCTGGAAACCACCTTGTGCTGCTACTGTAATATTAGCTCAGGCAGCATAAAGGCGCAGTTTGAAATCAGTTTTTATGATTTTGTTTGCAGATACAACATGGCTCATGTGGACATGTTTTTCAAATGAAAAATGATGGAGTTTAAAATACTGAAACCTTGGACTGGCAGAGAGCACCAACTCTCTGACTTGCTGGTTTGCTACTTCATATGTTGCAGACTTACCTGACTGGAGGAATTTTAGCCTTTGTTGACCCGAAACAATACCAATGTCCTGCAGATGCTGTCTTGCTGACTCTCTTCTTTATTCCCAAAACTTGTTTCAATTACATAAATGGCATATGATTGTGATTATCTTTAGAGATGAAATATCATGCATTTCATTTTAATAACTGTATTGGCATAAGGAATAGAATCAATAGGGCAGTGAAGCAGGAGTCTCATTAAAATCAACACATTCTCTATATAACTAAATTTACACAAAGTCCCATTGAATTATGTGTATTTTACTTCATAAACAAATAAACAAACTTGTATAGGAATTTTATACTTTTCTTCAAATTCTGAGTAAGCATGTATTTGTTTAATTCTGTTTCTATAAATAGCTTTTGAAATTAAGTGGCATTAGCTTTATACTGCATGTATTAAAAAATGAATATGATTGAAATTAGATTTTGATGTTGTTATTTCTTTAATCATTTTGGTCCAACTGTCCAATAAGGAACACTTTATTTGGCTTTTTATAATAGATTTGAATTTACATTATGAAGTTATTAGCCATTAATAAGAATATCTTTTGGGTTACAAGCTTGGAAAAACCCTCTAGGCTGTTGTTTATTCTCTTTGATTTATCATAATAAAGTTTGGTGAAAATTAGCAATTTTGGTTATTGGGCTTCTTCCGAGAAGCTATCAAGCCTGCAGATATAAATGTTAATAAATCAGTAATAAAGGGTTTTTTTTAATAATTACCCATCAAGTCTGCAGTTTTTAGGAGGCCAGAAGGGTTGGAGGTCAAATGGTCAAATTTTAAGGTTTTCCTGAAAGAGCCAAAAAGACAAAAGCAGTGCCAGGCTGGATAAACCTGAACAACCCAAGAAGTTGTTAATATTAATGGTTTATAACTGATCTATGAAGCACATGTAAATGATTTATACAGCTTATGAACTCTTCATTAGAACAAGGAAACATGTTTTACATGTTAGAGTACATATAAAGAAGTGAATTCCCTTGATTCAGTGATCGTTTGTGTTATTGTTTTATTGGACTTTATTTTTTATTAGCAATCTAGTTGATATTATGTGAGGAGGCTAATTCAACAACACAAAAGGCTTTGAAAATTACCGTAGAGTTGAATCAACACCCTCATTACTGCATCGCCTCACTGACGGTACAAACACAATCTGCGGCAACGATTCTCCAGTTTATTTGTCGTAGTTCACGTTTAAACCATGCGTGAGACATCGGCTTACCTCTCATGGTTCCTTAGACTGCACAGGGACTCTCAATGCTACATGGCAGCTGATCAGTGAAAATGTTGAGGCAGTTTTTATTTTTTTATCCCAAAGTCAAACAAACAAGCGCAGTGTGTTTTAAAATGTATTGCTATCGACCGTTCACTAAATCTCAGTGGATACTGGCTCCACTCACTGAAGAACAGCAGTGGTTTAAACCGATTTTGATTCACCACCCTCCTCTGTGCTAAACCGCTCTGACTCAAATAGCTCAGAGTTGGGATTGTCCCTCTTAAACAACACACAACATCGTCTAGTCACAACACTGTACTTATTGCCGTGAGACAAATGAAAAGCTTAATGCGAGCTTTTTTAAAAGGAGCTTTTTCTCTACTTCTTTATTTCTAGCTGCCACAAGCAGATTTCTGCTCTCTGCTCTCTGCTCTCTAAACACAAATGTCATATTATGTAACATTTACTTGAATGCAAAAGGATACTACTGTGCTGCTCCTGCTGCAGCTGCTACAGCTGCTGAAGCTGTTTCAAGATCCACTGTGGGAATCTGAGGTGGTCGGTTTCCTCACTGTTGGTAGCAAGAATCTCTGAGTCATGATGAGTGAATATGAACATTAAAGCCTACACTTGTGTGAGATATATCTAAACTGCTAATCCCCAAAGGAAAAAACATCAGTGTTATGCAACTTTCTGAACACTGAGATAAATACACTTATTCATTTAGCCGTTAACGTATTCTCGGGGTATAATAAATCCTCCAGGGCTCATATGTTCGAGAGAAATTGGATCATTTTATGCAGTGTAAGAACATATTTATCAAATTATGTTGATCTTAACTGATCATACAGTAAATTCATTTGGCCATTTGGAGCTGAATAATACATACTGGAGGCCATGGCCTGTTAAAAGATTAACTGAATCTACTATTTTTATAGCTCAATTTGAAAACAGTATAAATCCGACAGCGGTGACTTCTGAAAGCAGCATAACTGAAAAGAGTTTTCCTGCACAAAAATAAAACACCAAAATACGTGATTATTTAACAGCAGAATGATTAGAAAAGAGAAAAACCTTTATAGATTAATTTCTGCTCTGTTTTCATCTACCTCTTTGTACATTTGTGAGTGTTGACGAAATAAGGAGCTCGTTGAATGTGCAGCTAGAAGTGCAAAATGAAATGTTCAACTCAAAGTTGATTACAGAAGGCGGGTTTTAAAAGATATGCAAATAAACTCACAGAGTAAGAGGCTTTGCATTTCCCCACCATTCTGCGTAGGACTCAGACAGATAGTAGTGCTCAACTTTGAACTGAGCTCTGAAGAAATTACGAGGATGTTTTAGCTTACCTGCTCAGCAAACACTTCTGTAAACCTGCCACAACAAATGACAGGACTTACACCAACACTGACTCACCTGAATGGAGTGTCTGATGATCAATATCTGTGTGTCAATAAATTTCAACGAGTGATATTAATAAAATTTGCAACAATGCTGCCATTAAAGTTCTCTCAGTCGTGCTTCTAACTCTTTTCTTGCAGGGAGTGCTTATAGGGAGTGCATGGAAAATGGGACGTGGGCATTGAAGAGCAATTACTCCAATTGTGAACCCATTCTGGAGGAGAAGGTTAGTGTTACAACACAGGAGCAGTCCTGCTACGTCCTTCATCGTGTACACAGTCTGTTAATCATCTCAGATGAATGCTCGTCACAGTCTCTCATAATTACACTAATGGGAACCAAAAGGAAAACCAGTCAGGTATAAGAATGTAACTGTGGCACTTTGATTGCTTAAAGCTTTACTGAACTGCATTTTGTTTTAAACACTGTAAACATTTGTTTTCAGATGACTTTACTAACACAAAAGTACAGTCTTGTCTGTGTGCTTATAAGGAAAGCCTGAGGGCACACTGTAAGGCTGATGTATTGCAATGTCATGAGTTTTGGCCTGATCACCTTACATCATGTCTCCCTTGTATGTCTATTACTGGGTCTTCTCTATTTTCCCAGATCATTTTAAGTCCTGGCATCTTAAATATGTCAATGACATTTTCTTTCCCTCCATGCAATGCAGCCTTGGCTGATAGGTGGTTCCAAACTGGTTCCTTTAACGTGTCCATGTATTCCTAACCCCTTTCCTTTCTTCTATTTTCCATTAGTACATTAAAGAAGTAATTCACCTGTTGTCTTTCCAGAGAAAATATCCAATGCATTATAAAATAGCACTGATCATCAACTACCTAGGCCACTGTATCTCTGTGGGAGCTCTCGTCGTGGCCTTCATTCTCTTCCTATGCTTAAGGCAAGTACAGAAATAGTGCCCTTCTAAATGGATTCTCTATGCCTGAGACCTCAAAGGAGACAATCAACGAAATTATTGTAATAGTCTCAGACTGCTTATCATTAACTTGCATATGTCAAATGCACTCAGGCTAGAAAAAGCATAATGTGTATTTCATAACACTTGTTTATCTAAGCAGTCATACCTCTTTTCGTGTCCTGGTTTAAACACACAGACACACACACACACACACACACACACGCACAGGGATGCACGCACACACACAGACACAAACCACTACATCTACAATAACAGAAAAAGTGGAAACACCAAAAGGCCTCAGCTGTGCTGTGCAATAAGGTTTGGTCAGCGTGGGCCTTTGTAAGCAAGTACTAATTCATTTAGATCAAAGACCAAATTAGTCAATAATTTGTCATGGGATTAAATCTCTTCAGATTTTGTGGAACAATCTACAACTACTTTGTGTTTTTTCCAATTAAATTTATTCTCTGCAGGATAGAAAATTGTGTGGGAAAAACATTTCCACCATCATCTGAACCTAAAACTCTCTGTTAAAAGCCTGACAAATTAAATTATTCAACTTTTGATAGCTTTTTAAAGCATGATTACCCACCATATCTACAATATTTAGTAGTGGGAATTCTTGAATACCCCAATTTCCATTAAAATCAAACTCCCTTTTCTCTGAGTCACAACTGAGTCAAATATGAGCACACAGCTCATGATCCACGTGATCACAGATATAGTGTGACTTCTTCGGGATATAAATATCTCTGAATTCCATGGATAAATGCCCATAAATCCAAACAGAAATAACAGAAGAAATGAATGGTTCTTATAGCTATAGGACTTGCTGAAGAATTGTCACATTTTAGATATTCTTCAGTATCAAAGAAATTCATTGTTAGTTGTCTGTACTTCCATGGATGTAGTGTGGACTGGAATGATTGATAGCTAATTTGGAATACTTTTAGTAATTTTTTATAAAGATGGGATTTGAAAAAGGAGCGTATATCTGCAGTAGCATGACTGCCCAAACAGGGAAAGTAAACGAAAAATATGCTCTCCTACTATGTACAACACAAGTCTGGCAATGATCATGTCTAGAATCTCACTTTGCTGTGAATTCTGTCTAAATAAAACTGTGATAATCAAACATGTCTTCCATTCGACTTGTGGTTTAGGAGCATACGATGTCTTCGAAACATCATCCACTGGAATTTGATCACCACCTTCATACTTAGGAATGTTATGTGGTTTTTGCTTCAGCTGATTGACCACAATATTCACGAGAGCAATGAGGTAACAGCACTAATGTATTATGCACTGTTGTAATGTATTATTATGTAAGATGACAGCACAGAGAGCCACTAAAATGTCTTAATAAGTTAGTCTTAATATAATATGAACTACTTCATGCCAAGAAAAGTAGGTGTTTTTCTGTTTACTAATTTTGTGGCTGTTCTTTTCTTTCTCTTTTTCAGCCTTGGTGTCGATTAATCACGACCATATACAACTACTTTGTGGTGACAAACTTTTTTTGGATGTTTGTTGAAGGATGTTACCTTCACACAGCTATTGTAATGACGTATTCAACCGACAAGCTTAGAAAGTGGGTCTTCCTTTTCATCGGGTGGTGTGAGTATGTTCATGCTGAAATTACACTATTAACGCTGTGCTCAGCTCCTTGTCCTGTGCAATACAGAGGATTCATTATTTGGTGCACTTTTATTCTTTTAATCCTAAGTGACTATACTAAATGGCATTAGAAGTGTGCATTCTTCTAATGCAGGAAAATGTATTAATACAAGGTCTCCAGGTTGATCCTTTTATGAAATTTTGAAGCATTTTTCTCATGCATTTTAAGCCAAATATAAGAACCAGGCAATGAAACCCAGTTTAAATTTAATATTAACTCAAATGCATTGATTTTTTTGATTATTATTGATGATTTTTAATGAAGTTCATTCTTGACCTTGGAGAAAAAAAGCTAATTCAGTAGCTGATCTAGTAGCTGGTGCAGGGCTTTTGATCATATCACATAATCTTCATCAGCAGATGTTTTTTTGCTCAGTAGTCATGGAAATGCAGATGTTAAAATATTTGTATTTACTTAGCAATTTAAGGACTTATCATCCACTGCTGCTTGACAATTGATTTTTAAATTCAATTCTTATCTTTAGAAACCAGGTCCATTTACGGGGTGGCCTGGAGCTTTTTGATCATTTGATCACACGATCTTCTTCCGGAGATTATGAATTATTATAAATGTTTTATATTAATTTTGAACACACATGATTATTTCAGCATCACTGACTCTTACATACATCAAAAATATACTAATCATATATCTAGCAAAACTTGATCATTTCAAGAATTTAGTTATATCATTTATTTACAGTGTTTGAAGTCAGAATTTTGCTCAGCTGTTTTGAATGAAAACCGGGCTTTTTAATGACTGGACCAAACTTTTTTTTCTTTTTGTGACATTTCTCCCAAATTCAGAATGAACTTTTGCTTAAATGAAAGCACTTAAGTGAAGGCTTGCCAGCAAGTGAAGTGGAGACAAATCCTTTAGTGCTTCAGACTCAAGATAAGGTTGTGGTTTCTTAAGCGAAAGGAGCAGCAGTGAAGTATGGAAAATGCCATTTTTGTGCTTGACTTCAGTGATAAAATGAGTTCTGAACGTGTAGCAGATGCCCCATCATGACCACATAAATTTTCCATGCTCACCTTAACTTATATTATTGGAGTAAGCATGCTTTGAATTGGACAGAGCCAAAACCAGCATCAGAATAACCCATCTTGAAGCAGTTGAATATGCTTGGAAACATGCGTCTTTGCTTCCTTGCGAATAATTTTCACTTCCTTTCTTTTTAAGCCATTGACATTGTGTGTTCTCATAGAAAAAAAGCAGATACTTTACTGCTGATAGATCATGCTTCAATGACTCAACTGAGCTTTATGAACACAAGAATGAAATATTAATAGATAACTAGCAGATAACAATTGGATGACATGATTGGGAAGCTCGTATTGGCTTTAAAACAGAAATAATCAAAGGGACATATTCCACACATCAATCTAGTTTTTATGACCTGGTAAGATTAAAATATCAAGAAAATAGCTCTTCCTATGATGATCTGTGCATTTTCCTCTTTGAGGACAGTCAACTAATACTTAAAATTCACCCAACACTGCTGCAAGTGCAGCTTAAACCTGGCTTTTGCTTTAATCCAGTTTCACAGTGTAGCTACAAACTCTGTTGGATGCATTTTCTGTGACCACAATATCTTGACAATAATATTTTTCATTTTCTGCAGTTGATGCCCATTATCTACTGCATCATCTTTCATCTGTGAAAAGATTACAAAAGATAAGACATTATTGATTGCTGGGCGGAATTCATGGCAAAAGAACCAGGCTAAAAATTAATCATATATAGGAATAATTATTTAAAATGCAATACATAGAATAGAATATTAAACTAAAGTGACAGAGTCATGCTGGTATAGAAACAGGTACAGTAGCTATAGGGTAGACATTACACATACAGTAATATAAGTACAAGAAATTACTAAGAATAGGGTAATAACTATAAAAATTCTCAGTCATTCAATTTTACTTTTGCTGTATTCAGAAAACCATGAGCCAGTAAAGAGACTGGATTTCTCATTACGCCACTGATACTAGTCCTGAGAGATTTTTAAATAAGAATTCATTAGGAAATGATGGAAGTAGGGCAGATTAAATTTGTCTTCCACTAGAGGCCTGATATTAGTTTGGATCAAAATAGGTGTAGATCTGTATTCTTTCAGCTCCATTAAAGGTCATTTCACTGATCATTTCATTTCGATCATCTGATCCACTCTGTCTGATATTTAACTAGAAGATATTTCACTCAATTAGCTTGCCGGCTCACTGGTGGGGTGAAAAAGTCAAGAGTCAATGTTTACAAGGAGCGTACTTTCCTTGAACTGCAGTCCTGAGTACTTTGGGGCAGCGGTGAGACATGCCAAAGGGCTCTACTTACTAAACTCCACCTGGGCATGCAGCAAAAAGGTTCTAATGAAGCACAGTCCACAGATCCTTCTAAATCCAAAATCTATACTCCAAAGGACTATAGATTTTTTCATTAGATGGAAGTGTTTTAGCTTAAATAAAAAAAAAGAAAAATAAGAATATCAGAGTTTCATAAAAATCCTTAAAATCAGCAAATCACCTCTAAAATTGTATCTATGTGTTTTGATAAGAGGATGGCAGCACACTTAAAACTGTTTTGTGTCACTGCCATAGCCAGCACCTAATTTTCGGATGTCATGCTGATCACAGACTCCTGCTGAAAACTGGTCTTTGTTCAGCAGTGTAAGCTGCAAATAGGCCTTTATCTAATGGGGAATGGTGCCCCTGCATTTTAGAAAATGGTATAATTTAACCTGAATTGGTCTTTTTCTGGGATAATTTAAATATATAATAATAATAAACAATGATTTTCATTTGTACCGTATAACACCTGTTTTGTTTGGTTTGTTTGGCTTTTTTAAAAGTCTCTTATCCGTATGTAAATAAACCAAGAGCACCTATAGTTTCATTAAAAGCTTTTTCTAAAAATTCTAAAAATATTCTGGCCCCCCTTTTTGCCATGGCTCAGGTTTAGGAGAACTCAGTAGCACGACTCAGAGACTTAGTGAAAGTTCAAAGCAGTTCACCTTTATTTAGGCTTGAAGGCAGAAACAGTCATGGCCAAGAAGCCAGACAAAATCCCAGAATGGTCAGCTGGTCAATAAAAATAGGAAAAAAGGCTAGAAAAGTACATGCTGGAAAGCACAATAGGCAATCTGGTGAGGAATGAGAGAAAAAAGGCTGGTACAAGTACTAAAAGCGGTTCGGGGAACTGAGTACAGGTGAGCAGGTAGGCAGTGAACAGTCAGATGGCTGGAGTGTGGGAAAACCGGGCTTATTGCAGGGCAGGAAGGAATGGCAGGGTCTGAAATGACTGCATGATGACTGCAGATGAATGCATGAATGAACTGCAACACTATTCCTGGTTTACCTAGCTGGTCTTTCTATTTTTTTTTTTTTTTTACAGGTATCCCATTCCCTATAATAGTGGCCTGGGCCATTGGAAAGTTGTATTATGAAAATGAACAGTAAGTATTCAAATCAATAGCCAAGTTCCTGTAATGTTTTCCTAAAATTGCATTCAATTCGATGCTGTTTATTCTGTTTCTCCTCTGTCAGATGCTGGTTTGGTAAAGAACCTGGGAAATATATGGATTATATTTATCAGGGACCAGTTATTCTTGTGCTTCTGGTAAGTGACGATGAAGAAAGCCATTGCCGTGTGCACCCATGGCAATTATTTTCACATTATTTTTTTTTCCGTTTTACCGTTCATTCATAAAGTGCACATTTTACACCAACACAAGATTTATCACTAATGTCTACTCATAAGTGTAAACTGATGAAAAAAGTCAGCCCCCCAAAATGAAAATGTTTTTTTAATGAAACCCATTTCCATCCTGCAACTAGCTTGCGGAAAGGTGGAATTAATCTTCCTGAGTAGTTGAGGCATTTTCACACACAAGAGTTCTGAAAAAATAAGTAATTGTATTCATAGAAATGTGTCCACTAATGGTTATGTAAAAGCTGTCACCAGCATGTAGTTGTGCAGTGACCGGTTCTGATTTGTGTACTCTTCTGACACTGACCTGTTTAGAAAGGAGGTGGCTTTTGACTTGTTTTGCCCTCCACTCCTCCTCAGCACTTAAAGTCTCTTCACAAAGGAAAACTGCTCTTGTTGTATTGCAGAGGAAGCCATTAGCACAGGGCTCAAAACTAATTTAGTTCTTTTTTTTCCCTAGATAAACTTTGTTTTCCTCTTCAACATAGTAAGAATTCTCATGACCAAACTAAGAGCTTCAACTACATCTGAGACAATACAATACAGGTGAGTTGATTGTGTGCTTGATTGTCTACAGTATAGAAATAAACACTCTTTCTCCCTCTGCTTGCTCCTTCCAAGAACATGTGAGGCTCTGAAGCTGTGAAGAAATGTATTTTTAGCATTAAAGTAGCCAATTTAGAAAGCTGATGTTAATGACAACAAAATCGAATCAGTGGCAAGTACTGTAATAATTGAGAACAATTATTGTTTTTATGGCTTTTGAAATACCTCTTACAGGCTAAGTATTGCCTGTGATTGCATTTAATGCTGGTAAATGAAAAACAATAAATAACGTTAACATAGTAGACCCTTTTTTTTTTCCTTACCAGTTTCACTCAAACAGTGAAACTTTGAGAAAGTGAAAAAACAAATCTTTAGCAAAAAGGTGTTCATATACTGAAATCCTCTCTTTTTGGTCTTCATAGTCTCTTTCAGGTGTTTTTCAGAAGTAGTTTCAAACTACTAAACTAGAACTACTACTCCTTTTAAACTTCCAAAATTATAGGAAAGATATACAAATTGACCTGAATGAGCACAAGGAAGTTACAGCGCTTTTGTGGAAGAGGCTGTTCATCTAGTCCAACCAGCGAGTCTTCAGAGTTTGAAGATCTCTTGTGGCTCTGATAGGACTTGATGAGTGATTAATGGCAGCGATAGGGCGTGAGCTCGAGAGCGGCGAGCCGTGTTTAATCCTTATTTACGTTGTTATTTTAATTCAATTCAGCCTTTTTAGGCCCGAGTTGGATTTATTGTTGTTGGATGACAGATATATTAATTGAGCCATACGATTTAAATGTTTGGAGGATATGTATCTGTCAGGCATGAATAGTTGACCCCCAAGTAGAACAAAAGGGTTTCTTCAAAATGCTGCTGGTTTTAACTGAATTGTGTGAAGAGTGCAGACAAGGGTACGAATTTGACGAGAAAAGACTGGATTTGTCTTTACACTTCTGGTCTGTCACAACATGTCAAGACCAAGAGAAAATATACAATTTTTAAAAATCCTCCAGGTGACAGTTCAACCAGCAGAGCACTCAAGCCAAAATCCATTTATCACATCTTATTGATATTTACAATGTTGATAAGATGTTACAGAGTTCACTGATTGTTTGTGAAAAAAACATTCATGACTAATTAACATTTTTAATTACAACCTGATGGCCTATAACGCAGAAAAAGCACAGCTTTAATCAGAGCATAATGAAAATGCATGACTATATTTCCAAATAAAAAGGATAAACAACATAAAAAGGTAGTTTTCCACTGTCGTTTTCACAGTGCTTAGCATTAGTGATAATGATTTATTAAGTCATGTTATAAATTCTGTTCCATCCTTGTCTTCACAGAAAAGCCGTGAAAGCAACACTGGTCTTGCTACCTCTGCTGGGCATCACCTACATGCTCTTCTTTGTGAATCCGGGGGAGGACGACATCTCACAAATTGTTTTCATCTATTTCAACTCCTTCTTACAGTCTTTTCAGGTGAGGTGAGAATAAGGATAATGATACGATGTGACATCGGCTGGGAGAACCTCCATACACTGTCCATAAGGCGAATGGTGTGACTCACCATTATTTCACGATGAGTTTTATCGTCGAGTTGTATCACTTCTTTCAGGGTGTCTCTTTAGGTTATGAGCCTGCTTGTGGGAAGATGATTTGAAGTAGCATCCTGGCTGTGCTTACACACAATATGCCCCCCCTGCCTCATGTGCAGTGCTCTCAGCTGTCAGGATTAACAAGGTCACATGGGCACGAGAACTGCCCTTGTTTTGTTTTGTTTTCTATATCTCCCTATGTACTGTACTTAAATGTAAGACAGAGTGGGAGATAGGGATTTCGAGCAGAGTTCCTTCATAGTCAAGAACTGTATTTGGCATGAAAACATTTGCTCTCAAAATTGAAAACATAATTTCCTTTGGCTCTTTATGTCATGACTGCGGTATTCCAGTTCTCTTATGTTCACTTAGGGTGCCATTACACAATGCTGCTGCGCCTCCTATTTCTAACTGTAATGTGTTTTATTCTGCAGGGTTTCTTTGTGTCAGTATTTTACTGCTTTCTAAATGGAGAGGTGAGTCCCTGCAGTTTTGCAAAAGATTTTATATTTATGAATTTCATTAAATTGGGAAATGTGTTTCTTGATGTAAGATTTTAATAATATCAAAAATGGATTCCCTGATTAGCTAAGTAATATTTATTCTACTCATTTGTAGTTTACATTTTTAAAGGTGGAACGAGGGTATGATCAAGTAGCTCTCAAAAGAGAGAGAGAGAAAGAAACTGCAATAAGAGTTTCTGCTCCATCAGTGAAAATCTATCAATTTGTTGCTAAAAAACCTTAATTGAGCTCTGTCATTTTCATATAATTAAAATAAAAGCAAATTGCTGAATATCCAGCTGGTTGAAAGTCATCATTGCCATTATGAATTACACATTCGTCAGTAATTGTATAAAATGGAGGACCCCCTCGCAGCTATCTCTCAGCCCTGGGATAATTGAAATCCAGGGGTGGAGAGACAATTCATTTGATGAGTAATTGTGAGGAATTTGAGTCGCCCCCTCTTTGAAAAGTATTTATTGCAAATTAGCACAATGTGATGTGTGGCGTCAAGGTGTAGGTTTGAATATACTGAAAAGACGTTGTGATATATATATATTTTTTGACTCACTGCTTACATAGATAAAGGGAGTTTTCTTTTTTGCAGTCGTTCTTCTTCGTCTTAGCCTGGCCCTGATTTGAAATGTTTTTAAAAAGCTGCGGTAATGCTTTGTTGGGCATGCTTCATAATTCCTCCATATCTGGCCAGTGAAACTTTTAGAGTAATGGTATAATGATAACTTTTCTTTTCAAATTCTTATTTCCATAAACCCGAGATTTATATCGAGCAAGAAATTCAACATACAGTACACACTGCTTTTCTGTTCTTTCTAGATTGTTTATAGGATTCAACAGAAAAGTATGACGTGAGCTTTATCACTCTGTGGCCAAAAGTTAGATGAGTGGATTTTTTTTTCTTTTTGCAGACAAGGAAATTGATACAACTATGAATATGAAGCTAGAGCCAAGAGACAGTTAGCTTAGCATAAAGACTCAAAACAATGGGAAACAGATATCTTCGGTCTCTTTATAGGTAAAAACAAAAAACTGCCTAACACGACCTTTGAATCTCACCAATTAACATGTTGTGTAATCTGTACATAAATTAAAGTGTGAAGACAACAGTTTGTGACAAAGCCAGGTTAGCTGTGTTAGTCATGCTGGCTTTTTCCCCCTCAGTGTTTTGTCTTTATGCCAAGTTAACTGTTTCCCCATTTAGCCAGATGGAGGATAGCCGGTCTGACTCTCTTCTGAGAGAGCTCATTAGTTAACACATTATATTTGTTTGTTTAATCCGTAGGCCCCCAAAAAAAACACACAAGTAGGGTGTCAGTGAGTAAAAACGCTTCCAGTCACTATGCTGAACTAAGCCGACTGTGTCCCGGGTGTTCCAGCTCCAGCGGACTGTCAAACTATGCTCTAATCAGAAAAAAAAAACAAATAAATAAAAATAAAAAATCAAGGTCAAGGTTTGAAGTCGTAGCATTTTCTCTTCTCTGCACACAAGAGGAAGTTGCAATGAGCGCAGCAGCAGTAACGCCGCCGCTTTTGGTTCGTTCCCAAGGTGCGTTCTGCGGTGAGGAAACGGTGGCACCGCTGGCAGGACAACCACGCGCTTCGAGTGCGAGTGGCGAGAGCCATGTCCATCCCCACATCTCCGACCAGGATCAGCTTCCACAGCATCAAACAGACCACAGCTGTGTGACAAGGGGGGGAGATGAGCACATGCTGTAATCTCCACTAAAGCGTCAGAGGGAACAGATTTCCTTTTTTTTTTTTGTAGAGGACAAATAATGAAGTGATTTACAGAACAGACTGATTCCTCTGGACACAGGAGGGGGAAGTGTGACTGAAGATCCGGGGAGTCTCTGTTGGCTATTGAGAAAATTAAAAAAAAACAAACAAGCAAACAAACAAAAAAAAACAACCCCAGCTGCTAAAATTACACTGTAATTGTTCATAACGTCAAAATGGACACATAAGATTTTTGCTGTTATGTCCGGTAACACGCCGCATATATATTAAATGAGGTACGAGGGTTTGAGATATTTAAAAGACATAAAAATAACATCATCGTCAAACCGTTGCATCACAACAGGCCTTATCATCTGATCTCACTGTCTTCTTACTGTTGTCATCTTACTGCTCAGTGGCTGTTAATGGAGCAAGATAATCCTATAAGATTTGCAGCCGATTACTTCATACACTTCTGGGCGTGTGGCTCAATGTTAGTTTGAGGGAGTGCGATCAGGTACACTTGCAGTATAATTGACTAAGATGCATTCATAAAGTTGCAAAAACAGCCATTTGCATTACACTGTATGACTAACATCAAAAATAAAAAATAAAAAATTTTTAAAATTCTCTTTTTGTTAACTTCTCTCTGGCATCAACAGCTGCTTTTGACAGCTCAGGAAAAAAAAAAGCTTTGGGGAAGACTGTGGTTCACCTGAATTAAATATCAAAAAACTGTACAGAATAAAAGGCATTCGATTTAAAAGACTCGCTGCTCTTTGCAATGAAGAGGAATTCAAAATGATTTAAGTGTGAAGTGAATAACTGGTATTCACCAAAACACAATCCAGACAGGAATACTGTACGTTTTGGTCAATGTGAGCTCACTATTTTATACAAACAAGCCATTTTAATTGAGCCTTTATAATGTCTACTTAGAGGAATCATCTCCTTTAAGTCTGTGTTCTTTTATATGATGTTGAATTTTCAGGCTCTCACTGTACTGTTTTAAAATACTTGTCAATGAGCTTTGATTCCTCTCTGGTGCTGTGCTCCAGCTATTTGTTTACACCATTGCTTGTTGCATTATGCTTTTTTTCTTCCCCAGAGAAGGAGAGTACAAACATAAAGAGCAATTTAATGTGTACTGTGTTTGAGTTCCCCGAGGTTGATGGGTGAGCGGTTCCATATTATAGCTCTCTTCCAGACGACCAAAATTTTAAGTTTATATCTGTATATATAATTTTATGGAGTTGGGAAAGTGATTTGAAGTCATTTATTTAATTTAATGTATATGTGCGTTAGGTGGCATGCATGAATTTCTCATGTGGCCACAGTGGAGGCAGATTAAATTCTTTTGGACTTAAAAAAATCCTTAAGGCTTTCCCGTAATCAGTGTTACAACTAAGCTGCCGGTTCAGGAGAAGAGGAGCTTTATGAAGAGAGCACGAATCGGGCAGATCCACATACTTCCGGGGCTGTTACACCGACTCTTACATCTGCTCGGGCAGCTCAAACAGTAATACTCACGACGGCTATCTATGTGCAATGACGAACAAAATACCTTTGTTGTCTACAAAAGGATGAAGAGGGGAGAGGAAGCATTAGTTTAGAATAGGATTACAAAGAATCAAAAACATCTGCTTTGATGTTAACGTCCCTTTGTTTGTCCCTGCATCCATCAGAAAGACTATTTTGGTCTGTAGGGTGGTACAGTTAAGAATGTTTGAAGGAATGATTATGGGGAAGTACGCCTGTTCACCTTCTTGCAGACGGCAGCTGGTTATCTTAGCTTAGCATAAAGACTCTAACTGGGGAAACAGCGAGACCAGCTCTATCCAAAGCAGTCTCCAAAGGTTGCCTAGTGACCTTGCGGCGGCAATTAGACTTCAGGAGATGAGAGTCGTTATGCTAAGCTAACTGGCTCCTAGATGTAGGGTTGTGTTTAGTGTATGGACACAAGAGTGGTATTGATCTTCTCATCTAACTCTTGGCAAGAAAGTGAATAAGGATATTTCCCAAGATATCTAGCAGTTTTTTTTTTAAATTAATAATCTTGTTTTATTTTAGTTTGGTATGTATTTATTTATTTGTTTATTATTTACCTCTCTCTATATATATATATTTTTTTTTTTTTACAATTGTTTGATATGAGGATAAAATCCACTGGTCACTGCCTTGGAGTATGGATTTTAAAAAGTGGAAAAAAAAATTAAATAAATAAGAAAGCTGAATTTCCAAGAGATCTGTGATCAAATGTGTTTTTGGGTGTTGTACAGAGCATCAAATACTTCAGCAGTATTTGTTTTAAAATGTACATTTCAATTTTGTATTTTGTAATTTTTTGTGACATTACTGCAGAAATTTTTTTAGGTGATGTGCTGCTAAAGTGGACTGATATTATTTGTTATATCAAATGTTGATCATCCAAAGTGACTAAATATTTTCATATCTGTTTCCAGCATCATAACTTGTGCGGCTGTAACACACTGCACACCCTTCCATGACCTCATCATAAACGGAAACAGTCCATTGCCGAATAGTTGGGAAATACTTTTCATACATAAATAGGTAAACAAATCATTTATTAAAACTCACCAAAGAGACAAAAACCATGTTTACCTATACACAGAATTTTTATTGTCTACATATTTCTATTGTTCCCACTTAACTTTGTAGACCAAATCTTTTTTTTTTTTTGTACACGATTTGTTGTACATGATCAAATGTATTCAGTGCAGTGTGATGTCAGATATGGTAAATTATAACTGAACATATTGATTTTATGGAAAACCCTTTGTCGAACCAGCCATGTTGCCTTACAAACAAAAGGAAATGCATTTTTTTTTGTGAAAAGGATGCTAATGTCTCTGTAAATGATATATTGCTGTGTTAATGATATACATTTGTACATGCACATGTGAAAAGGAAAAATATTTGAATTAAAAACTATACTCATTACTTAATTTTGCACTTTGGCTTTTCATGTTAAAGGTCTCACATTGTCGAGGGGGCTTGTAAGCAATAGTTATCTGTGTTGACAGAGTATATGATGCATTTTGTCTGTTCTGTTACACTCGGCAATTTGACATTAACCACAGATTTCACTAATAGGATTTATGTAGTTGATTCATTTGCTATTTATCACTACTATCTCCAAGCAGTGTAATGACTCAACATAATAATTATTCATATGGAGTAGACTGCTGCGGATTCACTGGCACTGTGGCATGTAATTGTCTTTTAAATATAGTTTTTTAGTGAGCGCCTGCTAGGTTATGTAATATGAATCTAGATACAGTTTCATACATGTCAGGCTGTGCTGGAGTGAAGTGGAGCAGAAACTACTGTCTGTGCCTAGAACCCTCAGGACTAGCTGAGTTATACATCCCCAAAACAATTAGCCAGGACTCTGATGCAGCCTAATAAAGACTTGTTGTGACGATTAATGCTTTGATTGTTGACAACAGTATGAAAGGCAGACAGTAGATGAAATGTTCTGCAGCGTGCCAACGCCAGAGGCAAGCAGCACATCTGCACTTCGCTGTGGATTGGCTGCCCCTGAGCTCCCTTCTGTCTATATTGAACTGCATTTCACCAGTCATTACCTCGGCTAAAAATAAATGACTGCAATGACAGCCTGAAGCAACAACTACAGTCTTAACAATGGATTGTCACTTATAATCTTGTGATGAGGTGTCGCCCATAACACTACTTATCAACTTAAAAAAAAAAAACAAAAAAACGACCCAAAACAAAACAAAAAAAAAAAAAAAAAAAAAAAAAACATAGCTATGTCGAGGTGGATTGATCAATTAAGGAATTTTTGCTATTAGAAAGAATGATCTCCTACAGACTATAGATTCTTAGTGGCATCCTTTAAAGAGCACCCTGTCAATTTTACAAATAAAGTCAGTTTTCTGTCATTTGGATTACTACTCAGCCTCTGAAAACAGCTGTATGATGTTTTCAGTGGAGGTACTTCAAGTCTGGCAAGTCAAGTGTTATAAACTAATTTAAAGTAGCTTCCGTTAAGGCGCTAGCCTTGGATTTTCAAAATACTCAGCTCTTCAGTCCAAATCCCAGCAATTGCTTCTATCCTGGTCAGCCGAAAATTCTGGCCAGACAAGAAATGTAAAAGATTAAAAAAAAAAAAATGTTCTCCAGTTATATTTTTCAAGGTCTTATTTTCCAACAACAATCTCTCAGTGTTATTTTAAAGCCTGCAAGGAATAGCATTCAGGGTGGTAAACAATGAATCTTTTATTGATTTATATAGTTTGCTGGTGCAGAACAAATGCAAATTAAGTAAACTATATTGTTTAGAATTTAAAGTAATGTCCCCTTTGAAAATACCCATGACATGACCCTGCCTGCATTACAAACTGGGGCCATGGAGTTTGGATTTTATCACGCAGGGAGAGTCTGATGAAATTGGTTCTGGTTGCATGATGAGAAATGTGGCATCCAAAATTTTTCAAGCTTGACCATAAGACTAAAAATCAGGATAACTCTTCTGTTTTTCTGAAGTTGTCTTTAGTGGCTTGTGCCAACTTTGAGGAAGTGCAATACTAAATAGTACCCTTTTAACTGGTGATTATTTTCTTGAGTGTAAACTTAAACAAACATTTCATACTTCTGTTGCACAGTTCAAGTACAGCACCTCAACCATTCTTTTTACAATAGTAAAAATAGCAAAAGCAAAATTTCTAGGTTGATGATATGAATCATATCCTGATTATATTTCTTATTTTTCTTAATAGAATTATTGGACACAACCCTGATTACAATGTTCAACATGTAAAACATTTCTCTGTTCGTTACATCAAAGCAACATGACTGTTTCATGAAGTGCCTGTTGCCAACAAATCATTTACTGGTAGGAAACATTATTAAACTGATGCGCTTAATGGAATTGAAAAATGCAAAGGGAATGTAGAATACAGTGTATGTCTTATGAATCAAATTGATCACACCGAAGCAAAGGATGTAAAATAAAAATATTTTATTCCACCATTATATTTCCCCTCAGAGGGAGCCCTTGGGAGCTGGGGTTGACTATGATTAAAATCCTTTTTGACAAGACCAGCATTGCTCTTTACCTCGAATGACATTAAGGAAATTATTTTATTATGATACAACTGGCTTACTGAATTACTCGGGCTCTGCAGTAGAGTCAAAAGTATCCCAGCAACCATAAACTGGTGTCATCCTGAAGGTCCGGTGGAAAAATTGGCTGTCCACAAACAATGATTAAATATATATCCTGACGCTATGGCAGGAAGGGGAGAGCTGAGCGGCAAAGATATTGGGTGTGATGAAGGCCAGCAGAGATGACCTGACACATTAATGTTAAAATTAAAATAGCATGGATGGATTTGCTTCCAAATTAGTTTATCCCTCTAAAAAGCTGATGGCTGAGTCATTACCAACTCACACTGTGCAGTCAAAATGCTGTTCGAACCCATTTCCAAAGATGCAAAATGTGTATTTTGGGGATATGTGTATAAAGTGATGCACAGGACGTCTAAAATAGTTTTCTTTGACTGAATGGTGCAGTCATAAAAAGATGGGTTTGAATATTTCACTCTTATTATTCTACACTGTAAATATCCCTTACTGTAAATGCTGAAACAAGTCAACGCACAATACACATGATACTGTTGGCGGAAAAGAGTGATTTTACCAAACCCGACCCTGCTTGATTGGAAATAAATGTGAAAAAAAGGCACTAACTATCTTTAGCCTCTACCAAAACACTTAATTCTGAAAGAGACAACTAATTCAACAACCCGATTAGATGTGTGTGTGTTTTACACTGTTGAGGGAACTGCTTCCGGCAGTTATGTTTCTCAGGCTGTTAATGAGTCTTTATTTGAAGTGTTGAAAGATGTAGATTCTTTTGCTGTGTGACTGTAGCTTTGCCACTGGTTGGATCAAATGGAAATTTGAATCTGAGTGACTCTCGGTTCTGTGGGGTGGATGCGCTGTGACGTGAATTTTAGAGCATCATTGTGATTTCATTTGTATGTTGAGAAAAGGACTGGAGCTTTGAATCTTTGCTGAAGGAGTCAAAAACCACAACCACACTTCAGCAGAGGAATGGTATGTTGTTTTTATTCCCCAAAGCGTTTACTGAGTCCCAACATTACTTGAGCAACATCTCTACCTGCTGGTCAAAGAGAGGAAGTACTAATATTCTTCAAAATTCCTTCAGATGTTGACATCCATTGATTAGATCAGTATATGTAACGGTTTCTCTTTTACAATTTATTTTGTTTTTTAATGCAACCGTGACCATAAAATATTTTTGTTTATTTATGCCATGATCCTGAGATAAACAAAATTTCAATGTACTTGTATTTTTTATATTTGTTTTATAACTGGGATAACAAACAAACACAAACTTTAACTTTTTCTTGAACTTGAACTTGTGTATTTTCATTAGGAGAAGATATGTGGCCAATATCTTCACCGATTTTAACTGATCACGCAGGTTAAAAATAACTGACGAGATTAATATGTGTATTTTAGGTAGTGTGATTTTAGTCAAGGGTAATTAAACATAGTAAACTGTCAAGCTGTATGAGTATAGAGCCAGAAATATATTCTTAGTTTTGTTTCAGAGATATAATGTAATTCATTGTTGTGTGCTGGTTTGAAACACTTCTTCTTGTATAATATTTTTTTAATCTCTAAAGGGACAAACAATTTTCAATCTCTGCTTCACTTCTGTCCTGATGAAAGCAGGAGAGAAACCTTTAACAAACACTACAAGCTCCTGTGGAACACACAAACCACAGCTAAGAAGCATTGTTTTAAAAAACAGAGCACCATCAAAATCAATTTATTTATTTTTACCATGATCTATCATATGAACAGGGGCAATGTGCAATGCTTAAACTGCATCAACACAAGTGGTCTTAGAAAAACAAGATGAAGTATTGATGATGATTATAGATCCATTTGAGAAGCAAGGAAATGAGAAATATACAAGATGGGATTTACAGACACATAAAGATCTTCCGCAGTGAAGAATTCAGGGTCTTGGTTTTCTAGTAAAGGAGACACAAACTGATTATTCATTCATACTGATTTCATAATGGAGAGTGATGTAGCACTAGAATGAAAATAAGATTGAAATACACATGTACCCTTTTTAAGATGCCATAATGTATTTTACAAAGGCTTCATAATTTATGCATCCGTTAGCATCCTCTTGGTTTTGCATTAGCTGCTCCACCTCGTCCTCCCTCATCTTCTCACCTGAAGTTCATAAGGAAGAAACCAGGAGAACGGTCAGATAAGCGCATACTCTTACAACTGCAGCTTAATTATGTCTGTGTGCTGTAGGATTGCTTGACTCACCCAGTGTTGCCAGAACATGCCTGAGCTCAGCTCCCATGACTGTGCCATTCCCCTCCTTGTCAAACACCCTCAGACCCTCCACAAAGTCCTCAAATGTTCCACGGTCCTTGGCCTTACAAATGTGTTGGTGCATGGGGAGAAACTGGTCAAAGTCAAGCATCTTGGTCTGCATATCTGTGAAAAATGACAAAAGTGCTGATTTTACCACTGGGGGAAAAAAATGAACAGGTTTTACCCATGGACCAGTGTTGAACCTTCCTCTATATTCAATAAACGCTGCCAGCGAAACCAGATTCAGGCGAGAGTACTGACACCAGTCTGACTATGCTAATGAAGGGGAATCACTCAGTATACTGACGTGTATACTACTAACCTTCAGCCTTGGGCTTTCCGAGGACATACATGATCTCTGTGTTGGTAGGATTCTGGCCCAAAGCTCTAATCAGGTCACCACACTGAGCGTAAGTGATTTTCATCTCATTGGTTGGAGTCCTGTCAAACAGCTGAAAAGCATCTTTGAAATCTGTGAAAAAATATGATAAAAAAAACCCAGCTTATTCCTTTTGAATGCTTGTCAACTAATTGTGATATAAGATTGCGGAGTCTTTGAGGAGAAGGCTTGAAGACGCTTCCTGCGTAGCAAAGTAATATATAATGGCATGCCTCAGATAAGGGGGTCCTCTACTGAAGACAAAGCCTGAAAGAGTCAAACCCTGATGTGTTTAACTCTACTTTGACATATGCCTCCTTTCAAAGGGGTGGACGTAGATGGATGTGTTTTCTTTAAAATAATAGCACATCCCTAAACAACTGTATCATCAGCTGTTGTTGAACATCTCTCACACGCTAATGGAGAGCGCTATCACACAAACAATTCATTCCCTCTATAAATAGCAGGCAGTCCATGCAACACAAATGACAACTGTAAAAAACGACCTCAACCTTACCCTCAATTTGTTCAGGGGTGAATTCCAGCTGAAAAGAGACAAAGCAAACAGGGCCATTAGATGCTGCTGCTCATTCAGGAATTAGGGCAGCTTACACGGTTAGTGAATGTGATTGATGGAAGAGGAAACTAATTTGAAAACCTGGATAAACTGTTAAGCATGACTCCTGACCTTGTCTCCCATCTCACTGTTCTATTCCAGCAGATCAAGTTACGGGATCTGCATCTGTTCTGATCATAGTACATTGTTTATTGGTGACCTTGGGTCTAACACCTCCTTCTTACAGTATGCATGCCGTCAGCTACTACCAGATTCATTTGAGTTTATTTCTGGATGCAATGTGTGGCAAAGAATCATTGGCACTATAAACACCGACAAGGTCAGAAATTCACAGCATAACGATTATGCTGGATATTTACGTATGCATGTGCTGAACATTAAAAAAAAAAAAATAATAATCAAGCTGGTTAATTTCACGGTCCCACGTAATTTAGATTTAGATTTTGAGGTTAAACACGTGTTGCTATTTTGTAAGTATTTTTTACGATTTATAATCAGATCAGCACTACAACAGGGTCTGTTAGAGTTCTTTAGCAGAAAAAAAAGACGCTAAGCTACTCTCTAAGGCAGTTCAATCTGTTTTGCTGACCGGTTTAATGTGTTATTCTAAGTCTAAAAATAAATCATTGTTCTGAACACCCATGACAAATGCTGGCTATTTATACTCCATGTATTTTTTGGACCCTCATCAGATAACGCCCTCACTATTTTTCTCTGATGTCTGTATATCTACAAACCCAAATCCCCTCCATGAGGCCATGTAAAAATATTATCTAAAAACTTATCTAAGCATGCTTAGAAGATGGATGGTGATGGATCTAATTATCTGTATTTTTCTTCCTCTTGGTTTTTCCACCCTTTTTTGCCCTCAGAGTTATGGTGCGGGTGGTCTGCTATTCACAGACATAATGAAGTTCATATTTTGTGGCTTTAACTGTGCTCCATTGTAACATAGTGGCTAGTTCAACCAGGAAAACATTTATCCATTGAGAAGGGGCCAAGTCAGCAGAAGATCTTTCCATAGTTTGTGGTATCAGCTAGTTTCCCTGTGAACTCCACCAAGAAGTCACAGCAGTCTTGATCTACTTGCACTGCCAAGTTTAAGTCACATGGGGTCTCTGATGCACTACCTTGGCCCGTAACCATTCAAGAGTTTCTATGAAATCATCTTTATTAGCAATTAACTTTAATAGAAATACAAATGCTACTATTTTACCAATTTTAAAGAAAAAATACACATATTTTGAGTTTAATCTCCAGTGTGAGTAATCATCAGTCATTTAAAGGATTAAAACACTCAAATCTATCTTAAACTAGAGTCTATTTACCCACCTCCCAGCATTGCTTAAAATTTCTGTTTATGTTGTTTTACCGTCACTGATGAAGGGTCAAACACCGGGGTCTTGGGGCGCTCAGGCTCTGGGGGTTTTGGGGCCGCTGGTGCTGGTTTAGGCTCTTCCTTCTTCTTTGGGGCCATTGCAAGATGCTCTCAGGACACAAAAGGGGGAGGACTGGCACAGCAGAGGGATCTAGAGAGATCTAGCACACTGTGGCTGGAGGTGGCCCATTAGAAGCAAGGTCCCTTTATGCACTGTCCAAAGGTGTCATCCTACCCCCCCCCCCCCCGGAGCCCCACCCCTCTTCCATGCCCAACGACAATGCCAACAATAGGGGCATCACTATAAAAGGATATGCCTTTGTGCTTCTATTTAAGACAAAGGTTGGTGTGTGTATGTGTATGTGTGTGTACATCATCAGGATATGGATGATGGAAAACTATATTAGCTAAAAATCCCAGGCCTGGAACCTTCTGTTAATTGGGCTATTTCCATCAGCCCATCAGCACAAGTGAGACCCTGTGTTACCTCCTTTATCTTAGACCGCTGACCTTGTTCAGTGAAGTGTGATGGTTATTTAGTAGGAGGGGGATGAGGAAAATGATGATTGCTGAACAAGAGAGGGTTGAAGTTGTTTAAATTACAATGTCACAATGCTGTATGATGAACTGCAATTCCAAGCAATTATCCTTGATTATTATTCAAAATTACAAACCAATGAGACAGAGTAATTCACTATGCACATGATGCGCCAGGACAAATCCTTGTGATGCCCATTTATCTGGTCTGATCAGATGGGATTTGCAGAGTATTAAACTCAAATCCTCCCAAAATAGGATTCACAAAATGTTGATTCAGTCTTATCATGGACTTTTGAATGTGGTTTCTGTGAACAAGCCTCTCTTAAAGTTCAGTGTCCAGAACACAGAATTCAAGAAAATAATCTGGCATGACTCTAGGTGCCACTTTGTAAAGCTGTCATTCACACTTGAATGGAGACAGAAAGAGTGGCAGCCAAGTGGATGGGTTTGGTGTTCACATTGTTATAAAATAAAGACTGTGCGTGTATATAAATCAGACAAACATTCAAATAATTTGCAAAGTAACTCTAAGTGGAGCAGACTCAGATGGTCAGGCCTGACTCATAGTTTCTTTGATTTCAGATAGGACAGTCATTCAAAAACCTTTTAAATAACTTTTTCTTTCAATTTGTTATTCTATTATTTGTCATTTGTTACACTGCATTCACACTGTAACCTGTGTGTCCATCTACAGATCTGTAAGCACATCACACTTTATCTTACATGCATCTACTCTATAAACCCCATAGATTGCTTCCGGTCATAGGACACAAAAGAAATAGAACATTCATGAAGTAAGGAACAGACATCATTGTGTGGAACTGCTCCTGTGTGAGGTTGTGCACTACAAATAACCACGAACTTCACCATAGTCTTTTTCCTTAAAAGTCTGGCATGTGAACAAAAGGTGTAACAACTATGATATTTTAACCGAAAATTATTCAGCAACATTAACAACTTCAGCAGTTTGTAAAACTACTAAAAGGTCATTAAATCAAAGTTTCATGACAGCGGGTAGAATTAGAGTCATAAAAATATATCATAATTATCATAATTATGAGGACAGAGTCATTTAGTTGACTACAAAACAAAAAAAAGGGTACTGTGGTTCACAGTCACATTATTTTCATTATTCTGCTTCGTTGTTGTTATTTTTAATGTTGGGAGGGGGTTGTGTTGGGATACATTTATCTCTCGAGGTATGGAAGATGAAATATGACGTCTCTATAAATAAACAAACAAAAATAAATTCCCCTGCAACTTCATAGGCTTGATCAAGCTGAACAGTGTCTGACTTAGAACTGTCCATTAACGATACACTTGTATAAATTCATCCCTGTATTTGTGTTTTTAGATACATGTGTGCTGAATTATTCTTGTTCACTCGACAAATTGGTCTTCTGCAATCCAACAGACTTCATTACTTTCCTTTGTCTTTGCACTGAAAGATACTACTCGCCAGCTGCTTGTATTTAAAGCACTGGCTCCCGCACCACTCATGTGACCAAAGGGGCAACCAGTCAAGTAAAGTTATGACAAATGGTGAGTTTTGGCAAATCCATTGTCAGGAGACACACCCAAAACATAGCCTTCATCATCATCTGTTGAGCATGATGTGCCACGTTACAGTACAGACCTTCCTCTGATCTCCATCAATTTGCTGTTAAACCTTATGGCCCATCTCTTGGGGATGATTTGAACTGAGTTTTGAGAAGTGGCGATTTCACTGTAGTGAATCAATTCATGTCTCTCATCAATCAAACACAAATCTTAATGACATGGCTGGAGAATTATATTAACATTCCTCAGATCAAGATGGTAGCTCACATAAGCGCAACCTGTCGGTAAGAATTTGTAAAAAGGATTTGCACAGTTTGTTTGGGATTGTTGTAGATAGAAAAAAAAAAACATTTTGATATCATGGCATTTTGAAATCACTCATAAATGAGAAGACACTAAGCCGTAACCGATGACCCAGAGAATCTCATCCTTAAAACACATTTAAGAGAAAGACACACAGAAAAACAGTTAGGCTCGCGCTGCCGCTTGTGCTCTCGCTCGCTGTGGCCTGGACTGCCAAGGGAGAGATGGCCCATCGAGGCCAAAAATAATCACCAGATTAATGCGCGCTTGAGAAATAAAAAGTCATCACTGCAGTTTGGTCCTCATTATTTTCAAACCGCACATGACTAAAGTTGTCAGTGTCTGGCTAAAGCTAACCTACATAGAGACACGGAGAGACACGCTGTATGTCAGTCTGTGTATAAATGGATTCAGCCGTACATGGCTCCACGCCAACCCCTTCTTTCAGATCCTACCAGGTGACTGCTATTGACACGCTGCAGCAACAATTCACGACGTGTCCAGCCTCATCCAGTCAAGCTCTTAAAACATCCAAAACCTGTGCAGTTTGCTATTTTGGAGTTAGTCTGTTGTCTGGCTGGTATGTACCTTGGAAAGGCTCCAATCTGTGTACAATGCCAATTGTTACTTGGACCCATCAGACGACCTTCATTGCAGCTGTAGCCTTTGCTGAATGGTGTTTTAACAGCCTGGGTAAAAGCAGGGCTGTTGTATGATTCCCCTCAGAAATTGTAGGGCAATTCAGATGTGTCAATAAAACAATATTACTGTTCTTCATCAAGAGAGAATCTGTAGTTGAAAGACACAAAAACCACAAGTTAGAATCAATGATCAAGTGTCAATATATATGTTAGTGACAATTTACCTCACCCTGCTATGTGATAGTGGCTATGTGAAAAATCCAGTTAGGGAAGATACAGAGACCCATATTTTAAGGAGGAGGTGGATGATGAAAGAGATCAGCTTTGTGCCCCCCTTCCAAGAAAAATAAATAAAACAGAATAAAACAGGAAAACGCTAGGACAAGAATTTGAAATCATTCATTTTGATAGATTATAATAGTCTATATGACCTTGGACTCAGGTCCAGTGCTTTCATTATTCATGGTAAAGTTTTGTTGTTTACTGCCATGTCTTTTTGAGCATGTGCAATTCAGTACAGCCCAACTATATTTGTTTGTTTGGTTTTTTTTTTTGCTTTGTTCAACAGCATGTTTGCAAAATTGGATGCTCTTGAATTGGTAATTGAAGACACTTTACATTATATTATACACATTATGACACTTACATGTGATTAAATAATATAAAAATCTTGTCTTTCCTGACAGCTTGTTTGAAGAGAATAGCTCTTAGCTTTTTTTGAGTCTTTAGACTTGATCAGCTGTCACACTATGTGAGCATAAATTATCATAGATTTAAACATCGTTAAAAGCCAATTTATCTACATACACTGCATTGTAAAATCTTTGTAAAGGAAAAACTCAAACATCACAGTGACACTGAAAGTTGAAGCACCCTTTGATGCAATTACATCTTCGAGTCTTCTTGGGTAAGATGCAACGAGCTTTGCACACCTGAATTTGTGGATTTCCTTCCTCTCTGCAGATCCTCTCAAGCTCTGTCAAATCTCTCTGGAGATGTTCAGTTGGGATTAAGTCATGTCTTGACTGATTTAAATCATTTTGGCATGATGGTGCAGCATAACAAAATGTGAAAAAAACTTAATGGGTCTAAAAACGTTGCACTGTATGTACTGTAATGCACTGTAAATTAGTATTTATCAATGGAAAAAATGTCAAAACCATCTTTGATTGGTTTTTATACACAAACATAATGACCAGTTACTCATATAAGCCACACTTAACTGATATACATTCACATTCATTATTCCAAAGTTTTAGTTATGGACTTAAACTCAGCATTTTGTCTATTTCTCAGTTGGGCACTCTTTAAATATAGGCCTGTTTCCTGCTATTTACAAAGAAAAAAAATCTGACCTAAACCAACCATTAACAGTATCAATAAACATTAATATTTTGGATACAGCTGTTGTGTAATTTTCATACGTGTGTTAAAAAAGCTGTCAATCAATTTGGGAGTGCTTGCAGTTTCCAGTCTTGGCACAAGCCATTTATTTACATTTAGATTGCAGTATCAAGTGTGTACAGCACTCTGTAACTGCATTAACAGACTGAAACTCCCCTATGGCTCTGTATTACCCCTCTGTGGAGCTGTGGCGACACTGCTCCACTGTGATCATTTACCAGCACTCAGGATATAGTGTGTCGATGCCAATGCTAATACTAATAAGGTGGTTAATACACCAGCTGGATTCCTGGTAGCTGTGACATGTTCATTATCAAATCCACAAGGCAGTCAGTGAAGTGAGCGAGCATGTAATTAAACTGTCCCCTGTCCAACTAGTGCCCAACGTGGTATCCAGTTTAGTGAGCAGAAGTGTTGATGGTGCCAGTCTGTACAGGCTCCACTCCAACATAGACTCTGTAGCCATGTTGTTTGGCAGAAGTTCTTGTTTAATAAAGATAATATAAACACTGTTTTTTTTTGAGGGATTCACAGCAGGATTTCCGTTAAAACATTTCTATATCAAACATTTTAGCCTTAATAAATAACATTTGCTGCGTGCTGTTCCTGTTTATATGGGTGTTTGCAGGAGTGTTTTGTTGCCAGGGTGCAACATACAAGGTCCTAGTTTAAACTAAACTCGGTTCCATTCTCTAACATCAGCATGTATCCTCAGTGTTCAGAGATGGAAAGTTTGTGTCAAGGATTGCCCCAGCAGATGAAGAAATATTATTTATTCAATGGAAGGATGTCAGTGTCAGGGCCTGTAACTTGTCAACATCTGTGCTGTCAAACACTGACAATAAACCCAGCAGCTGAGCCACAGCGCCCCCCTTTGGTCACACTGGACCTATCACTTAAAAATAAATATTCCTCTTGAATCCCAGAGTTGTTTGATTTTTCCTCTTTTGTTTTATTCATTTTACCTGTTACCTGCTTTCAACGTGGATGTTTTTTACATGAATTCAAACACAGAAACAGTGGAGTAATTTGAACATTTGACTGCTGACCCCTGCTGAGCAGCATGAATGAATCTGAGAGATTTTTCAGATAACCTTGGCATAAAAGTATCCTCACATTAGACGATAGATCACGTTCATTTGATTAAAACCCCACTGTCCCCGTTCTGTGCTATTATCTGCAATCCCTGCCCCAACCCTTCAGACCTACCATAGAGCTTGCACTGAAAGAAAAGAATTATTGAGGTAAATTATACAGTATGTATTGATCCTCACGGGGACATTTCACTCTCTAAGTTCGATTCGGCAGAGTCAGTGGGCAGCAACTGTCCAGCACACAGTGACCATCACACATCAGGGTGCCCTTGCTGCAAGGCGACAACGGCAACTGCCCGGTCACTGTGACGCGCTCTCGTTTATTTTAAAAATTGCATCTTGGGTTGTGCACAGTGCAGAGACTGCATTGAAGTTACGATTGAACTGTGAAAGAATGGAACCAGGCATCACTTCAATGTGAGTGCTATGATTTGTTATCTATCAGTTAAATGACCTATTCTGCTCTGTACACATCATGTCTGTTTACTAGACAGATCTCTGTTCAGGACAGTGGAGCAAAGTTAAACTGTGAGGAACCAAAGGCTTCCGATGTAGACATATGGTATCTCAGTTTATTCCATTAAAAAAAATGTGAAATCTGTGTTCAGTTTAGTATAATTTTCAATATCAGTTTCCATGGATATTCCATCATTATTTTTTTGTATGCAGTTTGGTTTACTTTAAAAACCACAGATGATATTATTGTTACTGTTATTGTCTTTTACATCACTTGATTAAAAAAGAACTTGGATCAGCTGGACTCAGACCCAAGTATCAAATATTTCCTTTTCTGACCAAGGTCACAGCACAGCTGCTGTTGTTTAATTGCACCGTTGCTCTATTGCACAAAGAGTGTTGACACATCTGGTTAACCCTGTAATGTTAAATCATATCAAATCATTTCCTTTAGATCCAGGCTTTTAAAGCAGTGCTATTGAAGAAACGGAAAAATAGAATTAAAAGAGCACTCTGTTATCAAGAGATCACTCTTGACCCTGAAAACAGTTTACAAACAATTTCCATTTAGAGGCTGTTCTGAAGCTTTCAGTTAGATTTTCTTGGTAACCCAAAGACCTCTAAAGCTCAAAACCTCCATAAAACCATCTTCAGTTGCATGCCACCTGCAGGAAATCCATCGGATTAGAGAGATTTTTTTAATACTATCAAAAGCTCCGGAGCAGCTACTAAATAGACCTTGTGAGATTGTTCTGACAACTTGCAATCTAATTATGATGTGCAAATCATGACATTAGTTACACACCCCTGCCATGTTACTGTGTTTAACTGGGGGCTTTGTTTTCTAACACTGTCTTATTGCAAAACACTTTGTTTTCCTGGGAATTTGGTGACACTGTTGGACACTGTTTACTGTGAAACACATTTTGTACCTCATGTGTGTGAAGCTGCCGCATGCTTTTGCCATTGCTGCATTTTTGTCCTCATTGTAATAGCAAATGTCAGGGAAATTTGTTCAATGCTAGCAGTGAATCTTGTGTAAAGTTCTTCCTGGACATCCTTTGCAAGTACCCTTTTTTTGGTTTAATGATGTTGATAGTGACTGAATGTGTATATAATCAAGTTGCTTTTCAGGTCACAGTACAGTGTTTTACAGACCTTTTGATGTTACAGCAACATCTCTTACCTCACGATCACTTATCTTTGCGGGCCACTCAGTTGATCAATGTGGCCTCAGTAGGTATAGACATAAAGGTGGGAGAATGAGGTTTGTGATCATAAGAAACCTCCACCTCAGTAGTGTGTAAGTGCAACCTGTATTCAGGGTGATTTTTTTTCCCTCACTTTTTTCTGGGGCATACCTGTGGGAGACCTGAGTGGTCAAGACAACAAGTGTTGCTTCAGAGAAGATGAGCTGACCCCGATTCAACTAGAAATAGCTTCCTCTGGGGGATTACACCAGCTGTTTTGAAACATAGCAGAAGTATTGGTTAGATTGTATGTGATGTGTTCAAATCACAACTATGGTAAATGGAAATGATTAAAAATGAAGCAAAGAGGAAGAAGTGATTCCAATTCCTATCCCAAGTGCTTTTTATGGGAGGGATCTTGCCAAATTCATATTTAATGTAAATAAAATATGCAAGTGCCTTTGTCAGGGTTATTCAAAAAGTTGGGAATGTGGGTGGAAACATGAAAAAAAATATTCATATGGAGAAGATTAAACTGAAAGTATAAATAGAAATTGCCACATCTAAAGTCATATATGCCACATGAGACTGCATGAAGCGCTGTGTAATACAAAAAATGATCACACATGAAAACTATCATGTGTCCACAACATACATGTGCTTTGAATTTATATGTGGTTCTTTACAGACTTTCGGGGGAATGCATCACACAGAGATAGTGTTTCAGTGTCCCCAATTCTGGATTTTTGTACATATTTAGGGTAGAGATTCTTTTCAATGAATGTTTCAAACAAGAGTAAGTGTAACATGTGAATGCTGCATAGTTTATCTGATTTTGAAAGGCGTCTGTCAGTGTATATTCTATAGATTTCTTGCCGTCTATATATCTAGGACATGAAACTGTGTTGTGTGTAGCTTCCAGGATGATTGCAAATTTCTCACCTCCTTGACAGCAGTACTATAGATGCTGACATCTGACTTCCATCACTCAACTGATATAAATGCAAGGAAAGATGCATCTACAAATTGATTTACTATTAAAAGGGATTCAGGCTGAAAAGGCAGCTTGCCAAAGTCTTCCCAACTAAATTAAACCATCATTTTGTATACTTGGCTGAAACAGGATTCAGTGAATAAACACCTACTTACCCCTAAAGATACCGACTATTTGTCTTATGTTGATAAGCTCCCATATGTTCTGTTGCCAGTAATGGATTGAATTTGCCCATCACTTTGCATTCTTACGGCAGGTGGATATTAATCTTTCCAGATGGATGTCAAGGATTAGAAGTGGCTCTTTCCTGTGATGAATACCATGATGGAAGCTGCAGGATGAGGTCATAAGGTGAAAAATGAAGATTTCCATATCCAGGGATAGGAGCCATAACCAGGGATACTGGTAGGGAGATACAGTAACTGGCTTAAAGGTGCGTTTAAATTTAACCTTTCAGAGAGGGGGTTTAAAAGAGAGGGTTTTTTTAATTTTTTTTTCAAGAGAGTGAATAAAAATCTGAAAGATTGGAAAAGAAATGGACATTAAGCATATGCCACGAACACTGTCTCCCCTTGTTTTTTGCAGCTTACATTATTTTGAGTTTCCCATTGAGACACAGAAGGGTGCAATCTTCTGCATGGCAGATGAGCAAATGTATGCTCACATGTCTCCTTGCTGGCTGTTTGTTTATGACAGTTTTCATATTGTTCACTATCTTTCACCCCAGGAATAACCTATTCATGATGGGGCTGGAGCCTGGGCTGATTAGGGTTGAGGATGTAATACCATGACCTCGGGGAAGATAAATACATAGATTTTAAAAACTAAAGTGAAAAATGACAAGCGGAAAAACTGACTCTGAGTGCTGTGCAGGCATGTGTTTCATAACAAGCAGGTTGTTTATGCATATAATGGTGAGGCAGGTGCTTCTGTTAACCTGGTACTGGATGAGACCTGGTACCTGGTACTGGAGAGATTGAATATATATATATATATATATATATATATATATATATATATATATATATATATATATATATATATATATATATATTTATAATTTTTTTTTGCTGTTTTAATGCTTTATTTTGTAAGTGAATCAAGCGACAGATTATACTTCTAATATATTGTCTTGATGTAATATCAAGACAATCTCATTGTGTAAATCATCATTCCTTTAAATGAAAAATGACTATTAAGTTTAGTTTTACTTAGAGTCAGTCTTACATACAAGATCTAATCTTGTAGATCTACCACAAAATTTACTCGTTTGAATGATGTTTACTCAAAACCACAGAGTTCAGCTATTCTAGAAAATTATTTTGTGTTTTTTTTTTTCTAATAAAATACTTGCTAAAAATAAACAGTCATGACCCATTTTCAAAGATTTATGTTTGTAGTATTGGGACTGGGGCTGGGTATCAGAGACAGGGTAGGGAAGTCAGACATCACTGGGAGACAAACTCACACATTGTTGGTTTTGGTCTCATCAAGAACAAAAATACAGATCCTTGACCAGACTGAGCAAAAGTTCATCTTCTGAGGCTGAGACTGTGAGATGTTATTGAAATCTCCAGAAATGCAGTTGACCTTGAGTTAAAAATGTTCCACAAAAAAAGGTCAAGAATGAATTTTCATGCTCAAACATAGTTTCTGCACAGCACTGCTGCTGCACTCTATTCATATTATTTCTTTTAGAAACCAATCCATCCTGAAAACAAAGACGGACATGGCCCAGGGTATTCCTCATTCTCTTATTGCAGTCATTCAGTTTCATATACCATATATAACAAGGATAGCAAACCCACTGTACATATATATAAGTAAAAAATATCTTGGTCAGAGGAGACCCACATCTTTCTAGACGTGCATTCTAAACTATAACTGCACATGCATCGAGCTTACTCTTGGAGAGTTAAAATTTGATATTGTCATCTCATGGGATGACACTATCAACAATGGACACTTCAGAGGAGTCACTTTTGTGTCACATCTCCCCTCTCTGTGCGGCAGTAACATATGGCGGTGAACAACTTTGATGCTGAAACAACATTCTCTCTGTTGGATAATGCATATGTTGTTTCGCTGCACAACAGCGGTCCATCATTACATGTCAGCAGTGAAAGCTGTTTACACCAAAGCTATTTCCAGGGTGTCTCTGTTTGCTGCTCAGGGTGTGCATGTGTTTCAAACAGCGAGCTGATCACTGGAGTACACAATTATTCTTCTATCATGGTGCATGGTTTAATGGTTGGAATAGTTCATTCATATTGCCATATTTCACAGCTTCTTCACTATTGAGACCACACTCAAAAAATCAACTGTAATGCTAGAATGAGCAGCACTGGTTATGCATAATGCTATTTTAAGGATACCATTGTATTATCAGTGATTGCCACTAAGTGTGATCATAACTTGTATAATTTATTGAGGAGCATGTGTCTGTGTTCCTTTTTAGGAAAAGACCATTGTATATTCATACACTTGGACATGTTCACACTGGAGTTGATCCATAGAGGACATGAGACTGACTGCTGGCCTCAGAGCGCATGTAGTGTGTGCCTCAGAATTAGAAAGGGCACTTAAAAGGAAACATCAACACTATCTGCTTTATGGAACGAAAAGGATGAACCACTAATCACTTGAAAAATACAGAACCCATGATAATATGAATTTAATGTTCTATTTTGCATCCTGGGAAACCTGGTCCCTCTATAAACAGTTCAGAAACCACACTTAAAGTTGTTTTATTAACTTGGTACTTCAAAACTTCTCCTAATTTTATGAAAGTTCTTATAAACATAATCTTAAAATAATAACATGTTTCAGATGTGCATCTCAGAAAGCTGTAAAACATGGTCAAATTAAGTGTATATTCATATGCTCTGTACCCATGATTGGTGCTGACAGAATTTTTTTCTAAGCAACACTACCATTACACACAGATTTGTTCTGCTATCCCAGTGGGGACACAAAATGCATTCTCTATCCCCTCACTCTAACCAAAAAACTTAATACTGACCTGAACCCTAAAAAACAAGTCTTAAACCTCAGAAACTGGTCTCAACCTGTGGGGACCTCAGTCATAAAATGGGTCTATATTTATATAGACTCATTTTATATATATATATATATATATATATATATATATATATATATATATATATATATATATATATATATATATATATATATATAGTGACAATGCCCTCAATTTTCCACTTTTCTCATTAATGAGCTCAGAAGAAAAGATAAGGACATTTTAAGGAAAAGTGTTTCATTCTGCATTTAGCATTATTATTATTATTATTATTATTATTATTGCTGTTGTTTTTGTTGTTGATGCTGATTTATATTTACACACCCAACATAAATAAAACCCATCAAGATCAGACACAAACATAATAAAACATTTTTATTTTTCCTTTTTTTCTTTAACCCCTCTGAGACTGCCCATAGATTAAGCATGACTGGGTGTCAAAAATTATCTAGTGATTAATTTTCTGACACAGCGACACGTTCAAGACCTGTCAGAAATCCGTGTTACCTGAGATTAAAAAACAAAACAAAACAGACGAACAGACAAACAAACAAACAAACAAACAAACAGAAAGGGACATCTTCTGCATTGTGTCTCATAATCCCAGTCCCGCTAGATGCAATCTTGAGAAACTGCGGGGGGAAAAGAGTGGTCTGGCAACTGCCCCGCGATCTGTTGAATGTAGAGTTTGTTTGAGGGGTGAGAAAATATGTCATTTCGGAGTCGTGGTTTATTCAACGTAAGACAGCGCGCACCAATGAGAGGCCCTGACGCTCCACCCTACCTGCCTCCTTTCCTCCCCTCCTTCCCTCCCTCCCTCCCTCCCTCCCTTTTCCCAATCCACATACTCACTACTGAACACGACCTGCCGCCTGCCACATCTGGAGACGCTTCCCAGCGCGAGAAACTTCCATCTTTCGCGTTTTGCCCCGCGCAGAAAACACTCAGGCGTTTGCGTATTATCTGTCCGTCAGGGTGAATCCGGGCTCTCTCCCGATTAGTAAGTAGAAATCCTTAAGCCAAGTTGGCGTCTCTCCCTCTTTCTCTCTCCTCTCAGCTTTTATTTTTTTATTTTTTTTGCATCACCATTTGCAAAGCAGGGAGCCCGTTTCAGGGAGTTTCATACATTCGTTCGCTGTGTCGCCGCCGCGCCGGTTTTGCGTTATAGTTGAGGCCAAAACATTTCAGGAAATCGCATCATTGACACATTTCCACGTTGTGTTCTCATTGACTGGTACGAAAGAAGCGTAACCGAAGGGGGGGGGGGAGCGAAGCGGCGGCAGCGGTGCATGGACCGAGTGGATCCACACATATCAAGTAGAGAAATCTATGAAAAAGTTGTTAATTTCACGCTTCGCTCTGTCACGGGGTTGTTATTTGCTGTAAGTTTAAAAAAAAACAAACAAACAATAAAAAAACAAAACAAAACAAACTAAAATAAATAAAACAAACAAACCCTGTCTGAGGTCCTGCTGGTTCACTGTCCCCGGCGCGATCAGTACATGACTGCGTTGATGGTGACATGAGTCCGAGAGGAGTCAAGTTGTGAAATTCAGCAGAGACTGGTGATGGAGTGATGACCTTTATTTTTTTTTTCTTGTCCAACACTGATCTAACATTTTGGAGGAGAGAGGACTGGAATAAGCCATAAGGCGCGCAGCTCCATACTGAAGTGTTTAAGTTAGTCTGAGGGGGGAAATTTAAAAGACCTAAAAATACAGCGTTGGTTTCTTTCCCCTACAAAGAATCATTTGAACTTCCCACCGCAGAGCGAGAGCGACATAAATAGTTCTGACATGTGGATGTAATTTCAGAAGAGGAAAAAAAAAAAAAAAAGACAGATGCAGAGAAATAAAGAGAGTGGGCTGAGCCTGGGCATATAGTAGATTATAGGAAATTAAAATCGTGGGGAAGAGAGAGAGAGAGAGAGAGAGAGAGAGAGAGGCGATTACAGAGTTATGATTTCACGAGCAGCCGTAAGCGTCGAGAGGCCAGATGGAGTAGAGAGAAAACACAACTCTCTCTACTTTGAAGAGAGTTAAGTAGATTAAATCATTTTCATCTGAGCATCGTCGGCGTCTGTTCGAGCCCTGCAAGGACTCTTGGAGGTGGAGTGTCACCGGGTCAGGGATGGGATCCACTCTGCTGCTCCACAATCTGGACTTTCTTGTCATCTCTCTGCTCAGCAGTTTATGCCTGGTAAGTCATTTTCTATATACAGGAAACGGTGTCTTTTGTGTATGACAGATATGTTATTTCGATGTTGCAGTGCTGAGCTGCGGGGGGTCCACAGGTCTTTGACAGCCTGTCGGAGAGCAGACAGATGAGCAGCTGTTGTCACATCAGCAGCAGCAGCAGCAGCAGCAGAAGCAGTAGCTCATCTGTGACTTTCTTTGCATAAATAATGGGGGCGACAATGCCAACTGAATATTTAATCGTGCAAAAACCTCTATAGTGATAATATCTGCAAACGTTCGCTCTCAGGTTTTGATTTCCACAATATCTGCTCAGTGGGGCTTGCACAAATTATGACTGAGGCAGCCTGTTTTAAGGGTTTTTGGAACGATAGGTGGTTTGGTTAAATGCTTAAAAAGTCAAAGCTGACTTGAAAGACAGGAAGAGAAGAAGGGTTGGTGTGAAAGGCCTTTTTCTCACATCATCTCCACACTTTCAATTGTCTCAGTGTTGCATGTGTTCATGTCACGCTTCCTTCTGGAATTGCTGTGTTACCATTGAACATTGGATGACTCACAAGTAGGTCAAATGTGAGCTGAAATTGCATGTGTGTATTGACACTCATATTGACTAGTTTCATAACTGGTCTGGAGAAGTTGACAAGGCTCCGAACAGCGAGATGCAGTGATTAGTGAAACTCCTGCTCCATTAAACACATCTTCCAGCAGATTCAATACAATAACACGTTGTTTTTTTTTGGAAAGCAGTGCCTGGCAACCTATTTTCTGTGATAGACAGCGCATTGTGTTTACTACGGATTGTTTCATAGCTTCGTGCAGCAGTCACCCGCCTGGACTGAAGCAGTTCTTGCAGTCAGAATGGGAGTAAATATTTCATTCATAACTCCAGCAGAACCTAAAGAGTTTCAACTCTCTGATTCACGGCTGTAATGATTTACTTTAGCCCAACATTGTGATTTATAATTGCACTCTCAAATGTCACCATGGCTGTATCTAGAAGGCCTGCTGCACATACACACACAGACACACACGCACACACACAGACACACACACTCAGACACACACACACACACAGTCAGACACACACACACACACACACACACACACACACACACACACACACACACACACTGTGCAGGCAGAGCAGTGTACCAAGTTGGTTCTGTTTGTTTTGGCTGAGGCCCTACTGCATTCAACAGGCAGTTCGCCCAGGCTCTGAGGTACAGTGCATTTTCCCAGTGATGTGGTCCATCACTATACCGCAGTGGACCTCTAGGCTCATTGGTTTAGATGGCAGAGGAAAACAATTATAACATGGCTGTGTATTTATAGCTGATTCAACATTCAGTCGTTAAAAGGCTCTGTCTGTGAATAGTGTTTACCCGTTTTTAAGTTTGGTGTTTGCTTAGTCTTCCTCTCCACAAAAAAGTTTTTTTTGTTTTTTAGTTTTTTTTTCCCCAAAGTGTGACCAAACGGGACATTGATTTCACCGAAAGCCACAGCTAAGAGTGGAAAGTCTGTGTTTCTGTTTAAGGAAAGAATACACAGCTTTTTAAAATTGAGATATACAGTTGTCAAACTACAGGGCTGTGCCACTTTCCAGAGGCTCTGCATGTACGTGTCGATATCCCGGAATCATAAACACCAATATTCACCAGCCCGGCGTTATGAACCGGTTGGGTCCGTATGTGTTGTCCAGCATATTTTTTATCTGAGGGAAATTGACAGATACATGATCAGACAAGGAATCTCTCCATGGTGTTTAGCACCTTTGCAGGCTGGGCCCCAGTGACAGCTCACAGACAAAGCGCTACCTCACAGAGCCTTTGTTCGGTGCGACTGGCTGTCTCACTCACTCACTTATTACATTTATTCAGCGGAAGCACCACTTTCAGTAACCTCAGTGAGCATTTAATTTCTACCTCAGGGACTGTGTTTTCCTACGTGATGACCTGCATGTGTCTGGATTCTCACTGGAAGTTCTAAGAACTGTATCTACTGAGCATTGTGTCAGCTCCGGACAAAATATGACTGTGAGTACTTTGGTACTTCGGACGAGGTTGAGAAACTTTGGATGTCGAAACTATCTGTTGTTGATGACTTTAGCCGAGAAACTTTTTTTTTTTTTTGCAGAGAAACAGTGGCGTGGTTCTACAGTGTGGCAGGGATTTTTAGATTCAGTAGTTTAATCAATGTTGTGTTGGACCTGAATACTTGTAACCATTAATTTCAATTTTAAACTGTGAAATACAAAAGTGTAAAGATAACCGACGATGGGAGATTTATTTCTATTTTTCTCCACAGGGAATCACTATATCTGGTGTTCATAGGTGTGATAAATTAATTTGAAACCAGAGGATCACAATTTTAGTGTTTTCATTTTTATGAAAATCCATGGAACAGGAGAGAAATGTGCCATAAAACGCACACAAACCATAGCACTTTAAAAACCTCACTGCTTCCATTTTGCCCCCAGTTTAAAAGCCTTTACAGTTAATGTTCCTAGAAGCACACACACTCCCCCTCGGAATAACCTCTCAAAGACACTACCTTGCAGAGAAGCTTTATCCATCTCTGCAAAATTATTCTCCGTGGAATTTAACAACATAGATTAGAGCGCGGAGTAATCTCATCTCAATCTGTCTCCAGCAATTAGGGGCAGCAGATAACTTCTCACTAACTCATAGGAACTGCTGGTGCAGAAATAGGCTTCAATATTAAAATTTAATTTTGCACACCCCTTTAACGGATCTGCAATGTGACTTATGATAATTTTTTTCCAGTTTTTCTTTGAGATTGTGTGGTCATGTGTATTTCTGAGGGGGAATGACGTGTAGAATCTCCCTAAATGTATTCCATAATTTTTTTCTTCACTGAGTAATTTAGAAAAAAACTATAGAGACTATAGTTTATTTTATCACATTCCTTCCTAACTTTAATAATGTACTTTTTAAAGCTATACCAGCTTTATGCAGAATTATTAAACCAACTTTCTCTTATAAGACATGATGCAGCTGGCCCTGCTGTGGCACACTGGAACAAAATTCTCATAATTTATTACATTTCGTAGACTCCAATACTTGAGAGAATCTTTTGGAAAATTTTTGTAAAAATATGACTTTGTCACAATTTTGTTTTCACCAACATAAAAAAAAATATCATCTGACTCAATGGAACAGACATGGTGTTAATTAAATCTGCTTTTATTTTGACTATTTTAGCTGATATTCTAAAATGAGTGTTTTGGTACTCCTGAGATAAATATTGCAATGATAGTTTTTTCCACATTGTCCACCTCCAACTGGAATAGCTCATTATCTTTTTTAGCACGCAAACAAAGGTGGAGTTGTTTTCATATAATGTGCAGCACTAGTTCATTTACATATGAAAAAGAAAAGACACCTATTCACCAAATTACAGGTGACATGAAAGGAAAACCCTCATCATAATTGCCTCTTGTGTTCTAAGACATGACAGCTTTGACCAATGTAACTGAGTCATTTGCATTAACAGGATCTCTCCTTATCAAATATTGGGCCATGTATTTAAGGCATCTGTTTTTCCTCATGTGAGCTTAGAAAGGATATTTCTTGACTCGTGTCTCGTGTGAAATTGTCACCGTAGTATTATATATTAGCAAATCAATCCATCATCTGTTTGAAAAGAACATCTGTGTAACACCAGGTATTTGACCATAAACCTTTTGATGTTTCAATTCATTACATTATGAGATGATACAGCAAAGTGCCACCTACAGCACATGTAACCATTATTTCATGCTGTATTTACTCAGCGAGTTCAAACAGTTTGGACATGGCCTTGATCTTGATTCCCTCTCTTATCAGGACCCATTAAGACACAGAGGGACAACAAAGCCCTGTCAGGACCAATTTGCTCCTCTCAGTTTACATGTCTGCGAACATTTCTTATCCCTCTTAAAGGAAAACCCCACACCCATATAGGGTTACACAGTAGGAATCATTGGTTGTTTTTAGTATTGATTTCTGTTTTCCAATGGGCGAAGGGCTCAGCTTTGCACTGTGTGTGTGTGTGTGTGTGTGTGTGTGTGTGTGTGAGACGTAAGGCCATGCTTTATATTGTGACCTTTATTGCTCCCAAGAGGGAGAAGAGAAGCAGTAGGTGGTGTGTCGGAAATGATTAAGAGGCAAAGTGTGATTTTGGCGTCGAGAATCTCTGCAGTTTGTTTTCCGCTTTCACACCACAACAAAAGCATATGATTCAGATTTTGTTATCTGCTATTTGTGCGTTTTGGGTTTTTTTTTTCCACCAACATGATGAACAGATTTTACCTGCAGCAAAGGTTTCTTTTAAAGAAAGGGACGTGCTTTTGAGCTTCTTTTAACCAGTGTCTGCTGAGATTTGTGAGCATCACAATGTTTTGAAATTGGCCACTTTTGCAGTAAGATGCCTGTTAATTTACCATTGAGAGTTCATTGTTGCACTGCTCACAAAACAGTAAAGCATTAAGCTTGAAACTAGCCCTAAGGTGTAATTTGGATACTCTGATTTTGATACTAATCCTTCAAACAGGGAAAGGATGAAACCTTGTCACTTTAATTAGGATTAGAGTTAATGATTTTCATCCGACGGGGATCTCCCACAGACCCTCCAAAGTGCAGAGTCCTGATAGTGATGACACTTAATAATATTTTGATGTTTGGGGAATTTTAATAATGTTTTATTTTGTTTCCTTCCATGCCTATTACCCGCTTCAAAGTATCTCATAGTCATTACTCTGGCTAAATGAAAGTTCAGTTAAACGAAAGTTCAATTAATTAACTTGAATAAACAATTGGGCTTGTAATGGAAGCTAGATATCAGAAAATGTTCGCCTCATCACAACATTTCCACAGCTCTCCCAGGATTTGAGCAACAGCCAAATGTGTTATCTCCTCCAAGCTAATTTGATTTAAGGTGCAGTGTAGCCTGTTCATTTGTTGTGGCTTCTATCTGCCCCCAAAAAGACGGTAGAGGCTTTTATCTTGAATCCACTTTTGACTGCTGACTCTCTATCACAAAAAATTACAGAGCTGCTGTCATGCAGAAAACAACGGCTTTTAAAGCGGAGATGAAGAGGCGGCGCTCAGGCCGTCCCCGAGCAAGATTTTTGTTTTATCTCTCCCGGTTTCAACCTGGTTTCAGCTGCTCGATGAGTGCGTTGCCTGCCCCTCGCCGTGAATTTACCGAGCATCAGTCACCACGCTCCCCGTGCTCTCACCACGGCGATTTCTGACAACAGAGTCCAAAGGGCTGTAATCAACTAGTATTCTATGCTCACTTTTTCTCAACCTGCCTCTCTACTTGTACCTCAGTTAATGTTTTCAGAATTTTGTTTGTTTTGACAATAAAGACAACTATGAAATTACTACTTTTAGAGGGTGGGCGTGTAGCAATATAGGGCTTGGCAATAATTCAGCATTATTGTTTAGCAACATTTTGCTGAACCATTCAGTATCATGATGATATTATCTTTTCTTCACATCGTCGCCATGAGCCCCCCCCCCGTTAAACACCCATCAACAGGAACTATAAGTACTGTTGCTATGGAGTCAGTTAGGATTGAGCTATAATGTTTTTTTTTCCATTTTATTTATTTATTTTTGCTTATATTTGTTTGCTACTATTAAAAGTATGCTGAATTAGATATTAGAAGTTCCTGCTTGCAATGCACCCATGGATGAACAGATAACTACCAGTCAATTACTTTGATACTGGAGACGAGTGTGATAATTCTCAGGTAAGTTCTGGCATTATAAGGAGTTTTTTTTTTCCCTATAATTTTCTAAGCAGATTCATGGGTGTTTATATTGCTGAGACATTGTAGATAATGATCCCCAGAAAGTAAAAATCACATTGAATCTATGTGATCCTTGTGTCATGTTCAGTTTCGTCTGAGAGGTGACTCAGAGAAAGAGTGCCATCTTTGACTTGCGGACCAAATCAGGCCTGAAGCAGTATCCTCACCACGACGTGCAAGTTGCTCGTGCTTCTGCCAGTTTGGACTGGCGTTACAGCGGGTTCACATTAATGCATAGTTGAACAGGATAAGAGGATTGCATGATGTCACTCCCGCCAGCTGCAATCCTTTATAACCAAGTCTCTGTGTGTAAAATGTAGAAAAAGTCCTCAACACATTGCTGAATGAGGTGGTGGCGGTCTAATGACTCTAGCATTTTACGACTGGTTCATAACAAGTTGCTATAAAGAAAGTTGGATACTGGAAATAGCATCACTTCAACCAAACCCTTCAAATCACAGCCCTTCATTAAAAGTCTGACATTGAGTCCAATACTTCTTATAGGCTGCTGCATGTGCTTGAACCCATAAAAAAAAAAAAAAAAGCACTAAACAATGACTTGTGATAAAATTATTTATCCCAATGGGTTTGTTGTCCTGGTCTGAAGTGAAAAACTATCATAATAGTAATGAGCTTGAGCCTTTTTGGTTTTGTTTTTTTTTTTGGTTTTTAATAATATACATTATACATTTATCATGGCCACACGCTAAATGGGAATTAACAGGTATAAGAGCATTTTAAGTTGTGTTTGAGATATTGTTATGGATAGAGGTTTAACCACAGGAAGCATCAAGGTCAGTGGAGACGGGCCATGGATCCTGCACTCACTTCTTTGGTAAAATGTCACATCATTGAGTCACTGAAACACAGCAAAAATAACATGTTTACGCTGTTAGCTACGAGAGTATCCTGTAATTGTGCAAAATGAACTGTGAAGAAATGGAAACAAGCAGTAGTATATGAAGCTGAAGGATTTGAGAGAGGGTGTATTGTAGTGCACAGATGATATTTATACCCACCTTGTATTTTCTCAATCCAAATAAGATTAGGTGTTGGCAGATTTGAGACGTACTGGTTTGCAAATTTGGTTTTACGGCACGTAATGTGGTTTTAAGCGGCATAGAGGTGCAAACTCTGTATCAGATGCTGTATGTGGCCTGTTGCTGTGGATTGTGAGTCACTTTCTGTCGTCACTGGTCAGTTAACATGTTTTCCTGAATTTTCCTGGGATCAGCATGGGATTCAGCTCACAGAGGCAACTTGTAGTAGGAAAATACCCCTCACACACATATCATTATGCTCAGGGTTGCACTACAGAGCTTTACAGTAGCTGGGAGGATTCCTGAGATAATTGCCGAACAATCTAGTTTCTCGAACTTTCTCTTAAAAATGCTTACATCCTAATGTCAGTGGCTACCTTTTTTTAGTGGCTGACACATTGCTCAGTTTTTAGATGGCCTGTGAGTCAGACTATAATGTGTGTGTTAATAGGAGAGTCTTCAGTTTCACCAGCATGGTAAGGTTATACCATGGCTGTGTTTGACTCAGGAAAGGGCTTGTTTTCTTGACTTACCATGACCTCTGCCTTTTTTTTTTTCCCCCTTCACTTTTCCACTTGAAGAATGCTAGAGTATGTGTAACTCTATGCCACTTTTACAGTTCACTGAAAAAACGTACACCTCAAAAAGATATTTTAATGATGCCTCTGCCATAGGAACTTCGGCATTCATGAAGATCTGCTGTTTGGATACAGCACTGTGTGAGATTGCGATGATGGCAGTGTTACCTTTTTTCCTTTTTTTCCCCCCTACCTTTATTTTTTTTAACCTTGACGACTCAATGATGCATTTAAATCAGCTCCGTTGTACTCATTCATCCTGTGAATGATACATCCTCAAAAACTAATGAGTTGCAGTTTGAGCTCAAAGCTCAAGGAAGGCAAAGGAGGCAGTATGTGATGACGCCAAAGGTGCTTTTGTAAGCTACATCTGACAGTTTCAGTCCCAAAACCTTGCCTCTTAACATCTCTTTTTCTCATTGTCGACATGTCATAAATGAAATGCGGTTTGTTTTTTTTCGTCCTACAGACAGGCAGTTTCCAAGTTTTAACCGAATACCCGAGACGTGCTGTATGTGGTGATGTTTATCTCAGAGAAGTTATGGTTCTGGCCTTGTGTCAAACGTCTGACACATTTCGGAGTGACAGGCTGCCTCTCCTCTGTCAGTCTTTGATAAGGTGGTCTGCACTCTGTCTTCCACTCAATGAGTGTTGAGAATTCCCAATATTACCACTGTTGTCACTCAAGCACTACACTAAGAAATTGTTGCCCAGAAGAACAGTAGTATGTAATAATAAGAAATAATAAAAATCGGGGGCACTGATCGATTGCCTGTGCTGTGATGAGTTTTTGTCCTTTGTGGTTCATTTTCATCAGTTACCTGCTGTATCAATATTGCGGTACAGACTTCCTTGAGGGCAATATGATTGGAATCCCAGAGTACCTCAGTTGAGTTGACATGTGAAAATTCTCAGCTATGTGGACACCTTTGCCATTGACCGATGGTTGTGCTCAGCACTACCCCCACTGTTGGGGAAGGGATTGAGTATCAAATACATACAAAAGTTCCCAGGCTCATTCTGCACCCCTAAATGCAACAAGAATTGAGTTTGTCGACAGTTCTGAGTCAATTCCCTGAATGATCAAGAGCAGGAAGGGTAGGATTTCACACATCTAATCCAGTTGTTTAAGTGATTTGGAAGCAGGTCAAAATTTTGGGCAGGAATACTCCCCTAGCACATGGCTTATGGCTGAGAGGAGGCTTGACTTCTTAAAAGGACCTTTATTAGTTTCATTGCAAAACTCAGGGGCTTATGGGTTTGTAAATATGCAGTTCACAGCTCCAGATTTTCCAGTAATAAGTAAGAAATCCTCACACTGGAGCGCAGGGGGAAATTTCAGCCAATTTCAAATTCAGATAACAGTGCAAAGTTTGGCTGGACTTTGCTACCTTAGCTCCATGGCATTTAACACATGAGCCACTGAGAGCACAAACTCTGAATGTGGTTGCAAAGTTAAACTCATGGCAGGTTTGAAGTAAAATTGCTCAATATGAATATCCGGACAGGTGACAAATTAAAGGGAGAGCCAACATGAGGTTTCTCAGTAAGGTATTGGGCCACCATGTGCAACCAGAACATTTATTCTCTCTCCACTAGAGGGATGAACACATTCTCCCAAAAGATATTCCCTCGTTCGGTGTTGTGATGATGGCGGTGGAGAGCGCTGTGTACCAGATCAGTTCAAAATCACCCATAGCTGTTCAACTGGGTTGAGATCTGAGGGGCTATGAAGGCAACAGCCTAAAATTCATATCATTTTCATACTCATCAAAAATTCTGTGACCTCTCGAGCCCTATGGATGTTGACATTGTCACCCTGGAAGAGACCACTCCCATCGGGATAGAAAGGTTTCGTAATAGATAGACTGAAGCTCCCGCCACCTGTGTCCCGACAAGGAATCCTCTTTCAAAGTCGCTTAGACCTTTTCCTCCTCCCATCTTGATACAAAATTGGAATCTACTGGGCCTGCTGAACATGGTTATACACCACAGAGCATTCAGCAGTTGTCTAAATGTACCATGAGTTGCACCTGTGTGGAAGCATCTGCGTTCATTATGGTTCTCTGCTCATTTATTCAGTTTTTTCCTTTAATTCGTCACCCATCTGTATTTGTAAATCCTGCAGGGATTTCATGTTTGGGGCTGACATCTGCGGGTGTAAAGTTAATTGTGTATAGAAGGTCAGATAGATAATTAATTCCTAGTGTTAATGCAAATTTTTTTGGCATGAGTTCTTTCTCCAACATCAGGAGATATTGGTCATCAGTCAAAGGTCACTGTGTCTCCATAGTAGACTCTTGCCCTACATGTTCAGTGGAACATGAAATGAGATGAATGAATGAATGAGTGATTGAACTGGTTAATTAATTAATCAAAGTCATTACACGTTCATTTTGGATCTCTTTTCTTAACCAAAATTAAAAAACATGAATTCAGACTTATTTCTGTAATTGATTCTGTAATTGATTTTCATTGGTAATGTAGTGTGGCATGAGGAAGCAGAGCTCTGTGGAATAAGCTTTATTATTATTATTATTATTATTAATTTATTTATTTCCAAAGTTGTATAATACCAAACTGTCATTGCAGCACAACACTTTATACATGGTCACGGAATAGTATAGCGAATGTGTTTTTTAAAATTTTGTGACACATTCAGTAAATATTAGATGGTGCTGAAACAACTTGGTATCTCAGTCAATAAGGGCACATAATCATAATTAAGTTTAAATAAATCCCAGCAACAGTATCACATGTTTTATGCATAAATAATGAATATAGACTAAATGTATGTGAACACGCATATCCAGTACATGCACTCTGTGAAAACTTGAAGGTGAATTTCAACGATTTTACACATTAAACAAGTCTGTTCTAGGTCTTGGTCAATGCTGCTGCATATAAAAAAAAAAAGGTTTTATAAAACCTTTTGTTGCTCCAGAGGGAGCCACCTGATATCTGACAACTTTTCCTCAAGTGATGCCTCACCAGTCAGCGTTGGTTGGGGTTAAAGACTAAAGAGTTTGAAAATAAAATGAACTAATATGTATATATGAGGCTGTGGAATTAGGAAGAGGTGAGCCCACCGGACCGCCGTCGTACAGACCATCTTCTCCGACGCCCCTTCATTCGTTTCTACAAAGCGGTAAATTCAGGAAAACAAACTGCTTTTCAACATCTATCAGCTCCAACTCCATCAAGATCCACTCAGTTTTAGGCAACATTGTTTCAAAGTGCACCAACAAACTCGTGGAAAACAGTGAGGAAAATTAACACAGTGGCAGACAAACACCACCACAAACTAGCTGTTTAGCCATGTAATTGCAGAGTGACACCAATGCAGACGTATAAACGCTCACGACGCTCACTTGCAGTGGCTACACTGTAGGTTCGGTGCAGAAGCAGAAATTGGCCTTAACATACCTGAATTACTGATTACAATGTCAGCAGAGGAGCCGCTTTGTGATTAATGTAGGCGCCGGGTTTTGACAAGCATGAAATAAAAAAGATGGTATCACTGGTTGCGCTGCGTCAGTTATGATCATTTTCATATTGTCTGTCCAACAATGTTATAGGAATGCAATACTTAATCGGTGAAATACTCCTTTTAAAGAATTCAAGTTTTGTGGGATAGTGAAGCTTATTCTGATCTGCATGGTATTGCATTGGTTTTAGTATATTACATTTGACAAGGCAGAAGTGGTGCTATTTAAAAGGGATTACTTACGGTTATGCAGATGTGGATAAGCTCAGAAACTCTGGTCCTATATGATCTTTTAATGTGCCAAGGATAAGTTATACTTTAGTTCAACGGTCTTTTAAACCATGGATGCACATTATATTATCTAAATTTATATGCAGGAACTTCTTGTCATTAGGCAAAAGCAGGGAAGGGAGTTGAGAATTGAGTCAGAAAAATTGATGCTGGCATGTTTTTCTGACAGTTGCGCATGTTAAAACAATAATGTCGAACTCATGTTTCTGCACTGCTGGAAACTTTCAACCAGAAGGAGTCATGACAGAGAGGAAGAAACAGTCAAAAATCCGGTTTCATTTCACAAAGAACGATGATGACAGTGCTATTTGTGTTGCAGTGATTCCCATACTTAGCCCATCTACTTGGGCAGCCCAGCCAAGTAGATTAAGACCCGTGGGCTCCGCGTGCTGCAGTAACTGACTAGAAGTTTCTCTGTGCGCATCTGCCATGCTGGCACCTACCGATATCCTGTATGTGAGGCTTTTAGGGGACATCTATAAATTGTGGCTGCAGAAAATAACCTGGGTTACATTCCTGGTCAAAGAATGCGCCACCCACCACCAGTATAATCCCAATTTGTGGGAAATACTGCAGTGCTAGTTACAATGTCTGTAAAATGGTAATTCGAGTGTTTGTGTGTGTGTGTGTGTGGGGGGGGGGCAGCATTATGGAGAAACATCTTTCTATGCAAAATGGTTGGAAATGACAGGATTGCCATGTGTTTGACGCTCTACGTAAGAGTGCAACTGTTCCCAACTGAGCAGCACATCTGTTAACGAAGGTAAATTTCCTGTTATAATAACATTGGTGCCAGATAGGCAGATTTTTTTCCCTTTAACCAAGAAAACCTAAATGAAAACAACAATTATTCCATATTTATCGATTTTAGATTACAGACAGACAGTGGCTACAGCTAGCACAGAGATAATAGAACAGTTGCATGACACTGGAAACCTGTGTTGGCCCACTAGGAATCGTTAAGGGAATCAATAATGGCTTTGGCCCCCATAGGATCTTATCAACTGGTTTTGTATTCCAGTGCTCCTTATAAGTGACTGATGCGCTAAGCAAATGAACTCAAACTGATCTGCTTCCCTGTGCTTACAATGGGCTAAATGTCGACTTGTAGCTTTTTCGTCCCTGCGCGCTGTTTGCCTTTTGCTGTGGACTCTGCCTTTTACCCATCGGTTCCAGTCATTTTCAGTCAAATAAAAACATGGTTCAAAGACCTCAGCACCAATGACCTTGTAGTAAGTGGAAAGTGGAAAGCTCATGCTGACAGGCCAGTTGCAGGCCTCTCAGTTGGAGTACACCGTTAACAGTGCAGCCCCTGTGTGCTTGCATTTTCCTCACTCACTAGACAGTCTGAGCTTCTTCATCCTCAACTGTATGCATTAACATTTGTGTCTCGGATGTGGATCAAATCCTTTAAATGCAGTTATAATCTGACATATATACTGTATGTATCTCCGTAGGTAATCCATTAATGGTTCAGCATATCATTTAGTGGCTTTGTAGAATCAGATTTGTGGGAGAACAGCTTTTTATAGACTCAGCAGGCCTGCTAGCAGCATTTGAAAAGTGATGTAAAAAAAATAGCAAATCAAATATCAGTCCTTGTAACTGTCTTTACTCGCCTCTTATGCTCTTTACTTTTGTTGAAGTGTCACAGAATGCACAACTATCTCTTACTTGAACTGCTGAATTGCTTGATTGAAGCTACAATGTGATTTTTATGTAATCTTCCTTAGAAGCTTGTGTTTCAAGTGGACTTATGCAGCGTAAAAGCCTTTTCCTGGAAGTCTTGCGGAGAATTATGGTACATGTTATTTAGGCTGAACCTTGCAGCAGAGCTTTAGGGGGAGACATAACATGCAAATCTGTAATATCAATTTTAAGGTCATATTAATGTTGTTTCTATCTTTTATTCATTTCAATGCAGCTGGGAAACCTCTGGCTCGGTAAAAAATATGAAGACTAATAGAGCAACCAAATTAGAACACTTTTTACTAATTTAGCCACCTGTCAACATGAGTAATTGCCCTTTGAAACGGATACATACTTTCATAATGATTGTTCATTAGCGAGAGCGTGATTCTTGTTCTTCGCTGACCTCTTAAATTAGCGAGCCCCGACATGTCTCTGCCTTTGCTTCCTGATTTTAAATGGATTTGAAATTCTGTTTGTGTTAGAATGGCTCCACTGAGAAGCACTTCAATCAAGGTGACCATCTGCACAAGGTTCACTCTCTTCAATAAGCCTCCTCTCTAAGTAAATCAAAAAGGTGGAATATTAGCAGGCAATGAGAGACACCTTGGGTGATTGAGCAGTGCCTAATTAGTGCACAATTTGGAGGCTTTATTGGGAAGGCAGTTACAATTAGGGTTCTTATACAAACAGTGTCCTTGTCCTTGTTCTTGGCAGGAACGCGGGCTGCTCAGAGCTCCTTTGGTTGACAGCGGAAAAGGGGCTGATTGCTCGAGGAGACGCCCTCTACATGTGTCACCTTTTCGTGCTCGGCTCCGTCTTCACTCGAATGTTAAACTATGTCCGCGGCGCACTGATTGCCGTGTTGTGCTCCGCTCTCACTGGCAGTGGCACACAACATACTTGCTGCAGAAAATTATTTTCATCAGGTTCCTAAGGTCGGAAGGACTAGCGTCGCACCGGCTTTTGACTTCAAAGTCTTCCTCATAGTGCTGTCTTACTGGTCAGAGCGGCCAAATTCTTGCACGCCAGCTCCCACTGTGTGACTGTCTGCAACTACTATTTTTTTTATTTTTTTTTTGTGTGTGTGTGCGAGTGTGTGTTGCCTCTGAGGACAGGCATTTCCACGTAGTTGTGTGGTTCATTGACTTTAGTTTTGACATTATGTGGTTGAAGTCACGTACAGCATGGGACTTTAAAGCAAAAGATCAACTAAAAGGTTTGGTTCTGATAGTTGTAAGGTTGTAAGTAAAAGGTATTTCCATTATTGATTAACCTGCCTACTATTTACTCAGTCAATCAATTAAACATTTAGTGCATAAAATGTCAAAACGTTAAAAATGACATTCACAGTCTCTTCAAAGGTCTTGTTTTGCCTGAACTTCAGACCAAAACCAAAAAATATTCAGTTTGCTATCGCATAAGACAAAGAAAAGGATTTTTTTTTTCCGATCGTTTTTGCTGAAAAATTATTAAATAATAAATTGATGATCAAAAGTTGCCAGTTTATATTTCTGTCGATGATTGTTTCAACTCTAAATAATGAAGGTGAGACATATGTACTGACAATATGTACTTTTATACTGCATCATAGTATATAGTAAACTAAATACATTAATAATCAAGGTGGCTCTTTAAATTGATGCAAACATTCTGTAAATCTACTTTGTTCATGAATTAGTTTCACTTGTTCATGATTAATGAAAAGGTTCATTCACTATGAGAGATAGTTAATGAATACCTCAAGGAACACTGTACAATGTGATCCATTATATCACTCATGTAATAAATACTAGCTTTGTGAAATCTATATTATTTAACAGATTTTGACACTATATCAGAAACATATAAGGTGAATCCCAAATTGCCAAAGATGGTGGTTTTTGAAGTTGTAGTTTTTGGTTTTGTGAAATTACATTGGATTGTATTATAGGTTTAATTTTGCTCCTCTGTATAGGAAAATGACAACGAAATATAAGCCATTATATAGTCTTGTCTGTTGTTGTCTCGACTGAGCAGGATGGTCTGTAGACCGAAGTTGCTAATGGTGGTTCACTCTCACATCTATTAAGGCTTGTGAAAGTGGTAGCCTCTAATTATGCTGGCTTTATGATACAAAGTCGAATATGAAAAAAAAAAAAAGAACGCCCCGAAGGCAATTCAGTATAATGTTGTCATTCAGATCCAGTGCCCCGAATACTAGAGCAAGGTTCTGCAAATTAAGTGTATTAATTAGCAGCTGACACAGAGAAACATTTGTGGCAGTGGTCAAGACGCTGCTTCGAATGAATAGAAACTAAGCTTTGTAATGCGGACACTTGAACCTGAGCCACTAAGGCTACGGAACCTGACAGTCAATTCACTGTCATCATTCATTTATGAAACCTTTTGTGTGAAAGATGACCTTTGGAAAAGCTCTCAGACATGTTAAGGCTTATCCGTGTTTTTTTTTCTTGCAGCGGTGTGTATTTTGGTGAGAGTCCCATTTAAAAATGGATGAGTCCATTAGAACATACCTGCTGTCCAGCCTAATAAATATTGTAGAGCCCTACTTTCTGCGACCTCACCTTCATTCTCACAATTATTATGATTTGCACCTGTGTACATAGATTGGCCCAAATTCTTGACACTTCATTCATTATTACGGCTAATACTAACACATGGAAAACCTAAATAATGGATTCTCAGTTGGTTGAAATCTATTTCTCCACACATAATGTGTGATTTTTTTTTTTTGTGTGTGTCTAAAGTGGCAAAATGTAATGGAGTTCTAATATTCTTCTGCCGATGAACACAATCATGAATGAACGATGCTTTTCAAATGCTAATAGAAACGCTGACACCTGACATCTCGTATTTTGTCCTCAGCTGCTGTCATTTAGAGGATTAGGGGTGATGTTACCGAGATGTGACTGAGAGGGTATCATGCCATTAATGCTACAGCATGTGTAATATAACTACATGTTCTGCCGCATCTGAAAAAAAAGCTCTTATGCATTATAAATCCACTTTGAAGCATGAATTGTTAACCTACAATCCTAATAATCCATATACTGTATACAAAATGACTATGTTTACATTATTGTAACTCATTGTCCTGCTAGTGTCTGCCAGATGTGTTATTAGCTGATACTTTGCTGACATCCATTAAGATATCATTAAATGTCTAGTGGTTTTGATTGTTGCATAACCATTAGTAGTTTTTAAGCTTTTGATGAAAATTGAAATGCTGCAAAATAATGCATTTGCATTGCTTTATTGGAGTAGTGGCCCATACTTTGTGTAATAAGTCACTTATATAACACAAGAACGGTCCTTTTAATTTAGAGAACAACACAATCACCGCTATCTGGGCTCCACAAAGATGTATGCTGCCTCTCACAGCACACACAATGTTTCCATCCAGGACAAAAGTGCTGTTATTCAGGCTTACGACCAGAGCAGGGTATAATTAGGAACTAAATGCTACTTTAAGTCAGAATGTGGTCTGCAAGCATTTCCAAAGGACAACCAGTCTTGTGGTTTGTGGTTTTTATCATCAAATGCAAATTGCACAGTTGAAGAGGAGTGGCACTGACTCATAGAGTTTATAATATCCAGGAACCTCATCCGCTAAAACATTCATGCGGTGCAATATGTCAAAAGTAACATATTCATGTTTTTTCCAGATAGAGAACAGGCCATTAAAAACAAGATTCAGCGGAGTTATAATTTTCTAGACCTCCCTATTTTGTGGAGAGAAAAATGTACAGGAAAGTCAAAAAGCTCCTGGGATCAAATTTTGAATATATGCCAACAACAAGGAAGTGAATGTTAGCTTATGGTGTAAAGAATGGCAAATGACCAAAACACGTACATAAAACAAACATTCGACTGTATTCCCATAATAGAGGCGCTTTACTGCGACCAGAGTAAATATTATTGTATATTATTTATCATCCATGTGATGAAGTGTGATCTGGAAAGGAAAGTCTCACTTTATACGACCATTTACCCAAAAATCTCATCCTCTCTGACTGATCAGCAAACAGAGAGGCATTATTGGATTGCTCTGAAAAGATAGTGAAAATTAATATGATTTGTGCTACAAGTCAAAATACTCGCCAAGTCGTGATCATAGGGTTTATGTTGACATTAAAACATCTCAAAACACTGAATGGAGACTGTGTGTGTGTTTCTACAGCGCCCAGTGTCCCTCTTACCCTCGCATGTAATAGTTGGTTGAATATTATTCTCACATTCATGTGAAATTTACCCTGAAATGAAAAACACGGTAAAATCTACGAACACATTCCCTCATATTTTGTCTCATGCAGCAATAGCTCTGTAAAAGCATCTATCCGTAGGGAGAAAATATCGGAATTATGCAAAATATTTAAGATTACATTTGGTTCACATTAGCAAAGGATGCAAGTTCATAATGTCACCATATAACACAATATATCCATAATACAGAAAACTAGAATTATGCTTGTTTTATAAACAGTGGATGCAAAGAGAACTGCAGCAGCTTTTTTTTTTTGTTTGTTTGTTTGTTTGTTTTTTTGCTTTCAGCTACAGCACTGTATATGTGACATGGATGACTGGTATTGGGAAAAGTCAATGTACTGGAAGATCAGAAAAGTGTCTTTGGTACTGAGGCAAATGATATATCATTTTATCTGTATTACTGTTCACTAACATTTTCAGGTGTGTCACAGCTCCGAATTTCAGTTGCTGGTTCAAATCAACTCATTTTGCTCATGGCGGAGATGAAGATGGAGGCTCTCAGCCAACGACTGACTTGAGCAGAGTCAGCTCTTGGACACTGTGGTCCTCTAGCGCCACCATCATGCTTGGCTTTCCGTTTCCTAATGAACTCACACGTTATATCATATATACAAAATATTAGTATGGTCGCAACATGAAAACATTTTCTTTACTGAGAATTACCCAAACTAGCTGATTTCACTAAAATGTATTCACCTTTTTTTGGTGGATAACAGTGAGTTGCACCTTGATTCATTTCAAATTCTTAAATAATTATTGAGCAGTCGTCTTACACAATCTGCGACGTGACATTTGTCCTTTTAAATATCTGCAGCGATCAGTCACTATTACTGTGAAAATTAATGTCAATTCTGGCAGAGAAATGAATGTTTGGTGTCTTACTCATAAATAAACAACTCTCATCATAGTAGTTGGAACAAGTGGTTTGTCTGTGTTATTTTTTTAATTTTTAATTTTTTATTTATTTATTTTTTTTAAATTTAGACGACTTTTTCATGGTCTGGGATACTACTGGTGAGATCATTGGGCTGTACTTTGAATCCAAACCCATTGTTGACTTATTACAGATAATTACACTCCACCGAGCTCAGTGGTGTTTTTGTGGTTCATTTCAGCTTTTTGGATACTCAACTTTTTTGTTTTGTGCTTTCTAATGAAAGTCTACCTCACAAGCTCCAGCATTTGACTCTGATTCACTGTAGGGCATTTCAGGAAATGACTTTGGTCAACCACAACTTTCTTGAAAAAAAAGAGGGGGAAAAAAAGGAAAAAGCTTAAGTCTGTCCACAATCAAGACTGTTGGTAATGTACCGGAAACCCAGTGTCTCCACTCAATGTATGCACGGCGTCTATCCACATCACTCCATTTCTGATGGATGTTTTTGTTTTTGTTTTTTTAGTCTTTTTTTTTATCCTTTTGCTACAAAAATTTTAAAATCAACAAATGAACACTGAAGATATTCATCTGTGGGCAAGTTAAACTTGTAGAACTAAATATAACATTCGCTCACTAAAATAATTTAGCACACAAATGCTGGAATTAGAAAACTAAAAGTTAACTGTAAATGTGCCTTTTCTCCCATATTCTGTAGTGTCAGTATTTAGTTATAGTGGTTCCACACTGTCTTGACACACCAGCCTAAGTACAGTTCTCTCAATATTGGTCTTATATCCTTGCAGAGAGCTGCAGTTGAAGTCATCAGGCCACAGTTTGCAAAGACAAATAGAAACTTGTGGTTTGTTCAAGTGGAGTTTGTATTCTAGCGACCAGTGATGAAAACACACATATTTATATGGTGTGTATTTTTCTAATTTTCAATCTGGCATACACTCAAAAGCATTTAACAAAAAGAATACTGTGTTTTGAATGAAATGCAGTAAATAAGAATGTCCATGTTTCTCCCTGTGAGAGTCGTGTTTACTCTGGAGGTTTGGACACTGGCCAGTGGAGGAGGAATAGTTTTCAGAAATAATCAGGGGGCACACTTATTACCCAGGATTCTCTTTTTAAAATGGTAACGGTAGATACTCTTCTACATCTCTGTGAGCAAGAGTCTGCAGATGAAGGAGAAATTCCTCTAGTTTTTGAAAAAGAAAATAAACCCCACAACTCCATGCTCCTTATTTGAGTTTCATGTTTCACAGGGGCTCACACTGCGCTGTAAAGGTGAAGATATTTGTTCTTAATGTGTTGGAACAGCAGCCTCGCTCACCGGGTTTGTAGAAAAGAACTGAACAAAGCAAACTGTATCTGATGTGCACTCTGCAGTTTCAAAGGGTGGTATAAACTAGCTGACATTTCAAACAACTTTGAAGAGTTTGACTACAGTATAAAAATGATCCCTGATGACAAAGAGTGCAATGCATATGCAGTAGATACATAAAATAGATAGCAATATCTAGTTTATTCCCATTTAAACCATGAAGATCCACTAATGTATTACAAAATCTCTCAACATTTATATTCTGTACTGGACTACACTGTGATAATGACACTTGTCCTTTCAGAGTAGTTAGCATCCAGAATCACTGTCTCTGGTTTCCTGCTGGGTTAAGCTTTCGCCTAAAGTAACACCAGCCAGTTATTTAGATGAAAATAGTGTCAACATCTCAGGAGCTGTCAGTGGAATATTCTATATTGGCATAGTTAGCAGAGTAAACAGGTAGTATCTATCCTTGTTCGCCTGCGGTCAAATGTTGTTCCATCTGTGGTTGTTTACTGTGCAAAGCCATAAACGTCTTCATTCTGTAACCTTATTCATCTCACAGACTGGACATCCTTATTTCAGGGCCGCGAGTAGTGAAAATATTGATGGATTGAGGTATTATGGTTTTGTGTGCAGCAAACCCACGACGGCTCGGTATTTACAGTTTAATTTTAAGATCGTGAAATTACGCACTTGCGCTGGAGACAATGTATACACGTCTTCGTTCCCGAATGTCTCCTTGTGTCAGCATGCAGATTTAGAAGTTTCTTAGCTGCTCATTCAGATTATAAACAGGCAGTGGAGGGGACTTTAAAAAAGTCTGGAAAATATCAAAAGTTTGCTTTGCTGCAATAGTTGGTTCTCATTTCATTTGTAGCAGCCAACTGCACAAATATAGATACAGCTTATTGTGCAGCACTTGTAATACAGTAACTACATAATCCTTCCAGTAATGAACTGTAAGGACATTTACTCAAATACTGTACCTAAGTAAAATTTTGAGGTCAATTTTCTGCTACTCTACACCTCTTTTTCACTACATTTTTGAGGAAGATAATGTACTTTTTACTCCACTGCAATTATTATCTCTAACAGTGGCTGCTGGATAGTGAGCACTTTTACTCTTATTCTCTTCGCCCCCATATTTCTTAGAGACTATTTTTACTTAAGCATAGGATCTGAGTTCTTGTTGCACCACTGGTTTTTCCATAGTGAGAGAAAGAATTTGATGGTAAATGTCTGGACCAACAATTGTGTTCTATAGGATTTAACATATTTATCGTTTCCTGTTTGTTGTTCAACACAAACATAATTACACAAACACCATCTTTTTCTCAGTATCTGATGTTAACAAATGAGTCATGTTGGCCAGATTAAAATCTCATTCATAAGGGAGGCATGGACAAATCAGTTGCATCTGATTGTAGTTTTAGACAGAACAGAACATAATAAAATTTCCTGAGAATATCTCCACATGCAGAGGCTATGGTTATATCTTGCATTTTAATTTGTTTTGTACATAAAGTTTAAAAAAATCTGATTTGGCCTGAAAATGGCTGTGATACAGCTTTTTAGGAGCATAATTATTTCCTTTTTTTAACCTGCGTCTGCATTTAATCTTCACTCTACCTGTCTCTTGTTTTTTTTTTTCTTCTCTGCATGTTGTGACTAAACTGCGTCTTGGTAAATTAATTTCCCATCAACACAGCGTGTGAACCAGCCGGCTTTCTGTATTGATAGAAATGCAAACAAAATTGGATTTCTTTACATTGAGATTTGTGATTTGTGTGTGAAACTGACTAATGCAACTGCAGCCAGGGAGTCAGCTGCTCTGAATAAATGTCTGTCTTTAATTTGTACTATTTGCTTTGCATCACTGAACCAAAAAACAAGACTGGGAGTTTTTTTAGACTGTACCTCCAGGCACACTGTATGGCACACAGGATAGTTTGTATTTCATTGTGTATTTTGCTGCTGCATGGCTCACAGCCCCATGAAAACCCCTATATGACAGCGTAGAAAATCCTGATGATTTGTGCACTGATCTATGCTTTAGGTTTAGCACTGGGCTTGAATTTTTATGTTTTCATTTCCACTTTTCTTGTCACGCTCAGTTAAAAATGAATGTGGTCATTTTCAATACAGTCACATTTGTCATTGCCCCAAAAGTAATCTGTGGGCACACAGCAAGCCAGTCAGTGTGACCTATTAGAATGGAAAATGTTTCCTTGACTGGAAAGCCACACCTGAGGTACCACGCCACACTCAGACACAATGTTCAAAAGCTGAGAAAATATAAGGCGTGAGGAAATGTTGGGAGTAAAATGTCATTTTTGTCTATGCTGTAACTGTGTCATGTCTGTTTAGTTACCATGTAGCGGATTTACCCACCGGAATAAAGCTGGAACTATGAACCACAAGTGAAACTGATACTGTTTATTCAAGGAATAAAAGAAACTCAGTATTTTATAGTGGTTTTTTTGTTTTATGACAGTTAAGGCATAAATAAATACTCTGCCTAACACAAGAACACTTGACAGGTGAACTGCTGTGGTCAAAGTACAATGTGATCTGACCTTCCAGATACAGTAGAGGCTGTGTAACAACCAGGCCACCCTGCTGCTCTCACTCATATTCCATTTGAGAAAATCTCAGTATTGTACATTTTGAGGAGTGTTTCACTGACAGAAGCTGGATTTAGACTGTGCTGTCCACAGCGCTATGACCAGGGATGTAGAAAACGGCTAGAGGCAGCTGCGAAGGGGGAATCATGTCTGGAGATCAGCCAACGAATGCATTTCATGCTCATCATATTCTGGAAGCAAAGCAACGCAGTTTGCTTAACATCCAGATGGGACCACAAATGTACAGTTTTTTTAAACTTTTTACGTAGTTTGATTTTTTTTTTTAGAGTAGGCATCTTTGGACAGATCAAACTGTCATATTTCTTGTTGATGTTTTAATTGATTGGGCTTGGCCTTGGAGACTGGGATTTTTGTGCATGCATTTACATGCATTTCACTTTTACACCTCAGTATCTCCCTAACCATGTCATTTTCTATTTTTGCAGGTTTATGCAGATGATGTGCTCACAAAAGAGGAACAGATAGGCCTGTTGTTCAAAGCCAAACGGAAGTGTGAGGGTAACATAAAGGCGAAGCACAAGATTCCTGGTGAGTAAAAATGCCAATATCAGCATCCTAAAATGTTCACATCGACAATGCCAATGTGCTGATGTTTAGGAGGTATAATGTTTATCATGGCCACTAACTCATTTAAGCATGTTAGCATGTTAGCATGGTATCATTGACGAATCAGCACAAAACCGAAGGAAATGCCCTTAGGTTTTCAGGAATTTGATCATGATAGTACTGGACAAAAAAAAAGACAAAACAAAACATTTGACCTTACAACGGCATCAAATGAAGGGTCAGAGGATCACCAAAGATATTATGCCACCAAAGTTTAAAGGATTCTTCCTCAATGGGCTACGAATGTCTATACAAAATGTAGTGGGGAACCTTCAAATATTTGTTTATATAGCATTGGTGCATTGCTACAGCCGTCAGTATGGCTAAAAAAAGCATGAATGTGAGAAAAAATTGCAGACCCCCAGACCTTGTATAGGAGTCTGTGTCTTTTTTGCTGTTGTTCAGATTTTTTCAGTGTATCGACATCTGTAATTACCCAAGAGCTGCTAGCTGCTGGCCCATAATTTGCTCCCTCAACCAGAATTCGATTTTTGTTGTGCCATATTAGAATGACAAGGGGATTATGGTGTTGATGTGTTCCATGCAGATCATCAAATCAAGTGTGCATGTTGGATAGATAACAGATAAAATCCATAAGCCTGTCCATCATGGTTTGTGTTTATCTACCAAAATGCCTTGTTTAGCAACAGGTAGAGAGATTACTGAAAGATAAAATCTGACGGAAACTAATAATGCGGGATGTGGGAGTCGCAAACGGCTCGTGCGACGGCAGGGTCCAAGTTCATTAGCCTTGATAAGGTTTCAATTAGTATGATTTTCCAATGCCTGCAACAGGTTGCTTCGAAGAAATTTCTGCCAGTGATGCTCTTATAAAAGGAGACTGAGCCATTTTTTACAGGAAAATAGTTTTATATGTCAGAATAGGCTCAGATATTAAGAGAGCTCCCTAATGAATTCTAGCTGGAGTGAGAGGTTCAATGGGGGAGTTCAATTAATCCCCCAGGGGGTGAACAGAAAAGATCCTCATGGACACGGATTTGAAATAGTCATAATTTTACAAGGCAGGGGATGCCAGGAGTACCAGCAGCAGGCTGGAGTGATGGGAGAAGCAAATCAATCAGCCCAAACAGTAAAGTTTAACCAGACCTGTAGGAGTAAACAGCAACAACTACCAGCAGCAGAAGCACGATGATCACAGGAGCGAAAGTGAAATGTGTCAGACTGTGAAGACCACCTTGCTGTCTTGATTGAACCTGATTGGTGACTTGTTTGAATGTGATTGCTGATACTAATCAGCTGATGTTGTGTGCACTTATCATAGATCATTTTTGGGACTTTCTGCTGATGTGTTCAAATCCAGTATCTTTTTTGGAGCAGTCGCCAGGCAGTTGAATGTGCACTCTTAAGTTGATGGTTACATTTGAAAATGCTTCTCCGCTTCCTTTGTGCTCCCTGTGGCTTTCCAGAGGCTGGGATTGAAGGTAGAGCTGATCCTAGGGTGTATTTGTGTATTTATGGGTGTCTGAGGAGCAGCATTTTCCAGCAGACCCCAGCATGTACTGTATCTCATTGTGGTTACTGTCATTTTCCCAGTTGATTGTTCAGAGGAGGATTTTGGACTCCATAGTCAAACCAATCATATTATTTTCTCTTTAACCCAAGTGCATTGTGGTCGCATTGAATTCCTCGACCCTCCAGACGATACCCCCTTGTAAATGAAACACATAATTAAAAATGTTTACTTCCAGGCTCAGAACACAAAAACTTTTGTTGACCATTCCCCGTGGTTTCTCAGCCCTGTGTAGTATTTCCCAACTTTTCATGGCTTTGATGAATGTCCACAAATCTCAAATTAAATTTAAGAAAATATGACAGAATTGCTACTATTGAAAAGTGCAGGCGCCGAACAGCAGCTTGTGTGAGATGCCCGGGGTTTATATAACAAAGCTGCGCTTTTAACAGGATGGCCATAGACGCTAATGAAAAGCAGAGCAGTTGGTCAAACATCAGGCCTCTCTCAGATGAGAGTCTGTGGTACTCATCTGACCACATCTTGCTTAATCTGTCCTGACAAGTCATAGTAACTGGCAAGTCTGGTGTCACACATCAACAGCCACCTCCAAGCACATTAGCAGCTTGTCTTTTCAGTAACAGTTTTTTTTTTTTTTGGGGGGGTGGTGTTTTTTTTGCAGAGTGAATTTTAAATGTCTTAATTTGAAATCTTTGTGGCATTAAACCAAATCAGTAATGTCACACATTCTTGACTACACTTGGACATGAATGAGACACATGTCGGATTTCTTCATTACTTAAAGTAATAGTTTGACATTTTGGGAAAAGAGTAAGATGATAAGATCGATGCCACTGTCATATCTGTATGGTACATATGAAACAGAAAATTTCTCTGTGATCAAGGAAAAATGCCAAATATTCTCTGATTCCATTTTCTCAAATGGACACGAGCTAGAACATGTACGTGCTGCTTTAGATATAGAATCAAAATTGAATATCTTTGGATTTTTAACTGTCGGTCTGACAAAACAAGCAATTTAAGAAATCAACTTGAACTTTTGACCTTAACACAACCATCAGAAATGTCTGACTGGGATTCTGTGAAATGCTTGAGGTGCCATTTATGTTTTGGGGGGGGGGGGGGGGTACAGCAGCACCATAGCGCTGACCTGCATCTGATGGTGCCGGCACACACCGGACGTGACTCATCTTGCATGTGGTGGCTGTTTCCTGACCTCTTTTGGAAGGTTGCACATGTCCGTTCAATCACATAACAGTCGAAGGAATTAGAATAAACACATCTTAATAAAGAAAAAGATGGTCTCCGGTGTAGTTGCACTGAATGCCTGGGTAAGCACATGTATGTGCTCATTTAACATGCTTTAACTAATTTCAGATTTTTTTTGACTTAATGGCACATGAATTGCTTTGACCTCACTTCGATTGAACTTGATTTGAACTTAAACAGTCTCATCGGGTTGTTTGTAATTACGTAATGTGGAAATTACTTAAAATCTGGGTCCTATGTTTGCTGTGATGTAGAGTAAAATTATGGAGCCTGTCAAGATTTTAGATAAAGTTCAAGGAAAGCATTACTTGTGCTTTCTGATGACCCGTGTAAGCATTTTCCTTTAAGTGGTCATTAGAATTTTGACAGAATTCAGCCTTTTAATTTTTTTTCCCTCAAAATATTCTTTTTTTTTTTCTCTTTTTTTCTTGTATTGCGGTGTAGCCTTGAATCTGTGGGTTGAGGTAAACTCAGAGAATAGCAGCTAGTGTGCATTTTTCAGGACTTTGGCTTTACATATGTGTTTGTCTTGCCTGTGTCCTGCCTGACCACCTCCAGAGTTTTTTCCAGCACTGTAAACTCGTGGTTTTCTGAACTATTATAGGAGATGTGGAGCGATGACTATTTTAAAACGCTAGCAGTGTGAAATGTAGGATTTGTTCGGAGTATTGAATTGATTGTGAAAATTCTCAGTTGATTGAAAAAGATTGAGTCCCGTGTGAAGCTGTCGGTTTAGTTGTATTTCAGCATTTTATCTATTTGTTTTTATTTCTCATTTGTGCTTTAAATACACAAAAGTCTCCATTACATGGCTGAGACAAGGTTTTCATTGAGGGGAGCACTGAGGTTTCCCTGTAGAGGACAGTGGAGGGATGTGGGTTCAATGCCCCAGACCTTGCAGTGTGAAAATAGCACAGCCTTCAAGCTTGTGGTCTGGATGTAGAATAACATCAGCAATCATTATAAAAGGTTGCATGTATCAGGAGAAAGTGCAAAATGTGTTTTGACATCTGCAGGTCAGAATCAAATGAGTTGGGGGGAAAGAAAACCTTATGAAAAACCCCAGTGACATCACTAGTACCAAAGTCCCCCCATAACCACATTTATATTTAAATCGCGGTCAAGAAATTTTACGGGAAATCATATATGTTTGCGTGTGTTTAATTTAGGCCTGTTAGTAGGTGGTCCTACGGTAATAAAACCTATGCAAAAAATGAACAGCCATTCTACTTTTACTCCCTGGATGTGTGGTCAGTGTGATTTTTCAAAACTAAACGCTGTTTTTCTCCCACCAGAGATCTGTAGGAATCAGTCAGCCCCGCTCAGTCTGGTCTCTAATTTGTGCTCCAAGTGACAGGAAAATAAAAAGCATGTCGTCATCGCTTCAGATGTTTCTTCGTAAGTTTGATTACAGGAATGAGAAAATAATGGATCTACTGCAAAGAGAGGATAGTTTTAGTTTTATCCTTAGCTACTTATTAGTGGTCAAAGTGGGACAGATGTTTTCAATAATACAACAAAAATGCCAAGCCATAAGGGAGGCTTTTGCCAGGAATCTGTGGGGAATGGGACTTTGCTCCCACTATCAGAGGGCTGAGGTCCACGATTTAGCTGACAATTAAGGGGCTCTGTGCTCCCAGACAGAATTTTTTTCCCCCCTTTGAACCTGCAGCTCTTTGTCTGAACTACATATAGATTTCATTATCACCAAATCTCACGGAGTGCGCCCCTCGCTCAAAATAGATGACATAGTTTTTGTGATGTTCAGAGAGGCCGTACATTCAGCAATCCTGAGTCTGAGGAAAGTGAAAAAAATACTGAGAGGTTCATGTTATACTGATTTCTTGGCTTTTCACAATGTAAGTGCTCTCCACCACAGCTTCAAAAACTTTAAACTTTGATTGAAGAATCCTCTAAGTCTCATATGACCAGCCAATCTGTAATTAAAACAAAAAATGTTTAGTGTATTTACAGGATGTTATATTAGTTGAATTCTCTAAATTGGTTTGCCTGGTAATGAGCATTAAATAAGAGTTTTAAATCTGACAAGAGATTGGGTATTCCAGAAGATAATAATAATGATAATAATAATAATAATAATAATAATAATAATAATAATAATAATAATAATAATAATAATAATAATAATCACCAGAACAATAATAATAATAATAATAATAATAATAAATAACGTTGTTTTCTTCTTCTTCTTCTTCTTCTTCTTCTTCTTCTTCTTCTTCTTCTTCTTATTATTATTATTATTATTATTATTATTATTATTATTATTATTAAAATGAATATTAATATTATCAATATTAATATTAGTAGTAGTAATAGTAGTTTCATCGGTATTATTATTATTATTATTATAATCAGAAGTAGTAGTGGTAATTTTTTGTTTTGTTGTTGTTGTTGTTATTGACATTTTACGTGTTTATTATATTGTGACATAGAGAGACCCCTAGACCACTAGGGTGCCACAATAACTTTAAAACTAAAACAATTAGTCAATGATTTGTTTATTTAATGAAAAGAAATTTGAAAAAATGGTAAATATCATATTGTTACAGCTTCTTAAATGTTAAGATTTGTTCATTTTCTGTGTTAATATTTAAATATATTTTCTGAGGGATCTGAACTGTTTGTCAAACAAAACATTGCATTTGAAGAAAAGGGGGTGGGAGGGTTTGTTTGTTTTTGGTTTGTTTTTTTTTCTACTACTTTTAACATTTCCTAAAATGCATCTTTAAATAAGTTTAAACTTGATTCAGGCCATAAACAATCTTATGATACAAAGAGGAAAATCAGCTGTATAACATAGCACTTTTATTTTTGCAGTAATTGGCTAATTTGGATGCTACAATGCAGCCACTGTTGCAGCGAATGTTTTAAATGACATCCATACTGAAGTCAATTACATACAACCTAAAATCAGTATGATGTAATCAACAATGTAGCAGTTATGGAAATCCAGCAAACAAGCTGTAATAAACACACAAGGTTGAATGGACAACTTGTTATCAGCTCTCTAGGAATTTCACAGTTGCAAGTCTTAATTATATTAGAATAGATGGGGAGTGAAAAAGTATGTATGTTCTCAGAATGACCTATGCTTGCCTTAAACATAGCAAAAACTTAACAGTCAACACAGTTTACAGGGTTGCTCTGCTTTACTAATTTACATATATGTAATGTCTTGCATCTGGCCTAGTTTTTAAAGGACAACAGAATCCTTTAAAACATACAGTACTGCTCTTGTAAATGCCCATAGCCATGTAACGCCGGAACCAAAGGAGAACACTTCTCTGTGGCTCTATTTTTAAAAGTCAGTGCCGATTTTGTCTCTGCAGACGGCTTCTGCTCACCAGAATGGGACGGCATTGTTTGTTGGCCTGAGGGGCCTCCGGGAAAGCTTGTATCCACTGCCTGTCCAGAGTATATCTATGACTTCAACCATAAAGGTAAGTCTGGCCCTGGATACAGTCAGCAGATGAAACCCTGAAGCTCATTTTCAGGCCTCAGCTGCTACTTCATACTAGACAATCATAACTTGGGCTCCTTCTAAAACCTCTTTATAATTTATACAATTATGCAGGTTTAATAAAAAAGGATGTGTAATTAATTGTGTTGCCAAAAATTCTGCAAGCCCTGTAATTAAAAATAGACTTTTCTCCTCGATGTCTAGGACTAGCATACCGTCGGTGTGACAACAACGGAACGTGGGAGTTGGCCACAATCAACAAGACATGGGCCAATTATAACGAATGTACAAAATTCCTCTACCATTACAACCACAGTCATGAAAAGGTGAGATCGGTCTCATTTCCATTTACATGCTCAGTGGCACAATTACAGTGCTGTCCTCCATAACAATTAAGAGCAATATCCTGGTTGAAAGCATCACCAGAGTAAATTGTCACACAAAAGGTATTACGGCCTTTTAGACCACTATTGCACCATTTTAACCTGCAATTATAATCCCTCTGAAATGTGTAACACATTTTCAACCTGCCTCCTCAGTAATGTACAGTGCGAATGAACTTGAATCATATTTAATGAAATGTTGAGCGGATGATGGGGAGATAATGACAGGATGGCAATGTGGTTGCTTTGTGATAATACGGAGCCACAATTAGCCAAATGTCTGTTCAAATAAAAACTGAAAACGGTGTCGCATTAGCCTTAATTGCAAATTGCAAAACTTGCCAGGAAGCATTTAATTCAGTGGAAACTACGAACTAACCAGTCATGACTAAACCTCGTATCTAGCTCCCAGTTACTAGAAAATGAGACGAAGAAGAAATTAAGACCCAAAGACTCTGCACTTGTCTGATGTCATGTTGTTTTTCTGGAAATGATACAAAGTTGGGTAATGCTTGTTCTTTCTTCAGCAAACACAAATCTTGTAAATTTATAAACTCTAATTTTCCAAAAGTACAGGGACGCTCAAACATTACCCAAACATTACACTTGAGTGCAATTGTTGGGCGTCTCATTCCAAAACCATGACCATTAGTATGTTGTTTATAACAGCTTCTAGCCTTCTTGGAAGGCTTTTTACACAACTTTGGAATTTCACTGCAGGGATTCACCCACAATAGCATAGCTGAGGTTGGTCACGGATGATGGGTCATAGGACCTGGATCACAGCTGGTGGTCGATATCATCCCAGGTGGAATCACAATGTTTGATGGGGTCGAGCTCGGGGCTCTGAACAGGGCGAGTTCTTTTGTTTTCTTTTTTTACCACCAAATGCAGAAAACCCTTTCTTTATGGACCTCGCCTCACAGGGAGCATAGTCATACTGGAGCAGAAAAAGCCATCCACAATCTGTGGCCAAAAAGTTGGAATTGCATTGTTGTCACTGTAACATTATGATTATGGATTATGATTGATTTTCACCTGAATCAAATAAAAGACAAACTTTTGGACATATCATACATGTTTTAATTCTCCTACTACATTCTTCAATAGAGGCTAGTCATGTAAAAAAAAGAAAATAAAAAAAAGTGATTTAATTTATTCAATTGTTCTCATTTGCTGTTATTATGATTGAAAAAAAAAACAGTTTTGCATAATTACAGTATCAGAGGGATGATACTTGTTTCACACCTGGCCCATAATCAGCCGCTGTTCCCTTGATCTGTATTTCAACATTATGCAATACAGCGTTTGTACATTTCACACAATACGGTACACACCAGCTCGACAGCTTAAATACAGCAGCACCACTTTGGACCCTGGAGGAAATGACGTATAATGAGGATCACATTACTGTTGGTATCTTACCACCTCCCCGGGTCATCGCTCTTACGCCCATCGCACCATCAATATTTAACATCTCTGTCTTAAACATAACTCCTGCATTTGTAATCTTTGCAACCAAAGCTTCCTAAAACTGAATGCTTCCAGTCATGAGGTGGAACCATCCGTAACATAAAATCTAAACATAATCAGCATGTGAGTCAATCCTTGAATCCTAAATACTGTACCATGACCACTGACATCACCGTTGCACCGCAGCGTATGTTAAGAAAAATGTTTTTGCAAACCAAACACGGCAGCCTTTTACTAGCACCATCCCCATGTGACTGGCAAAGGTAGATGTGACCCTGATTGTAGCTGCCCCTCTTGTGTTTCTCTATTATTGCGTTGGGGATTGGATGTAAGAACACAACACTGGCAGTGAACAGGACTACTGGGTATTGTAAGAAGGGTGGAAAACAGCTAGAAACTGGCTATAAATGGAAGAACAGCACTTATTCATCCATTATTGTGTGCATGTGTTGTTCTTCTTATAAGTAATTATAGGTTTGCATTTTTTTTGTAAGTACGATCCGGAAACATTTTAATATTCTCACATATTAAATATTCTCTGGCCTGTGAATGAATGAGGTGTGTTTTTAATATTACAGTTCAGTGTTGCGTGTTCGTATTGTTGTGAGTGGTTACAAATAATCTTGGCCTTTGCCAGTGAGTAGGGGGCACGGAGTGCAGAGTAATCAGTCACTCATTGATAAAAAAACATTCCAAAGAATCGCTCGTATTTTGGTTTTTACTCTTTTTACGGTGAAACAATACAAATATCAGATGATCCACATGCATTTTCCTCTCCCCTGCTTGAATGTGGTGTGGAGGATGTGGGCATAACCTCATCACAGCGCCCTTCATTTTCTTTCTGACTTCAGATGTTTATGTTGATGGGCTCCCGAGGGAGTGGTTGCAGCAGTTAATGACAAATACACATGCACGAATGAAAGCCCCCACACAGCACTACTGCCATACCGCGGACCACTGCCACAATTTAGACTCCCGTTTTTCTGGCATGGGATCCTGATGTTAAATGATAACAGCAGTTGAGTATCTGGTTACATCGCATGGGGCTCTTGGCCCCGGCACCATGTTGACGCACAGAAGGTCTGGTTAGTGGCTCTCCTTACATTGTCCTCTGGCTGCCGGCTAGCTGCTGGAAGATCAAACCGCCCCACCCAGCCCAGCTTGGCTCCATCACCCACGTCAAAATCTGTTTCCAACGGTACTTGAGACACTTCTGTCAGCAGGTGGAAATGTATTTTCAAACACAGTCAAGTTAATGTATTTTGAAGCCAGGTTTTTGGGGGAAAATGCCAATAGTGGGATGTTTGAGAACTTTTGTCTTTAACCGTATATTTACTTTGTCCTTTGTGAAAACATGCTCTATGTAATAAAACCATAGTCTAAAGTAATTTGGGCACTAAAATTTGAACTTGCTGTAATGTTACTAAGTTCAAAGAATAATACCTAAAGAGTGATAAATCAAATCTTGTAACATCTAACAAAAAATATGTGAAGTGTTCTAGTTTTCAAAAAAGCCTGCATCACTACACCTGAATTAAATCCTGACAGTGTATGCTTGATTATCAGACCCTGTTGGAGATAAATGTACATTTGTCCATTTATTTATTTATTTTATGAAAAAAAATAATATTTATAGTGTATGTTGACTGAATGCTGTCCTTTCATTGGTGTAGCTTATCCATGGTACATGAACATACAACTATAGAGCGTTATGTACCGTGAAAATAATTAGGATGCGTTTCTCCAGGTTGGTGCTTACTGTTACCTTATTATATAGTATTACTGGCCATTTACTCACATAAATATGGAGATACAGTAAAAAAAAGAGATGCTTTCACTTTAATTTTTTGAAGTGTTTTGTTGAATCAAAAATGTAAATTGCCAAACTGCTATATGCATTAGTTTTTTGTTTGTTTGTTTGTTTGTTTGTTTGTTTGTTTTTTTAAATAAAATACTAAGTAAATACTAAGTAAAGTTTACCTAGAGTTTAGGATTTTTTTTTTTTTTTTTCCCAAGATTATTTGTTGGGGTGAGAGTGACAGTGGTATGACTTGCAGGTAAGGACCAGAGGTCCCGCGGTCAGTCACTTGACAATTTAGTTTATTTATTACATTTATTTAATCTATTTATTATTTTCTAGACACAAATCAACGGTTGCCAGCCAGGTTATTTTTTTTCAGGATGGCTAAAAAAAAGAAATATAAGTTTTTTTTTTTTATTTATTCATTTATTTATTTATTTTCTGTGAAAAATGCAGTACTTTGACTGAAACTTGCAGTTCATCGAGTCTTAGTCTTAATGTCTTATTCATTTTGCTGTCCGGCTGACATTCCCCCAATGTCCTGTCTCTTTCAACAGGAGGTCTTTCATCGTCTCTATCTCATCTACACAGTGGGGTACTCCATTTCTCTGGGATCGCTCATGGTGGCCGTAGTCATCTTGGGATATTTCCGGTGAGTCAGTGCTCTGCTGGAATTTTTCAATCAATCCTTTCAACTACAAACATCCTCATGGGAGAGATATAGACACGGGGTCACCAATTAAGGGGAGAGTAATCGCAGAAGGGATCAAAACAGGGAGTCTAAAGGTTTGATAGCATGACAGCACAATGAACACCAATTTCCTACTGTGCCATTTAATCAGGAGAAAACAAACCTAGGTAGAGGCAGAAAGCATATTAATTTCATGATGACTTAATGGAAAAAAAAAGGCTTTATCAGGAAATCATGCGATATTCCCTCGCTGCATAATCATGCATTGCAATATATTTTGTGTCATTGCGAACCACATGGAACCTGAAAACCGTATCAGACATTACCTTTGACTTTTACTTTGACTTTTAACTGACTATTATATTTCTACCTTTGAGGAGGAGGCTGCCTCCAGGCTTGCAGTAATGCCTCCTTGTCTGACATTTAGGTTCTTTCTTATTTTCATGCTGATTTCAAGTTTCGATGACCAACAACAAAAGCTTTGGATATTGATTTAAGTAATTCCACCAATAAAGCTTAAAAAGATTGCCGTTCTTTAGCCCCAAGGTCTGCGCATCTTTCCAACTCTTCCCACCGAAAAATATATGAAGTAGATAAATATGTGCTTGTGAAATTGTTTAGAACTGACAGGAAATACTCAGATATAAGGGTTTTTTTTTTCCTTCACAACTGATTAATACAGGGCAGATTTGTAATTAGTTGTTTATTTTGCTGAGCAGAGGGAGTATCAGGAATCGATATGAAGCCTCTGTTTACCCACGTTCCCACTGGCATAACTTACTGTACAGGCAGGCAGTCAGAAGGCTTTAGGAACACTCCCAACTGGCACCAGGAATTCTACGGGCCAAATGAGTTTAATAAGTTATCCCAGGGGCCCATCTGACATTCTGGCTCTGTACTCCGGAGGACTGCAGTCATGTCTCCCCTTCAACATGTCAGCTTTTAGACAGGAGAGCTCATAAATGTCGTCTAGGGAGAGAAAAGGGATATTTCACATTAGCAGTTCTGTTCAGTATTTTTCACCAGGGAAGTGTATGCTAGATTCATTTTCGCCCAGCATTCCTAAATCAATAGTTTTCTCAGGTTAGTTTGTCCAGTATTCAGTTTGATAATGAGGCTTTAGAGAAAAAATCAGTTAATAATGGATTAAGTTGACTAGTTTAAGTATTCAGTAATTGGTAATTTTATTTTTTTTCATGTGACATTCAAATATTTTTCTTCAGATTGGCTTTCGGAATGTATTAAAATGTTAGTGAATATTCAGTAAACATAATCATTGATTTTCTTTAACTGACTATTATATTTCTACCTTTGAGGAGGAGGCTGCCTCCAGGCTTGCGGTAATGCCTCCTTGTCTGACATTTAGGTTCTTTCTTATTTTCATGCTGATTTCAAGTTTCGATGACCAACAACAAAAGCTTTGGATATTGATTTAAGTAATTCCACCAATAAAGCTTAAAAAGATTGCCGTTCTTTAGCCCCAAGGTCTGCGCATCTTTCCAACTCTTCCCACCGAAAAATATATGAAGTAGATAAATATGTGCTTGTGAAATTGTTTAGAACTGACAGGAAATACTCAGATATAAGGGTTTTTTTTTTTCCTTCACAACTGATTAATACAGGGCAGATTTGTAATTAGTTGTTTATTTTGCTGAGCAGAGGGAGTATCAGGAATCGATATGAAGCCTCTGTTTACCCACGTTCCCACTGGCATAACTTACTGTACAGGCAGGCAGTCAGAAGGCTTTAGGAACACTCCCAACTGGCACCAGGAATTCTACGGGCCAAATGAGTTTAATAAGTTATCCCAGGGCCCATCTGACATTCTGGCTCTGTACTCCGGAGGACTGCAGTCATGTCTCCCCTTCAACATGTCAGCTTTTAGACAGGAGAGCTCATAAATGTCGTCTAGGGAGAGAAAAGGGATATTTCACA